>OX243902.1:13664564-14864564 GCA_945859665.1 Anorthoa munda | reverse complement strand
TTTCATTCGAAGATAAAGGTCCCTCCCTTCCCAGAGCCCATAATAAAAAATAAAAAATTGTAATAGGACTCTAAAGAATGAGGAGCCTCGGCGCCGTTGCGGCGGGTCGGACGGAGCGCAAGTATTTCAATCTACCCTAATATTTAAATAAGTGCGAAGTTGCCAGTACAATGAAGGTACTACATGTGTCTTTTATTTATCTTCGAATGAAACGTACTCATATAATTGGGATAGAACTTCACTTACAGGTAAGTTCGTTTAATCATCAATAATATTGTATATAAATATATAATAAAATTTATGTATAATTTAATGTACACCAAGACAAAGACAATACATAAAGGAAAGACTCCGTATCAAAAGGTCCTATGAGCAGATAGTCCTATACTCAAAATGTCCTAGTAGCAAAACGTCCTAAACCAGATAAAAGTAAAATTCAAATTATAAAATGCGTTGTATTTTTTTTTCGTTTTGTTTGAATGTGTTAATTTCCTGTTTAAGTTATAACTCGGTCTAAGTGTAGAAATTCGAGACGTTCTTTGCCCTGGGGCGCGGCGGGCGGAGGGTTTTGTCATACTCTTAAGGGGCAGAATGCCCAAAATAGGCTTTATTTTAAACATTTTTAGTCAAATCTATTGAAGCGGACATTTTAATCTTGATCATGTTTCTGAAAACTTCTTAGTGGCCGAAACGTTTAAGCACAAAAACCTCGATACAATTGAACGGCAAAGTAGCCTCTTACCGTGACCTTTACAAAAAAAATCCAGTAGTACTGACCAACGTACATTGGTACAATTAACAACAAGAACGTACCTTAACAAGACGCAGAACTTCTTTGTCGTTTTGAAGTCATTCACTATTTTTAAGTAATTCATATTACTATATTTTATAAAAAAATCTATACAAATTTCATCGTGCTTCTCTTTCCATCCTAATGCAGTTCGACAGTGACCGCTTTGCGGTGCTGCTAGGTGGACGTATGTCGCTTTTTTCAGCAGAATGCAAAAAAATATTCGAGTAATTTTTCGTGAATTCATCCGTCAACAAATATATCAGGTATGATGCAGCCAGATCATGTAGCCTGGTTTCTTTAATTGGAACTAAGAAATCATAAGGAATATTATCAAAGTCTACAATCTTTGTATTCTCTGGCACTACCGCCGCTGTCACTATGTAGCATCTATATTTTTGTTGTGTTAAAACGACTCATGTCGTTTAGTTTACTTACTAAATCCATAACTATAAAGTATTTAAATCTCATTGGAAATACAACTAATGTAACCTCAATTTGAATTAATATATAGACCATATATATAATGATAATGACTACTTTGCTGGTCGCGGACGCGCTGATTATGGCCGACAGCGCAGCGTAGCGCAGCTCCAGGCCGACACAGCGCGGTCAGCGTGCAGCACAATAGTCGAGGGCTTCTTTTATAAACTTTTCTACATTTTGTGATGTCAACACTTTTGATTTTTTACATTTATATCCGTCTGACTGTCGTTTTAGCAAACTCGTTAAATTGTGGTAATTTTTAATGTTCAAAAAAAAAAAAAAATTGTGCTTTATCAGAACCATGCAATTTAACATTGAATAGGTATTCCAGAGAGACGAAGGCTTCATTTTGTTGGAAAGATCATTGAAATACGCAAGAAACATTTTCGGATAAAGATTTAGATTTCCTACTGATTTTCCACTGCACAAATTTTTCATATGCAAGCTTAAGCCTGTGCTACACGGTCGCCGACCGCGACAAAAACCAAGGTCACCTTGGTCGGAATCGGCCATTCCCGACCGTGTAGACAGTGGTTGCCAACCAAATTTAGCATGACCTTCCAACGCCCTTGGTCGGCGTGCGTGCGTTGCCAACGAGTTGGTCGGCGACTTGTTTGATGCCGTGTAGACGCTTGTTGACAACCACGCGTATGACAGTCGCGCTTCTGCAGGCGGCGCAGACGCACGCGCAAAAAATGGCTCAACAGAGCGAACGCAATGTAATAACGGAACTTATCGATATAAACAGATACTTGTCCTGTCTTTGGAATTAGACATCAGAGTCATGTATAGACGCAACTGAAAAAAAAAATGCATAGGATATTATATGATATTTAATGTATATTCTTTTACTTTAAATGTACCTATATTAAATATACTAGCTTCTGCCAGCGGCTCCGCCCGCGTGAAAGTGTTTTCTTATCCCAAGGGAGCATTATACCGGGATGAAGAGATGCATACGTGCTATTCCAGATTATAATCTATCTCTGTGGCAAAATTCATCCTGATCCGCTCAACAATTTTAGCTTGATTGAGCAACAAACATACATACATCCATCCAAACTTTCGCTTTTATAATATTAGTAAGAGTTTAGTTTTTAAAGTTTATTAGTATATTCTTTTTGAAGTTTTGATAGGCAAGGCGCCATGACGTCGTTGTAATGAATGTACGGTACGAGCGTAAATACGTCCTCTCTGCGCGGCGTTCTAAACATACTGAGGTTGGGCGCTTGTCGCAGACCGTGTAGCCGGCATCGCCCGACGCGCTTCCGACCAAGGTAACCTTGGTTTTTGTCGCGGTCGGCGACCGTATAGCACAGGCTTTATATTTTTCTTTGAGTTTCGCGGTATCAAATTTTCAACCACTAATTTTGCTTCATCTTTAATGTCTGGCGGTGTTAAACACATTGAATCGGAAGAATTTTCGCTTTGAGAGCTAATTTTTAGCAAAAAAGTCACTACATAAAAACAACATTTTCGCTGAACCGAGCGTTTGTTACTTCTTTGTTTTTTTTTTTGAGCAATGGTAGTTGGAACTATACAGCCTAATATAGAATAAAATCTTTTTGTACCTATCTCTATAGATACAAACAGCTGTGTTTTAAATAAAATCTTATTGGATTTGATTTTTTAAAACGTTGAAACGTCAAAATAGCGGCCGGCAAAACATTGCCGGCCTGTTAGAGCGGCCAGCAAAACTTTGCCGGCCGCTCCTTGAAACAGAATGGCAAGGTCGACTTTGCTCAAACAAGGTTGTCAAAATAATGACCACATTACATGTATTATTGAGTAAAAAAAAAAAAAAAAAAAACTTACATAATGTCGAACATAGAACCTCCTCCTTTTTTGGTAAGTCGGTTAAAAATATTTAAAATATGGGTGAGGTCGATAACGATTTTAACCTTCTTCTTTTCTCGTAAAAACAATATAAGGAAAAATCACAGAACATTGAAAGGTCGTACCCAACGCGCAGTGTCTTGAAATGACAGAACTAATAAAATTCTCCGTATCCATTTGTTTCAATCCTTGTTTCTTCCTAACATACAGCACCTAGAACTGACCAAAATATATCAAATTCGAGAAATAGAACATCGTCATCGTTTTAACCAAAAGACTTCCCACATGTGGACATAAAGCTCACCAAGAATTAACACATCGATCGACACCTACTGTATTTCTCGCAATTAATAATCCCAGTTGTAATAACGGGCTAAAATAAAAGCTTGTTAACCTATAATATTGTTATCTCTGATGATCTTATAATTTTGCCAAGGCGCCATGCCTTGGCAAAATGATAATTCTCATTTATTAACAATAAATCTGCCGATCACCCAGAAGAGTAAACTCATCGATATTTTATGTCTATTCTGCTCATCCAAACCTACGGTTCTCAGACATGGTCACTCAAAGAATTGCAGGTTAAAATTTACATTATGGGCCATTGATTTTTGGTGCGGGGAGGGCGGAGGGGGAGGGGGAGTTTTGGCAACCCCCCCTTTACCATCCCCACCACTCGGAGCCCAATGGTTATGGAGATATCCATGGTTAGAGTTTTCAGGTTAGAATAAAAAATCCGTAAATGGCCATCGTTTTAAGGAGCGGGGAAGGAGGGAGGGAAAGGGGGGTAGGCGAGCTACCCCATTGTACGATCCCCACCAATATCCATGGTTAAAGTTTTTACGATTACTATTTAAGCTACTAAGTCGAAGGAGCCCCGCTGCGCGGTGCTCTTATTTCTGTCCGCAGAAAAAAAATATGAAAAAAAACTGCACTGGTATGGTAAAAGTTATGAATTTAAATGTGAATGGATGGAGAAGGCGTCACCTCCCTCTCCATCCATTCACATTTAAATAAAAAGATGGATGGACTATGTGCGGAGTGATATGAAAGAAAAGTCAGTTATAGTGTGACGGGGGACAGGACGATATGGAAGAAGAAAATGTGTTTCTGAAGCTGTCACACTCCAATTTCAGTCGCAGCCTTCGGCGCGCCTCTATCTTAAGGGGGGAGGAGTTATATAAGCGTAACAAGGCTATTACACAATAGCCTTCATTGTAATTAGGTAATAAGATTACATTACGAGTAACTCCCTGGTACTGCGATTACAGGAAGCAATAAGATTATACTAACCCTTTGTTTATGTACTTAGCTTCTAAGATTCGATTATTAAATAAAGTTAGTCTTGAACTGCTCTTCAAGCGGAACACACCTCTCGTTCCTTTTTAAAAAGCCTTTCGCCTCCGCCCACAACCTAACTACGTTTGGTTTTTTTTTCCTGCTCTTTGGCAGAATTCCCGAGGGTGAAGTTAGTGTGTTGTCCTCTATGTTACTTGTGGGCGCACTCGGAGCCGTTACTTGGGACTGGTCTATCATGGACGCGAGTAGGTGTGGTGATCACTTTTCGAGACGCGTCTCTGGGTGTCGCATTGAATGACTACTTTTATTACCTTGGGTTCTACTAGTAAAAATAATTGTATGTGTAAATGAATAAATAAATTTGGTCAGAGTTTTCCTTAATACTCCAAGTAGCACTTGTACAGGATAGTGAGAAACTGTTTTCAGAACGTTTATGAAGAAACACTCAATAGACTCTTGGCAGACAGAGCCAAAAGCTTGGTGTTTGTTGACCATACTTTACCATTAGTTAATTTTAAATATTGATTAACTAACATTAATTTCTTTAAGCATATTGTTGAATTTGGTATGGCAAATAAATAAACCTTACTTTATTTCTATCATTCTTGTTTTCTTTTTGATTCATAAACAAATTAAATTAAAACGCTGATTCGTATAGCAGATTAGCCGTGAAGTTGCTGGTCTTGGACCGAATAATAATCGGCAATACAAACGAATATTCGGTTTCACTGCCGAATATACCGATTACCGAATACAAAATGAATATTCGGCGCATCCTTATAAATAATGTTAAAATTGTAAATTAAAGCACCAAATCTCAGTACTAATTTAAAGTTTCCAGGTTAACATTACACAGTCCATTTCAGTATAGTAAAACTCACTAAAATAATATAAATAACATTATCTAGCTATGAAATCATTAAAAAAAAATATGTCACCTACTGTGTTATATGTATATATGGCGTATATATGGCAATCGCATAGAACCAGACAATTTTAATATTTATTCAATTCGCATGGCTAAGACTCCTATGACACATGCTAGATTACCTATTTTAATGATCTTTATTTTCGTAGAAAAAAGGTTGCATTCATAGGCAAAATAACAGTGAATGGTCTGCCAGATACTAGACGTAAGTTTCAAATAAGAACTTACGCGGTAATGTTTTTCTAAAAATCATCGGAAGAAACCGTTTATGATGTGGGTCTCTGTGGTCTGTATTCATTTTTAGGGTTCCGTACCCAAAAGGTAAAAACGGGACCCTATTACTAAGACTCCGCGATCCGTCTGTCTGTCTGTCTGTCTGTCACCAGGCTGTATCTCATGAACCGTGATAGCTAGACTGTTGAAATTTTCACAGATGGTGTATATCTGTTGCCGCTATAGCAACAAATACTAAAAACAGAATAAAATAAATGTTTAAGAGCCTGTGCTACACGGTTGCCGACTGCGACAAAAACCAAGGTCACCTTGGTCGGAAGCGCGTCGGGCGATGCCAGCTACACGGTTTGCGACAAGCTCCCGACCTCAGTATGTTTAGAACGCCGCGCAGAGAGGACGCATTTACGCTCGTACCGTACTTTCATTACAACGACTTCATGGCGTCATACCTATCAAAACTTCAAAACGAATATACTAATAAATACTACTATAACTAAACTCTAATCTTACTAATATTAAAAATGCGAAAGTTTGGATGGATGTATGTATGTTTGTTGCTCAATCAAGCTAAAATTGTTGAGCGGATCAGGATGAATTTTGCCACAGAGATAGATTATAATCTGGAATAGCACGTATGCATCTCTTCATCCCGGTATAATGCTCCCTTGGGATAAGAAAACACTTTCACGCGGGCGGAGCCGCTGGCAGAAGATAGTATATTTAATATAGGTACATTTAAAGTAAAAGAATATACTTTAAAAAAATATCCTATGCATTTTTTTTTTCAGTTGCGTCTATACATGACTCTGATGTCTAATCACAAAGACAGGACAAGTATCTGTTTATATCGATAAGTTCCGTTATTACATTGCGTTCGCTCTGTTGAGCCATTTTTTGCGCGTGCGTCTGCGCTCGCCGCCTGCAGAAGCGCGGCTGTCATACGCGTGGTTGTCAACAAGCGTCTACACGGCATCAAACAAGTCGCCGACCAACTCGTTGGCAACGCACGCACGCCGACCAAGGGCGTTGGAAGGTCATGCTAAATTTGGTTGGCAACCACTGTCTACACGGTCGGGAACGGCCGTTTCCGACCAAGGTGACCTTGGTTTTTGGCTTGGTTGGCGACCGTGTAGCACAGGCTTTAATGACTAAAACCAAATTGTGATCCGCAGCTATCTTTGAACTAGGTACATTTACCTGTTGCACTAGACAATTTGATCGTCAATTTGGAGGGACCAACTTATATAATCGATATCTTTAAAACGATATATGTTTCGGGCAGCCAAAATCAATCATATTAAGGTAGAATTAAGGTATTATAACACAAAGTAGGTAGAACATTCCAGGGAGTAGTCTTATCAGTTTGGTCCCTCCATCATGATATCAAGATGGAGGGACCAAACGTTTTGTTAAAATATTATGTATATGATGAGGTAGCTAAAATTATAGCAAAGTAAGCATTTGTAGGAAATAGTAGATTAATGATATTATTTTTTTATATATGTATAACAGACATAGGAGATTTGGTCCCTTCATTTTGACGCTCACTGCTGGAGTGCCTTCAACACTCGTTCCTTGAACAGGGAGCTGGAGGTCATTTTGAAAATAGGACGATCTGCTAATAGGACGTTTTGCGAATAGGTCCTTTTGATACGGAGTCAAAGGAAACAAAATGGGGTTGCACTTGGTGCAAATATAAATTAAGACAATTGTATGGAATAAACAATACTATACACAAAAATAGTTAAAAAAATACCTACATACCAAATATAACAGAAAGAGGTCCTTATTGGATAAATATAGAGAAGAAGACAGAGAAGACCCACCTGACGCTCGCTGAGATCATTTTTCATCTTTACAAACTGCATCTCGTTTTGCTGACAACTCATTTTAAGTTTCTTTAATTTTTCGCTTTGGGAACAACTTATCGTCGACTCTGAGAATTGTAGCTTGTGTGTTATAATTATAAAATAAAAAACAATATCAGCCAGCTAGTTTATTTTATTTTATTATTAAAGCTTTGCTCCACACTAGGAATTTCTCATGTTTAAACTCACATACACATACACCCAGAGCCGTAAACAACAATCTATTCTGTAGGTCGTACAAAATATATGTTCCGTGCGGGAATCGAACCTGCGACACGAAGTGCAGCAATCAACCAGTTAGTATTAATATTTACCGGTAATCATTAAAACTAACCAAGACAACTATAGAACTTACAATCAATGGTGGTGAAAGTACTTTTACGATGAATACTTAGAATGCTATATGGAGTGTGAAGCATGTATAAGTATACTTTTTACTAATCATTCACAAATTAGGTGCAGCTCGAGGCTGGCATTCGTGTACTTAAGTAAGACTTACGGCATCCGTGTGTAAGACTCGGGCGATGAATCGTAAAATTTTATTATTACCAACATATGAGCCGTAAGTTATTACTGAATCAAAATTAATGTTTGCTAAGATACGGTGATCAATTACCTAGTGTTCAGAGTGGTTACCTATCATATTCTAAAAATATTTGAGCGAATTTCATTTCACCTAAAACTTTTCAACTATTATCTGCAGCTAGACTATTTCTTTGAAATAAATAATTATTAATAATGTCTAATAGCATGATAGCTATTAATAAATCATTTGCATGAAAATTCAAAATAAATACGTAATATTCAATTTATTTTTAAATTTTTTTCTCGATTTTTTTATTTTATTTTACATAATATATTTTACATGTAGGCCTACATGGGCACTTATAAAACGTCGACAAAAGGCGCCCGGTTCGGGTTGGTCTTTTCCTATGGTGAAGAACCGGCAAGAAACTATGGTTTGTTTTTACAATATTTCCATGTTACAGCATTACTTAGATATGGGAGGACAACGTAGGCCCGACAATAAAACGTTAGAAACTAAAAATAAAAAGTAAAACGAGATAAAAAGTTATCAAATGTTATCAAGCATCTAGAAACCTAGAAGGCCTAAAATGTTCACACATTCACAAAACAATCGGTAAAAACATCTTTACGAAGGTAAAAAATAAATGTATAACAAGACTAAATTTAACATGTGGCACAAATGTAGTTATCAGTGCTGTAACTATTCTTAGCAAAGGGTTATTAAGATGATTGAAAACCATTGTAAAAAGTCCAATTAAAAGAAGAGAAAAAAAAGAAAAATGAGATTGAGAATAGTTAGAGACATCCACATATTTGTACCGTTTATGATTTACCAGGGAAGCCGCATGCGCAGAAGGAGCTTAATTAATTTTATCTTCAACGTAGTCCTTGATTTTATAATATGCTTTTTTAATAAGGACACGTTTGATGAAGTTTTTGAACTTTCCATCGGTCAGTTCTATAACTGACTTTGGCAACTTGTTATTTATAGAAGCGTATACTGTTTATAAGAAAAGACTTGCTAGTTTTCGTTAATCTGATTTTGGGTATTACAATTTCGTGCTTACTGCGTGTATTTAAATTATGGAAGTCGCTTCTAGTTTTGAAAAGCCCTCGATTTTTGCGTACGTACAAAATACATTCCAAAATATAAAGTGAAAGTAGAGTCAGTATATCGATCTCTTTAAAAATTTCTCTGAGGGACTCGCGAGGACCCATTTTATAGATCGCGCGGATTGCCCTCTTTTGTAAGACGAAAATTGAGTCAACGTCCGCTGCTGATCCCCACAGCAGAATGCCATAAGACATAATACTGTGGAAGTAAGCATAGTATACTAGCCTAGCCATAGCTACATCGGTTAACTGCCTTATCTTGCTTACTGCATACGCAGCCGAACTTAAACTACCCGAAAGAGTTCTAATTTGCGCGCCCCACTGCAATTTAGAATCGATTGTAATCCCCAAGAATACAGTTTCCGTTATAAGTTCAAGATTTTTGCCGTCAAGATTTAAATTTAGGTCACTTTGAGGTACATTTTCAACTCAATTTGAACTCAATTCATCCAAACGCCTACTTTTCGGGGTGCGTCTGTTCCTGTGACTGATCGGCTCGAGCTTCTTGGCATGGAGTTGACATCCAGTCTCAACTTCGGCGCCTCCATTGAGTACAAAGCCCAAATTGCGGCAAAAAAACTGGGCATCCTAAACAGAGTGAAGCGATACTTTACGCCTGGACAGCTTTTAACTCTTTACAAGGCGCAAGTCCGATCCTGCATGGAGTATTGCAGCCACCTCTGGGATGGCTCAGCTAAATATCAACTTGCCGCGCTTGACTCAGTGGAACGCAGAGCTAAGAGACTAATTGGCGACGTCAAACTGGTGGATGCGAAGCTTCAAAGCTTGGCTCATCGCCGTAAGGTTGCCTGCTTGTCGGTCTTCTATAGACTGTACTTCGGCGAGTGTGCTCATGAACTCCACGACCTCATCCCACCGGCCCCCTTCTACCATCGGACATCTAGACGCACTGCAAGTTATCATCCTCACCTCGTTGCCATTCCACCAATTCGCACCAAGCGCTTCCAAACATCCTTCATAATGCGCACAGCAAAAGAGTGGAACTCACTGCCTGCGTCTGTGTTTCCGAACGCATACAACCCGAATCTCTTCAAAGTTAGAGTGAACAGGCTTCTTCTGGGTAAGCTCACTCCATCGTCGACTCTGTCTCTGTCACCGACCTAGACTAGAGTCAAGAGCAAACCCATCATAAATAAAAAAAAATTAAAAAAATTGTTAAGGAGAACTTTAGACATTTTGTTTTTTTCGCATTCAGTAAAAGATTGTTAGTTGCGAACCATTTTGAGAGAACAATTAGACTTTCGTTGACATGTAAGACATCCGTATCCTTCCTATCTATTTTAAAAATTAGCGAAGTATCATCAATAAAATTATATCCGATAATTTGGCCATCATATAAGGGAGATCATTAGTGTAAACAAGAAAAAGGAAAGGGCCGAGAATTGAACCTTGGGGCACGCCCATCTTAACTAGAGACCCGGAGGACGTCGCCCCATTTACATTTACTTTTGCTCTTTTGCTGTCTGTTTGATAAATATGAAAGCACAAGATCAGCATGTCCTCGAATGCCGTAGTGTTGTAATTTACAGATCAGTGTGTTGTGATCGACGCAGTCGAACGCTTTTGAAAGATCACAGAAAATGCCAATAGCATCCTGGCACTTCTCCCAAGATTCCAAGATGTGGCTGATGAGTTTCACTCCCGCGTCCGTTGTCGACCTACCTTTCGTGAAACCAAACTGCTGACTATGCAGGATCCCATTTAAATTGAAGTGAGATAACATCTGGTCCAGCATGATTTTTTCATAGATTTTACTCAATGCTGGAAGCACGGATATAGGTCTATAATTAGAGGGATCACTCTTACAGCCTGATTTGAAAATTGGTACTACTTTACTGTGTTTCATTAAGTCAGGAAACGTGCCGCTGTCCAAACATTGATTGAATATGCCTGTTAGGACAGGAGCGATTGAGTCAATAATATCTCCAAGAACCCTAACGGAAATCCCCCATACAGTATTTTTTTTATTGAGACTTTTGAACGCGTTTTTAATTGTATCAATACATATTGGTTTAAATTTAAAGGTTGGTACGTCTTTACAAAATTTTTCTTTAAGAAGAGCTTCAGCTAATTTAGATGAGGAGGGAAGTGACTTCGTAACCTCTAACGGAATGTTGGTAAATAAATTTTCTAATGTCTCAGCGACTTCTTGCTTATCAGAAATGGTTTGATTAGATATTTTCAAAGACAACTCATTCTTATCGCGTTGTTGTGTCTTGCCAGTTTCTCTATTAAATACTTGCCACACAGTTTTTATTTTATTATTAGAAACACTAATTTTGTTAATTATTATTTGAGATTTTGCTTGAGCGCAGATTCTTTTAAATATTTTGAAATAGTTTCTAACATAAGTCTGGAAAACTTGATCGGAAGTCAAAGATTTGTCGTAATATAATTTATATAAGAAATCGCGGCTTTTCCTTATGCCCACAATGGCCCATTCATTAAATTTCGATTTGGAATTATTGACTTTAACTGTCTTTACAGGACACGTTTTATTGAAT
This sequence comes from Anorthoa munda, assembly GCA_945859665.1. Classification (NCBI taxonomy): domain Eukaryota; kingdom Metazoa; phylum Arthropoda; class Insecta; order Lepidoptera; family Noctuidae; genus Anorthoa; species Anorthoa munda. Next base: position 14,852,957 of record OX243902.1, on the reverse strand, counting down.
TCTTGGCATTGACATTTATTGAATTCTTGAATTCTTGGTAAACACAGACAAGACTGCTTGAGTCGGTTTTGCAGCGATTCGTTTCCGTCACAAAATTTTGTAACACAACTTATTGACTTTTTATGACACTATTTCAATTTTAAATGGAAAATGCTACCAAGGAACCGGCTATATATTTGTGACCAAATAATATTTCGTAAAATGTTGTTTCGGTGTGGTGAAAATAAGACAAATGAAAAAATTCAAAAGAGGCTTTGGCCAAAAGCAAAAAGTTATTTTGTAAATCGGCGAAATGTCGTTCGGTAAAATAATACATTTGCCGCATGCATCATGCATGCTTCGATGATCCGAAAATATGTCAAATAATGCATATAGTAAAAAGACGTCGGTCAATAGCTTTCGGTAAAATGAAATTCGAACAAAAAAATATCGGAATTGTGATCGGTTCCCGTTCAGGGTGTCTTAGTATTTTTTGATGGTCAGTTTTAAGTAATTCTTTAAATAAATAATGCACACCTACCTACTGAAATAAAATGTACCTTTGTCAGTCACTGCCGTACAATGATTCAAATAGTCTAAATCATCTGATCTTAGAGGTATTTCTTCTTCTTTTGAAATGGCTTCCTGAAATAAGTACCTTAGCACTTAGAGGCAAAACTTAGCTTTCACTAGCAGCAAAGTATTCTGGACATAATAATTAAGAATGTTGAGCGGTGGTGTAGCTAGGGACGGACTGAATGATATTATTTTTATATAAATAATTTGTTACCTTTAATTGTAGCTCAGTGTCAGGTATACCCATGATTGATCTTATTAGTTTGCCTGTTTGTCTGACAACATTTACTTTCTTTGGCATTTTGGCAGGTATGTGTATCTATAAAAAACGTCTCCGTATTAAAACGTCCTATTCGCAGAATGTCCTATGAGCAAAACAACAAAAGATGGTCGTAACAACAAAAGAATGGAAATGGTCCAGTCTATAAAATAATTACGAGGTTTTTAAAGAAATCATTTTATCCATCACTAACTCGAGACATTTAACATTAAAATTAAAGTACCTGGGCGACCGAGCTCTGCTCGGGTGAAAATAGAGAAAATGACGTTTTATAAAAATTAAACCTAGCTTGATCGATTTATCGCCCCCGAAGGCCCTGCATACTAAATTTCATGAAAATCGTTGGAGACGTTTCCGAGATTCAGATTATATATATGTCGGGTTTAGTCAATAGTCATTACGCAGTCTATCAAGTATGGCGTCATCCAACATACGGTTACGTTGGATAACCCACCCCTGATCCGATAGGCGTTGGGCGGAAACGTTGACAGCTGGCTCAAGTACCTGAAACAGAGAGAGCATCCGACCACGGTACGCAGTCAGGTTACTTCCTCCGCGCGCATGACGTTTTCATTAATGGATTTCGACCATCGCATGCGCTGGACACACATCCACACCGATAGCGGGGACCCTGTCAGAGGCCGATAGGCCTCGAGGCCCCTAGCTGTCCGGCGGTCGGCGTCTTCCCCGTCGACGCGCAGGTGGTGGTGTCGTCGGCGGAGAGAAGTATTCGTCGCTCGAGCTCGACGCTACTGCAGCGTCCAGAATCGCTTCACTCACGGATGTAGGGGATCCCGGCGGCTGCGAGGCGGAGCTGAGCGACGAACCCGAAGATGTTAGGCGTGTGTTTTTGGCTAGGGCCTGGCTACGTGTCAACATTTTCTTCTTTTTTTTTATTTTTTATTTTGATATAGGCTCGCGCTTGACCACCATCTCACCTGATGGTAAGCGATGATGTGGTCGACGATGGAGCACGCTTGCCTAGAAGTAACCTATTCACTCTTGACTTAAAGACCCCTAGATTGTAGCTATCGGGAAACACAGACACCGGTAGCGGCTTAGCTTATGTCATTTTTCGTTTGATTTTGTATTGTTTGGCATTGTAATTATATTATTTGTTTTCTTCTTGGTTTATTATATATATATGTAGACATTATTAAAATTTTGTTTTATGTAGATATAACGGTGATATATAGAAAATACGAAGAGTTAAGAATTTTTTTAATGTCACTCTCTTGACAAGTCAGGCCTACAGGTTATTTAATTAATAATTATGTTATTATTTAATTTTATTATTGAAGATGGGTGGAAAACCAATACTTGAGGCCTTTCAGAAGCTGTTTGATTCCGTCATACTCAAGGGGAAAACCCCACAGGCATGGTGCGGGGTCTTGTTCAAGAAGGGTGACAATGCCCTGCTGAAGAACTCGTCTCGAGTCTCGCGCGCAGGTATTTACGATTTCCAGCCTCATGAACAAGCCGGATTCCGTTAAGGCTTTAACACTGTAGACCACATACATACGCTGCGACAGGTTATGCAGAAGACCGAGGAGTACAACCTGCATCTCTGTTTAGCGTTTGTGGACTACGAGAAAGCCTTCGATTCGATCGAGACTTGGGCTGTGCTGCAGTCTCTCCAACGGTGCCAAATCGACTACCGGTACATCGAAGTGCTGAAGTGTTTGTACTAAAATGCCACCATGTCAGTTCGGCTTCAGGATCAGACAGGGAGACGTCATATCTCCGAAACTATTCACCGCTGCATTGGAGGATGTCTTCAAGATTCTGGACTGGAGAGGGCTTGGCATCAACGTCAATGGCAAGTACATCATTCACCTTCGGTTTGCCGACGATATGGTAGTCAAGGCTGAGACCAGAGAATCTCAGTACAATGCTCGATAAACTCAGAAGAGCTTCCGAAAGAGTGGGTCTTAGGATGAACATGGACAAAACCAAGGTGATGTTGAATGTCCATGTTACACCCACTCCTATCAAGGTCGGAGACTCTACACTCGAAGTGTTGGATGACTATGTCTACCTGGGACAAACGATCCAGTTGGGTATGGCCAATTTCGAGAAAGAGGTCAACCGTCGAATCCGACTCGGCTGGGCAGCGTACGGGATGTTGCGCGGTATATTCTCGTCCAACTTACCACAGTGTCTCTAGACGAAAGTCTATGACCAGTGTGTGTTGCCACCAGTACCTATGGCTCCGAGACGTGGTCGCTTACAATGGATGTTTTAAACCTTTCCACCAACTAAAATTCATAATTTAAACCACCACGGAACTTATTTATCAAATTTTTACCCGACTGCCGAAGGAGGGTAATGTGTTTATCAGTCTATGTATGTATGTAAGTATGTATGTATGTATGTATGTTTGTTCCTATGTGGCGTTCCAGAGACCAAACGCGTTGGCCGATTTTGATGATTCATACGTCTATCGATTTGTCTTAACCCTGCGAGTGTCACTGGCTACATTAAAATTGGAAAAGAGAAAAATGGCGGATTTTGGGCGCCATATTGTAGGGATTAAAATTTTTTTTTACTTCCGAACCCATAGTGTGGGGTATCAAAATAAAGGGGATTATGAGTTGATTTCAAAAATATATAACACTTATATGTTTGAATGTACCGAAATCTAAAAAAAAATAACTAAAACATTATAAATAAAAAAAAGTAAATTAAAAAAATCAAAAGACCCGACTGCTTAAAAGGCGAACTAAAAAGACGTAAACAAGAAGAAAATCATGCTGTGCAGTCGGAGGATACATCTGGTTTTGGCCAGCCAGTTCGCGAATATGTATGTGAGACCCGACTCTTTTGATTTTTTTAATTTACTTTTTTTTCTACTATTGTACGCAATAAATTACCCTTAGATTTTTCCACCGATGCTTTGTAGCGGGACCAGGCAACTCTAAACGTATTTAACGCAATAGAAAGAGGATCACAGGTGACGCTCGGCGATAACCTTTAGTTTTTTTTTTTTTACGCTGTGCAGTTAGGTAGTCATACCACCAATCACATCTACGTATATATTTATTTATTTATTTATTTATATATGCTGTATTGTAGGTACACCAAGTTAAAACATAGAAAAGGAAACTTAAAACTAAAATACATACAATGGGCGGCCTTATCGCATACCGCGATCTCTTCCAGGCAACCTGGAATGGACAGTGATAGACTGGACATGAAATGGGGTTGACATTGGTGTAACATATAACATTACGAATATTTACTTTAAATATACAATAATATTATTATACATACACAAATACATACATATGTTATATAATAGATACATAAATACATACATACTTAATATATATAGGCAATGAAAGAAATAGTTGACTGACGACTGTGATTGTCGTGTGTGACAGGTAATGTTCTTTTACGAGTCTTTTAAATACAGGCAATGACTGGGCGCGCTTTATTGGGTCTGGCAATGCATTCCATAGACGAGCAGCTTGGACAGTAAAAGCTTTATCTAAGAAAGTAGTGCAATGCATTGGCATTTTAAGTCGCAGGTTATCCGATGACCGAAGTGATTTCGTGTGGGAATCGCAGATAAACTGAAAACGATTCTTGAGGTAGAGAGGGGTGGAAGGAGTAAAGAGCACATTATACAGAAGAGAAAGAATATGAGCATTCCGGCGAAGGCGAATTGGCAACCACTTGAGCTTTACACGGAATTCGGAAACATGGTCATATTTGCGCAAACCGAATATGAACCTTATACAAAAATTTTGAAGGCGCTCAAGTTTATCGAGTTGTTCTTGAGTAAGGTCAAGATAGCTGGCATCAGCATAATCAAGGATGGGAAGTAAAAGAAATTGTGCAAGCGCAATCTTGGTGGCAGTCGGAAGAAAATATTATTATAGAGAATATATTGGTCATAGATCCACGACCAATGGCAATGTCAGCGCAGTTAGTGAAGGTGTCTGACATAATTTCAGTACTTTCTTCAGCTAACAGCCTATCACGACTGAAGTCTTTGGCCTAAGGCGTAAAAAGCGAGCTAAAAAATTCCTAATTCGCACCCTTACATTTATACCTAAAGTTACCAATGACATGTGACGTACCCTAAGTAAAAACCAGAATAAATTCGTACACGATCACAATCACTACAAGACGCGTCCGGTAGGACACGTCATTTATCCAAGCGTACGTCTGCACTAGAAAGTGTGACATCAATACAAAATTCGCCCATTTGGTTGCAAAAAGTTGGTGGTGCGTCAGGAGTATTATACGCAGCGTCGTTCATAATCCGTAGACCGAACTTTGCCATACCAGAATGATGATGACGCATTAACATCATCGCCAACGATAACTTTGCAGCCCGCGAGCGACTGCAAGACGTGACGGAGGTTATGTATATGAGGAGCAGCGGGGTCAGAATATTGAAAGTAGCAGCTCACAACGTAAACTTTAAAATGACGATGAGACCTTCGCAACGGCACAATGGGGTATCATAAGGTTACGCAAAGACATTACTGTGAATTTAGAAGAATGTGTCACGTAAATTCCGACTCTTGCTTTGCCATCCAAATGTACTACTTTGTGACGTAAACACGCGTTTGGATATTGTTCTTGAACAAGCACTATATCTAAGTTATAATCGATAGTCAGTTTATCTCGTTTAGAAGTCGCCACTTGTGGAGATTTAATTGTCCTATGGTTAATCTATCCATTATTAGTTGGTGTTGAGGATAAATTGTTCGAGCTTAAGTTTATAGGTAGTACACTTTGAGAACCGTAACGATGGTTAAACGGTTTCTTAGAACGTTTACACGCCACGCAAGATGGTGTATAATTTAAATTGTTCCTTTGCGGGCAGTCTTTAGGTTCATGTGCCTCAGAGCAATTAGCGCAGGTAGGTGATTTAATAGTGCAATATTTCACATGTAATTATTAACATGATCGAACTGTTGACAATGTGTACAACGTACTACGTCGACATCACCAATGAAACGGCAAGTCGCCAAATCATACAATAATTTATCCTTAGTCGAGACTACATTTTTCCGGACCGCGGACTCGAGTTCAATACCTATCCACTTCCGACCGTTGTCTAGCGAACGCCTACAATTTTAGTGGATTTAATAAAGTTGTCTTCATTTAATGGCAACTCGTCTTTAATGTTTTGACAGAATAACGCATGCAAAAAGGCAGAGTCTTCCATTGAGGATGGGACGTCTTTAACTAAAAAACGAGGCCTACGGCCCTTTGGTTTCTCAAGTCACAAGCCAATGGACCTAATGGCATCGACCGATTGCAACTTATTGATCTGAAAATCGATGGCGACACGTAACACGATGCCAGACATCCAGAATAAAAAAAAATTTTTGTTTATTCATTCTTACAAAATGAATTAATATTCAATCGATTCTTAGTAAAATCGTTAATGAGGTAGGACTGTGGTGTATCTATCTTGCTCGCACGTTCGCTTAGTCATCCCCACTTTCCCCCAAACAGACAGACACAGTCTCGCGTGCGCCTCGCGTCATTTGTACCAGAGCCATTGGCGAGTGTGGACGTGTTAAAGTGTGTCATTTAGTGCGTGTACGAGATTGTGAATTGCCCCACAATAGAATTAGTTACTACACGTGCCCATCTGATCACTCCTGGCGATATGCCGTGGTTGACGATAAGCAACTTATCCGCGAGAGTGAGCCCGTGTCACAATTTACTGATCCATCGAATCCTTTATTAGACCTACAGTCTGTTTAAACACCATCAGCAACCAGTTTACTCGCCATAGCGCTTTAATTCTTCTTTTCGATTCAATGTTACTTTTAAAATAAATCATATAATGAACCATGATGTGAAACTGATAGTAGATATTTTTTATAACATAACTGTACATTATCAGTACAACAATCTGCTAATAGGACGTTTTACAATTAGGACGTTTTAATACGGAGACGTAAAAGGCACAAACTCTTTAATAATTATCAATAAGATGATGATTTATTATCAACTTTGGGCATTAAATTAAATTTCAGAATTTAATTTAATGCCCAATCTTTTATCTTTAACTTGTTAAAGATTTTATTCAAGATAAATAATTTCAACAAAGAGAGAGTTGTCATCATTTTCCTAGACAGTCTAATATTACAATCTTAATTCCAATTGTTAATGAAATAAAAAGGTACTTGCCAAAGTTATTGAAAGACTTCTGATAGTCACGTCTGGAGTTCACTAGTAGCGATCGTATATATCTATTGGAATAATTAATAACAATGAAAGGATTTAAGAGACCCACTGTAGTAGTATTTGGGAAGCGATCGCTATCAGGTGCAGCTGGTCTTGCCGACCGTGGCGCAGGGTGTGCCGGTCTTCCGATACTCAAGTCATCTTTCACACGATTCGCAGATTTTGCCCTCGACTGTAGACAATATTTCCAACAATAGTTAAATACATATTTAAAAACTTAATCCTGATTTGGAGCATAATTTGACCGATTATAAGAGACCTCAGAAAAACTTGTCTGTTTCTATACTTCTAAGCAAATTAGAACCCATAGAAATAAGGGGAACGCCTACCTAATTGTGTATATATAATACCTATTTGTGTGCACAGTGCCAAAGGAAAAGGCATAAAATCATGTAAAAAGGCATTTTAACCCAGCTCTCAGGCAAGTACATGCCACCTGCATCCCTTCTTACATTAGCAGGCTATGATTTTGAGGTGCGGTGGAGCTGGCTGATGAGGCCGCATCAGCTCATTTCCAACCCTCACTCAGTGGGATTCTTCTCTACCCCCAGCCACTTGGTGCTAGTTGCGGAATACATGTATCTTAAATGGATTTATAAAGAATTGAGACAAAGCCCTGTGAATACCTATTTGTGTGCATATTGCCACAGGAAAAGGCATAAAATCATGTAAAAAGGCATTTTAACCCAGCTCTCAGGCAAGTACATGCCCCCTGCATCCCTTCTTACATTTGCAGGTTATGATTATGAGAAAGGTCATAGCATGGGAGCAATAAAATAAAATCAGCAGACTATAAAAGAGATTTTTAACGCGTTCGATTGTGTTAACCATGAGGCACTATTGTTGAAGCTCGAGCACTATGGGATTAGATACAAGGCCCTTGAGTTTCTTAGCTCATATTTGAAAGCCAGACAAGTTGAAGTTCAGTTAAATGGCATAAACTCACTAGGGTCTGAAATTACAATGGGCGTTCCTCAAGGCTCGATATTGGGTCCATTCCTCTTTTAAGTTTACATTAACGATTTGCCCCAATTACTACAAAATCAATTAAAGATGGTGTTATTTAATGATGTAAAAGGTTATCGCGTCTATAATCCAACCAAGGTCACTGTTTTCATCAGCAGAGATGTCATAGTGATGGAGGATGTGACAGAGGTCAAGGAAACCAATGGGCAGTCTGCCATCTGGATTCGTAATGAAGAGCTGCCAGCAGACAGTCTGGTGGAAGAGAGTGGTGATTCAGTGGGAGAATTGTCTCAGAAAGTTCAAGAAACTGAGAATCCTCAGATTCTTCAGAGTATGTTGATGGCAATGAAACATTAACTGAAATGCCGTCACAAGATATCCCAGAACAAACAGTTCAGTCAACATCAACACCTGAACTAGTGACAGAGGAGTATAGCTAGCGTCACGGAAAGAAACCACAGAGGTATATACGGTTTTAGCAACAAATGTGTTTCCAGTACTGTGCCAGCACCTGAAGAGGGGTCAGAGAGGGCGCAGTGGAAGCAGGCAAAGACTGAGGAGCTGCAGTCATTTGAGGACGGTGAGGTGTGGGAGCTTATGGATACACGTACATGCTTTAAGTTAATCGTTTTTGTTTGTATACATTTTATTTTAATTATTTTCCATTTCTTCCATTATTTAATAAGTTTCCAAATTGTAAAATTCCATGTAAGCGCACTCCTACATACAATTGTACTAGTTTTAGAAGAGCGGGGCCTCCTAGCACAGGTATTTCTCATATTTAAAAGGAGACCCCTATGTAAAATATTTTGTAGAAGTTGTAAAGTTACTGAAAATAAATTTATTTATTTATTATTTGTGAACACTCCAGGGGTGATGTGACAATAGTGATGTGCAGGTGCTTAGTAAAACATTCGATATTGAAAATAATGTGCGTTTTCGAGCTCGGCTCGTCGCAAAAGGTTTTTCGCAGAAACCAGAGGCCTTAGTGCGAGTTTTTACTCACGCTCAATCGCGTTAACGTTAACGACAATTTGTATTGAAACTGGATAAGCGCCGTCTGGTGACGATATGGAGAAACCTCTTTTTTTGTATACAGTTTGACATAAGAGATCGTTTACGTTATCACGAGTTAGCGTGAGTAAAAACTCGCACTAAGGCCTCTGGTGTTGACTATACAGATACTTTTTCACCAGTAGTGCGACATTCAACCCTAACATTATTGTTTGCCCTTAGTGTAAAGACAAAAATGAGTATTACTCATTTAGATGTAACTACTGGGTTTTTGATTGGTTTTTTAAAGAAAAATATATGTATGTCATTACCTGAAGGTTTTGTAAACAAAAGTGGAGGAAAAGTATTGAAAAAATAGATTAAAACAGTCTTCCCTAGCATGGTATGAAAGAGTTAAGGAGGTTATAAGTAAATTAGATTTTTAAAACAGTCAATATGAACCATGTAAAAATTAAAATTGTAGTGACACTTTATGTAGACGATTTTCTATTTTTTTCAAACAGTGACACTGAAACTAATATATTAAAAAATGTTTTATGTTCAGAAAAGACTTAGGACCTGTAAGATAATATCTAGACATGATAATAAATTTAGATAAAGATAAAAATGTTGTTAGTGTAGATCAACAACAACACATTGAACAGTTAGTTTCTAAATTTCAGATTTCTGAATGTAAAACACAAAGTACTCCAATTGAGCCTAAATTGAATTTTAATAAGCCAACTGATAAATATTTACCTGATGTTCCTTATCAAAAACTAATTACTACTACTCTCTCAAGAAGTGCAACTAGATTACATAAAAGTCCTAAAAAATATCTTCGAAAACAGTACTAGCAGAGTGAAGCTGGAAACTACAGGACCACCCATACAAATAAGTAAAGGCGTACGGCAGGGAGACCCACTCTCGCCAACTAACTTCATAGAGGTGTTAGAGGCCATCATTGGCAAACGAAACTGGAAAAAAAAATGGAAGTTACTTGAATCACTTGAGATTTGCCGACGACATAGTCCTGCTATCAGAAACTACAAATCAACTATAAGTAATGATAAACACTCTACACGAAGAAAGCCGTAAAGTGCTTTAAAATCAACCTAACAAAAACTAATATCATGACGAACCATATTGAAAGACCTATAAATCTCGAAAATTCATCTTTAACATATATTTATCTGGGAAAGCAAGTTTCATTCAACCAACAAAATAACGAACTGGAAGTAGAGAGAATAGTCAACATCACATGGAAAAAGTTCTGGAGTCTCAAGAAATACTCAAAAGCGATATGACCATACGGATGAAAACTAAAGTCATGAACACCTGCCTACTCCCCTCATTAACAGACGCCTGCCAAACTTGACAACACATTATAAAAGTAAAAGATAAAATTACATCCTGCCAAAGGAGTATGAAGAGAAGCATCTTGAAAATTAAGAAAATTCAAAAGATTCGCCACACTGATATAAGACAGAAAACTAAAGCCATTGACGCTCTCAGTTAATCACAAAAGCTTAAATGGCAATGGGCTGGACACGTGGCGAGGCTTAGCGATAATCGCTGGACTACAAAGATAACAAGAAATAAAATGTGAAAGAAATAAATAAATAAAGAAAGAAAGAAGAAAGAATAGATTTCTATGTTAGGTGTATGTCTATTTCACGTGCAGGTCCACTAGGACAGAGAAAAAGAGGAAGACCATACGCACGCTGGGCAGACGATATCATAAAAGTAGCAGGTATTCAATGGCCGCGAGCGGCAGAGAATAGAGAGTACTGGTGATGACCAGTACTCTCTATTCTCTGCCGCTCGCGGTAAAGAATGAAAGGTAAAGGCCTCCTCCAGAGATGTCTGGAGGAGGCCTTTACCTTTCATTGAAAGGGATCTTGCTAATGAAATACAAACCCTGACTTTATCTAATTAATTAAATCAATATATATTATTTTTTTATCCAATATAACATTCATTCCAAAAAGAATAATTATATTATTATTGTGTTATATTTTTATTTCTTTTATATTTTTAATCAAACAAATTTAAAACTGAGAATAATTTTGCATGCAGATTTTTATTGAAATTGTATAATTAAATAAGCAAGAAATAAAAGGCTTTTTTTATTTTATTTTATAGTAATAATCATAGTGATCTACAAGAGTTTGTAGACAGTGATTGAACAAGTGACTGATGACAGTGCCTTAGATAGGTAATCCTATATTGGCTTTTGCTTTAGTGCAATGAAGTTAGCTTTAAATAATCAGTGCCATATAATAGGTCAAAACATATTGATGTTCGTTGTCATTATTCGAGATGTTGTGAAGTACAAATTTGTTAAAATTAAATATATACCTAGTGAGGAAATGCCTGCTGACATACTGACTAAATGTCTATTTAACTTAAAACATTACAAGTTTATGAAATTGCTTGGTAGGTATTGTTTCTATGTATTATGTATTTAGTTTATTTTGATAAGTGGGGGTGTCAGTATGCGTATTAAAACGTAAGAAAGTTGTAACTAGTAACGCCATCTGTACTATGTTAGGTGTATGTTTTTTTGAATAAAGTTTAGTCTGTTGCAAACAGTTCACGTGTTTCAATAACATCTTTAATATTTAAAATAGATCGGTGGTCACAAAATTATGATGATGTGAATAACTCTGTTCATCAGGTCCAAAATTGGTACACGCAAACAATTTGGTACTAAATGATAAAATAACCAAAGTTTTGTTACTTTCACAGCATTATGTCATACGGTATTTCGCTGTGGGGTCGGGCGGCTGACAATGAGTCCATATTTATATTGCAAAAGAGAGCTATCAGAACCACAAAGTCACCGAGAATCTCACAAGGAACTATTTAATATTTCGACAGTTTCATGCCAATTCACATATGAAAATATTATGTAGGTATTTATTTATACATCTCTTATATCTCTATAGTAAAGTTAGTGATAGACACAATAGTAATTAAAAAAAAAAACTTTTATTAAAATCACACTTTGTAAACAAGCATACCTATTACAAATTAGATGATTAAATTCAGAAAAGAATGTTTGGAAACATACTGGTCCTGCTCCATAGAGCAATAAAAAATTTAAGACAGAACAAAAAGTGAAAATTTCTAAAAAATATGCAAAGTTTGTTTTTTGAAGTTGCATATTTGGATTCACACTAACCTAACTGGTTCATACAACATACCAAAAGTGCAGAACTACAAGGATTTTAGCTTATTTAACCGATCTCAAAAAGGAGGAGGTTATCAATTAGACTGTTTGTTTTTTTATGTCACCTTAGAACATTTTAGTAGGTGAACCGATTTTGATGTATTTTTTTATTATTTGAATGCTGGTGCTTATCATGTCCCATTTAAAAGTGGTAAAAATCTTACGGTGAACTTCGGCGTTATACAACAGAAGTCTTCAATAAACAACGGCAAAGGTCTCGGGATTGCTGCAATCGCATGTATGTTTATTGTTTACGCTATTTCATAACATAACATCACGCCGGTATGCTTTAAAGTGGTACGCAGATAGGTACAGTTCACCCTGGTACACTCTAATTTCACCGGTTTTGTTCAAGTTTTATGTTATTCGTGTAATCTATTCTGACATTTTACTTTGTGCGTTATCTGTAGCTTTTTATAGAACTTACTCATTATGTACCAAAAATAAAAATAAAAATAAACTAAAAAGTGAAAAATTACTTCAATTTCGGAAGTCAGTGTCAAAAAACGAAGAAAAAAAAGACTTTGACATACACCGACTTTGCTTTGGAAGTCTGTTGTATTTTTCTATAAAAAGTTTTTTTAAATATTAGTGTCGTTTTCTACTGGGCTATAATTTTATGATAGATATATTATAGAGATACTTACGGAGACTAGAGATGTGAGTGAGTAGCGTGAGTGAGTGAGGTTTTTGATTGGAGGCTTGGGTAAAATAGATTGATATATCATAATAGTGATATTTTAAGTAGTGATATTTTAAGTAGTGGTAGTTTATAGTAGTTTAGTTTTAAAGGATGATCTTTCTACTTAAAACCTTGTTGTTGAATAAGGTGAAATTGAATTAAAAACTTTTCGACCATCGTAGATTTTTTTAAATATTGAAAAGTCAAACATTGCGTGATTCTCAACATCTAAAGTTCGCCGCATGCATTTCCGACCGAGCTTCAGTGGATTCACCCTAACTGAAAAACATCTTTCCGTCTCCACTTCGCACATCTCCGCACAACTCCGCTTTTCTGGCGTCTGGGCGGGCCTTAAACCCTTCCAAAATGGTTTAGCTATTTAAACATGTGCATCAGCAGGGTCTTACCTTCTTTTCCCCCATATCTCCAAATACTTCATAAGGGGCTTTAGGTTTATTTAGTGGTGGTTTTTGCCGTGCACTGCCCATTCTCTGTGGAATGCGACATTTGATCATTCCTTTCGCAGGTTCAACCACATCTGCAAATAGATACAAAATAAATTGATTTCATGGCTAGATAGAAACTCGAGTAGAGATAAAAGCCTGGAACACAAATTAGTATTGTTTAGAAAGCCTTCCGACTTGCGACACGTGGGAGAGCCTAGTACTGGAACTTGAAGAGGATCTTTTTCAAGCCTTTTTTTCTCTTTCCCCTTTTTAGGGTTCCGAAGTCAACAAGCAACCCTTAGTTTTTCTATTCTGCTGCCGCCAAACTAATCAATGACACATCAGGGTAACCCCCACGAGAAGTTCTTAGAGTAAGGTTATTACAAGTGTGCGTAAAGGACAGATGTGGGTGTGGGTGTGGGTATGTGTGTGTGGTGTCGGTGAGGGAGCTCTTAGAGCAAAATTATTTCAAGTGTGTGTTAGGGACAGATGCGGGTGTGGGTGTGTGTGTGTGGTGTGAGTGTGGAATGTGTGTGTGACTTGTATACATCTGTCCCTTTATCTCAGTCACACCATGATAGTTTTGATACGTCATGGCACGGGGGCAGGTAAGTGTTCTGTTGTAAATAGTGAAAGCAAATAGTATACTTGTCTTCACTTTAACATTTTACCAAAACCGGCTGTTATCATTTTATCCGACTGCACGACAGCAAAAACAGGATCTAACTGCATTATACTAAGATAACATAATAATTAACTAAAATTGTGTGACCACTTTACCTTGCTTTACTTCTCCGGTCATGGACAGTGACATAATTCATTGCATAACTTACAATTTTAACAAGGAACACTTTAATAATAATACAAACATAAATAATAAAGCACAAAAATTTTATAACAAATGCATTCCAAAAGTGAATGCAATGTAACTTGAAGTTTTCATTTCTGTCACCATCACAATCACGTCTTTGGAAGAAGAAAACCTTATTGTCAAATATTCCAGCCAGATGCAGTGTCTACTCTAATCACCCAAATATTCTGAGTGCAAAGATGGAACAAATAGGTTATTATAAATCATCTATACCTAACCAAAAAGTTTTACAAAAAAAATATTTTTTCTTTGCACTCAATCGCCATAAAACATTTGTAGCTGTCTAATTTAAAATTTAGAACTCCCGTCCATCATCACCGATCACGCAAATAGTTTAACAAAATATCAAAATTCCAGAGGTTTCTTCTACCACCTTTTTTTATTTTCACCATTTTTCAGCAGTGGAGTTTATTATGACGACTGCGGCGAAATCGCAAAAAGTTAAACCTTGTAAGTTATAATTATCTTCATTTCATTTATTCTTAGTATAAAATAATTGACAGTAAATCGCTGACGATCAATTGATATAATCTTCATCCACCTGACATCGGTTTATGGGGCATATATTGTAATTCCTAGAACCTATGTAGATTCGAATCCGATTTGAGATTATTTATTTTCAATCACATCTTCCAATGTCAAGTGCCCAACGTGTTCACATTAACACTTGTCCATGGCTGATGTGCAGAGCCCTTTAATAATTAAATCAAAGAAGGGGTGATGAAGATTCAGTGTACAATATCATAGAAAATAGAGAACTAACTGGGGGACCTAAAAAAATTTCGTATTCAATATTGGTCTATTAATCTATGATTATGATTATCAAAAACGCAACTTTCTAGTTGGGAGTAGATCGATCTTTCATACATGGTGGATCGATCAAATTGGAACGAATGCATTCAATTGGTCTATCAAATTTTACCACAGACGTTACTCATTTTCATGGACCAGGAAACACGTATGGTAAATTTCAGGTGTTGTTATAATAAAATAGTGTATTCACAACTGAGCGTGGCTGCTGAGCTGGGATCTTGACTTCGAATCCCAGATCAAACGGAGGGATATTTGTTGGGTTTTTCTACTATAGTTTGACCGAAACCCCTGTACCGGAGAGGTTCCGGTCATACTATAGGAATTTCTTAGCATCAGGCCGGAGTTATGCAGTCGGTGGTGTGATACCCCAATGTGTTTTTGGGTTATTGAAATAAATTTTAGGCAAGTATAGTCATCGGCACGTAACTTGGCAAGGTTTTGGCGTAGTGGGGGTAAGTTCGCGCATCGTACACTTATTGCCACAAAAAAGTGGTCACTTTTATTTCTTGTCATTTTTAAATGGTTATGGCTATCATTTATTTTTAATCATGTATGTTTAGAAGAAAGTTAAATAAAGGAGAGGAATTAGTGAAGTTTATTAGGTGTTATAAATAAAATATATATACAGGAAAAAGTTAAAAAAAATATTCGAAAAAGATATTAATATTAAACATTATGTGTCCTATTAAAATAATATTAATATAATGATATTAATATTAAAATTTAAAACAATAACAACTACTCCTAACAAAAACTCAACATAAATAAAGGGTACAACTTTCGTGCACGCAAGTGTAATCGTGAGCGAACGGAGGGGAAGGACGCGGTGCGGGAGGCAAGGGTGGACTGAGCCACCAATCGCGCGCTCGGATCGGCGCGACCTTGTACCCCGCGTCCCGCTTCACTACCAAGGAGACCTAAAAAACAACTTCTGCGCATCTAACGACTCTTGCCAAGTTACGTGCCGATGACTATAACAGCAGTAAAAGTGTATAAAGGGTGAAAAAAAAAGGGAGAGAGAACTAGTGGTTGGCGGGAGTTAGGGGTTTGCAGTCGCGTGTGGAATACGCCTGTGGTCGCGCTAAGGGCACGTTTTCAGATGGGTTTATGAAAGCCATGCATGCTACATAGGTATTTAATGAATAGTCACCCATCCACAAACCAACCTCGGGAAGCATTGTATAAACTTAAAGATCGGTCCGTGCGGCTAATATTATTTGTGCACACTTGCGCATTTGCTGCTAATGGTGTTTCGCCACAGACTTCTCATTCCACGACTGGCAGGCTACACGATCACTTTTCTGTTTAATTAATAAGGAGAAAGTACCTATCATATTGCCACCTAATAATCGTTACTTCAAACAGTCGGGTCTACTCCACGACTGCTCCCGAAGCAGACAGCAGCATCCGCTGCGCGAGCCGCCCGCAATGCCACCAACAGAAACTTGACGATTCCCAATCCATCCAATCCGAGGCAATCACCGACCCGAGTCAACGTTGGCCCTAAGGTATTTCTGACTTTTGATTCGTTTCTTATGCATCTGCACCTTAATGTGACGCTATGGGTTTTGCCAAATCAATTCACCCGTGAGTGATCAACGACGGTCTATTTATGTGATAGCTTTGGCTTTGATTTGGTGTAAGAGAAAATGTCAACGTCGACTGGTCTATTCTGCCATCGATCGATAGCATCAATCCCTAACAGACCCTATAAATACTTATAAGATAAGATTTTACCCGTGTCTTAAGTACTTAAACTTTGAATAACAATTAGTCTTATGTAAAGGTTTTGTAATGAATAAATTTGAACAGTTGCAGGGAAAGAGTTCTCTTATTCAACGAGTCCCGAAATCTGATTCCAAGACCGATACAAAGGTAATACAGAGTAGCCGAATTCTAATTAATCATTCTCTGAGCTCACTTGAATTCCTAGTTATTTATTTTACTTTGTTTTATAGGTTATTGGAGATTCATTAGAGAGCGAACCATTGGAAAATGTAAGAACTTATTGTATGCTGTATTAAAACCACTAGTTGTAGCTAGTCAATGCATTTTCATGACGTCGTCGTCCTGATGGAGGTTGTAAATAGTTTGATTTATGTCTAGGTTTTGCCGCCAGAGATAGACAATTTTACGATTGAGAGCTCTCCGATAGTAGTGATTGAAGATCAGGCACCTGAAGAGCAGCCGTTGGCAGTACCATACGAGAGTCCCATAATAAGTCTCCCGGACATCAATGAAAACTCTCCGTTGGGTACGTAAAGATTCGTAGTATACTACGTTATCACTTTCGTCAAAGTAGCTGTTTCAATTATCATTATTGGCAGTCTCTGGACTTCCTCGTACTCCTCGAAAATCATGGCTTTCACTTGCTCACAATTCTGCTTCTTCAGACTCTTCCTTCTCTGGTAGATAGCTGATGTAATAAGGTTAACATAGCCTACTTTTTATCCCTGAAAAAATCTCAGTTCTTGTAGTTAAATAAAAATATTTCTAGTTTGACGCGCACAAAGTCGCGGGCATTAGCTAGTTATATTTATATTTCTATTAGATCTGTTAGTTACGTTAAAAAAAAATATTGGAAACCTCTTTTTTTATGGTTGCGAAGTCAACAAGGAACCCTTATTGTTTCGCTCTGTCCGTCTGTCCGTCCGCAGCGTAGCTCAGAAAAGAAAGAAAAAAAAAGTAAATAAAAAGTACTAGAAAGCTATAATTTGGCATGGATATACATATTAATAAAATTGGAAAAAAAATATTGGTAAAATAAAATCATGAAAAAAAAATTCCTCCTATAGACGTAAAAATTTACAAAGATAAATCGCATCAAATTGCAGGAGTGGGATCTTATGACGTCACTTCTAGGTTAAAAAGTTTACCTAATCGTGACTCCGCGCATCTTCAACGCACTTCACCGTCGTAATTTTTTAGTAACATGCCAAAAAATATATATCTGTTGACTATGGTTTCCTTTTTGTCTGTATTTATTAGCTGTAAGTCTTCCATGTACTAAAATAAATAAATAAATAAAAAAAATCTAATATTTTGTATGCAATCCAATTAAAAATTGTATTTGTTCAGGAGACTACTCTTTTAACTATAGTGTATGAGATTATGTTAATTTCAAAAACACTTTTTTCAGAAATAAAAAATAGTGATGATGGCGAGCCCAATGAAAACAGAATGAATGAAACTGATATACCTCAAATCAATATAACTCGCAAAAACGGTAATATTTTAAAACGGTATGGTTTTTCTTATTAAATCTCTTATAATTTTACCCAAGCTCGTGTTTCTTTAGAATCCAAAAGTCGCCCACAAACTCCATCGCTGAGCAGTCGTCCTCAGACTCCCAAAAGTTTACAATCGAGTCGTCCACGAACGCCGCGCATACCGAGCCGGCCCACGACCCCGTCAAGCCCTGCGCCTCGCCTCTGTGCGTCTAACAGCCGCCCCAACACCCCACAGCGGCCCACCGCCGCACTACGTCCCAAAACACCATCCTTGAACGTTCCGCCTAGTTCGAGGGCCCTGTCACCAGCATCCATGTGCAGCCCGTCACAATCGTTTAAAGATCCAGAAGACATAAAATCAACTTTCATCTCGAAGCAGAAGCAATTCCACCGCATGAAGAAGGAACTGGACATGAAACAGGTATATTACACATATGGAGGTAGTAATGGTTTACAAGAGGTGTGGATTACGGCCTATTCCCCTCACAGAGAGGAGGCCTGTGTCCCAGCAGTGGGAACATTAATAGGCTGATGATGTGATGTGAAGTGGCAAAAGGTGTAAAGCATCGACCAGACCAAGGCGGTTGTTTTTACATTCTCACGAGCCCTCCAAAAAGAGTAGGTAAATATAAACACAAAAATTAAGCATAAATAATACGAATTAGATTAATGTGTCCACCCTACAATTACTTTCTGCCCTTATCCCAATTAGATAATGTGATCGAGATCATACATCTCTATTTGCCATAATCTCAGAATTCATCCATACCAGCTTTATCACTAAATTTATCAATTTTTTCTTTGGACTTCCCACTTATTGCAATTCAGTTATATCTGCTTATGTGGTATGTATGAGTATGAATGTAAATGGCTGTAAAGTCAGGAAAACCAAAGAAATTATGGATAGATTTCTTGAAATATTACAATTACTACACTTCAACGACAACAGAAACGACAGCTAGACTTATGAATAGAAAATAAAAGTCACTAACACCCCGATTAACTGCTGCAAGGGCCAATAAAACTGTTTCAGCAAGCTGTTCTGGAACTGTTTGACAACTTACGTGGATTGCGCGAACACATGACAAAAGAAGGCGTGTCAGGATGCGGCGATATCCAGCTACAAGAACTGATGGTATTCAATGTAGCGGACTGGACGGCAGACGAAGTATCCCAGCTGTGCCGAGATGCAGTCGCTTCGGCCACCTCCGATGGCGTCGAAATTATTAACGCCATCCCTCCTATTGGTAAAAAAACCATTGCAATAACTGTTTTCGTATAAGTCATTCCTTTTTATAAGCTTTGTATTAACTTGCAATGTATGTATGTTTGTATGTGTATTCGCGTCAAAATTTTCAACTGTATTTTAGAGCAGTTATCCTCAACCGATTACGATGAAATTTTGAATACACGTTTGGTTTAGATGACAATGCACGACAAGCTAAAAAGCTTGTGTAATTTTTTTTTTTTATTTGGAAAAAAAATATTTACCCAGTGTTGTAATGAATTTCTCTTTGTATTACGTTCTCATGTTATTTAGTTTTTGCAATTTGAAGATTATCACTTTAATATGCCTTACCAAAATATCATATACGAATTTAAGACTTATGTAATTGATTCATGTTCTTCACAGACGACGGCGTTGTTACGGAACTGGGCAATAAAGTAGCAAACTTCCCTAAATGTTTTGCTAGTCTGTGTCTTCAGGCGCTTACGGCGAGGCAAGAAATCATTGATTGGGTCAAGGAGCTCATCGAGAGAAGCGTGAGTAGATATATTTAAATTACGTAGTAATATGCTCATTGAAACTGCAAGACATATTTATTTTTCACTATTTAATATTTGTTTAGGAAACCGGTAGTGGCGAATCATTGGAGCGTATTGCTCATTACAACGCTCAAGGGCTTCAACTCCTCGAGTCCCTACGTGAACTGCAAACCCATGCCGATAACGCTGTTGAAACTGTCACACAATTTTCAAAGTAACATGCATTTATATTGTAATTTACTAAAAAAAAATCGCTTACAGGCTTACGTGGTTGACCCTGCGTTAAGGCCACTAGCGTCCCCCTCCTCTTAAACAGGATTTAAACATATATATATCCGGCGCCTCTGCCTAATCCCTCTGAGAAATTAGCTGCGATGTAATTTTTAGGATTCCGTACCCAAAGGGTAAAAACGGGACCCTATTACTAAGACTCCACTGTCTTTCTGTCTGTCTGTCACCAGGCTGTATCTCATGAACCGTGATAGCTAGGCAGTTGAAATTTACACAGGTGTATTTCTGTTGCCGCTATAACAACAAATACTAAAAACAGAATGAAATAAATATTTAATTGGGGCTCCCATACAACATACGTGGTTTTGTTGCCGTTTTTTGCGATTATGGTACGGAACCCTTCGTGCGCCAGTCCGACACGCACTTGGGCGGTTTTAATGGTTACCAAATTGTAATATTAACATGAATAATTCATATTTAGGCGGACCTGTCGAGAACGAAGTGCATTGGTAGCTGTGGGAGAATCGTTAGTAAGAGAAATAGAAAGATTACGACAAGATCTAGAAACAAGATCAGTCGTAATAACTGAATTGCAGGAAATCCACGATGAATCTGAGCGCAACAGGCCTAGCGAGGTTAGTGCTTATATTTATATACCCAGGATTGGGCTATCAGCTGCCAAAATATTTTTATTAAATCGGACGGGTAGTTGAGATTGTCGACACGGTTGGCATAGCGGTTGTGCGATCGGCTGCTGCGTTGTATGGTGTGGGTTTGATTCCCGCACGGAACTAATAGTTGTATGACCTACAGATAGTTGTGCCGCATCTGGGTGTTTGTGTATGTGAGTTTAAATGTTTGTAAACGCACCCACGATACAAGAAGAAATTCCTAGTGTGGTGAAAAGTATTAAAAAAAATTTGCTCCATCAAACACTTAATCCGCACAGTTAGAATTTTGCGAAGAAACTGTTTGATGAAAATCGGTTCAGCAGTTGTTGTTGTTGTTGTTGTTGTTTTGCAGATTGTCGATCGAAGCGCATCTACTACTAGATACATTTTAATTATGTAGCATGGCATAAAAATGAATGTGCATCTGGACCGAGGGCCCATTTTTTAAATCCTTGCAAAACGAAATAAGACTTAAAGGGAAATTAGTTAAAAATAGTAAAAACATAATGCAATGGGCCTAGAATTTCTTAAACGTGAATTAAAACAGTTATGATTAAATTACTTGGGCCCTCAATCCAGACGCGTACATAAACTGGTATAGCCTAAATCTCAGAAAGTACTATCCCTGGGTTAATCATTTTTATTTAGGAATTTAGTTAAGAATTTCTTAAATATTTTAAGAAATTCCCAAATCTGTAGAATATGACATTATAGATTTATGGCGGTATATCTAGGGCCCTCAATCCTTTAATGTCTCTACTGAGGAATCTGCAAAACATGAATGTATCTGAAGATATATATTAATAGGACTTTAATATATTTTGCTTAGATAACTCTGTAAATTAGTAAAAAAGAAATAATGACACAAAAGTGAATTGTTAAAAAGTAAATGAGAATCGAATTTTACTATA
Organism: Anorthoa munda; assembly: GCA_945859665.1. Taxonomy (NCBI): domain Eukaryota; kingdom Metazoa; phylum Arthropoda; class Insecta; order Lepidoptera; family Noctuidae; genus Anorthoa; species Anorthoa munda. Next base: position 14,831,087 of record OX243902.1, on the reverse strand, counting down.
ACGTCTGAACTGAGAGCCCAATATTTTCGGCTTTATTGACTAGGTTCAACCTCATAGATTAAGTCAAATTAAAATAAGTTCTTTTACTATTTTTTAATTAAAATGTCACATATCGTCCGTTCTTCTAAATGCAATACTTTAAGAGAAAATAGATTTTTAATTTTTCATAGGACAAATTTTTGTAGGGTACATATGATTTTGTTACTTTTTTGGACTGATCAGTTTGTATCCTCATACAAGCTATTTTTTAAGCGCCTAAAGTAAATATTTATTGCTTGAACTGTCGGAAGCGACTGTTTTTTGTGATACAATATTTTAAAGGGAAGACAGTGCAATTATCAGGAAAAGCCATTATTGCATGGGTCCTTTTCGGGCGAGGATAAAACAAATCTTTCTTGGTAATGTACGGTTACAAAGTAACTGCAAATGCATTATGTAATGGAGAATAACGGATTGAGGATAATACCTGTGTGTCATGTAAATGTGTGGCAAATTCAAATTACGAGCTCTCTGATTTGATCTCATTTGATTTGAACTGGACAGATAAAGTTAGTTTGAAGGAACTACCCGAAACAATCTGTTTAAAAGGAAAATATTTTAAAATATTAGGTGTTATTGAATTTGTCCACCCGTTGAACCGGTTATGTAAAAGGCCGCATGGTCTGTTATGATGATTTAATGCTTAGATTTTACAATAGTAGAGAAGAACAACCTATTTATATACACATTGTGACATACGGTTAGGCTGATCCTAATTTTGAAGAGTAAAGATAAAAAAATATTAAAAATACATGACTGCGCTGCTAAAATCACGAACTATAGTTGGAGGACTGTTCTATGGAACACTATTTAATATCTAAGAGGTCACCCGACTGCTATTCGTGTTTTTGGTAGCGCAGTCGTGTTTTTTATATTTTTATTATTATTTATTTTTCTTTAATACATTTTAGTGACAAGTTTAATTTTAAAACAATATGCATATAGGTAGATACTCATCTGGACTTTAAATTTCATATCCATGTTGTTATAATCGACGACAAAATCTGATTTCATCTTTGAAAATAGAGCCATATAGTTTTTGCCCAAAAATTATAGCACTATTAGTGTCTTAACTAACATTATTAACTATAGCGTTCATAACTAAAAATCAACAACCAAACATCGCTAACTCGCTTCTTTGAACAAATTTATTGATAATTTAAACCGTTTATTTGAATAGTTGTTACAAATAGTTTGTAATTAAATTGATGTTACGATATCAGAGTATTTTTAGATTAAGTGAAGTAAATATTTTTCATAAATTTATATTTATACCGATTGTGTTTTATTCATTGAAATGAATTTGATTGATTTGCGGATTGCTATTGGTGCTACATATACTGTCCATAGAAACAATGACATATGATTTTCCGTCCAAAAAAGTAACAAAATCATATGTACCCTACAAAAATTTGTCCTATGAAAAATTAAAAATCTATTTTCTCTTAAAGTATTGCATTCAGAAGAACGGACGATATGTGACATTTTAATAAAAAAATAGTAAAAGAACTTATTTTAATTTGACTTAATCTATGAGGTTGAACCTATTCAATAAAGCCGAAAATATTGAGCTCTCAGTTCAGACGTTATAGTAAAATTCGATTCTCATTTACTTTTTAACAATTCACTTTTGTGTCATTATTTCTTTTTAACTAATTTACAGAGGTATCTAAGCAAAATATATTAAAGTCCTATTAATATATATCTTCAGATAAATTCATGTTTTGCAGATTCCTCAGTAGAGACATTAAAGGATTGAGGGCCCTAGATATACCGCCATAAATCTATAATGTCATATTCTACAGATTTGGGAATTTCTTAAAATATTTAAGAAATTCTTAACTAAATTCCTAAATAAAAATTATTAACCCAGGGATAGTACTTTCTGAGATTTAGGCTATACCAGTTTATGTACGCGTCCAGATTGAGGGCCCAAGTAATTTAATCATAACTGTTTTAATTCACGTTTAAGAAATTCTAGGCCCATTGCATTATGTTTTTACTATTTTTAACTAAAGTCTTATTTCGTTTCGCAAGGATTTAAAAAATGGGCCCTCGGTCCAGATGCACATTAAAAATGAGTAGGGGATTCAAAAAGATTTTTTTTTACTTTTGTCTCCTAATCTTCTTCAAAGTAATTTAAATCATATTAATTCAATGGTAAGAGGTGGTCTATCTATGGTGTTCCATTAGAAAGACAATTTGTTCAGCTCACAAAAAAAGTTACCTACGGGTTTTTGTTTTTATTATTCAAAGCATGAAATAAAACGGGGTAACTGAATGTAAGAAAAATCAGTTTAGCCATTTGAACGCAGCTGGGTAATCTAGTAACAAAAAACATTTACTTCTAGGGTGATACAATTTTACCGCTCCTGTAATGCGTATTTTAACAAAAGTTGCTTAACCGGCTCCTGGTCAAAAGAATTGTGTTATTTATGAAATCTAACTGTTGTTAATTTAAAGCATACACCAATATAAACTGGGTTTACTGCATGAGTTTATGGCAAGACAGGCTTGATGATATTTTCGAAGAGGTGCAATTTTTGTGATGCTTAGTGTATATTCAATACTTAATTTGAATTTTGGTATCGCAAAGGACACGCGTCGCGAATTGGAGGAAGAACGGGCAGCAAAGGCAGCTACCAAAGATAAATTAGCAACCACTGAGGCCCAGCTCCGACAAGCGCGCATCCGCATTACAAAAATGGACCGGCAACTACGCGAAGCAGAAGCAAGTATTGCTAGTCTCACAGGCACTGTCAAGACGTTGGAAGACCAGGTAACACCACGCTCCATTCTTAAAACAATGACCACTATGAAAGTTGTTTAGGCTGTTAATGCGAATTTAATTTTCAGAGTCGTCAAAGAGAAGTGCAGTTGGAAGCTCGAGCTAGGAAATTAAAAGAAAGTTTAAAGACCGGAGAAGTAACCAGCAGTCAATTAGTGCATCAACGCGACTCACTGCAAAACGAGTAAGTTGAATTTAAGACTAAATTAAATTTCATCATGTTAATGTTTATTAATCTACAAAGACTACAATTATATTATTCACAGCGTTCTAGATCTAAAGCAACAAATAGAAAATTTAACCACCCAGCATAAGGCAACCGTGCATGATCTAACTATTCAACTCAAAGAGTTCGGGAAAAATTTGGATGAACAACGCAATATTACACAGAAGGAAATTGAGCTGAAGGAGGAAGCTGAAGCTACCTTACAAGAGACCCAACGAAACATAGATGAATTAAAAGCTAAAATCAATGAAATGGAAATTAATAAACCTAATCCTGGTAAATAAACAAAACATACTACCTAACTACTAACTACCCATGCGTTTATTGAGAATTTTATAGTTACCGTTGCATGGTTTTTTCAGATTTACCAACTGAACGAGAAATGGATATATGGGCAGAACTACAAGCTACAAAAGACACTTTACGTTTAACTGAGGACGAAGTCACTTGCTGCAAACGGGAAAAAGTGCGATTCTTGGAAACCCTGACTAAAATAACTGTAAATATATTGACCTTTCTTTGTTGTGGTGGTTGCATAAGATAAAAAGATATTTTAGATATATTTTCTTTTTCAGTCTTATATACCAGATATATTTTTTCCTCCAACAGTGAGGTGATTACAGTTGATTATAAACTTACGTAATTTTCCTAGAGCTTTTGTATAAAACGTTGATGGATTTCAGGAACCGGACAACAAGGTAGGCATGCAGCAGAAATTAGCAGCCGAACTTTTGAGCAAGGAAGAAATATTAGCAAAGATGCAGATACAAATAAGAGAGTTGACAAAAAACATCAAATTAAAGTAGGTATATCAATATCACCTATTATATTATTAATACATATTTCATATAACGTCATTAAATCTTTTCTAATAACATTTCAGCGAGCAAAAGGTAATCCAGTACGAACAGTATGTCCAAACTCTGCAGGCGCATAACCGTGCAGTGGCCAACTGCCAAGAAGCTCCAAATGGTATCAGCTATCAAGACTTACAGCAGGAGGTAAAAATAAAATAAAAATAGTCTTTATTGCCTTTCTATAAATATTAACAATATTTTTGCATGCCTATTAAATACCTTTAAAAAAAATATTATTTAATCATTTACATTTTAAATTAATTCGAAGACATGCGACATATTATTTAATCATTTACATTTTAAATTATTTCGAAGACATGCGACATAATTTACATTTTAAATTAATTCGAAGACATGCGACATCCACCAACCCGCACTGGGCCCGCGTGGGTGGATTACGGCCCATTCCCTCTCACAGAGAGGAGGCCTGTGTCCCAGCAGTGGGAACATTAATAGGCTGATGTGATGTGATTTTAAATTAATCGGCAACCGGTTTCACTTGTCTTTCACAAAGGCCTCCTCTTAAGCTTTCCATTCTACTCTGTCTTTTGCTATTCTTGTCCATTCTGGTCCAGCTGCTCATTTTATTTCGTCTGCCCATCGTGTACTCTGACGCCCTTTATTTCTATCTCTTGGATACCACTCAGTTATTATTCTCGTCCATTTTTCCTTTTTCTCCCTCATCATATGACCTGTCCATTTCCATTTCAGAGGTTTATAATATTTTTCTAAATTTAGGCTTAGTTGTGATTTCATCCAGCCTTAGGCTGCGTTTCCACCAAAGATGTGCGAGGTAGCTGGGTGGTGCGAGGATGCGTAGCGGGCTCGTTTCAGATAAAGTGTGGCGGGCGTGGAGCGTGCTCTCTCCTGCCTCAGTGCCGCCAGTGTTGCCGTTCTAGCAGATTTCATAAGTGGTTTATAGCAACAAAAAAATCATCACCGGATCCATTTTTCGTTGTAGGTACAAAAATACGTATGCATGCGGTATATGCGGTTCAAAATTGCTTCGTTTGTGTGCCTTTTGAGTAAATACAAGGCACGTCTCGACGCGTACTTCGCGCTGGCGATCATTGAGTTCGTGGGGCACCCATTTGTCTAGCTTTTTTACCTTGCCAATTTGACCAATATTGTTTCGATGCTAACGTCGAAAGCTGTGCAGCTAATTCAGTCGTAGATTGAGCAGGTATCATCAGCTTACAAAATCGCCTTTGATTCGTCATTGTCGACCAAAGTTTATTATTATTATTCGGTTTATTATTATTATTATTAGTATTAAGGTTTCGGACGACCATGGAGTTCATTTTTCAGGTCGAAATTTCCAGAATTGAAGCGGGCAAATCAATAACAGGAGGTGGTGTGCGTTCATTTGTAATGTTTGTTCCGTAAATGTCGTTGATGTTGCCGTGCCGCTTGTGCTTCCGACGGTACTCTCATTTCGTAATTACTTGAATTTTAAACGTATCCATGTTGATGAAATAGAATCAAATGCGATGCAAACATAACGCTGATCAATAAACAAATTACTGATTAAAAAAAGAATTCTATGTTTTTATAACAAAATTCATTTGAAAAATATTTTGATTTGAAATGGCCAGTACTGCAGCAGAACGGCAATGTCATAGGTAAAGACCTATTATTATACAAAAATAGCATATTATACTTACTTCTACAACCTTATTACTACCATACTTATCTACTTAACATAATATGAAGTCATCTGTGTTCCTTTGTAACAGATAATGAACTTGAGAATGGGCCTTCTAGACGCCGTGCACCGAAACGAAGAGTTGCAAGAGCTGTTGATACAGAAGGAGCAGCAGCTAGAGCAACAAGACAAGACTTCACGTGCTCAGGCAAGAGTCATAAAGGTTACTAAGACCTTCTTGACATCATAGTTGAAAAGAAACAATAGCCTAGCTTGCTGTAGATGTTTTACCCTAATACTAAGACTCCGTGGTTCGTCTGTCTGTCTGTCTGTCTATCCGTCTGTCTGTCCGTCTGTCACCAAGCTGTATCTCATGAACCGTGATATCTAGACAGTTGAAAGAACAATGGCAGGTGCCCATACATTGTTTTAGCTGAGATTAAATTCGAAAGTCTTTAAATGAAAAATATCTGGTTTAATTCAGGGTGATGTTCTGAATTAGTTTGTGCAAGAATTTTTGTTCGAGAATGTAGAGAATAATAAATATTTAGTCATAAACTTTTGTAGGTTATGTCTGGGTAACTTTTAATAATGTGTATAATAGGTAATATTATTTAATTTCGTGGAAGTAAAAGGTGAATAGCGCATTAGTATTTCCCTTACCTATTTATTTTAGTATGAAATGTGTAGTGTAGTATACTCTTTGGAAAGTGTACATTTATTTAAACTAAGTTACTTTGACGTGTATCAAAAGGTTGTCGTCAACAACCAAGCTATATTTTTTATAGACTTGGGTACTAGTCTTTTTGCCAATATTATAATTTAAAGAAATTCATTTATTTCTACTACACTACAATATTCTTACCTACCTGCAAGAAACATCTACACTTAGACATAAACTGTATTGTTAACTCATTTACTGGAATAAATACAATAATGATAATATTATTACTTAATATAGTTACTACAACTTGTACTTGTCACTTAGCAGATAAAATATATAATGGCAACACTATGCTAAAGAAATGAACTAAAAAATCAAATGACTTTTTATTTAATTTGTTTTTTTTTTATCTATTTTGGACCAGGCCTAATTATACTTTAAAAAACATAGACAATTAATAGAATGTCTTTCGTGTATAACTCACTTTCAGACGATCAAATTTAAGTCAGCTAAAATTTCACCATTGTTCTTTTCACAGATGATGTATTTCTGTTGCCGCTATAACAACAAATACTAAAAACGATAAAATAAATATTTATGTGAGGCTCCCATACAACAAACGTGATTTTTTGCCGTTTTTTGCGATAATGGTGCGGGAACCCTTCGTGCGCGAGTCCGACTCGCACTTGGCCAGTTTTTTAATAATAATATAGTAAAGTAGAATATCCTACGATCTCCAATGACCTGGTTAAAGTTGCGGGAATCCGCTCGATGCGAGACATACGGGATTCGTCATTGTGGCGACGCTTTGGGGAGGCCTATGTTAAGTAGTGGACGTCTTTCGGCTGAAGTGATGATGATAATGATGAAAGTAGAATATCTACTAATTTATGAAATACGATTATACTATAGTCGATTATTGTCAAACACCGTAAAATTTAGAAAGTTCATCGGTATTAAGAGACACTTCGACCCACTTGCGGCCAGCCAGGTTTATCATATTAAAGTTAGAATCAAATCTAAAGGCGGCTCGAAACAATCCGCGAAAGATCGATGCGATGCGAATTTTATAATGCCATGGGATTTCTTCTAAAACATGATGGCAAATTAGTTCTTTAAAATATTGAATTTAAGTATTTTTTAGTAGGTTGTCCCTGCTTGCGACGATTCGCCAATGTTGAAGGTCGTGACCACATGAACTTTTTCCCTGGTTAAGGTCCTCCACTTTCTTCTCCTTAGTAGGTATATTATTTTTAACTTGATTATAAATGAGACAGTGACGCAGGTTCGGGAAGAGTTGATCAATATGCTGAAAAACAAAGAGACTGAGCAGAGTCGCGAGTTGGCCGCCCTACAGCAGGACCTCGAGCACCGAATGAAAGTCGTTGATGAAGTAAGTCGGTTTTATTTGATTTGATTTTTGTCAATGAACAGTTAAACATTAACATTGGTAATTTAAATTATTTTAAAAACGGTTCATTATCTATCGGTAAATTATCTCAAAATCAATAAAGCCAGTGTCTGTAGCATCCAAAACGCAGAGCTTGGAAAGTATCTACTTAGTTGCAATCATCGGACTAAGAATTTGTGTAAGGCTTTATCAACGTGTACAGCTACAAAAAATCTTTCAAAAACGACCATGCCTCCTGCTTCATGTTCGTTTTTGAAAGAACGACCATGCCTCCTGCTTCATGTTCGTTTTTGAAAGAAGTTTTTGTTTTTATTTAGGTGGAATCATTATTATTTATTCTAAATTGTTCTTTAGTTTTAATTTAACACTAGAATACCGAATTGAACGACTTCCATTTCTATTGAATAGGTAACATCCACTTTTTCGAAGATATTTAGGTATCGAAATATTCAAGAAAATCAAAATAACAACCCTAAGGTAAGTCCTAAGCATATAAAGCGGTGAATCTCAACATCTAGAGAAAAGGTTACAAATATGTAAAATGTAAAGAACATGCAAGTCTATTGAGTAAAATTGTCTCCCCAAACAGGTGAACAAACAAATAGCCGCAAAAGCGGAGGAGATCCAGGAGCTCTTCACAACTCTAGAGAACAAGCAGCAACAGATCCACCGGCTGGAGAAGATCGTGTTGGCTCTGGAAGAGCAGCAGAGACGCGCGCAGGCGCAGCGAACGCGCCACGAGGAGAAGATCGCCGCTCTCGAGCACGAGCTCGCAGCCAGTGGGAATCGACGAGAAAGGTGAGCTATTTAAGTTCGTAGCGCCACCTATGCCGCCATATACGAACTATCCTTCATTGCGCAAGCAGAGTTTTCTGCGCGATTTGAACATATTATACATACAACAATTCGACAACTACCGTTAGGCAGTTGCCCGGACCAGACACAATACCTCTCTGGTCGAAGGATCCTCCCTTTTCAATGGAGGTTTGCAGGACTCGCCGCCCTGTTCCATATACCTCCAAAAGTTCTCTATCCCGTTGAAGCTGACGACGACGATGCGATGGGCAAACGCCTACATCAGGCTAATTTTCGAAGCCAGCATTCACAGATGCAAGCGAATTCAGATTGATTAGCTTAGTGGTTTACTAGCCACCAACTTATCAAACGCCAACATTAACATTAGAAACGGGATATTTACCATGCTTACTGTTTGTTTCGAGTTTCCGATGTTTCCCGTTTCTAATGTTAATGTTAGTGTTAGTGACCATGACAGTTTAAAAACTTATATTATCAAACGCCTATTACCCCCTTAAGTAAAAATCGTTGTACAATAATACTTTATTATTTTTTTAACTTTGGAGCAATGCAAGTTTTCTAAATATGAAATACATAACGGAACACCTTAACTGTTGTTTGTCGTTCAAATCAAATCATTTATATGCGAAATATGGGTAGTTTTCAGGGTGACATTTTTATATAAGTTCTTTAGACCATATGACCATGACAGGTGTGCAAAATATTACAATAAAATGAATAAAAATGCTGCACATTGCATGCATGCATGCAGAATGTGTAATAAGTTACTATGGGTATTTATATTAGTTGACTGTGAGTGTGTACCAGCAATAATAAACAATTTCTATTGGGCCTTGCAGTCAGGATGCTATTAGATCCCTCTTTGAAATGAGTCCCCACCGATTATGGTTAATATAAATAAACTACAATCCTAGATAAAAGCATAAACAAAATTCCAAAACCAATCATAATTTGTTGTTTCTTTTCAGAAAGTTCCTGTTCTTCTAAAATTCATCGAAACCAGAAGAGTGTCGTAGTCACAGAAAATTTTGAAGGGCCTGTAATGGTGAAAATTGTGAATGTCAGTTGATGTGAAAAGTTTATTGATTCGTTATTTGCGAATAAATTGCTTTTTTGTATAACACGAATGGCTTTTTCATTTTATAGATTTGCGAGAACCCTGTTATTTCACAGAAAAAAATACTGCAAGCCTCTATCAAAATCTCTGAAGGGCTTCTCATCAGAAGTAAACTAGTAAGCATATTTTAGTCAAGATTTAGTCCCATAGCGAAGGTTCATTTCGCCAGGAACGGCAAACCGGGGTATCAGCCCCGGGCGGAAATTTAAGTCGTATGGATTGAGCTAACTGTTATGTCTTTCCATAGTAACTTGTTTTTGTAGGTAAGCTTAATCCTGGATGTCCGTGACTAGTGTGGCTGACCCTGGCTTGGCCACCATCAGGGATTTTAATTTTGATAACACAAATATTTAGTCGGTAATTAGTCGAAATTAGTCGCCAAATATTAGATTTAGTCGATCACTGGTTCAAAAGTTAGAAGGGTTGTTAGGTGGCCGATCTGGAGGGACTCTCCCCAGCTTGGCCAAATTTATATCTCAAAAACTAGGGCACCTAGCGAAGATCTGTTTTCTCCCAGATTTAGTCGGTAATTAGTCGAAATTAGTCGCCAAATATCAGAATTAGTCGATCACTGGTTCAAAAGTTAGAAGGTTTTATAGGTGGCCGATCTGGAGAGACTGACCCCAGCTTGGCCACATTTATATCTCAAAAACTAGGGCACCTAACGAAGATCTGTTTTCTCACAGATTTAGTCGCTAATTGGTCGAAATTAGTCGCCAAGTCACAGATTTAGTCGGGTCTTAGTTTCGAAGATAAAATCAGTTCAACTTTTAAGGTATAGTCCAAGAGCTAGATCATAAGTTTACGAAAGATAGCCAAGAAAAAAATATTTCTATTAATATGTGTAGTAAACTTCTAGTTTTTAACTGATTTACCAAAAAGGAGGAGGTTCTATGTTCGACTTTATGTATGTTCATCCATATCTCCGTCAATTGTGGACCGATTTTGAATATTTATTTCTTTTTGGAAGAGTTTGTTTCGAAATTGGTCCCATTTTACTTTGGTGAAGATCTGATGAAGAACTTTGGAGATTTACAACAGAATTCTTCAATAAATAACGGCAGATCTCTCGGAATTGCTGCAATCGCATGTCTATTTATTGTTTATACCATTTCATAACATCACGCCAGTTTGCTCTAAAGGGGTACGCAGATCTCTTATTTCACCGGTTGTGTTCAAGTTTCACATTATTCGGCGTTAATCTTTTTTGGCGTTATAAATACCTTTATCTACACTCACAACGTAATGTTCCAAATATGAATTCAAAAAATATTGTATAAACACGTACTTTATATTCATGGATAGGCAAAATTTAAAAAAAAAACCATTACAGTTCAACATTTTCCTTCGATTTTTAAACAACTGCATCATAAAATAACTTTTTAATTTTTATAGCACACTTTTACTTTTTAATTAATTGGCGCTCATTGAAGTACTGTCATTGTCTAAGGAGGCGCGCGCTGAGCAGTCATGCGCAATGAGAATCTAAATTGCCCGCCATACCAAATATTTTTCCGTTTCCACTTTTGTTTTATTGCAACTGTATGAGTGAAGATAAAGTAGTGTATGCAATAGCATATAATTAGGTATTAAAACACTCGCGTAATATTATTATCAAATTCGGCTTCGCCTCATTTGATAAACCTACGCTCGTGTTTTAATAACCCCTATTATATGACCATTGCATAAACTACTATTCTAAACAACTTGCCTATTAGGTAAGTAAAACTAAAAAGGGAAAAAAAATACTACCGACTTCCAAATAACAAAATGTGAAAAATAAAAAAAACTGACATAAGAACAATCAAAATCGGTCAACGCGTTTGGTCTCTAGAACGCCACATAGCAACATACATACATACATACATAGGCTGATAAACACATTACCCTCCTTCGGCAGTCGGGTAAAAATAAAAAGAAACTACCGAGAGAGAACAAAAAGATACTACCGACTTCCAAAGAAGAAACTACAAACTGAAAAATAACTTTATTTTTGGAAGTCGGTGTCCATATCAAATAAAAATGAAAACAATAAACCTTGCTCTTGGTCTATTTGGTGTCAAGATGTACAGTCGCATACAACTGTTTTACCAAATTATAATGTTAGGGTCTAAATTACGTTAGAATAATAAAACTTCTGTTGCCCAATAAGAATATACAATGTATCTACCTAATACTATGCTTGCACGGGGACCCAGCGCTAAGAAAGAAAATTTGGTTCAAATAAATATTTTCGCCGCCCACAAGACCAATGCGATGGTGTTAACGAAGAAGCGAAAGTACGACGCTCCGGTACTTCATATGTCGGGCAAACCAGCTAAACCTGGTTGAGGAAGTGAATAAATGGCGAGATATGCACCGATTTGTTATTGAATTGTGTGTCATTGTTTGTCATTGTCTGTGTCTGTTTAGTGGAAACGGAAAAATTATTTGGTATGGCGGGCAATTTAGATTCTCATTGCGCATGACTGCGCAGCGCGCGCCTCCTTAGACAATGACAGTACTTCAATGAGCCCATACGAGCCAATAATTTAAAAAGTAAAAGGGTGCTATAAAAATTAAAAAGTTATTTTATGATGCAGTTGTTTAAATATAGAAGGAAAATATTGCACAGTAATGGTTTTTTTTTTTAATTTTACCTATCCACGAATATAAAGTTCGTGTTTATACAATATTTTTAGAATTCATATTTGGAATATTACGTTGGGAGTGTAGATAAAATATATAAAACGCACACTAATTTATTACAAAACCGATTTTACTTATCTATCTTATATATTATATAAAAATTAATCCCTATTTCCCTTGGTCACGGCATCACGCGTGAACGGCTAGACCGATTTCGCTTATTCTTTTTTTGTTGTGTTTGTTACTGTTAGGAGAAGGTTCCTATGAAAAAAAAAATAAGAAAAAAAAAATTACCTTACCTGCATAAGTATAGAAGTAAGTATAGTATAGAAGGTATGTAGGTAGGGTAGGTGGGGTAGGTAGGGTAGGTGGGGTAGGTACGTGGGGTAGGTAGGGTGGGGTAAGTAGGGTAGGTAGGGTAGGGTAGGGTAGGTAGGGTAGATGAATTTTTGGTGGTTTATGGCAAAACAAAGTTTGCCGGGTCAGCTAGTTCTTAATAAGTTCCACTGTTAACTGGCTGACTTTCATTTACGTCACGGGCAACTCGCTCTATGTAGTTCGGCTGTACACGCGCATCTATCTCTTTCTTACTTACCATACATAAATGAAACGGAGCGCACAGGAGCGCAGCGATCTATTGGCCAGCGACTGCCACATTATGTTCGATAAATAATTACATTATATTTATTGTAGATCTGTTTCTAGGTAATACATACTGCTTTCCTTTTTTGATATATAATAACATAGAATAACTTTATATTTAGGTTTATATTTTGAAACAAACATTCCACCTTAAGACATCATGTATTGTCTAGAAACTACTTATAGTATTTTGTACTTGCTTGTACCAATGTATGGAGAAATGTATTACTTTAATATCTTTTTAATTACACACCGACTAAATCTGTGACTTGGCGACTAATTTCGACCAATTAGCGACTAAATCTGTGAGAAAACAGATCTTCGTTAGGTGCCCTAGTTTTTGAGATATAAATGTGGCCAAGCTGGGGTCAGTCTCTCCAGATCGGCCACCTATAAAACCTTCTAACTTTTGAACCAGTGATTGACTAATTCTGATATTTGGCGACTAATTTCGACTAATTACCGACTAAATCTGGGAGAAAACAGATCTTCGCTAGGTGCCCTAGTTTTTGAGATATAAATTTGGCCAAGCTGGGGAGAGTCCCTCCAGATCGGCCACCTAACAACCCTTCTAACTTTTGAACCAGTGATCGACTAAATCTAATATTTGGCGACTAATTTCGACTAATTACCGACTAAATATTTGTGTTATCAAAATTAAAATCCCTGATGGTGGCCAAGCCAGGGTCAGCCACACCCGTGACTACCGCAGGACCCCGACGCCAATCGCTTCCATGTAACAAAATTGGTACCATAGTAGTTTTCCGATCTGGAGAGACTCTCCCCAGCTTGGCCAAATTTATATCTCAAAAACTAGGGCACCTAGCGAACATCTGTTTTCTCCCAGATTTAGTCGGTAATTAGTCGAAATTAGTCGCCAAATATCAGAATTAGTCGATCACTGGTTCAAAAGTTAGAAGGTTTTATAAGTGGCCGATCTGGAGAGACTCTCCCCGGCTTGGCCACATTTATATCTCAAAAACTAAGGAACCTAACGAAGATCTGTTTTCTCCCAGATTTAGTCGCTAATTAGTCGAAATTAGTCGCCAAGTCACAGATTTAGTCGGTGTGTAATTAAAAAGATATTAAAGTAATAAATTTCTCCATACATTGGTACAAGCAAGTACAAAATACTATAAGTATTTTCTAGACAATACATGATGTCTTAAGGTGGAATGTTTGTTTCAAAATATAAACCTAAATATAAAGTTATTCTATGTTATTATATACCAAAAAAGGAAAGCAGTATGTATTACCTAGAAACAGATCTACAATAAATATAATGTAATTATTTATCGAACATAATGTGCCAGTCGCTGGCAAATAGATCGCTGCGCTCCAGCGATTAAAATTAATACTGTAATTAAAATTTCTACTGTGATTAAAATTTGATTTTTTAGGTACCTACCTATATGTTTGATTAAGTCCTCGTTTCTGGATAAGCGGCGCGTCGGGCGTGGCGGCTCGCACCAAAATTCAAACATAGAATATTCTATGGCATTGAATGAGAGTTTTCACGGAGAGGACAATTTTACAAGCGTTTGCTTGAAATGCAGGCCGCGTCCACTGTTGCGTGCTCTCGCGGCAGCGGACGCTGCGGTCGAGCTTTAGGTATTTTTATCAATTTACTGTTAGTTCAATATTTATTAAGTAATAAATAATTTTATATTTCGACAACAGAATTTTTATTATTCTTACCATAATTAGAGCCAATGGTGTCATATTAGGTACCTATCTAAGTAGGTATATACATCTTTGATTTAAGATTATTAGGTATGTATTTTTAAACGACTTCAAAAAAGTAGGAGGTTCTCAATTCATCGTAATCTTCTTTTTTTATGTGTGTTACCCGATTTCTCAAAGACGCCTGCAACGATTTGGAAAAAAGAGTATCAGTTAAATGATCCGTTCAAATAATCTTTGAAATGTGGATTATGAGCAAAATAATATAAATAATTTTGTGCTGAGGAGAATTGGTTGAACAAGAACATAAAATATTTATGTACAATTCCAGAGAATGTTAATTTGACACACAATTCAATAACAAATCGGTGCATATCTCGCCATCTAGTAATATTTATTTGAACCAAATTTTCTTTCTTAGCGCTGGGTCCCCGTGCAAGCATAGTATTAGGTAGATACATCATATATTCTTATTGGGCAACAGAAGTTTTATTATTCTAACATAATTTAGACCCTAACATTATAATTTGGTAAAACAGTTGTATGCGGCTGTACCTCTTGACACCAAATAGACCAAGAGCAAGGTTTAATGTTCTCAAAGAAGATTAAGCTACTCTAACCTAGTAATATAAAACAAAAAATATATATTTAATTTAGAATTTATATATCTCTGACATTTCTAAGGACTTTAGACCGATAAAAATTAAAATAAACTTTTTACAAAAAAAAATACTACCGACTTCTAAAGAAGGAACTACAAAGTGAAAAATAACTTTATTTTTGGAAGTCGGTGTCTTTCGTAGGTACTATTTTTATTCGATATGGACACCGACTTCCAAAAAACAAGTTATTTTTCACTTTGTAGTTTCTTCTTTGGAAGTCGGTAGTGTTTTTTTGTAAAAAAGTTCTTTTTATTTTTACCCGACTGCCGAAGGAGGGTAATGTGTTTATCAGCCTAGACAGCCTATGTATGTATGTATGTTTGTTCCTATGTGGCGTTCTAGAGACCAAACGCGTTGACCGATTTTGATTGTTCTTACGTCAGTTTTATTTATTTTTCACATTTTTTTTTTTGGAAGTCGGTAGTATTTTTTTTAAAGTTTTTTCCCTTTTTAGTTTTACTTACCTAATAGGCAAGTTGTTTACTATGGTATTTATAACGGCAAAAAAGATTAACGCCGAATAACGTGAAACTTGAACACAACCGGTGAAATGAGAGATCTGCGTACCCCTTTAGAGCAAACTGGCGTGATGTTATGTTATGAAATGGTATAAACAATAAATAGACATGCGATTGCAGCAATCCCGAAAGATCTGCCGTTATTTATTGAAGAAATCTGTTGCATATCTCCAAAGTTCTTCATCAGATCTTCACCAAAGTAAAATGGGACCAATTTCAAAACATACTCTTCCAAAAAGAAATGAATTTTCAAAATCGGTCCACAATTGACGGAGATATGGATGAACATACATAAAGTTGAACATAGAACCTCCTCCTTTTTGGTAAATCGGTTAAAAACTAGAAGTTTATTACTTTATTACTATATTAATAGAAATATTTTTTTCTTGGCTATTTTTCGTAAACTTATGATCTAGCTCTTGGACTATACCTTAACAGTTGAACTCATTTTATCTTCGAAACTAAGACCCGACTAAACGACTAATTTCGACTAATTAGCGACTAAATCTGTGAGAAAACAGATCTTCGTTAGGTGCCCTAGTTTTTGAGATATAAATGTGGCCAAACCGGGAAGAGTCTCTCCAGGTCAGCCACCTATAAAACCTTCTAACTTTTGAACCAGTGATCGACTAATTCTGATATTTGGCGACTAATTTCGACTAATTACTGACTAAATCTGGGAGGAAACAGATTTTCGTTAGGTGCCCTAGTTTTTGAGATATAAATTTGGCCAAGCTGGGGAAAGTCTCTCCAGATCGGCCACCTAACAACCCTTCTAACTTTTGAACCAGTGATCGACTAAATCTAATATTTGGCGACAAATTTTGACTAATTAGCGACTAAATATTTGTGTTATCAAAATTAAAATCCATGATGGTTGCCAAGCCAGAGTCAGCCACACTTGGTTCACTTATTGGTCATATAAGATCAACCAGCGATGACAATATCAGCCGGCTTACTTTTTCATTTGCAACGCTACCTCCCGGACTATTACATCCACTGAACGCAACGTTAAAGTCGCACACATTCTAGAATTTGAGGCGTACAATCAAAGACAAAATGGTTTCCGACGAGGAAACACTATTGTTGGCTTTTCTACTTTGACGGAAATTACGTAAAAGAAAAAGAAAGTCTCATCGTCAATTTTGGGTAAATCCTTTACGGCCCAATCGATTACTATTACTTATTATCGTCTACTATACTCCATTTATTATAACATTAGACAAAAGAGGCTCGCAGAAGCAGGAGTACGAAACCTTTTATTTTCAAGTCAAGTTCAATTTTTTTTAATGAATAATGTATGTGATTTTTTTGTAAGTAACAATGTATGGCATACAATAAAGCGTATTCTATCTATCTACTCTTCACGATGCTTGGATAGGTACATGAAATGAAAAAAAAAAATAGTAACAATCAGTTTATTAAAAACAACTTTATCACAATATGTCCGTATTATGTTTTCAATAAACCAAATAAATACGATACAAAACACCACTTAACAATTTAGTCACTGCTACCATCAGTCATCACAAATTTTAATAATTAATTGACATGGGTGGTAACAAAAGTCATAATTTTCACTATAATAATAAAGTGGCCCTAAGATCTTTTTCCTCAAAAGTAATATTTTTGTTTTTTAGCCACGCCTGAATATCTGCTGTAGTTGGCAGCTTCTCCAATTTCCTCAAATGATATGGCGCATTATCCATAACAATAACTGCACCACTCTCGACTTTTGATTGTGTGCATCCATTTGAGAATGGTAGTCTCCATCACCCTTTTTGGCTTCAAATATTAATTCACCATCCATCAAAAAACCATACGTTGATCCTGTGAAATGAAATAAAAGCGAATCAATAATTGTGTACCGGTGGCGTAGATTACTTGATCGCTGGAAATGTGTGATCATTTTATTAATGATTTGGTAATGTCACATTAACAAATCATTAATAAAATGATCACTTGTTGATCAATTCTTGATTTACTTTATACATTTAAATCAAGTTTTACCAATATAGCCAATTATAAGCCGTCTTCCAATTTGTTCTTGATTAATTTGTATAAAGTGCTTCTTTTAAAATCAGGTAGAGGCTCATCGCTATTAACGGCTTCCAGAATCTTGTCCAACGTTGGTAACTCATTATCAAATTTTTCTTCGTATTCCACTTATCGTTATATCATCATAATCGTCAGATTTTGAGTATTTCCGTTGGCGAGGAGGGGGTGATTGCAGGCGACCTTCTGTATTGTACTCTTTCAGTACATTATAGACTGTTGCACGAGATATGCCTATAAAATAAGATTAATAATGTATGTTATTACCTCACAAAGCATGTTACTTTCAAATACATTTATTTATAATAATAATTTTATGATCCTTACCTGCAATTTCTGCAGTTTTGTTAATTAATTGCGTCCTATAAGCAGGAGTACCTTCGGGCCTGGACCCCTTAACCTCTTATATATAAATATTTATGACTGTTTTTTTTACTGCAGCACGAAGCGGTGTTTGCTTTGTTCTCTTTTTCTTGGCAGACAATATTTTAACGTCGTGATCAACGTTGGGGCCACGTATTTTTCGCTGTTGACACTGATCAGCGTTACCAGCAGTTACAGAGCGTACATGTTGCGCTTGCAAACCACTCGGGCCTACACCGGGATCGTCCCTGTCCATAGTTCAACAAAACGTACCGCTTTGTACGAACAACACACAACTAACACTAATAACGAAAACAAAACAATAACAACAGAAAAACAGTAAAAAATAACAACTAAACCACGAAAATTCAGCAATAACAACGAGAAAAGGCGTAGCATTCACAAGTATCCACTATCCACAAGCGAATGACATTTGACAACTGCAGATTATTTACGCAATTTGACGGATATATGACATCATAAACCGACAAAATAAAAAAAAACACGTGCAGCCACAACTTATGAACGGAACAGGTAACATTTTAGATTTGGTTGAGTTATAGTGACATGAATAACGTTTCCGGTACTGTCCGCCCCTGCTTCTTTTAGATTTTAAACATTGACACGACATTATTTTATGTAAAAACTAAATAATATTAAATAAAGGCCTTGTAATTTCAGAAGGTAGATAGGTTAAATAGATGCAATTAAGTGTGACAGCTGTTATTTAAATTGATTATATTTAACTCCACATAAATCTTGACTGTAATAGTGTTTGTTGTATTTTTATTACAAAGTGTGCACCTAAAAGAGCCTTTTTTAACTTCTGTCTAATGCTATAGTAAACGGAGTATAACTATAAACTACCTCTCTGCTAAATTTAAGTTTGTAGCTCAAAAAATGAAGGATTTTCATAAAAACTTGCGAGAGCCCTTAGATCCCCTAAATCCGGCCCTGTCGCAAAATCTGTTCTTAGCGGACGTCTACTAACTATAAATTACCTCCCTGCCAAATTTCATCTTCATACGTCAAGCGGTTTTCGTTATTTCGTGATAGTTGAGTGAGTGACCTTTCGCTTTTATATATATAGATAGATAGATATGTTTATAGTATATCATATTATCAACTACCTATTATGTAAGACAAGCATATATATTTAAAATATCTAATAAATATATGTGCTTGTCTAATTAATGTACACTGTTGCCATAAATGTATGTGCACGAGTGTAGTACAGCTTAATACCATTGACAGCTTAATTTGGTCGGGTTATACGCGGAGATTTAGTTTGGAAAAGTAATGTAAGCTAATTTCTCTTAAAATAAATCACTTAGGTATCTGAATTTTTGGTCGCTATAACTTCTTTAGGTGTAGTAATGTATTTGGTATATCTCCTAAACTACTGGAATACTAGTTGTGAATTTTGGGTACTAATTTTATCTTGCAGGGAAGTAATTTTCAAAAGCTCCTGAAACTTGCAACAACATTCAAAGTCGTGGGCTCCTCAAACTTGGAAAAGTCGTGGTCCAGCTGAACGAGCGCGCGAAAGTTATCATCGTTGATTTCTCGGTATATGCAAATGTTCCAGTTCTGTTTTTTTTTTACGAAATGTACCACATATAAGGGAAGCAATTATATGTATAGTTAGAATAGCTGTAGCATGCCGCTTTTTTCGGCGTTCATGGTGGTCCTGCTGAAGGGAGCGTGACTGCTGCCGGACCACCACCAAAATCGATTTTCTCGAAAAGTCGGGCGTTATTTACTCAATATTCACTTGAAAAATAATATGGACACGCTTTGATGAATACCGGATTGAGATTGAGATTGCAAAAGTGTTACCTATATAAGTAAATACACAGTTTCATAAACCCGTTATAACTTTGATATTTTCAAATTTGATATTTCTTAGGTTGCGGTAATCCGCTGGATGCGACAAGCATCGGATCGGTCAACATGGCGTCTCTCGGCTGCTCCATTATATTTTACCATTGCTATAGGTACGAGTACTTGATAAGGTTTATTAAAGTTGTTTTACGGAATAAGTTAATCTCATCATCGTAATCGGCAATCCAGGATTCATTTAATTTAAATAATTATGCTTAAGTTTTACTGACAATAAAACCCAAAAATCAATAATCTTCGATCACGATACCTATAAAATGGGCAATAATAAGTTATTAAATCAGATAACCGGCATTAGTTTTTAAAACTTTTACATAAAACATGGCAATGCTCACAATGCTTCTGATTAGAAAGCATCAAGAGAATAAAGGTGGAAACACATTATTAACACCCGACCCGACCCCACGCCACCCGACGTGTCGACACCCGACGCGTACCGTGCACATATGCAACACCCCACGTGATGCTACAACACGCTTCGCTCGTATTGCCAGGTCTCGTTTTTGTTTTATCCCAAGTCTGATCTCAATTTACCCTAGATTTTAAGTTTAATGAAAAAAAATCTCTTTTTTTTTAAATATACTTTCTCTCTCCGTTCTATCTATATTACATTTCATGCAAGATCATACATAAGACGAAACATTACAATTTATAATATAATTACAGACCAGTTTTACTATAAGAATATTTGAAACTATTTCAAATAGTCTGTAAGACTCCTACTGACAAAACCCACCCCAGTTTTCCATCTCACACCTACGCTGGAGGTCGCGGGAACAACGATACTTCCGTATTCCCCGGCTAGTGCCTAGTGGTTGGGGAGGGAGTAACTGCCTACTTTAGAGATAAGGGGCACAGCGTGGCTCCTCCCAAGCAGCACACTCTGCCAACGTATGCCGTGTCCTCCCGGCAGTCAACGCAGTGGTGACACCGGGCGTCCGGCTCCCTGTTTATGCGACACAGGTACTTCCCGAAGCACCCATGTCCCGAGAGAACCTGCGTCACCCAAAACGACAGAAGAACCCCAAACGACGAAGTCGTGACTCCTCCCGAGCCAGTGCTCAAGCACTGGGCGGACCATACTGCACTACCACGGGGTGATAGTGTAAGTATGTTGGACTCCAAACCACAAAAACTCCACGGTGTCCTCCTGTGCCACTTATGGCGGAAAACAAGGGCACTCGTTAGTACTCACCGCAAACCAGCCACGGCTGTCCGTCACCGGACCCTCCTCTTGGGATTACCCCCCATCACCAGCGCACCAGAACACATGCTACGTCGTGACCACCCCAGGGACCAAACCAGCACATGGGCACCAGACGACCCCGTGTATGACACCTTTGGTCCCCCCGTGACGGGTCAGGTCAGTGGCCCCACCTACCATTTTTCGGTCGCAGGGGATAGGGAGGATATCACATACGATATCACGGCCCGCTTCAGTTGCAATGTCACCTCTGTTGTGTCTCAAAAGCCCTGACGAGCGGCCTCAAATCAAATAATTTATTTGCATAATACATGTTAAAAAGGTGTAACAGGTATATAAGGTACATTGTATTATAACTAATAACTATTAGCACAGATAATATAATACTAGCATACAGATACCTCATCCCATACAAAGAAACCGTGCCGTTTCCCTCGCCGTACCATCTATATTTGATACATTTCATGCAAGATCATACATAAGACGAAACATTACAATCTATAATGTAACTAGCTTTTACCCGCGGCTTCGCACGCGTTTATTACATACTTCTCCTTATCACATTTTAACAGTATGTAGAGAAAACGTAAAAAATAATGTAATGCAAAAGTGTTTCTTAGGACAGACTTATACTTACCTACTTTATCATCAATACGCTCTATCCTTGTCCCGTCCCTATCCCTTCACTATTTCTGTGTTTATCCATGACTAATAATAAGTAATCATAAGCATAAGTAAGTAATTAAATTAAATTATTTCCTTATAATAACATTTTAAACCATTTTGGATGTCGACGCCACTATCATCAGACTATTTGATGAGCTAATACGTGAACACGCTACATAGAACTGTCCATGGCAAAAGCAATTCTCCCTCAAATCTACACCAGCATACTTCAGAGTTTGTCCTTGAGCCTTATTAATTGTCATGGCGAAGCAGATTTTCCTGTCCCTATTTAATTCCTATATTTATGCGTTGAGCCATTTTATAGTTACCAACAGACTTTAAATTTAAAGACTTGAGAATATTTTTAATTATTTTTCCTTTGTAAAAGAAGGACTTTTGTACACAACATTTCACCCCCCACAATTCTCCCCCCCAAGGATGGAATTCCTAAAAATCCTTAAATTGCGTTAGATTTTAATCTTCAGCCCAAACCCAAAACTCGAAGATCCTAACTTCAAAACTGACCGACTTTCATACAAAGTTTCATCCCCTATTTCACCCCCTTAGAGGTGGAATTCACAAAAATTATTTCTTAGTGGATGCCTGCACAGTATAAAGTATCTATTTGCAAAATTTCAGGTCTCTAGACGATTTCACCCTCATGCGGGTGAAATCTTCAAAATCGCTGCGATACATGTAAATTATTTTTTAATCTTCAGCCTAAACCCAAAATATGAAGATCCTGACTTTAAAACTGACGGATTTTCATACAAACTTTCATCCCCTATTTCACGCCCTTAGGGGTGGAATTTCCAAAAATCCTTTCTTAGTGCTCACCTACACTACCAAAGGAACCTACGTGCCAAGTTTCATGATTGAAGCTTCAGCCGTTTGGCCTGTGCGTTGATGGTCAGTGAGTGAGTCAGTCAGTCAGTCAGTCAGTCACTTTCTTCTTTTATATTTATTTATTTATTTATTTAAACTTCATGTACAATAGTGGTACATAGGCGGACTTAATGCCACAAGGCTTAGGCAAGGCAAGGCTTATGTTTAGGTTACAGACCAGTTTTACTATAAGAATATTTGAAAACATTTAAAAAAATCTGGTTATTTAGGGATTTGTACCATATCAAATACTTGACTAATAAACCCCGAAAATTGCGGGTTCAAAGGAAATATTTAAACTTAAGTCCATCATTACAAATTTGACTCAATCATTTCTATTGAAGCATAAACATAAAAATTACCCCACCGAGTTTGTACCCTAAAAATTACCGTGCTGATGAAACTTAACTCTAAATTAGGGTAAATTACCTTAAGTTGGCATCACTGATCATGACTGACGCGTGTTGTCGGGTGTTACTAGAGACACACTGTGTGCGAAGCGTCGGGTAGCGTGTTTTCCCCCACTCCCGGCAACACGCTGATCCAAACCGACTGGGTGTTGTCGCGTGTGATTGCGTGTCGTCACATGGCGTGTTGACTATGTGTCTCTGACCATACTAAATGTATGGGATGGATTAGTACTTCAACGCGTCAGCAAGCGTCGGGTGGCGTGGGGTCGGGTCGGGTGTTAATAATGTGTTTCCACCTTAAGACTATGCTCAGAATTTATTCTAGTCTATAGAAAAAAAAAATAGGAAAGCAAAAACATTTCAATATTTTGATATGACACCTCCCAATATCCCACGGATTTGGCTATTGATACTTAGGTATACTGAATGCATAAATCATTATTACTCACTAATCGGGACTACTTTCAAATTGATCAACAAACATTTATTTTCTGGATTATTTTAGTGTTGTCCTTGTTTTCAGTCAGACATGACTTTAGTAATCTTTCTTGGAAACGTATATGAAGTTTAGGTAAATAAGTGCTCGATTATCTAATTACTGGTAATTAGAGAGACACAATAGAAAATCCCATTATGTCACGGCATAAACGTGATATTTTTATTGTACTTAATGCAACCTCCTACCAAATTTGTGCAATGAACAAAAAAAAATGTGCGATATCTAACGAATGTGCGCAATTCCAATATTAATATCGGAATGCCGATATTGAGATCTAATATCGGAAGTCAATATCGGAATTGAAAAACTGCCGATATTTCATGCCCTTCTAGCTAGGCCTGTCAGTGTGGCCGCAACGAGCAGATATACGTTTGAAATACCCGCACGATTTAAAGCTCAGTGCAGCGGCTCGTTGCACCCGCGACTATGCATGCTAACAATGGTTTCTTTAACGTTTGATAATTCGCAACCGCCGATTGGCGATGGTGTCGCAATTGCGCCAACTATACCGCGCATTGGCCCGCGCTAGCACTTTACCCTGGTTGCGGAATACTGTTCCATTTAGAAAAAAATCTTTCCCACAGGCAAAAGGGGACCAGACCGAGCGAGCTGATCCGAATAAACTGTGACTTGTTCTCCCGTAGTAACAACTATTCTCTCGGACACAAACTACTTATTTTACTTCAAGAATTATTTAAAATATGCACTTGCCATGTTATCTCTCTATTTTGTCGCAACTGATAGTCGCTAGTCGTATAGATCAATCTTTTTCTTCGTCGTATCCATGATCCTAAAATGCCAAAATTAAATATACACACATCAAAAGTGTCTAGAATCAAGTACATTTTTAACTAAAAAAATTATCCAATTATTATTTACTAGTCTTCCAGAAATCCAGATTAAGTTAACAACTTATCCCTATATTTTGTAAAAATTAAAAAAATTGCAAATTGAAGGTAATTAACCTTAGTTAAAGTTAGTCGTCAATTAAATGGCAAAAATGCACGGCATCCATACTCGGCAGACCTCTTCTTTGGAGCCTATCCCATACGTGCTCACGGTGCTCAATTGGGTTGAGGTCTGGCGATTGAGCAGGCCACGGCAGTACCTACGTTGATGCGAGCATCTGCTAGCAAGAGTGCGTTTTACGAGTCTAGCCGTGTGTGGACGTGCGTTTTGTCGTGCATTAGTCGAAACGAGTCACCCAATAGGCGGCGTCGCAAAGAAATAATCACGTCTGAAACAATCCTCTCCTATAATTCCAATGAGATCGGTTCTTCCACCGGTCCAAACCATTATTGTTCCCCCTCCATATGAATGAACTACCTGACAAGTACCAGAGTACTCCAAACTCGAGTATGTCTTGTATCCGGCCTCATACCGAAACGAGATTCATCGGAAAAGCAAACACAAAGCCAGTTTTCTTCCTACCAATTTCTGTGTTCACATCACGCGGAGCGGAGAAAATAGCGGAGCCAACCAAAATCAAAACCCGGGAGTTTGATCCCCGGGGTTCCCTGGGTTGATTCCGGGTTTACTTTGATGTGTTGCGTTGAGTCGAGCGTGAGCGAGCGCAATAAGTGAACTGTGAACACAAGCAAGAGTCTGTGGCAATGGCAGTTTTATTTGGTCTGTGGTCATTTGAAATTGTCAATGTCACATGCACTTGACGTTGACGTTGTCCCGTACTGCCCGTACTCCTGTTCCCGTCCGTCAAACAAACTGAAAACGTTCGCTAACGCTACGTGTTTACAAAATCTAATTTAATCTTATTTTCGTCCCTTAGTGCCTAAACATGTCGGAAAGAAAAGTGTTAAATGTAAGTACAAACTTATGGTTCTCATGTGACTATATTTGAGAGCTATTACTTCTCTTTACTGTGACTTACAAAGGTTGTTATAATGCTTACAGAAATACTATCCTCCGGACTTCGATCCTTCGAAGATTCCCCGTATGAAACTGGCTAAGAACCGCCAGTACACTGTACGACTCATGGCCCCGTTCAACATGCGATGCGCCACCTGCGGCGAGTACATTTACAAGGGAAAAAAGTTCAACGCCAGAAAGGAAGACGTAGAGAATGAGGACTACCTCGGTATCAGAATTTACAGGTTTTACATAAAAGTAAGTAACTTGTTGAAATGTGTTCCATCTTCGTCACAAAATATAATTTATAAATACAAAATATTGATTATAGGTACATGGGTGGACCTGATTATGCATGTTAATGAGAACTGTCAGTCTGTCACTGCAATCTCATTGACATGAAAATGTAATATCTAGCTGTAATCCCTTTTTGTGAATATTTTTTTACAGTAAATGTACAGTGAAAACATCTGTAAGTGGTAAATAGAGACTGGATAATATGCATTTGCTTATTTACCCCATTTTCAGCAGAAATTGCATATTAAATCTAATATCTAGTGATGAGGCATATTTTCGCAATATTTATTATATTTTTCAATAGGTTACCCTAATGATAAGTGAAATAATAAACTCTATAACCAAAATTTCACCCATATACACTAACAATTTTCACTTATAAAAATATTTTGATTGATTGAAGAGATTTAGAACACCTACCTACCTGATTGTTTACAAAAACGTTTAATAATTTTTCATTTTAGTGCATTATTATTGTCTACAAAGTTGATTCATTTTGGTATTGACAATGTATGTTTGAATATTTCAATAATTGTATACTGATTTTAAAATTAAAATATTTTTACATAATTAAATTAATAATATACATCTATTTTTCGTTTTCTAAAACTTTAATGTTACATATTTTACAAATTTTTATGCATATATGTATTAAGCATTTTTCATGTTTATTTATGCATATTTCTAGCTTTTTACATTGCACAAGTAATCTAGGCCTTAGTCATCACCTTCCTCCCCTTATCCCAACATGGAATAAGGGCAGGAAGTGCCTGTCTAATCCAGTCCTTAGTGATAAACTTTATAAAAATAAAACATGGTTGGATGCTTGAAATTATTAACACAATGATCTAAATAAAATGAAAGCCTTAAGTTCTTAAACATCATATCTTAAATTCTATGTAATAATGTTTCAGTGCACAAGATGCCTTCAAGAAATCTCATTCAAGACGGACCCAAAGAATACGGACTATGAGATAGAAGCAGGTGCCACAAGGAACTTCATGGCTCTGAAACTTGCAGAGGAACAAGCCAAGCGGGAGGAGGAGGAACAAAAAGAAGAAGAAGCTAATAATCCTATGAAGTTATTGGGTAAGCAATTCTCTCTATTTCAAAAGAAACTTACATTACATTTACCTATTGAAATCATTCCCCTGGGCACCAGAAAGTACAAAAATCATGTAACTTAAAATAAAAACTATTTATTTACTCCCTATTAGCTGAGCAGTGGTTGCCCAGTGGTAACTGCCGCGACTTACAAGTTGTAGGTTCGAACCCAGGCAGGCGCTTTACATTGTGTAAACGTTTTCATCACCACGCTTCTCAAAACAGTGTAAAAAAAAAAATGTGAGAAAACTGGCATGTTTTTAAACCAAATTTCAAAAACATGTGACTCACATGTATGGATTTCTGCCCATTCCCTCTCACAAAAAGGAGGCTTGCACGCACAACTGACCAAATTTCCATTTGCTTCCGCCTAAGTGCGGAAAAGTGGGTTCATCTATCCTATCCTATGCTTCCCTATTACCTTTTTCCTATACCAAAGTACCATAGGTGCCATGAATTTTTATGAGCCAATAAGCCTCTGGCACTCACTGGCACACTTAGAGGCGTTAACGATTACTTAAAGATCTCCTTAGTATAACCATTAAATGTCTCTCAGTGTAGCAGTCAGCAATAATATAGGTATCAGTAAACAAATATGTAGTTGCAATTTGATTACTCTTTCTAGAGATTACATCCAAAAACAAATAATTTCAACTCTTTAGAATATTAACCCCTTGAGTACCCGAAACGTGGTTCCACATGAGACACAATGGCTTTTTAATTGTTTCGATTTCTACGGCATTCAGATAACGCGTGCTTGACAATTTGTCACATTAATTCTGCGATAATTTAGAGCTGAGAAACTCGGGGTTAACCAGTTAATTAATATTTTAAATTATCATTAAAAAGTTTCAGTAGTGTCCAGGAATATAAATTCTTTGTTTATCAAGTTTGCCCTACATCAGGTATTATAAACTATATTTATATATTTCCAGAATACAGAACAGAGCAGTCTAAACAAGAGATAGAATCTCTGGAGAATCTAGAAGAGCTAAAGGAGTTGAACAGAAGACAGCATGCAGTTGATTTCGAGGGCATGCTCAAGCAATACCAACCAGAGACAACAGATGAGAGGAAAGCACGGGAAGAAAAAGAGGATAACGAGTTCATCAAGTAAGTCTTCCACAGATAACTAAATTTTAAGTAGAGTAAATTAAACTTGGATTTAATAAAATGCACTAAGCAAGGCTTGGAAACGGGAAAAAAACTCGAACTAGTTAACGCCTAAGTACATTTAACCACAGTTAGACGGATTTAGTCAACAAAAGTTTATAAATAGGTTTTGTGCAATTAACCGATTATGAACGGTTTCCGTCGCATACTGTCACATGCGCAACCATGCTGAAGTATGAAAACGATTCAGTTTTAGACGCGCGCCCCGTCTAAGCCGGTTATTTTGGGGTTTGGAATAACGCTCTTTTAACGTTTAGACTCCGAACTAAATAAACGACAAAACCAATTTATAACATTTAATAACCGGATATTTTTAATCATGTTCTAAACCTTGGCACTAAGTTGTGTAAAAAGTAAGCAATAAATAAAAGTGCTGGGTGTTTGCCTTATGTTATGTTATGACACTTCTTGTAATAATCTGCCTTGCCTTTGCCTAATTAAAATGCGGCGGACCGCCGGGAATAACGGCCGAACGCCTGAAGGCGGGTGGAAAACCGGTAGTTAAGGCCCTTCGGTAGCTGTTTGATTCCGTCATACACGATGGGAAAACGCCACAGGCATGGTGCAGGGGTGTACTCTTATTCGAGAAGGGCGACAATGCCCAGTTGGAGAAATATGGGCCCGTCTCTCTTCTTAGCCATGTCTACGAGTTGTTTTAAAGGTTCATCACAAATCGTCTCGCGCGCAGGTTTGACGATTTCCAGCCTCCTGAAAAAGCCGGTTTCCAAAAAGGCTTTAGCACCGTGTACCACGTACATAAGCTACGGCAGGTTATACAGAAGACCGAAGAGTATAACCTGCCTCTTTACTTAGCGTTTGTGGAAAACGAGTATGCCCTCGATTCAATCGATACTTGGGCTGTACTGCAGTTTTTCAAACGGTGCCAAATCGACTACCGGTACATCGAGGTGTTGAAGTATTTTCACAAAAACGCCACCATGTCAGTCAGACTTCAGGACCAGATCTTGGAACATACACTTCTGCAGCGAGGTGTGAGACAGGGAGACGTCATGTCTCCGAGACTGTTCACCACTGCACTGGAGGATATCTTCAAGGTTCTAGACTGGAGACGGTTAGGCATCAACGTTAATGGCGAGTACATCACTCACCTTCGGTTTTCCGAAGATATAATGGTCATGGCTGAGACCATGAATAGACCAAAAAAAAAATTTTAAAAAAATATTTCAATTGTCTAGCTATCACGGTTCATGAGATACAGCCTGGTGACAGACGGACAGACAGACGGATCGCGGAGTCTTAGTAATAGGGTCCCGTTTTTACCCTTTGGGTACGGAACCCTAAAAATGAACTTGGACAAAACCAAGATGATGTTGAATGCCCATGTGACACCCACTCTTATCAAGGTCGGAGACTACAATCGAAGTTATGGACGTTTATGTCTACTTGGGACAAACGGTCCATGGTACGTGATCCATGGTCCAGGTAGGTTCAACTTCGAGAAAGAGGTCAACCTTCGAATCCGACTCGGCTGGGCAGCGGTTGGGAAGTTGCACGGTATCTTCTCGTCCAACTTACCATAGTGTATCAAGACGAAAGTCTATGACCAGTGTGTGTTGCCAGTGATGACATATGGCTCTGAGACGTGGTCGCTTACAATGGCCCTCATCAGAAGGCTTAAAGTCACCCAAAGGACAAGAGAGGGAGATCTATGCTCGGCGTTTCCTTGCGTGATCGAATCAGAAATGAAGACATCAGACACACACACATCAGACATCAGAAATGAGGACAAGAGAACCAAGGTTACGGACATAGCTCGAAGAATTGCCAAACTTAACTGGCAGTGAGCAAGGTACATTGCTCGCAGAACGACCGTTGGAGCCGAAAAGTTCTGGAGTGGGAACCGCGAACCGGAAGACGTTGCGTTGGAAGGCCTCCCACTAGGTGGAGCGACAACCTGGTGAAGGTTGCGGGAGTCCGGTGGATGCGAGACTTACAGGACCGGTCAGTGTGGCGACGCTTGGGAGAGGCTTATGTCCAACAATGGACGTCTTTTTGCCTTTTTGTTCCAATCTTGCCAAAGGGACTCATGTTACTCGCAGCCTATTTGCGTAAGTGAATTCGGGAGGGCAAAGGTTATAACTCCATGAAAGAGTATGACAAATTCCCTTTAAATAATTAGGTATTACCAAAAAGTATTGGACTCTTTCGAAAAGAGTCTTCACCAATTAAAGCGTCCAATAATTTAATAATAGGCCGCTGGTTACTGGATTGTGGAGGTTAGATATTTAGGCAGTAATACCATGTAAAATAATGGAATTCAGCTGCACCACTTAAACATAATGCCGGCTGCAATCCATTAACCAGCTATGGTCACCGAACAGAACCAAGACAAATCTCCGATTTAGAAAATATATTCATTTAAGACGAAGAACGACCTTGAGGGAACAAAACGCGCACCGTTTCACACCCGCGCGAATAAAATTCTGAAGATTTTTTTTGTATTTTCCTTATTATTCTATTACTTTAAAAAAAAAGCCTTAGATCAAAATTGTCTTCGAGATGGTGAAAATATTTTTTTTTTAAATACGCCCGGATATTTTGATGCGATTGTCGTTTTTTTGTCCGTGTTAGACATAACTTTACAAATTAATTATTACACTATGTTAAAAGAATAAAATTAAAAATGTTCAAAGATATATTAAGAAAATGGTCTAATGTAACACATTTGTGACTAGACTAGCCGTTTAGACGTGAATCTCATTTTAAAATCAGCTATTGAGGGGTATCTGCGCCTTAAACATGTTGTATTGCTTACTGACGTTAAAAAGAGCATCTTTTGTTAGTGGCCGCTTTTACAACGCAAGGGTTGCTTTTAAAACGCAGCATCCTCGAAAGAGCCTGGCTAGGACCTAATCAAGGCTGTGCAACAGTCTGGGCTCTCTTTGTTTCAGTCATTCTTCTGTCTGTAAATGCATGTACTTATGGATAAATCATTATCTATAATACCAACGGGATTACGCAGACATAAACTTACAATTATATTTATCCTGGGCGTTGTCGAATTCAGAATTCGATAATCTTTTCCTTTGCCCAACCTCGAACCTACCTTTGCTGATCCAGGTTGTTTCGCCATCGCCTTCGTCATTTTGGCAAACTTCGGTGGCGCAGTCCATCTTATGGCCTCATAGTGTCTCGTGCATGCCACTACCGTACGTGCGTACCTAACCTATGCAAGTTGGTTGGTTGGTTGGTTGGTATTGAAGTTGGCTGTAGCTATTTTCAATCGCAGCGTGACCTTACTTGTTCTGTATGTTCTCTTTACGCCTTGATTACTGCGCTCTTTTACCGTAACTATTTGTATCTATCTATTATTTATGTTGGTGCTCTGGGCCCTGAAGTTACCAGGTACTTGTTCCTAACAGCCGGCGCATTACAAGCGGAATATGACGTATTACGTGCCGCAGACGTAAAACGACTGTTCGAAGTTACGGTCTCAAAGGAAAGGCGCTTTGGTTCTGTCCTTATTTGTAAATTGCTCTATGAGGTTTGCTGCTAGAGAACCCAATTATGGGTTAAGCTCGTCTTTGTACATAAGTTATCCTATTTTATTTGTATATCTTTGTTGTTTGTGTGCAATATAGAATACTAGAGTCTGGCCAACGAAAGTGTGATCTGAAAAACGCGGCAAATTCAAAAAATCCTAATGTGGTATCACCAACTATACCTCTAGATAAAAGTTTTGATACTTGTATTATTTGTATTTATTATAATTTATTTTTTGATTTATTGGCTCCGTTTGGTGAAGTGTGACGGAGCCGTGACTGTCATGGATGTGAGTTAAAAAAGAGTGTGTTGATTTATTTATTAGTATGTACATAATATTAACCCACTTAACATTTAATTTATTAATTACTTAAACATCATACTCAAAATCATAGTCCAAAAATTCAACCTCTAAGTATTCATCTGTATCTGAATCATCATCTACACTTATATAAATTTTTCCAATACTTCATCTGTTATGTGATCTCTTTGTTTAAATTTATTTGCCACATTTATTACATGGTCCGTAAATTTTTAGGGATCCGTACCCAAAGGGTAAAAACGGGACCCTATTACTGAGACTTCGCGATCCGTCTGTCCGTCTGTCTCCAGGCTGTATCTCAAGAACCGTGATAGCTAGACAGTTGAAATTTTCACAGATGATGTATTTCTGTTGCCGCTATAACAACAAATACTAAAAACAGTATAAAATAAATATTAAAGGGGGCTCCCATACAACAAACGTGATATTTTTGCCGCTTTTTGCTCGATATTAATAACGGCAACAGTTAGACGCTTGAAATATTCACAGAATGTTTAGTTGTATATTTACTTCAAAAAATTATAATTAATAAATTAAAATAAAATAAATTAAGGGGGGCTCCCATACAACAAACGTGATTTTTATGCAATGTTTTGCGATAATGGTACGGAACCCTTTGTGTGCGAGTCCGACTCGCACTTGGCCGGTTTTTTTTCCAGTCTTCTGCAGTTATTCGGCCAAATGAGGAACATTGAAACATAAACATAAGAAAAGGTATCATCATATCGTAAATATATAAGAATCAGCCAACATGGATCAAGATTACTAAGTCATACTAATAATCGCAATCACAGACAATACACAGATTAATAATGTTGCCATACCCCAACTTTGAAAATACCCCAGATCACGCTTTCGTTGGCCAGACTCTAGCTATCCCCCGCGGCTTCGCTGCCGTCAACTGGCTACCTACCTACCTACCCTACCCTACCCTCTTACCCTACCTACCTACCTACCCAACCTACCTACCCTAATCTACATGCCAACTTTTCAAAGCCTACTGGTAGATCCAGAGATTATCACGTTCAAACAAACTATCAAACTCTTCCGCTTTATCACATTAGTATAGATATGAAGGCCAAAACGTGAATAAAAGTATGTAGGTAGAACTTCTATTAAACGTCATCTCAATAGTCATTCCTTTTCTAGTCATATCTTGTTTTACACAATCCATCTATCGTGGGACACGGAGGACACGGTGGAGATCTGCCACACTTGGGCGGAGCACCGTCGTGTCTTTATGGAGGCGATCGGCAGCGGTGACCTCACGCGTCCGGCCCTGGTTCAAGCCATGTTACGGAGCGAGAGGAAATGGGAAGCTGTCACCTCCTTCTGCGAAACAGTCATGCTTGCGAAGGAGGAGACGGAATGCGTGAGGGAGACGTAACGGCAATGCCCTCACGTCCCCAGCCGCCGCATGAGACGCCCTGGGCGTCGAGAGTTGCAAGCCGATTCCCGGCTACCGTAGGCGCGGGCTTGCGGATGGCGAGTAATGGCTAGGGGGGTAGCTCTCCATCCGATAAGGCCAAGGCTCGAGTCGACGGCGCGTGGGGTTCCACGTGGGCCTCAAAGAGATGTCAGCAAAAACTGACAAGGTCCGCTCGGGCCGATGCCTGTCTGGGTCGCGGATAAATTTGAAAGAGAGTTACCGCGGCCCTGGCACTAACTTAGGTTAAGCTGTTGTCTGCAACTCCACGTCTAAGCGCGTATTTTTCGAGGATTCGTCTTCCTCACTCGATCCATCCCAGCTCCTCGAGGAAAGCCAGCAGTGCCTTGGTGTTGCCAACTATCCCCTGTACGGTACCTGGGTCGCCGAGGAATTTGACCCTGTAACCAGCGATTACTGGGCAGCGTAGCAGCAGGTGTGCTGCTGTCTCGTCCGAGGAGGGCATGCATGCTCTGCACAGTGGGCTGTCCGTGATCCCTAAGACAAAAAGATGCTTGTTAAAATTCCCATGGCCAGTCGTTACGGCTGTGACTGCACGTAACTGTGGTTTAGTCAGTCGCAGGGCTTTCTGCGTAAAACGGCCCTCTAAAGAGGGAAGTGCCTCCTTGGCTTGCCTGCACTCGCTGTGGTAATTCCACAATTTGTGGTGTTGTTCTTTGGTGCATTTCCTTACCAGATTGCGGAGATAACCGAAGGGTAGTGGCACGATGGGTTCTGGTCCCACCACCTCCATACTAGAGCCCCTTCGGGCTAGCTCATCCGCTGCATCATTAGCTCGAAAATCGCTGTGACCCTTGATCCATTGAATGGTACTTTATTGTGTCTACCGACCTGGTTTAGGAGTTAGTGACACTCCCAGAGCTAACCGCGTGGTTACTCAGTGCCTGCAGGACGGCCATGCTGTCCGAGAGAATGCGTATAGGGAAATCTTCAACCTCCCTGACTAGGATGGCTGATGCTACCAGGGTGATGCCCAAGCACTCGGCTTGGAACAACGTGTGTAAGTGGATGTTAAGGTCTTCCGAGAAAACCCCCGCACCTGTGCCAGTACCTGTTTTGGATACGTCTGTGAAGATCCTTAGCTCGTCTGGGCGTAGCCCTTCGCAGCGGTGGTCTCGTGCAGTTGGATCCTGTAATTCTTGTCAAAGAACTTAGGTATCCGGTCGTTGATTGCTCTTGTTAGAGGCAGTTCGATGTTGAGTTCCTCAAGCAGAGCGGTGTGTTGTGTCTCTCTCTTACCCCAGAGATCCAGTGCCTTGAGACGTACTGCCGCCATCGTTGCCTCCTGCTGTATGAACAGGTGGAGAGGGGACTTGAGGGGAGAGACCAAGCATGGTCCTGGCACTAGCAACTGTAGGAACACGGGTGGGTTTTAGTCTGTAAAAGTCTGACACGCCCTAACGCTTCACCCAGAGCTGGTGAAGTCATTGGATGATATCCCATCCCAAAAAAAAGCCCTTTATTGTGCAAAGGACTACAAAGCTAAGCGTTTCAAAAAACACTGTTTTCATAAAAAAAAATAAGCGGCAGTAAGTTTTGTAAGAACGTGTGCGACATAATGTCTACCTAGCTCTATTATGCAATAGAGGTTCTCTCTGATTTTTCTTCCAACATCAAAACATACTGTTAAGAAAATCTCAAGTGGCATAAGTACCTAACAGTTACTTATTGCGTTGTTATAAAATACTAAGGGTTATCTCTGGACACTCTTTTACTTTGTTCTCATATACGTAAATTAACAAAAACCTCTCTCTTATTTCCAGATCAATTAAATTCAACAACCCTTCAACAAAAAAAGTGATAGCCGAAGAAATCATCGAAGAAGTAAAAGAAGAAGACGAAGGACCTCCAGCGAAGGCTCCCAAAATAGAACTGATGCCACAAAGGAGCATAAACACGAAACCATCGCCCTCTTGGAACAGAAGTATAGGAGCTCTGGCAAAGAAGCGCCCTCTAGCCAACCTAGTCAGAAGTAAGAATAATACAGAAAATGTTTCAACGACTATTGTAAGTACTGACGTAGCAAATAAGGGTGATGCAAATAAAAAGACTGCTACAGCAACTGCTGGCCTCGCCTTGCTAGCCGGCTACTCCGGCAGCGACAGTGACTCAAACTGATGTAATCTACTTTTTATTCAAATATATAGGATTGGAAGTTAATCAGTTTTTAATTCAATACTGCCTTACTAAGCCGTACGTAAAAAAATGGAACTTCCTGATTGTCTGTGTTTCCTCATGCTATATAGCCTGGGTATCTTCAAGTAAAGAGTGATTAGTTTTATGCTAGCGTGCTCCATCAAATACCACTTTATTGCTTACCATCAGGTGAGGTAGTGGTCAATATCGCAGTCTTCAGAAAAATAAAATGAAAAACCGGCCAAGTGCGAGTCGGACTCGCGCACGTAGGGTTCCGTACCATTATCGCAAAAAAAGGAAAAAAAACACGTTTTTTGTATGGGGGCCCCCCTTAATTTATATTATTTTAATTTATTAATTATTATTTTTTGAAGTGATGATACAACTAAACATTCTGTGAATATTTCAAGCGTCTACCTGTTGCCGTTATTAATATCGAGCAAAAACGGCAAAAAAAATCACGTTTGTTGTATGGGAGCCCCCCTTAATTTATTTTATTTTAATATAATAATTATAATTTTTTGAAGTGATTATATAACTAAACATTCTGTGAATATTTCAAGCGTCTACCTGTTGCCGTTATTAATATCGAGCAAAAAAATCACCCTAAAAACTAAGCTGTTGTTGTCGGTATGGAATTTTATTGATAATACGGGTATATACTATTGTAAATACTCAAAATATAAGAAGACTAACAGGTTAAAGCTGACAGAGTATAAAAGATTGTGCAATAAATAAATATTTTCAAAACAGATAAAAAGATTGTTGCAACGATTAACACTTGTTTTGCCACCTTAGTTTATCTGCCCCTCTTGATACCAACTAACCTTGGATAGTTGGTATCAAAAGGTGCAGCTGTGAGCTGCACCGTTACTGGTGGACAATAACAATACTGAAGGTATTTTTCGGATCCTTATAAATCCTCTCTGCATATTATAAGAAACGATAGTTTATGACAAATCACAATATTTTTAACCAACTTCAAAAAAATGGAGGTGATTTTAAACTAAGGTGCATTACTTATTATTAATTGATGTAAAAAAACATACCGATTCCTTACTGTCCTCGCCACGTGTGAACCTAAAAAGATTAAAATTATGCTTCCATAAAAAAACAGTATGTATTAAAAGATGACATTTCAAAAACCGGGAAAGTAAAAAAACCGTATACAGTATAGTGTATCGGCAATGCAACAAAAACAGATTACTGCTAGGTGGATGACAATCGGCTTACCGCTTAAGGTCGGCGCGGGCGCAGGCCGCAGCGAAACACCTCTGTAGCCGCCCTTTGTTGCCGTGCGTTCTATTTATTACGGTGTCAAGTGCATTCACTCGGCCAGTTTACGTGGCGCTTTCTTATTTTGATTTGACGGTCTGTTTGTATACAGGGTGCGTGGAAATGTTTCTAATGCAGGTATCTTGTTCTCTCGTATCAAATAATGGATAATCTGGTTTTCAGCTGATATCTTGAGAAAGCCTTTTGCAACTGCTGATAATAATAAAATTTATATTGAAATTGCTGATAGCGATTAACTTTAAAGCTTTCACAGTTATCGAACCACTTTCCTCTTTAGATTTGACTTATGTTACACCTGTGTAGTTCCATTTGCATTCATATCTGTTCAATAGAAAAATATAACCAAATAATATCGGCATTGTTTGCAAATTTAAGACAACTCAGAAATATAAAAGTTCGATTTTTTTGGCTTCGATAGCGTATTGCGTCAGCCACGGCAGGAATAGAACGTATATGATTTTAGATCAACCTGTAGCTACATCCTTTTTTTCACTTGGTACCTGGCTTTGGAATTAATTGATCGGAAAAAGGCCGTTCAATGCATTTGATGGACGAAGATTGGGAACCAACGTAGGTGTTATAAGATAATAATGATTTTATCAAGGAATGTTAGAATATGGCTGCGTATATTTTATGTAATGAAATCACTTTCATTAAGAACTATAACATAATGGCACTAAAGACTAAATGGAACAACTCTAAAGTATCTTTAACTTTGGATTAATTTTCATGATTAGTAAGTTCAGGAATTTCTGGGTTGTTATCATTGTATCGAAGTAGTTGAGGAGTGAAAAATTTCATATAAACTTATCTCCATTTGTACGACAAGGCCCGTATTGTTTTAGAGACTTTAAAGTCGTTGAAATTACAAATATAGGTACTTGGAAGTTATAAAATGTCTTGGGTTAAAGATAATACCTTGTCCGTAATGTAAAAAGAACTCAGAGAAAATATCTTAAACTCAAATCAAATATAGTTTTTCTCAATATCAACATATAATAAATCAGTCGAAATATTTCCAAAATAAATTGCCAGGGTGTTAAAGGACATTTTTGGAATTTTTGTCTGTTTAGTTGTGCACGCATCACATAAAATTTACGAAGCCAATGTAGATAAATTTTATACATAAAAATCGTGCGTAACTTGAAGTGTTCCTTAATTTTTATTTCATCGCAGTCGGTTCACTCTATCAAAAGTTAGATGAATTTAAAGTGTTCAAGAAGTAAAATATCACAACACACGCAATTCAGATACTCGGACTGTTTAACCTCATATTCGATAGATAGCGTTTGCATTTGACATCATTTTCTGAATGGAGATATTAAGATTCTCCGCGGAAGAATGACACTAGAAAAAAAATGGTAGGTAGGTAGGGTAGGTAGCAAGGTAAGTAGGGTAGGGCAGGCATTGCGGCGTCAGTGGCGTAATCTCTTCCATAGTGCAGGTGTATGGGCACTTAGGAGAATCCAGCATGTGTGCCATATTATGCAAAGGCGCACCGCATTCATACTGGGTATCAGACAGGTCTATAAAACCTAATCCTTTCACCACGATGACAGACTTAAACGGCTCTCCTCAGAGCCATGACCAACAACGGCCCTTCTAAGACCAAATAACAAAAACAACTGCTCTAAGGCCACCCACCACCGTCCATTTACAATAAGAATGCTCTATCAATTTGCCTAGTCTTATCCCAATTATGTAGGACTTGACTTCAGTTTAACCGGATTCAGCTGAAGACCAGAATTTTACATGGATGGACAGCCTATCTGACCTCCACGACCCAGTAATTGGGTAACACGTAACAAGATATCCTTAACGACTGTCTAAGATCTATGAGAACCATTTTCGTCATATTCATAAACATTTCAGCCGAAAGACGTCCACTCCTTAACATATCATTAGCGACTTGATGCCAAACTTTCGGGCTTCTGACTACCCTTGACGACTGTCTAAGGTCTGTGAGAACCATTTTCGTCATATTCATTAACATTTCAGCCGAAAGACGTCCACTCCTTAACATATCTTTAGCGACTTGATGCCAAACTTTCGGGCTTCTCACTCCTTAACATATCATTAGCGACTTGATGCCAAACTTTTGGGCTTCTTACTCCTTAACATATCATTAGCAACTTGATGCCAAACTTTCGGACTTCTGCCTACCCATGACGACTGTCTAAGGTCTGTGAGAACCATTTTCGTCATATTCATAAACATTTCTGCCGAAAGACGTCCACTCCTTAACATATCTTTAGCGACTTGATGCCAAACTTTCGGGCTTCTCACTCCTTAACATATCATTAGCGACTTGATGCCAAACTTTCGGGCTTCTCACTCCTAAACATATCATTAGCGACTTGATGCCAAAATTTCGGGCTTCTGACTACCCTTGACGACTGTCTAAGGTCTGTGAGAACCATTTTCGTCATATTCATTAACATTTCAGCCGAAAGACGTCCACTCCTTAACATATCTTTAGCGACTTGATGCCAAACTTTCGGGCTTCTCACTCCTTAACATATCATTAGCGACTTGATGCCAAACTTTTGGGTTTCTCACTCCTTAACATATCATTAGCGACTTGATGCCAAACTTTCGGGCTTCTGACTACCCATGACGACTGTCTAAGGTCTGTGAGAACCATTTTCGTCATATTCATAAACATTTCATCCGGATGACGTCCACTCCTGAACATATAAGCGTTCCCCAAGCTTCCCTTCGTCATATTATTCTGTAGCTATAACACGTAGAGTGTGGTCTTGTTCCTTGGAATCCTTTGGAAATAGTTTGACCGACAGGTAATATTCCGAGTTAAGAGCCTGTTGGACAAAAGTGGCTTAATGGATTGCTAATAGGTGGGCACAACCTCCTAATTCCTTACATATTCCTTCTATTACATAGCTGTTGTCCCAAAAGTGCCCATTAGTGACTTATTTTTGGCAGTCTCAACAGACTTTATTGATTGATTAATTCGTTCAACTGACGGTCATAATCTTTTCTTTGTCTTGTACATTATTGGGTGTGTTTGTGTTGATTTAGTTTTCATCAAAACAAAGTTATTGGTTTTGACCTTCTGGCTCCATGTAGGTATTTCAGATTTCTTGACTAACTTGCAAACCTTTCTATGAGATTGGATAAAACGAATCATATCCTAGTGAGATAAAAATTAAGACCCTGAAAACCGTACCTCAGTAACATTTAAATTGGAATAGTCAAGCCTAAGATCGCTCCTTCTAAATTACTGGTATTCAGCAGTATCCGATTCTTTAGACTGAAGGCGATACTTACATAGTTAGGAATGATATTGACGTATATAGGGGGTGGGCCGAGCATATCTTTTTAAGAGAAGCTCTACTATAGGCTCTTCTGGTCTGTCAAAAGTAACCCTTCTCTATTCGGATAGAGAAGGGTTACTTTTGACAGACAAGAGTTCACTTACCTCGGTCTTAAATCCGCGTTTTTCAAGACTGCGTGAGTTGACACAATAATTCTTACGATTACAAATATAGAAGAAACCTCAGGGTAGGTACATTCATTTAGATGAACTTCAAAATATATTTTTTGACCTACTCCATTGAATGGGGTAGCGTTGTTTAGTGCTCGTTGAGTAGATAAATACTGTATTTATTGTGTTGAACTTGCATTTCGGTGATAATGTTTATTATAACGTATATTTTACTAACAAATACCAAAATGTTGAAAAATCAGATTTTTTTCAAGAAATGCCCATAATTTTCGTATTGCAACCAACTTAATTTTGCGGTTTGGTACGGAACCTTAAATGTGCGAAGTCCGACACGCACTTGGCCAGTTTTTACTTCTTACATCCGTGGCTCTTTCTTTTATTTATCCGTCGACTCTGCTTCATTGGCCATCGTATCTTAGGGGCCGGAACCCCCTGGAAAATAGCCTTAGATACGCCAATGAGCAGATGATGTGTCTAACATAGGATAAGGTTCTGGAGTGACAAAATACAAAGGACAGACACAAAGTATGGAGGATTCCAGATGATAAAGGACTCTCCAATGTACTTGAAATTTTACGAAAAATACGTAACAATATGCATTTTTAACTAAAATACAACCGGATCTGCATTTCTAGTACCACATAATTCATATTCCAATGTGACTGCGTGTAATCATCATGGTTATAAATAGTCCACAAAAATGTAACGCATTACGCAGACCATAGTCAAAAGATGTCGATTTTATTGTTATTTATGAAACCGGTCCGACGACTGGCTCTCATTGGCGATAAACGATTTAAATGGCAGGCGTAGGTATAACCCATTAATGAACTCCATTACATGGGAAACTTACAAAAGGATAGAACATTCCATTCGGTGATTAAATCATCACTGATTGGTTTAATTAAGAAGCTCTGTTGCCGCACTTTTTCCTGAAAATGCATTCTGAATTTGTAAAGCGAAGCATTCCCTGTTGATATGGTTAAGTAAATTATGAAAATTGGTATTTTAATGGTTTTACCACTGATAATATAATACTAGCATAATAGTTTTACTAAAGATAATTATGTTACGATATGGTTAGCGGACATACCCACCACTGTTCGATCAGTAGTCGTGTTATTAAAAAGTACTATATATTATGTTCATTACCCATTGTTTAGTTTTATGTTGCTGTATGTTTTTGTTTATGGGGAGATATTAAATAACGAAATAAAAATAACCGTCTCATTATATCTATCTTCTATAGACGCATATAAACTAACAGAATATGCCGCAAATTTTGATTTCTAAGCTGTTATTTCTATCCTACATCGCATCCGGAGTTTCCAACATATCAAAAAGACCGTCAATAGAAAATTCCATTGAAATCTTTTCAATGAACATTCCATGATTCAATGGAATCAGACTTATTCGTGATCATTGATGTAAGCTCGCTCCCACGTACTCTTAATACTGCACTTGACCAAAAGATCTCATCGCCTCTTTGTGTAGCAGATATTGAAAGAAGTGGATTATCCAGAAGTACGTAGGTAATTGTTATAAATGTTATTGTATCTTTGTGTTATATCAACAGATAACCATCACAGCAGGACCATTATTAACGCCGTAATAGTAAAAACCATAAGTGCATATAATATAGCTTGTTAAGTATCGTTAACAGCCATTGGCCACGCCCACCGAGCATTATTTAACAAATTAATACTTTTCTCCACGCTAGGCGGTACCTGCGGATTCCTGCAAATCGGGTCTAAACAAAAAGCGCATAGCTCACGGTGCTCAGATAAATACGCGTCGTATCCCAATTTTTTCATCGACATAAATATTGTTTTTTCATATATGTGTAACGGCTTTGTGCCGACACGTCGATGTGCCGTTCTGGGAAGTAGAGTTGTCGCGGCGCCGAGCTGCTCGGCTAATAAATAAAAGGCTGCTTGGGAAATATTATGTTACGTCTACGTCTCGGGGTGTTTTTTGGGCGAGCTGCGCAGGCGGCGGCAGCGTGGTGGTCGGCCGCCTTTGCCCACTCGAGCCCGTAATGGGGCGGATTTCACTATCGTGGAACAGATTACGTGCTACTTTATCTCATTTAATCACCCGAAAATATAATGAAATGATTTTCTTTTGGCGACTCTGATCCTTCTATCAGATCGTAGTCCAGACTAGAAATGTTTGTATCGGTAACAGCGTTTC
The DNA here is from genome assembly GCA_945859665.1 of Anorthoa munda. Lineage (NCBI taxonomy): Eukaryota > Metazoa > Arthropoda > Insecta > Lepidoptera > Noctuidae > Anorthoa > Anorthoa munda. The sequence continues at coordinate 14,788,603 of OX243902.1, read as the reverse complement.
CTACTATCACACTAATATTATAAAGGCGAAAGTCTGTGAGTGTGTATGTTTGTTACTTCTTCACGCTCAAACGGCTGGACGGATCTGTATGAAATTTGGCACGGAGATAGAATATAGTCTGGAATAGCACATAGGATACTTTTTACCCGACTGCCGAAGGAGGGTAATGTGTTTATCAGTCTATGTATGTATGTATGTTTGTTCCTAAGTGGCGTTCTAGAGACCAAACGCGTGAGCCGATTTTGATGATTCATACGTCAATCGATTCGTCTTAACCCCGCGAGTGTCACTGGCTACATTAAAATTGGAAAATAGAAAAATGGCGGCTTTTGGGCGCCATATTGCGGAGGACAATTTTTTTTTTCCAAAAACTACTGAACGGATCTGGATGAAATTTGGCACAGAGATAGATTATAGTCAGGAATAGCACATAGGATACTTCTTATCCCGGGAACATGTTCCCTCGGGACAATTTTCGCCATTCACGCGTGCGAAGCCGCCGGCAGAAGCAGTAATCTGTTAAAAAACGTAGCATGCATATTTCTTTTCTTATCATAGTATAACTGCTAGATTTCTGATGAAGGTATAAATTATGCTATAATCGTGTCGGTAACCGTGCTGAACTCAATACAGAGAAGCAATCGTTCTCTGCAATTGGTTAAAAGCAAGAAAGTATCGACTACGCAAGTAACTTAATATTACTACTAGCATATATTGAAAAGGTTTATATTTTTCAATCAAGTAATAACATTATTAAAACCTGGTTAAGGGTGGCACAGGAGCGTGGGGATGGGCATAAGAAAACAGAAGCCTGTGCCCAGCAGTGGGCAAAGTCAGGCTGCGGATGATGATGTTGATGAAATACATATATAATTTGATTCAAAACAAGGAACATCGTTTCATTGTAGCTACATAATGTTTTCTTTTTCACAATTAATAAATAACCCAGTTTATACAATAAATCCCTACTATGATACTAAAATTTTGCTGAAGGTAATCAATTGCATAATCTTATGTCCCAACTGGTATCACGATAACTAATCATATTTTCCAATTGTTTACTAATAACGATGATATTGAGCACCTGACTTCGATAAAAGAAGAAATTACTAATAATAATAACTCTTCTATTCTAAGTAGATGCTAGGTATATTAGTCATGCACCTAGTAATGCCAAGTAGTAAGTATTAGGCAAAAATGCGACTGAATATCGAAAATTCAAATTAATTGGCCTAGCCTTTTTCTGACTATTTTGGGGTCGGCTTCCAAACCAACCGAATCATCATCTTCCCTTCCTGCCCTTGTCCCATGACACTTGGGGCCGGCGCAACACGTATTCTACTTCCACACCGTCCTAACCCCTGTCACGCCATCACTGACTCCCTTTTCTTTCATATCACTCCTCACACAGACCATCCATCTTTTCTTTCGCCGTCCCATCCCTCTCCATTCATCCACATTTATATCCATAACTCTTTTAGTAACAGGCGTTTCATCCCTCCTCATCACATGACTATACCAGGACAAAAGGTTTCCTTTCAACTTCCATACTTCACTTTCAAACTTCCTCTAATATACTCATTTCTAACTTTATCCATTCTCGTCACTCCGCACATCTATCTCAACATTATTTTCTCTGCTACATGCAATCTCTTTTAATCCATCTTTTTCACAATCCAACATTCTGATCCATACAGTACAACAGGTCTAATCACGAACTTGTAATTTTTTTATGAAATTGTTCTAGTTTCATGCTTTTTTGTTTTTTTTAAACATGTCTTTAACTAATGTAATTGGCCTTTGGCCGTGTTATGTTGAAGTAAATAAATAATAAATAAATACCGAACCAACCGAATGCATGAATGAATGAATAAATTAAGTAAGAGTTTTAAATGAAAGCCTGAAGTTTTCTTGTGAAAATTTCTTTATAAAGAAAATAATAATAGTCTAAAGCTTTTGTAATTAATGAAAAATCCTTTTTCAATAACTGACAACAAACTGCCTAATGTCACTATCGTGTTTTGTCTGAAAGTATGATGTTAAGTACTTACTTATACCTTTTTTACAGTTCATGAAAACTCACTGACTACCTTAATTTTTTGTTCTTCTGCTGCCCGCTCTATCCAAAAAAATATCCGACTATCCGCATATTTCAGTATTATTATTTGACAGACTTGCTCCACCCACTGTTGAGTATATGCCTCCTCCTTTTACTGTCGTGCTTCCGTGGTCTGTCTGTGACCTGTCTCGTTCATCGGGCCTTTGTAGGGCCTGGCCTCTGCTTACATTATTAAATACCCTCTTATTTCAGGCACAGAAATCTTGAAACTAAGGGCCGATATATTTACATAAATAACAAATCTTATTCGTAACAAACAAAACCGTCCCATATCTGAGACCTCCCTGCGTGAGCTACACGTATTTAAACATTATATTTTTGAAGTCGTTCAATAATATTTCACCACAAATATTCGAACCATCCACGGAGACATAAGAAAGTTACCGAATGTCATTTAAATTATTAATAAATGATCGACGTTTCTAACTGATTTCGCCTTCAAATCCCTTTTTTGTTTTGTTATTGTGAGGGCTAGTGGAACAGCATTCCATTTGTTGGGTCAAGTGCGCGTCGGAGTGCGCCTGCGCGTATTATTTTATTTCAACCTCAGCTGAAATCTTGTGCATTGTCTATAATGTAGTGATCAGCAGTTATTGGACAATTGTCCTGCACACCGGATGCCACTTAGTACCCCTCATGATTGATTAAAAAGCCGCAAGTTATTCATCCCACTATAAATAAAGTTGTTAATGGAAGGCGGCTCGTAATTGGACCTTAAAATTCCTTCATATAAACGCACACTAGCACGTTTTGACAACATAATCCTTCTCATACGATTATTTGTGGATCTATGTTTGTTTAAGTTTACTCGTTCATAATATTTTCCATGCAAACCAACTAACTCTACCACATTCCGTATATTTTTTCTGCGGACTAGAATTTCTAAAAAAACACTTCATTCAAATTCACAGTATTACTTTTAATATTGACTTCAGACACTTGACGGTTAAGCATCTACTGTATCTTTCGGGCCAATGTTGGCGAAACAATGATTTAGCTGAATAATATAGTATGATTGCCTGTGTGCAAATGAAAAAAGGCAAACAGGTACTACCTATGAGAATATTCCAGAATAAAAATCAAATAAGCCTCAAATAGTACATCCGAGCAGGCTTTCACACATGCCGCCGCGATAAGAATTCTGTTGGTAAGTGTGCGTGTGTGCAGTGTTGAACGAACGGCTTACTCACGCACACTAGCTCGCTCGGAAGATGTTCCATTCATAATTTTAACAACCGCTCATTATGCTCTGCTCTGCCTGCGAGCGAGATGGGAAGTGTTAGCTCTGAGCTATTCAGAAAAAAAATACGTAGCTACATTCTGTAGTGATATAAGTATAATCACTTTATTATATTGATTTAGTAAAGTCTTAAAGGTATTATTTCGAAATGTAAGGTCCCTTCTTCAAATGAGCGTAGTATCCTGCCCGTTGTCCGTTGAATACCAAAGCACGCTTATGCAGAAGACACAGTTTTCGCATGGAGACAACGTTGAGAATTCGTTAAAAGAATTTCGAGACATTCAAATCTTCCGAGCGACTTTGAAACCGGTATACAAATCCTCAAATATTATCCACTGCATACCAAGGCATACTACATTTCAAGACAATATTATGATAGTCATCGATGGTAGCAATTTTTGTAATGTCCAAATGTTTTTGTTTCCTTGGAAAGGGAGTTCTAATATTAACTTTAAGGTTTGTCTTTTTTTACGAAGCTGTAGGTGGCGTAATAGCTATAAGGACTTTTGATTATTTCGTCATTATTTTGGATTTAAATGCCAATATCTACAAGAACAACTCAGGTTTCTAGATAGGTTGTCATGTTTGGCAAGTCTTGAATTCATTCAAATACGCTGATGTGAGGCTTCAAATTCGGAGCGAAGAGCTATATTTTAAATCGGTTTTGGGCGCCTTCGGGACTCTCTTCACAAGATTCTGCTATCTCTTACTCTCTCTAAAAAATATATATTATTTAAGACGCCTCTGTAGTAACGGTGTAAGTCAGAACTACGAGTATCTTCAAGCTGTATCACAACTGTTCCGGTACCGCTCTAATTATCGCACGCGCCAAGTGTTGCTTACATAAACTTAGCAGTTCTTCGTAATTCTATGCATTTACTAATTATTATATGACTTTGTAGGAAGTTGACACTTCTACCTGAGTATTAGTTCTTTTTTTTTTCTTCTCTTCCCTTCTTCTTCTTCTGCATTTGATATGTTGAACCCCGTATCAAATACAGGAGCGCGTTTCTAGCCTTTATCTGAAACATCTTAGATCCGGACTACATAGACCGATTTTCCAGTTTTTATCTTGCAATGGCGATCTGATTAAAGCTAGATTCTTACTTTACCAAAACTTGTTCCTTTTGAACTATCATAATAAGTGTAGCAATCATCGAGAAATTAAATAATATATAAAAGGATATTCCATTCCTGACGTCCTCCAAAGTCTAAAAAGACGAGTTATTTGCTGTTTAATAAATGCCATACGCAGTGTTTAATTGCATATTAGTAAACTACCGTAAATGTATTACTGTTGCGAGTTTGCATTTTAAGTTTGCAACGTTAAAGTGCAGTATTTAGTTCTTCTAGATTGGTCGCACAAAGGCAGTGGCTCCGTGCTGTCTTATAGTCACTGTTAGCTCTACCTATATATAAAAATACTCTGTGGCTCTACTGCAGTTGTCAATTGAAACTAACTGCTTACAAACCACATTCAGTCTGCATTTCTAAGTTGGAATGCCGTCCGTCTGTATATGAGCAGATAGAGGGTCTCGATTGTTTCAGAAAACCTTCCCTACAATCCAACTGTAACAGTTTAACGTCTTGTCCGGTATTACAAAGTAACAGAAGAAGTTACTATCAGTTTTTTTGCTAGGTACCAGATCGGCGTCAAAGTAATACAAAACAAACAAAATTATTTCAATTAAAATGTGTCATAGGTGATAGTGAGCTTGCTTTTAAACATAAAAGAGATAGCTGAACGCCATTTTTCGATAACAAACGAACAAAGTGCATTCGTTAATTAAATTCCGTCGATATTGAATTTAATCTTTACAGAAAAGTGCGGCGACTAGAGCTATACGAAAGTCATACAAAAATCGGAGCTCTGTCGAATCTGGGGTTGTTATTCGAGAGCCGTTAGTAACACTGAACGGAGTTCGAGTTTATACCTACATACGCGATAATTTTTATATAAAACGCGTATTCGCGACTGTTAAAATGTTTATTATAGCAGTGTACCTACAGCAATTATGTCATTACAGAGCACATCGTGTGTGGCCTCCACGGCTCCACCTGATACACGGCCATGGAGCACTGGTACCGCGCATTCATTATTGTTTCGCTGCACCAGTTTATTGATGAGAGTAATGGGGAACGATAAATAAACAAAGGTGAACATTCAGGCCCGCATATATATGCAGCATTATTATATTTTTTTCGGGTGCTCACTTTATTGAGCAGTCACGTACAATACTAGTCAAAGTATAAAAGGCAACTTTCTTATTTCATCACCTCCGTGGAATTTCACGATTCTGAAACGTATGGTAGCCCACTATGAAAAACGAATTAGTTTTAATATTTTCATAATTGACGGTTCAAAACGTTTTATTACAGTAACAATTTGATTTAGATAGTCACTTATGATTACATTCCGATGTATGAGCTCGGCCGCAGTATAGAATCCTGATGAATATTCAGGACGTGTGCACCATCAGGTTCATAGAATGTCTGAGAAACTGCCCATTAAAATTATGACAGGCCATCTACATTCCTGAACAACAAAGCCGACCTACGATTAAAATAACACCTCCTTCGTAGAACATATCCATTTTACTTCTTAAGGGTCCGTAACGTTTCCGCTGGGGTCCTATGATACCTTTTTTCCGAACACGGTTGAAAAAACTTGGCGTCCCATTAACAATAAGATCAAAACTAGCCGGCCGCGCCACAATGGCCGGCGAGCGCCAGCCTCCGGCCGCTCGAGAGATGCTTCCAGGAATTGCGCCCTTTTAAAAAAGATCCAACTCATGTTGGGCGTGTGATAGTTGGCGAACTCGCATTCCTGGTGCCTGCCTTCACCCTCTCGCCTCGCCAGGGCGCCGCCTCGACGCCGCTTCCGCCCCAAACTACCCTCCGCCACCACTCTTCGAGCCATGGCTGAACGCTCTATTCGTCAAAATACGCAAAAAGGTATTCTTAGCATTTTCCACCAGTCTGAACGCTTCACTTCTCTACCTACTGATAAAAACAAAGACCAGGAAACTTTTTTGTGGAAATAACAAACCTTGGATTCTTACAGCATTTTCCAAGCAGTAGACACTAAAACGAAGACTGACCTCGTTAATTGTTGCGGGAAAATATAAAAAGTATCATTTGCTGGCAATAAAATACATCCCAAAATTCCTATGGAGACGATAAAAAGCGCAAAGATTGTATTGACGTCGCCTTTGTGCGGCGCGGGTAATCTTATTGTCGTACGGAGTGCAAAAAAATTGTGGACAATCATACAAAAGTAATATGATGATTTGGAGCCACTATTAGTGAATGCCACCGCGACAGCTCCCACGCTCAATTGTCCGCTGGGGTGGTTTCTTTACCTCAATAGCCCACAATTCACTGGGCGTAAAAGTAAATGTAACCAATTACATCATGTAAGTGTCCATTTAGCACTACTTTAAAATTTACGCCTGTTTAAGAGACATCTTTTGTGAAAGTAGTTTTAAATGTCTACTTCGGCCTTCGAGTGTCGTCACAGTGTGATGTTTTGTATCTGCTGTGAATGAATAAAATTTGCGTATTCAAGATAGGAAGAATTGATACACTTCTTTAGGTAAGAAGGCATCCGGTTCTCATTCTAATGAGATAAATAATAATACATGTTTGTAAACTAGAACAGTATTAAGTATATAAAGTTCGTGTTATTATTGAGAAGAGATATGTGTTTATCTACATACTTTAGTTTTTAGAAGATATTAGTTAAAGGGCTGTTGTGTATGCTTGCTTATTACTTATTGTCATTGAATACAAGGGACTAGTCCCAGTCAACTCGCATGTACATGTAAACTTCGACTAATTCTATGAAAAATGATGTCCACAGGGACCCCCTGCAGTGCTAGTGTTTATTTATATGGCCGGAATCGCCCCAGACATTAACGATATGGATTATTCAATTAAAAATAATGATGCACTTTTCAAAATGTTCTCTAAGAACAATAAGAAAAATCGGCCAAGTGCGAGTCGGACTCGCGCACAAAGGGTTCCGTACCATTATCGCAAAAAACAAAAAACACGTTTGTTGTTATGGGAGCCCCACTTAAATATTTATTTTATTCTGCTTTTAGTATTTGTTGTTATAGCGGCAACAGAAATACATCATCTGTGAATATTGCAACTGTCTAGCTATAACGATTCATGAGATACAGCCTGGTGACAGACGGACCGCGGAGTCTTAGTAATAAGGTCCCGTTTTTACTCTTTGGGTACGGAACCCTAAAAATGTCAGTTAGACAATAACTTCTGTTCCATAAAAGAGAAAGTGTCGGGATGACTTTATAATGTATGTATTTAGGATGTATCAAATAGAGCACAAATGACGTTCAGCTCACAAAATTCCTTGTGACTATGCAAACAGCTATCGTGCGTGGCCCATAAAATTTATAACACAAATATACATGTAATACTCCGCGCCACTTGTCGGGAATGCTGTCTCCAACGTTTTATTTCGTTACGTGTTTGTATGCCTGCGCCTGCGCCCGCGCCTGCGTATCTACCACCAGGACTTTCTCGTGCTTGTTTTTCTGTAAGACGCTGAACTTGTGACTGATATCTTAGGATGACTTCATCTATATATATAAAAATGAATCCCTATTTCCCTTGGTCACGGCATCACGCGTGAACGGCTGGACCGATTTCGCTTATTCTTTTTTGTTTTGTTTGTTATTGTTAGAAGCTTCTTATGAAAAAAAAATGGGAAATAATAAGTCTAGCCACAAAATTATTTATTGGACACGTGATTAAACTTCTAATTTTATAACTAAGCAACGGGAAAATGACATAGCCTCTAATAAACTAATTCGTCTTTTTTGCAACGCCAACTAAATATTCTACAGAAAGCGTCAAGTAAAGATCATCAATTATTGTGACTTGTCCTTCTTATTTATACATTGCCACGTAATTTACTAACTCGGCCACGGATTTTATATCTTGTCACCATTTTACGTTTTACAGCTTCAACGCAATATCCTCAAAAAAATATAATTCAAGCTTCTATCGAAGAAAGAAAGAAAGCATAATTTATTATAACTTAGCATGTAAAACAATACATCATATTCTTTTATCGTGAAAATAGCCACTGCATGATTTGGCGCGAGTACGCGAGACGACAGCGACCGGCCATTTGCACCAATCAGAGAGCGCCATTCGATTCATGTGACGACGAGTTGAGTTGATCACATCTCGATTCGACGAGTTGATTATATTTAAAATAATAAATGACGGTCAATGAATAAGTCCAAGAGCGAGCGTAGCGAGCTCGGGAGCTTAGGGCACCCCGACACGGACAGGTTAGGTTCGAAGGAGATGACGGGAGCTGAAGTGAGCGAGCAAAGCGAGCGAACTCAGCTCCCGTCATCTCCTTCGTGTTAGGTTACTTTAAACCCTGCATACAGAAATAGGAGCCCCGCGCAGCGGGGCTCCGTCGACTCTGTCGCATAAATACTAATCCAACTTGCACCTATTCTATATTAAAACCAAAAAATATAGTCTTTTATTTTGTCTCTCCTCAATAGCTTCTGGTAATATTAGTGGCCAATATACTATTTGATGAAATGTTTTTGCAATTTTTTTACGATCAATTAATATGGGATGAGTTACATTTTAAACGTACTGAGTTAAAAAATTAGAAGCTAAATAAATATATTTTTTGATGTCATTTAATAGTATTTTAGAAATTTACTGTTAGAATGCATGTTAAAAATTTTACACGTAAGTTACATTTTAAACGTACTGAGTTAAAAAATTAGAAGCTAAATAAATATATTTTTTGATGTCATTTAATAGTATTTTAGAAATTTACTGTTAGAATGCATGTTAAAAATTTTGATGCTAAAAAATAACCATCATGCTGAGTTGTATTTAGAGTGGTTTACATAGAAGATAACTAGTGGCTAACATAGTATTATTTAGATGCTCGTTAATTGTGGCTGACTTAGTAATTTAGAAGGCAACATACATTTTTGGGGGCGAATAATGATATTAAAAAGAAGCCTGTTTAATTAGCACCCAAAAAAAATAAGAAAAAAAATATGGTACCTTACCTACATAGGTAGGGTAAGGTAGGTAGGGTAGGGTAAGGTAGGTAGGGTAGGGTAGGTAGGGTGGGTAGGGTATGGTAGGTAGGATAGATGAATGATTGGTGTTTTTATGGCGAAACAAAGTTTGCCGGGTCAGCTAGTGTGATAAAAAAATTGATGATATATTTTTACATTTCAGTAATATGTCATCAAATTGTGTAAATGAAAGACGAACACGATTTATACAACATTGGTAAGCAGTTAATCGTTTGTTGATAATGAATAAATGTATCGCATTCGAGGACACTTACGAAACTGTTTCAAATGATAAAATGTTCGCCATGATGTGGTGCGCGATGACACATCTCTGGCCCCGATGGTTACGTCATGCCATTGCCATATTAGCTCAATATCATAACATCATGCACGCACATAATGCATAGGGTTCACTTGTTTATCGAAACACTGACCTATGAAGTATGGAGTGACATGACGGCCGGTCCAATGATAACTACATGGGAAAAGTAACACTGCGACCATGGGAACTAGGTGATGTGAAGCGCTCATACGTTGACAACTTATTTTGTCGATAATGATATGAATGTCCGGCGTAATCAATGTTAATACTTACATAATATTGAATGCAGACGATGAATGCTTTCGAGGAGCTCTGCCCCGCCATATATTTGTCAGTTTCTCATATCACTGTCGATACGCTGCGATGTTCCCACGATACGGCAATCTGAATTGCGCATAGCCGTTTAGTTTATGCGGTCCTTCAAGGAAGGGGCGCCATTTGGTCGCTAACATATTCTGATGGCTTGGCTTATCGATTATACTACTGCAATGGGAATAGGGCCAATGTTTCCAAAAACCGAAACTCAATATTGCCGAGTTAACGTTGACTGTTCGCGTAGTAATATCACCCCTATAAAATTAAACAGTTTCGTGTTACAGATATGTAACATAATAATCACGTCATTCCAGGCCCCATACAGTTGATTAGGGTGCCGCGCGCCGCTCGACGAGCCAATTGTAGCGAATTCCCGACACGTGACCACTATTTGCTGGCATAAAAATATCACCACCGATCATTACATTGACCTTATTTATAACCCAATTAAGTCATTATGTACCAACCCTAACGATGCGGGTCTCGCACGCTGACAAACGTTCGCCAATTATTAGCTGCTACAGAAAATTTAGACATTATTTAATATAAATAGTGTTTATTGAGTGTACTAGATAAGGGTCGAGAAGGCGGCGCGACGGTGCGTATCCGGCCACCGATGCATTGATAAACTCAATACGAAATATGTGCAAACAAAATGTGAATAGTCATGTTATCAAGTATAGGAAAACAACAAATAACGTTTTAAACTCAATCCACCCGTAACAAGTGCTTGTTATAAAAGATATCTACAGATAAAAGACTGCATTTCTCAAGACCGTGAAATCAAGTTACATGAAGCGCCACCGAATAAAACGTGCGGATTTCCCAATTCACAGTGCCAATGCCTCCCAGGAAGTACCTGTAACGATTGACTATTATCTTTGGTTCGGAAGAATAAGTAATGGTCGAGATTACAATAGTCTGGGGGCTCTGGCGCCAATGAGTCGGGGTGCCAACAAAAATATAACTGTAAGTGAGCTGACGAATTGTCAATGGCTGGTACCTGACCATTGTCCTGCAGGTATCCTCCGAAGTTTGTTGTGCGTTAAACAAACGAAAAGTGAAAAGCACAGGAAGCGATACTGTCTGCCACAGAACACAACAATAATCCTCAAGTAACACGTCTGTACACGCTCAACGTTTAGTAGCCCGAAGGGTTTTGTTGTGACTATAAATACTCCTTTGTGATCGATTCCCTATGGGATATTGATATTACAGAAAACTTTCATGTGAGGCTATTTTTCAAAGTCATCTGTGATTCATTCAATAGCCACTTCCACCTGAAGTAAATAGATATCTCGTCTCCCTAAGTAAACAATAATATTTTGGTTACCCTTCTCTCTAATTAGGAATGAGACTTTCAAAAATAGATCTACATGGAAGAACAAATTAGCCATTTTATTATTAACTGGTGACTATAATAATAATTACAATTGCTAGCTATTTTTCCAGCGCGATTTTTCAACATTAATTTCACTGGAGAAAAATCTTATCTATTGCTGAAAACCGTCATATTGCTGAAAAGTTAGGTACTCTTAGGGACGATTTTACAGTAGTGTAATAAATTTTAACTGAGGTATAAAAATGGCCGTTTGACAGCTTTTGTCTAGAAAATGTGTCAAACGGACATTTTTATTCCTCAGCTCTAAGTTATCAGAGTAATGGAAAATCGGCCTTTAGATAAATAAGATAGGTACACTTAGATAATAGCTAGGCAACTGCCCTGCAAAAACAACATGCCTTTTTTTAAATTTCAGTAAAGGAAACGATAAGTACATTTCCATTGTTTTTATTATATTTAACAAAATAAGCGACAGAGAAGTATCAGTTTACACAGTCACACATGCTAAAAGTATAACAGTGTTATTTAAAAAAAAAAACAATACAAACCACAAAAACAGCGGAAGGAAACGAAACATTTCGTCGCCTAAAACGAGGTTTCCTCGAAATCAGTAGTCACAAATTAGTGAATGGAGCGTAATGTCCTTTGCATAAGACAATGTATTGCGGCATATGGGCGACGGGGACGGGGTCGAGACTCGACCCGTGGGGTAGCGCTGGTCGGACACATGTGTTTACGCGCTCATTCATTTGAGCTATTAATGGGTCCATTCAGCATTGTCTTGCACATGCAGCGGAAACGTCGCCTCGCCCCGCCCCGCGACAAATTAGCAGAAACGATTATTATGTGCGCATGATAACATGCGCGAAGCATTGTTTTATTGCTGCACCCTTTTTAATTATTTTGCTTTCTTCAAGTTTTTACTACCTACCACTTCTGTGGGGTACAAAAGGATGTTTATTTCGTAGTATTGTTTTGAATCAATGGTTTTAATACCATCTTATCTTTTAAGCATTCTTTTCACAGTTGCTTTTAGTCTTGCCTTTGTCTTGTCCCTAAGGCAGTTTGGCAGTACTTAGGCTTAGTTGAGATAGAGACAGCAATACAATGTATTGTTATCTTTTTTGTTTTATGATGCAGTGTTTACACCCTGGGCGAATTCAAGGCTGTTGCCTTCCGACCTTCCTCAATTTTATACAAAAGAAAAGACCTTGAAAAAATATTCGTCTTGTGAAGATGCCACCTCTGCTGTCAGAGTTAATTAAGCAGCCTCTGGTAACCCCACGGGCCTCTGACTTGGCTAATTCAGAATTTCATTAACTATATAAGACCTGGTTTCGCCACGATGTTTTCCTTCACCGTTGCCTGTGATGTCCAAGAAACATAGAAAGTACATATGAATTTGAAAAAGTCACATTGGTACTTGCCTGGATTTGAACCCACGACCTCAAGTACGAGAGGCGAGGTCTTAGCCACTGGGCCACCAAGACATTTTTGAAAAAATATTTATTTATTTATGTACACACAAAACACTTAACAGAGAAAAGAATTAATACATATAGAAGAGCACAAAGGTACTGCTTATTTCAATAGAAATTTCTTCCAGCAGACCTGCAACAGGAAAGTTGGATGATATACGAAGACACAGTGTGTAGAAGGAAATAAGGAAACTTAAAATAGACTAACAACTATTTAACTATTTATCTTAACTAATTATGAATAGATATTCAAGAAACAAGTCAAAGATCATTACCTCTCCACCATATTGTAATTATTATATATTATTATGTATGTATTTTTATCTTCTATATGTTTATTTAAGGTATATGTGTTATTTATAAATAAATAGTTAAATAGTTGTTAGTCTATTTTAAGTTTCTTTATTTCCTTCTACACACTATGTCTTCGTATATCATACATTTTGGGAATCACGAATTTTAGGTGGAAGTCAGTTCCACAGTCAACATTAATTGTTCAACTGGTGGTCTAATCATTGCAGAATTTTTTTCCTTCTTTGAGATGTCAACACCGGTGGTCCTGTGTTTGTTTGCACCTCCCCCGTTCCGCAGAATGGGCATTAAGTGTCACCTCTTAATAACCATTCTACCCATGGTCCACCGTAATTTTAACACCCACATCATTAATCACTTGTCTATATAAAATAATATAATCGCATACTTCCGCATAAAGCTCATATTAATTCATGGGTTCTGGCTACGTATAGACCACCTCATAGCTTCTCTGAGATGATGTTACACCTACAAGTTGATAAATCACTACCTGCATAAGAAATCGTTTTCAGCACTTCAAAATTATTGTAAAAGCAACTTTAGATTTTGCTACGTAAACCTCAACCCATTTTAGGGGTTCTAAAGATTTGAGGTTAAGAGGCCTCTCCCCCCTCCCTTTATCTTACATAGGTGGTACTAAAACAAATCCAATAATATATTTTAAAATACCTAAGATTATTCTCAAATCATCAATCAATGGATATACGCAGCTATGAAATAAGTAGTGCTAAGACAATTCCAGCGTCGTATTGCCTACGAGAATTGTACCATCAGACTGCTACGAAATTCGTAGCTGAGTTTTCGTAGCACTAGTGCTACGAACCGATTCGTACTGCGTTGATACAAAGTTACTGAATCTAGGATGTTTTGTACTCTGACGATTTTTATATCTAGGATAAAATTCTTAGCAGTGTAGTGGTGGTATTGAATGTTTTATATTTTACTAATACATACACAGCCCTTTGTTTAAAAACTTTTAAGTTTCACTTTCTTTGTAGGTAATCGAATTATGGTAGGTACCTGACCTGTCAGGGTTAGCACAAAAAACATTCTCACTGTCGGATGCATAAAAACTTTATTTATACACGATAATAATGATATAGAACATTAACAAAAAAAGGGAATGAAATCATGTGAAATTCCACCCTTCGTCTATCTACGTCATAAATTGTAAGTTAACATCGGTTAACCTCAGCCCAGCCAGAGCCACCCATTGCGTCTTTCAGGCGAGCGGCGTGATGCGAGTGCTGCGAGTGGCTGATAATTGACTCGTCGGACTAGTCCGCGTCTCGCGTCCGGCCACCCCTTCCATAAATATTTCCCGATCAAATTATTATGCGTTCTAAAAAATGCCACGAGCTCGATTCTGAGAAGTGTGTGTCGAGGGCGGTTCCACACAAAGCCGCCGAACGAGACGCGCTTACGTGGAGCTGCGCGCGCGCGAGCGAGACGCGTGCTCAATGGAATGAGGTTCAGCACAGGCGATGCGACCCAACTGTGAGAATTACAAGGAATGGATTTATTTATTGATCTTAGTTGTTCCGTTATTGTGAACCACTGCGTTAGTAAATAAATAAACATCGCTCATATCCACGCTCATGGCGAAGGATGTTTGATCTGAGAAAGTGGGAGCTGACGGCACAAAGTCGTCGTGTTAAACGGACGCATCCTCTGAACAGCCACTTTCACGACTCTTATAATGAAGTTAATACTCGATGGATAAACACAGCAGCGGGCGGTGCGTTTCACGTAATTTCTCCCTGAGATCATAATTACGGAGTTGGCCGGTCAGTCGGTCTGGGAGGCTGGAAGCTTCACGGTACAGCGGGCCTGTGTCCACTTTTCATCGAGTACATTGCCCCTTTGGTGTCACAAGTAACGAGAAACATAAAGAGAGCAATCCTATTTGTGTAGTGTCTTGGGAGCCTAGTGCTAATTACTTGGCGGCGACATTTTTGCCGCATTACGCAGCCGCCGGGAGGCGAGCGACATTGTGCCCGCTTTGTCTTGTCCCGGCGACAATATCGCAGATGCAGATTACCGCAGCCCGCAACACTACTTGATCATGTTTTTGTCAGATAAAGCCTCCTTGAAACATTTACCATTAATTAAACAGAGCAATGTTAAATGCACCTTATTTAGCCAAAGCTGAGAACCTTGGCTTTCAAATTCAATCCTGGCTTTTCTCTTATATCTACATAGCTGTAACATACATTTTTGGTCATTGAAGTTCAAATTCCGTGCTACATGAAATATTTATTTTCCAATTAGCATCCAATAGGTTAGGTTACTGAAATTTTACTGTCACTAACTGTAACCGCGTCACATTTCACGATATCAAATGCGTGCAAAACGAAATTTCCTTTTAAGTAACTATGATAAAACGGCGACGATTTTTAAAACTAATAAAAGAATTATTAATGTGATGATATGAATTTACGAGACGGCATACCATTACAATTTAATTGTATCATTCACTGACTCATTCATTCCCTAGCATCGTACAATTCGGGTCAGGTCCCCCAAGAAAAATGACAAACTCCAATTAACCGTTTGAAAGTATGTCTTGTAGTATTCCCATCAATCGGGCAAGAGGTTAATTAATAAGTTACATAACAATTTGGTCCTATAGTTGTTAAAAGGCAGCCAAAAGGAGAATAAGCAATCAATTTTGAGGGAAGGCGTAAAGTGCGGTGCCCGACGACGAATGAGCATTCCATAGATAATGGCGGCGACGATGCTATAGAGACCACTTGTGTTCTGAAAATATTTAGATCTCATTTAAGAAGGGTTATAATATTGTCGTTGTATAAACATTTTAAATCTACATGATGGTTGTGACAAATTTTCTAGTACAAGCCAGTATTGTTTCCACTGCAGGACTAAGGCTTCTTCTCATCCAAAGAAGGCAGGAATTAATCACAACAACGCTTGCTGAAAGCGCGTTGGTGACTCCGACCATAAGTCCACGTTTTGCTCTCGTTGTGATTCTCCAAGAAAACGTCATCTATGTATTTACCACCTCAAGTATAATAAGTGTTCTAGAAGATATTAACTGGCCCCAATATGCCCCAAAAGGCTTTTTGAGGCCAGGTACTACCTATTAAAAAAAATAAGTGATTTAGTTCAAATGTATTAACGTATCTTTTCATCTTTGCTAATAACTTCATTGTTTAACTATTACAACCATCTTTATCCTTTTGGAAGATTTTATTCTTCTTTGCTGGGCAATAAACCCATAACAAAATCTTTAGAAATCCGTCTCCACACTGCGCAGCCGAATGTTTTTTCGGTGAAATTTAACCGTTGTTTATGTAGAGACAATGTATCTATTGCGTTAAAATTTTGGGAATTTCTTTTTTTTCTCCATGTTGGGTCGTGAGAATGGATTGCGTGCAGCTACACATCTCATTAGGTAAACAGTATTAGTGTGTTTGTATACCGCCATCGATAGAACAACACACGATACCTAATTTAATAATAGTCGCCGTCTCTCTGGTTTCTTCATTACTTTTTACGAAGTGTTGCAAGACTGATGAATTTAATTCAAGTTATTATAGGCAATGAGCCAAGAAAGGGAGCCCCGCGTAGCTAGAATAGATAAAAATAGACATCAAAGTGTCGGAGATATATTTTCGATCGACTAAAAATAACGCCCTTTCCGGTAAATGATCGACGCATCGACACAATATTGAGAAACAATATTAATTTGTTTTAAATGCATAAGCCCACTACCTACAGATATAGTACTCTACATGAAAAAATACAAGTTTAAAATATGCGTTGTTTTAGTTGAGTATCAACGACAATTAAAAAATTCATGCAATATTTTAAATAACCACTTATCAGTTTATTAATACAACAGAGGAAATTTAATATTTAGTTAACAATAAGTATCACGTCGAGACCGGAAAATTGCGGCGGGATTAATTTTGTTGGTAGTTCCCAAGGACGGTATCTAATCAAGGAATGTTACACGCCATTACGATTGCCCCACGCCGAGACATTTTCCAACCAAAATAAATATTTAGTGAAATAGAAGACTTCCTCTAGATAAGCCACCTCTCTCACGAGATCTACAATCAACGCCCTATCCGACAACATTTGGAATTTTTACACCAACCGGTTCTATCCGGCACATTTCAATAACAATAATTATAGGTTATTTCATTAAACAATAGCACACGCATCGACTCGTAAATCCCGAGAATATTTACATGCCTTTAGAATACATAATGTTGAATATTATTATAGCATAGATATTATTAAACCATTTGTACATTTCAGGCTCTTGTTTCACGTGTTTTATGCGGCGTTGGATAGTTAAAGTTATTCAAATGATAACGAGGGATTCTTCGGGGAGGGTGGTCGGCGGCGGCGCGGGCGCACGCTTTGTCGCAGCTATGCGCACTGTCAACACGCAGCACCGACACACTGCACACATCACACAGTTTTTTATGCGCACATGTGCGTCGACAGACCGCCCAGACCACAACCCCGACAAATATTTGTCTTCAATTCTAAAACGCTTAGAACCTCACGGCTCTACAAATCAATAAAAGTGAACAATTCAATCCTTGGGAGGAGCACGTTTTCCATGTAAACCGATCTCTGAACTGCATCCTCGGCGTCCCGCGTCCTCATTACGAGGCTCCTCGTTAACAATGTATCAAAAGGGCCGCACACAATAACAAGGCACGCAACGAGTATTATGCGTTCCATTTATTATAAAATCTGTGATAAGACGTTAATTCAGGCCGATGAGGCCGTGAGCGGTGAGGGCTATCTGCATCGCGGTAATGCCTTACCTGTCAAACCCTTCCAGATAAATTAGTCTCTCCTAATACTAAGCAGCGTCGGTAACAAAAATAAACCAAATAACGGCGCAATCCATTAATTGACTGGACCTGCAGCTGAGCGAAAAAAATCTCTATCAGATAAAGCGGGTAAGTGTTTACGGTTTCTCACGAGCCTCGACCAACCCTCAATGGCGCCTTGCTGATTGATAGTAGCTTAGTCGACCTTCGCACCTTACTCGCCGCAAGCTAAAACATACATTAAGAGTCGTACATCAAGTATCAAACTTCAATAGCCCATCTCATTCTATTCTTCCTAAATAAGATTATGTTTGCTCAAGGTGCTTTGAGACTTATTTCAACACTCCTACGACTCACAATCGTCAACCAGCTGGTCAACTAGTATGCCCATTCAAAGAATTCTGCACCCTCATAGCTTGTACCTGTCCGCGGCCACCACCAAAGGAGGCGACAAAAAATATTATGTTAATTTGTAATATCAGACCATTATTCATAGTTGTTATAATAGCTTTGTTATGATTATTCGGTAAGATTCCTTTGTACCTAATTATCAGCGGCGAGGCTTTTTACACCACTTTTCAACATTAACTTGGTGAATATTACAGTTTCATGCTTGTCACTGCATCCGTCCCTCACAAAAGAGTTCCTAGTAGAACATAAAAAATATACGAAGTCTTATACAACAATATTTTGTTGTCCAAGAGTTCGTTAACGCATAACCTCAATCAATTTCAATGAATATCAATATTCAGGTACTTAACACTACGAAAGCAGCCGAACTCCTGAACAGGACAGCGGGTTACAAACAAATTCGTGTGGCTAGCAAATCCTTAAATTATTATTTTGTAATCGCGTCACAAGCCACAACTAACATACGTACACACATATATATCCGAGGTACACATATAAAATGTACAAAAACTTATGGGTATCGAAAATTTCTGGATCTACATAAAATCCTCAGATTCAGATGATTTTTACTAGTTATTATTTTCGTGTTACAAGTAACTTACACAGTCCATGGGAAAACTTATGGGGTCTAAAATCCTGAACCTTTTTAGAACCCCCAGATTCATAGGGTTTTGGCTAAAGTTCTGAATATGCACCTATTGACTTGGAGTCCTGAAAACAATGTTCAGAGGTAAATAATGTTATTGCATTAGTTTGATATGTGGTATTGGATGTAACAAGGCGTGTTGATGAGAGGCGAGCGGTCTCGCTCGGGTCGAGGCTGGGGGCGGCGCGAGGCATGCCGGGCGGCCCCGGGCGCCTCGGCCGGCGGTCGCGGCGAGCACTCTGTAATCCCATCGTCGGTGTCGGCTTACGGCGCCTCTCTCGCCAACGCAATTATCATATTCCACCTAAACACATAATATTGTGCACGCAATTTTAAAAATAACTCGCGTCCGGCTCGACCTCAATCGGTCCTGATTTATAGCAAGCGGTTAGCGGGGCGCCGCCGCTGCTGCGCTAAACCGCCGAACGATTGCATTCCCCACACAAATAACCATAAATGCTCACTCGGCACGCTTACGAGGAATCTTCGCTTTGTTATTACGGTTTTCGGGCTGCAGACCTTTATGTTCCTTCAACTGCACTCTTGACTTCATCAAATCTCGCTAAGCGGATTTGTGTCGAGCTGTCGTGTGTGCCCTTAAAACACGCATACAGTTTATGAATCAAATGCATGAATGAGCTCGCGTCTGGCCTCAGCCACGTGTCGCAGTTCTCACGCCCGCCGACTGCTTTTTATCGCGGCTCCATTTTTCGAGCGATGTGTCGCGTGGGCTACATGTGCGGATGATGCAGATCCCTCGACCCCCGCGATGTCGCACTCGCACATGGCGCCATCTCCGCTAATTTCTTCATCATGAAACAAAGTGGCTCTATAAAAACATAACACCAATTAATCTATGAATAGAGGCGTCTATTTAGTAATAGAGCCGGATGATAATGATCGTGGAGTTTGTCGAGACCGGGGAACAAGCGAGTGATCACAAGAATGACAACGCTTATTTGAGGCGGAAATAACAAGTGGTACAATAGAAATAGGTACTTAGACAAATTCTATTCGCGCGTGCAAATTGGCGGAGTCAACAGTCGCACACTTGGACAGAGTTAATGGAAGAATGGAAGGCGGTTTTCTTTTTGTGCGCCATTAGTTTAACAAACGGCTGTCACGACTCGGGGCCGGCGCACTGCGGGCCCCAGGCACCGCACTCGCTCAGCGTGCGCCCAAATCACACCGCTATCAACCGTATCAGTCTCGGCTATTTATACTAAATAACATTCTGATTAGGTGCCAGTGATTCCACATAAAACCACGAAAACAAAGCGCTAATTAAATTCTCTCTCTCCTCTGGACAAAATCTAAAAGTAGAAGGCTTTCGGGAAACGTATAACTTTGAAGGACGTGAGACTCACGGCCTTACCCGTAACCCACCCTTTTTTTTAAATTATATTGCTTCTAGATTAATTTTGTACAATAAAATAAATCAATGTTAGTTGCATCACAATATGCAAATTTAAAACTACCTAAACTTACTGCATGTTTAAGTCATGATGCAGATCAGTAGTTGCGGAAAACCAAAGATTTTACTGGTTGACGCAAACATCTTAAACACATTTCTTGGTATAAGACGTTTTAGTCACCGTCTTGCGCCTTATTGGCTAGTTATTGAATGCTTCATACTTAGGTACACACATTATAAATGCAAAGTTTAGTTGATTATTGAAGATAACAAACGTGACCGTAAAGTTATTATGACGGTGTTGCTGTTGAATCTACAGAACTAAAACCTCCACTAGGCCTTACTTTGTTCACTAAACTCCATTAGAGGCTTTGAGAGAAGCTACTCGGAAGGCCCTTCATTTTCCTGGATCATTATTAGGATCGTTCGGGACCCAGCTTGGGTCGCAGTTATCAGATTTGTGGAAGTGCTGCATAGTTCCCTAATTTGTGCCAAGGAAATCAGCTCAATCTGCGCATTATTGTGTAAATACACAATATTGCCTGAATGACTGCTTCATCGGTCTAATGGAGTCTTTGGTCATCTGGACCTACTCGAAATGGACCCGAGGGATCACTCAACCCAATCACATTTTGAATAGGTCAACTGGATCCACTGCCCAATTTCATTATTATTTGGGTTCAGTAGCGACCGGGTCCTGCAGCTATCACATACTGCTGAGCATGGCTTTTCCATCTGCAATTCTTCATGCCCGGTTGATGGCGTCAGGCTTTCGCCCCTATTACATGGGACTTAACATAACCGATGAAATCTGACAGTCCTCTACCTAAACCTTCATATACAGTTGCGATGTTATTTTTATTATTTCTTTTTTCTGGACAGGGACGAAAACGACAGGCGTAACTTCTCCAGACCTCCCATGACGTGGCGCTTAACACAAATAAAGTAGAATCTATACCAGATTTTTTACATAACAGCCACACAAGTCGCTCATATTCCAGACGTATGACTTAATAGCGTACACCCAAAAGAGGTCCCTGACGACAATATACAAACTACAACATGTTCAAGTACTCGCTAGTTATTCCAACATGTTTATACTTGGTATAGGTAAAATACTTCTGGGCGCCATCTGTCATCTCCGGTTCAACGTCCTGTAGATCTGAAGGCTAGCAATATTTATGATTGTGTTTATTACTCCTGGCTTGGTTACAGGCTCTTTTAGTATGATATTTTGGCAAAGAGGCCCTTGGTCTCTGGACACGTCATCGGTGCTTGACCTGTCTCTATTTTGAAGACAACAGCAATAGCTTCTTTCTTATCATCATCATATCAGCCGAAAGAAGTCCACTGCTCCAGCAGGCGACCCAAGCGTTTCCACATTGACCGGTCCCGTGCGTCTCGCATCCAGCGGATCCCCGCAAACTTTACCAGAACATCGGTCCACGTAGTGGGCGGCCTTGCAAAGCAACGTCTTCCGGCTCACGGTTGCCACTCCAGAACTTTTCTGTCCCATCGGTCATCCGTTCTGCGAGCAATGTGCCCTGTCCACTGCCACTTAAGTTTGGCTATTCTTCGGGCTATATCGGTAACCCTGGTTCTCTTGCGGATCTCTATATTTCTGATTCGATCACGCAAGGAAACTCCGAGCATAGCCCTCTTCATTGCCAGAATGGGCAGCAGCTTTCTCTGTGCAGTTGTAAGTGTAACAACCGATATTTCTTATATCTATGAGCAATACCAAGGTTTGACTTTGCCAGGATATCTAAGAGACAAAATTTAAAAGCACAATATATCTTAACATCTTTTGCCAGTTTTCTACAGGGAATATGTTTTTAGATTTAGATAAAAAGCTCTACTAAACTCTTGAGCTGAAGGGCTTTTCCCGGTTGTAAATGTACATTGCCGCACGTTCTCTTTTCATATTATGGGCTAGGTCAAGACAGTTCTAGGACTTGATCGAGTTTCAGCCTTCGTTGTCTTAGAGCTTTTCTGTTCTCTCGTCTTGTTAATTCTGACGTACAGGACTTGCAGTAGTTGATTTTATTCTAGATATTATTTTTAATTCACTCCTTGAGTGCATGAAGCGCGGATCCACGTGAGATACAATGGCTTTTAAATTTTTCGCTAATTACGGCTTTTAACGGGTTAATTGCAAAGACAGTTTAATCGTTTATTCGGGACTCGTCAAGCTTTCAGGATTTTGTCGGGACAAGCTTATCATGCGGATATGACCAATGCCTATTTTGTTTCAAATTCAAAATATATATTTTCATGAAAAAGTTCATATCTAATCATGGTTTGGTACTAACCACTATCTGAACTGTTTTATCAAAATATTTAATTAAAATGGAATATTTATTTAAAATACATATGTATTAAGTTATTATTAGTTAGTAACTAATATACATGTATTATGTACCTAACCTAGTTAGGTTAGGTCAACGTACTTTTGTAACCAGGTAGGTACCATAGGTACCTATGTTGTAAGATTCATTTCGGAGATTAATTGCTATTTGCTTCTAAAACTTATTGTTTGAAAATAAAAACCAAGTAGACAGGTAACCGTCCATAGCTATTCAGTAAAATAGGTAAATGAATTTCAAATCAATCTTTTAGTTTAGACGTGTCGTATGTCGTGTGCGCAACTGTTACAAGGCCTCTTGTGAAACGTGTTCAAAGTAAGGTCCGGCCCAGATCGACCGTCCACCGTGCAGTTTGTATTAGGCACATTTCAATAAGATGCCATAAACAAAGCAATTTGTTGGCGGTGACAGAAGCGGCGCGGGCGCACGACTGACGTCCGCGACCGCGCTGCGGTGACCACGCCGCCACACAACAACGGACCGTGACTCGACAACTACACTATAGCCTTTTCATTTTAACACCGAGAAACACAATAATATAAGAAACAGTATCATGGAGCAAAAAAAAAAAACCGACTAAGTTCAATGTTTAGTACTACTAAGTAGATATTTAATCCGGTTAAGCAGTCTGTCTGCGTCGATTAAACTCAATGGAAAGACATCGTGTTATAAACGACGCTGAATACGCACCACGCTGATTACTTTGTAATCATTTATTATTCACGAAAAAACTATTCAATGCCAATAAAAACGCAAAAAGAACTAAACAAAAGCGGCCTTTGAATCAATTCACTGTTTCATCAGAATACATTCAACTCGGATGAAATCTACGCATTACAAATGGCAGAATACAAAACAAAGATGGCAGACAAAAACGGTCCAAACTTGAAATAAAGCAATCGATTAATGAGCATGTATCACAGATAATATATCACTAGCATACAGATGTCTCATCCCATACAAAGAAACCGTGCCGACGTACTGTACTGATTATACTGATAATTTTTTGTAAATCGATCGCATTCGGTTTCGTTCCACGGATATAGATGGGGATGTTTCTTTGGCCGTGGAACGGAACCGAACGCTATCGATTTACAACAAATAATAGGTATAATAAGATGAAAAACGCTAGTTACGTCAGCACGGTTTCTTTGTATGGTATGAGGCATCTGTATGCTAGCATTATATTATCTGTGCATGTATGTACTATATTGGTCGTGCTGTAATGTCACCCTATGCGTAGACCGTAACCGTTGCTTCCTGCGGTCAAACTCAATTAAAACTCATTGCAGGGGCGTGCGAACCGAGCGCGTCCGCCTGCGCCCGCGCAGCCGCGCCGGCCCCGCCGCGCGCTCGCCTGGCGCCCGCACTCGCACCCCACAGGAAGCACTCCTTGCCTAACTCCTAATCTTAGGTCAATAAACCTAGGGCTCGCGTCTCTCCGTATGATGAACACAGATGATACACAACTGATAACGATCACCGCTGATATTACAATCAGCCCCGGTAATATGTAGGAAGTCTTATCAGCTTAAACGGAGTTTTGCTCGATATTGTACACGGTTTCGGGTTACAAGAGATATGATTATGATATCCTTCATTAATTTGTAAATTCATCGACAATGAGGCATAAAAATTATACTTATCAACTGTTTAATTGAGTGACCCTCGCTAATAGATTGACTGATTGATTGGAGTTATTGGACGACATTATTGATAGAATGCGCGAGCCATATTTTAATTAAGGTTCTTTTGCACCTCTTCCATTATCAAGTTAACAAGATCCAGTTTACCTCGCAGTACGTGCACACGATCGTCGTGCGCAAGTGCTGGTAACGTCAAGTAAAGTGTGAACTTTAATATGTCCACATCACACCAGCATGAGGTTATCTCAACTATTTTCTACGGTATTTTCACTAGCTTTGAGAAACACGCCAACGAAATCAATATCATAAATCGAAGCTCACGGGGACATTCTCAGACATTCAGCTATGCCACATAGTCCAGTTTGCAGTATGTTTAAGGAGAATCAACAATTAATAGCTCTTAATTAATTACCTTGCACGAATTATCTTATAGAGACTTAATTTTTTGCGAGGTATTGCAGCAAAACAGATGAAAACACGCCCAAATACAGCGACATTTACATTCCACTGCGAATAGCTAGCGATATTTAATGTAATTTACCACACTTCGTATAAAAATGACACGGCTAACAGCATCGCACAGTTTACCAAGTTTAATAATGCATTGTTTTTATACGATGACATTGAGAACTTCACAATTTCTTAGGAAATCCTTGTTATATTCGTCTAGCGCTTCATTCCAAAAGTTTATTGATCTGAAACATCAGTAAATTATGTTTTTGTGTGGTTCTTCTGAGAAGGGCAAGGCCGAGACGAACTCGAAATATTGGGGTGGATAGTTTATGTTTAGTGAACCCCCTGCGAGAAGTAAAGTCATCGTTTTAACTTATAAGTCGACAGAGACTGATAATATCGTGAGATGACAATCAAACCTAAACTTCACGGAGGGTTGCCCTTCAAAGAGGCTGAGTGATCGCAGGCGATCCAAATTCCATGGCTCAATCAAACTGTCTGACGTATTTTTAGCGCCGTTGTTTATTTCAAGCATAATTATAATACTAATATTTTTAACCGACTTACCAAAAAGGAGGAGGTTCTATTTTCGACTATATGTTTGTTTTTTTTTATGTATGTTACCGATATCTCCGTCAATTGTGGACCGATTTTGAAATTTTATTCCGAAATTGGTATCATTTTAATTTGGTGAAGATCTGATGAAGAACTTCGGAGATATACAACAGAACTCTTCAATAAATTACGGCAAATCTCTCGGGAATAGGGATTGCTGCAATCGCATGTCTGTTTATTGTTTATACCATTTCATAACATAACATCACGCCAGTACGCTCTAAAAGGGTACGCAGATGTGTACAGTTCACCTTGATACACTCTCATTTCACCGGTTACGTTCAGTTTCATGATAGTCTAAGTAATCTATTCTGGCATTATAGGTACCTTACTTAACTACTTGCCAACTAAAATAGAAAAATAAAAAAGTTTTTTTTAAATAAGTACTTACCACAAAATTTAATAATTAAAATGTATAAGTATAGCTCACATAAGTACGAATTTATGCTCACGATAACGCCCCTATATTGCTCGGTCGAGTATTTGACCGACATTGCCTGCCAGCATTGATAAGCGTTCGCCGTATTTCAGTGTTGAATTTTGCCGACACATTACAATGAGCAGTTTGCTGGCACTCTACTCTAATGGCGACAAATCTCATTTAATCGGCTTTCCTTTCATCTCACAACCGCAGAAGTTAATTTAATTTTAATAACACTTGATACCTCTGTGCATAAACGAGAAGCTCCTACAAAACATAGGCTTATAATTTTGTGAATGAATATGAGTCATGTTGTCATATTAATGCAGAATTCGTTAATGTTGAATTATTATGATAATTTATGGTGATGATAATTCTTGACGAACTTCTTATTGCAGAGTCACGTCAAGGACATGCGCATTTTTTATAAATATATAGTAGGTATAGATACCTATATTTAACAAAATTTATTAACAGCTGTCTTTACCACTTCAAATCAATATAACAGTTGAATCTAGTCTAATGACAAATTGGGGTTGCTGTAAGGTTTCATAACAACATCAAGCTACGCGTACTTTTAAAGTCCTGTTACTCGTAATTGAAAAGTGACGAAACAAATGACAAAATCTGAATAGAGATTAATCATTTGTGACACTGGAAAAAACCGTCACCTATAAATATGTGTATCTGCGTAAATTAAGTAAGTAATGTGACCCAGCTTTTCTCGATTAGATAAACCGGATTTCGTAAGCTTACGCGATTCACGTCGTTATTACGTCTTCGCTGACGAGAGGCAAATACGCGCGAGACCGTGGGGCCCGGGGCCCGCGATTGTCTACCATGGTCTCAAGGCCCGCGAGTCATTGCCTCAGCGAGGCGACTCGGCTCCTCTCGGCCGACCTCGTGTCCTCGCCGCGTCCTCCACCAAATGACATGCTTTAGGGCTCCCACGAAGCGATTAAACGCCATCAAATCTTCTCTCATACATTTTATACGTAGGTAGGTATTCCGAATCGGAATCAGTGAATAATTCAAACTATAAATAGTCCAACACTACAAGAGCTCGTGTTATATCACCGGTACAAATAAACATGGAGAACTAAGCATTACTTTTTTTGTGAGCAGACTGTGCGCGTAGAGCATGAACCGAAGAATAATAAAACTTCAAATCTGTATTTCATGAATGCCAAATTTCTATTTGTGTTTTATCGAACGAATTAAACCACTTAGCGGAAGAGAACAAAGCTTTCTAGACGTTTATTCTTCAACTTTCAAAAGTAAACAGCATTTAGGTCCATCAAACGTTAAACGGGTGCACTTCCTAATTGCTGATTTAGATTTTCCTCAAACCTGCAGAAAAATATTTAGGTATTCAAATCCTTCAGACATTATCAAAAAACTGATCAGAGGGCGCTCTAACTTATCCTTCGGCCGTAGTTCATTTCAGACTGTCCTGTTTCCGTGGCCTGAAAAAGGGATACGAAAAGGTAAAAACTTGGTGCGTATCAAACTCGCAAATGAACGAAAATCGTGTTAATTTTTCTAAGATCATAATTCCGTTGCCGTGACGATTAGGTATTTTAATAAGATTTGGTAAGGAAGTGGTACTCACATAGCTATGTAAGTATCCAGACGCCGAGGGTCGGCGCTCTCTATGAGCGAACTTGAGAGAGGCCCGATAAGGCGCGGCGTTCCCAAAATAGAGGCCATTTTTATTATTCAACGAACCGATTGGAACTGGTTTGATGGGTGCGGGGCGTCTAATCTGGAATAAACCGCCGAATTTCTCCTGGAACCCGACCCTACGTCCCATTGTGTGCCATAAAGACGAAGTGTTTATTGTTTTCAGAAATTGCTGAAAAGTACGGCTGCTTCTTTTGTTTTTGTACAATAGTGTTACAGCAGATAATCAGTTCCCTAATACATGACTATTTTTGTATAAAGGGGAGCTGACAAACTTCTTGGAAAATTTAAAAAGGCTTATTATACAGCAAGCGAAACATGAATGCGACAAGGAGGCACACTCGTTTGCTATTCAGATTAGGTAGCACACATACATCGCACAACATTTTACATAACGAGCAATGTTGTACCTACTCCCATAAAGTTATCAGCAGTGTTTTGGCAAGCATCTGCCGAAACCGTGGGCCTCGATAGCCGCGACCAGATAAACGCGATCCTGTGGGTTCAGGGCCGCATCGCGGGGGCAGGCACTTTGTAAAGCAATCATCCTGCGTAAATGTTCTCTTGTTCGTAACATATGGACTCTTTATAACAAGTTTTAGTATAAAAAGCTCACTTTTTATTACACATCACAGCATACATTGAACTTCGTCACATGTTCAACATTTAGGCATGTGCTTGCCAGTTGCCATAACTCAGATAATCTAAAATAGTTTCGTTGGTCTATTACACGCTGCGTTATCGAGATGTAATTTATATGACTAATTGAATGAAGCGATTCGTTGGATACGTGGATATCAGATTACAACAGAATAGTAGAATCACCGCTTTCCCTGGACTCGCGTGCTGTTAAACGTAAGAGACGCGAAAATGTGCGTCATACACTGATTCGTTCAATATAAGGATGTCGTCTGTAATATTTGCAGTATGCCTAAGATTTTCCTTATGTCATTTCTGCTTACTGTCATGAAATAATCTACAGGCCATCAGTACAAATATTTGTTGTATGCGGTCATGCGGCATAATTACCCACTACTTGAAGCTCTGACAGCCAAATTAATGTCTTTGTTTAGAATAATCCTTAGAGAAACTGAATCCACACTAAGCCATCGCATAACAAAGCTGTTGTAGCTTTTATTTTACTATTCACCACTAACATTACCGCGGAGAGATGATAACTGACGTGCTTGGCAAATCGGTACTGGTGAAGTTGAGATCTGTAATCTTAAGAGCAACTGTAATGAACCCACCAGATTTGAATCCTGATTCAGTATTAGTAGAAGTTATCAATTTTTTATTTGGTTTGCCTTCACTTGCAGAATTTACGTTAGAAGGACGTCTACTAAAGATAGATAGAAACTAGTAGATTCCAACGATACAGAACTCCTTTTAAAGGCATAATGTAGATATATGAATAAAAACATTGTGTGTGGCCTTGCAGCACTCCTCCGTTTTTAAAGTATTGAAGCCATTCCTTGTAGAGATTGAGACGGCAATTATCAGTGATATAAAGAGCCTGATAACAGCCAGTACAGCCACGATTCAAAAGCTCGGAAATGTAATCGCTTACGTGAAGTATCGTTGCAACGTTTCCGGTTTTAACTGCTAAGAATAAGAATCTTCTGGAAATAACTAGACGGATTTTTGAATTTGAATCTTATAATAAATCTTGTACTAAACCGTTGGTTTTGTGAAGTTGGAAAGGCCAAGTTTAAATAAATATAATTTAGAATTAACTTGTGGTTTTCATTTGATATTACTATGGAATTTTAATTAGAAGTTCATTACTAAAATGTTTTTGGAAGTCGTAATATCTAAAGTAAACGTATCAATACAAGTTTGTCCACAAATAAACTCAATGCCTAAAACACTTGTAGAGTAACGGTACAATAACGATTTATGTAAAATAGGAACATTACTGAACAGTTGCTACTTGGCTAGTCTCGCCTCTAGTTCCCGCCATGTTGTCGGCGCCTATAACTATTCTTTCAGGCTGCACCTACTTGAAAATTTCGCGGAATTACGTCAGTCCCATGTTTTTATCACGTTGTCATATCGACAAGGAAATAACAACCAATGGAATCAAGCCCAGTATGCAATTGCAACGAAAAAGGTGCG
This sequence comes from Anorthoa munda, assembly GCA_945859665.1. Taxonomy (NCBI): domain Eukaryota; kingdom Metazoa; phylum Arthropoda; class Insecta; order Lepidoptera; family Noctuidae; genus Anorthoa; species Anorthoa munda. The sequence goes on along the minus strand of OX243902.1, from coordinate 14,758,793 downwards.
GCTCATCGTAAAATATGGTAGATATAGATAGACTGGTATAAACATTTGAAATGATATCTAATCAAGATACGGGTGTGAGTAAATGTAAATTTTAGGTATCGATTATTAAAAATGCTATCGCCGAAATGCAATTGTTTAATGTATCCGGCTAGAAATATGTTGGGAGTGTATTTAAACTGCCCAATGTCTGAACGATTGTTTGCACGTTATTAGTCAAGTATCTACAAACATGAAAATGTCATTAATGAAACTAATTAGACACTTTCATGCTTTTCTTTCTGCATTTCATTATTATGCTGAATTCTATAGAGATCCATCTTCTACTTACTGTTAAGAATGACGATTATTGCTCGCAGTAGGCGGCCACGCTTATTGCAGCGTCAGAAGCACTGGACAGGTCCTCCAGGGTGCAAGTGATTGGATAGCCAGGACACTCCAACAAGTGGGACGTAGTCTGTACAGTCTGTCATATATATTATCTCTGAATTTAACTTAACAAGCTTTACTTCATTAACCAAAAACTCCTTCTTGCCGAAGTTTCGCCCTTATTCCAAGGAACCGGGCTTTTATCTATAACCATATTACACTCAGCAGTAGTGATGCTACCTTGTGGCCTTTTATTAACATTTATGAACCAAATAGATTTACCTCTTTAAAATGTCAAATCCTCTCCCTTTATAATCAAAATTCTAGATTAAACTGTTTCTGCCTGCAACTAACCAGCACCACTCCTTTCAATAAAACTAATACCAAAAAATCCGGCTCACACTTGACAGAATAGTTGAAAGCTCTCTTACCGAGCGAGCGAAAATATGCAGCCAGTCGTTATGCCAGTTTCAAACTTCGAACCTGCCCTAACGGCCAACGGCGGGTGACGTCATGTCAGAGCCTTCTACAACGTTATAACGACTGTGTAAGTACTTACGACAGGTTGTACTTGTATGTACCGACTGTGCGACACTGCGGCATTGTTCATCTATGAGTATATAACTTAGTTCAAAATTATGCTTCAAAGTATTTTTTTTTAATTTATATTTTGTGTTTTTTTTCATCTGTGTCCTTTACTTGTACAGACAACAACAGATCTGATTACATCACTTGGACATTTGTATGCACCTTATTGCATTGTAATAAGGGTTCATTTCAAGAACAGAAACATCCTTATATCTCGTAAACCCCACAAAATAAATAAAAAATGTTTTCTAATTATGAATATAACATGTTTTTCCTACAATATACAAACACATTCTTCAACATACAACCAATTTTTCAAAGGGGCCCAAGTTCCCTTACAAAATGGGCATTCTCCTTTTCACAGATGATGTATTTCTGTTGCCGCTATAACAACAAATACTAAAAACAGTATAAAATAAATATTTAAGGGGGGCTCCCATACAACAAACGTGATATTTATGCCGTTTTTTGATCGATATTTGATAACGGCAACAGGTAGACGCTTGAAATATTCACAGAATGTTTAGTTGTATATTTACTTTAAAAAATAATAATTATTAAATTAAAATAAAATAAATTAATGGGGGCTCCCATACAACAAACGTACAGTACAGTCCGACTCGCACTTGGCCGGTTTTTTTTTAATATTTCTGTTTGATGTTGGAACTATTTCCAAGTCTTTAAGCTCTGTTTTGCTGGAGACAGTCATGTTACTCAAACTCATTTTTCATATTAATTTGTAAAACATTGATGTATGGAAATACGTTGTTAAAAAACCGAACAAGTGCGAGTCGGACTCGCGCACGAAGGGTTCCGTACCATTATCGCAAAAAACGGCAAAAATATCACGTTTATTGTATGGGAGCCCCCCTTAAATATTTATTTTATACTGTTTTTAGTATTTGTTGTTAAAGCGGCAACAGAAATACATCATCTGTGAAAATTTCAACTGTCTAGCTATCACGGTTCATGAGATACAGCCTGGTGACAGACGGACAGACAGACGGATCGCGAAGTCTTAGTAATAGGGTCCCGTTTTTACCCTTTGGGTACGGAACCCTAAAAAGAAAAGGTACAAATATTGCTTTGCTTTGCCTTCTGTGAATCCTTTACTAAGGTATATTTCTTCCAAGAATTTATTTAAAGAAGTCCCAGGTCCTGCCTAAATTAGACACTGGAATATTCATGGATTTTATATGTGGAAACCCGTTCAAATTCTTCTAACATGTATTTAACTATATTCAAATTCTTTTATCACGTATTTTATTTCACTTTAATTATAATAATTCGACGTAAAGACGTATTTGCGTGGGTTACACGGGACAGCCACCAGCAAATATATTGCATGTTTCAGTTAGCCAATCTCGCCAGTAACCAGGAAAACGCAAACTGTCATGGTGCCATCACAATTCTCATTTTTATAGCGCTACGGCTTCGGAATAAGACATGGTGGCCGTGGCCGTGACATAATCACCATATCCATCAAGCCATCAAGGCTGTAGTACCAACATAACATACAAGAAGAATTTATAAGTTTATAACCATACGCTTCCGGCGAACTGGTATCCGATTACTATTTAAATATATTGAGATGATCGTAGATAGGCATTTGATAAGTTGGAAATTAGTGGCGTGTTCATGTAGAATTGGGAATAAAGTAAAGTAAAGTTATTTCTTGATACCCAAAGGTAAATTTTTCAAGAGCTTTTTAGGGTTCCGTACCCAAAGGGTAAAAACGGGACCCTATTACTAAGACTTCGCGATCCGTCTGTCTGTCTGTCCGTCTGTCACCAGGCTGTATCTCATGAACCGTGATAGTTAGACAGTTGAAATTTTCACAGATGATGTATTCCTGTTGCCGCTATAACAACAAATACTAAACACAGTATAAAATTAATATTTAAGGGGGGCTCCCATACAACAAACGTGATATTTTTGCCGTTTTTTGCTCGATATTAATAACGGCAACAGGTAGACGCTTGAAATATTCACAGAATATTTAGTTGTATAATTTCTTCAAAAAATAATTATTATTAAATTAAAATAAAATAAATTAAGGAGGGCTCCCATACAACAAACGTGTGCGAGTCCGACTCGCACTTGGCCGGTTTTTTATAAAAGACACTTAATGGTTCTCAAACCACAGTAACTTAAGCACGATAAGGACGAGCTCGTATAAGCACAAGTTGAAACCAAAATTTTACACAAAACTTAGCATAAGTAGGTAGGTATCTATTATAATTTATAATATTTCAATATGCTGGCACTTTCAAGCCATAAAGACATAAAAACATCTTTGGAGTGACAAATTCTTCTAGACTCTTAACGGTTAAAATTTATTAATAACAGATATTTATTCAAATACATCCTTTTGTTTAATCTTCCTTAGTTTAATGTTATTTTTATCAAATAGTTTACATTCAAGTACAGAACGTTCTTACTTCACTTGTCCTTGCCCTTGAATGAATCGTTAACTTTATCTATTTCGATCTCCATCATCACAATAATGACTCACTTTTATGTTATAGAACACGCAGCAGTTTCATAGGTAACTGACGCACTTATCTTCTGATCAGGATAGTAAGGGCATGGAAAACTGCTTTGTCCTCCAGGAACCAGTTCATAGTACTTAGTATGGCCGCCTTCATCCCAAGATTTGCAAACACAATGTTTTGATTGGTTCCTAAATATGTTTAACCTACTTGCAACCTAGCAACATTATCTATTCTTTAATTTTATAAAATCCTATTATCTAAATAGGCGGCAGACGATTTCTCGGATTAATATTCATACTCCACTACGGAAATCCTATTTTGAAGAGCGTCAATTATTCAGGACTGGCAATAAAACTCATCAGCGGTGCGAGAGAGACGTGGGCGGCCGTCCCTGCAGTCCTGCACTGTGACTGCGCCAGTGCCGGGGTATAGCATTCCCACAGTTTAGTGTTGCCATTACTCCGACAATCACACTAGACTAGCTGTGACCTAACTCTGAAGAGGTATAACACAGAAGTCTTTTACACACTAGCTCCACTCCGTTTGCGTTTCAGCGTTTGTCTCTACACCTACTACCGAAGTCTACGGAAACAAGTAGAAGCCAAAATGTATAAAAAAAGACTCGTCCTTCTTGACTTTATCGGTAAACGATGAACTACCAACGGAAGAATCTTGAATTATTGAATGTAAGTTGAGTGCAGAAGTTTTTTGCTGTACCTAACTAAAAAACTATTCCGCTCTATCAAATGTCAATAACTTCCAAAGTATTTCGAATACTACGGCGGATATACATCGGCAAGTACAGACACATCCTTGTAAAACCAGCCATGTTGCGTGTCCAAATACGTTGTCGTGTCAGAAAATCGTAAGGCAAATTGGCCTCACATCACGCTATGAAAAGCGAGAAATAAACGGAACGTTAAATGTGTAGGTACTTACTAATCGGACAATCATCGGCGACAAACGTTTGGGCTCGTCTGCGGTTCCCACGGGGCGGGTGCTTGCCGGCAAGGCGGCAACCATTCCGGTTTTTGCCAACTTAAATGTTTGTTGTCAAATTAATCTGAAGTTACTTAGTATGCGCCAGCCGACCAGTCGAGCGACTATTCATTCATAGCGGTTGGAATGCTAGATCGCTCGTGGAGTCGTGGCTCGCCTCGGCCGACCTTCGCCACCGGCCGCCCGGCAAAAAGTGTGTGATCCACCGTGATCTGGCCGCAACTATGTGGATGTACCAGTGTCCAGTGCCTTACCTGCGCCATGCGCCATGCCATACCGTACCTCCCATAGGACGTTACTCTCCCGTTAGCTCGCCCGCCGCCCGGCCACGGCCAAACAAAGAACTTTATTACGTACCTAATCGGTCGAATAGTTCACAGAAATCTCAAATAAATTAATAGGTAATTAAGCGATGCTCACAGAATAAAGTATTGTAAATTCATGAGGCAAGCAAGCCATCTCGGTGCAGTTATTTTAAAATATACGGAACAAAAAGTTAATATTAATTAAGTAACAAAACCTTAGAAAATATTAAAACTCAACACAGCAATTTCAGTCATAGCTTCAATAAATTTTTCTTCTTTCAATTAAACCTCTTGAGTGTTCCATTTTCCGTGGTTTCGGAACGGATCACTGAGATTAAGAATTACCTAAATGAAGCATTCCGAGAAGCGAGCACAGATATTCGTCGAGATTAAATTGCTCACAAGTTTAGTAACATAGCGACAACTCACGTCAATGAATGGCTATAAAGAACGCGAATGACGTCATGATACAAGTCCACGAAGCACTGGTAGTCAGTGCTGGCCCCTGGAATACCGCCTCACTGCCTGCCGTCTGCCGTTGCTTCTCAGATCATAGTGCTCCAAACTCACTGAAGTAGATTATGTTAAATAAACGTGAGAGAAAAACTGTCGATTTTATTCAACGTTCTTAAGGTACATTTACTGAAACCAAAACGTGTCTTATAGAAACTTATTATAATTATCATTGTTTTAACAGCCATTTGTTCATTACGAATAAGTAGGTACTAACTAAATAATCGTTTAAAACTGAATGGACGAAATGAAATGGCAATGTTAAATTAAAACAATTTACAATGGATTGGCTTCAGTTAGGTGATTTTCCATAACAAAATAATGATTTAGGTATTTCATGGAATTGTTCACTAGATACGCTCGACTATTCTGAGGTCAACAACCCCGCCGAACTTCTATTATTAGCATTTGTTTTATTTTATTTATGCATATTCCGCAAAAATTATAAGCGATATGTGTGCGTTCATAAAACGTAGACTTTAAGTTGGCAGTAAATATTGATTTAATTGACTTTTAAATTAGGTGGTTAAATATACTTAGGAATGCTACGAGAGATTGAAGTCAGTTAGAGTACTGTGGGCAGTGCTTATGTAGAGTGTCGTTGGGGGGCGGCGGGCCTCGCGCTTAGAGCGCTCGGTCGGCTCACAAGTCACAGGCGCGCTCGTAGCGAGTCAAAGCTGAAACCCATCAGCACCTCCGCGGTGACGTCACTCCGGACGCGCCGTCCGCGCCGATCAAGGACAGTAAACATTACCAGGTCAACGCACGCGGCTGTCTCTAGTCGCTTTTTTTCAATTCGGCCATGACTGCCCTACCAACAGCCGTGAAGAATCGTTCCCAAAGAGGCCCACTAATGGATACCCATTACAGAACCTATCTAGGTACTACAGTTGTGAATAAAGCCCATTTTCACCCGGAAGTAAGGAACAAAGGCCGTTTTGCAAACAATTGGCGAGTACTATACTAATCTGAAATAAGCTCTGAAAGATAAATGGCTGATCTACAAAGTCACAAAAGAATCCCTCACAAAAAAAAGGTTTGATTGCCAAAATTTAATTGCCTGGGAATTCAAAGACACGTTTACAAGTTGTTTCTTGATTAATTATATGTAATTAAAGAAACGATCTTTATAAAAACTATATCTAAAACCATAACGTTTATAAAAAAGAGCTGTTATATTTTACTTTCGTAGTGGACCCACAGTTTCCGATGGGAAAATAAATTAGTCGCTACGCTGACCGACTGTCGATCTGTGTCGAATGTACTGTCTACTGGACTAAATTCAAGTAGAGCATTGAAATGGACAGAAAAGTATTAAGCCTTATAACATATTTATTAATCGGACTTGTCAATCTTTGGATAACTCTCGGCGTTTCAATATAATTTGTGATACTAATAAGCGGTGGGTTGCGTGCGAATAGCTGCTAAACCTGTCACAATATTTCGGGCCTTTGATCAATAAGTTAGCACAACCTCAGCGAAACAACCCGTTGATGCCTGGCCTCAGGACATGTTAAAATTGCACGTTACGTTCTGCCCGTAGCCTTTTAGCTTTTTTAGGTTGTGTAGCGTTGTGGTTATCTAATCTACTTTATTGATAAACGTAGGTATATGCTAATGGAATAAAAACGTTAATGTGCACAATCAGCGAGTTTGTAGATTATTTTGTGTGCATGTTTGTTTGACGTAGTTTTTCTGGCCATGTAGGTGGCTACGAGGTATGAATCAAGCGTCATGATACCGTACATTACATCAGCCTTGATACCTATTCAGACCTTGAACTTGGCAGTTCTCCATCTTCATCATCTTCCTGCCCTTGCGTCAAGTCACTTGGGGTCGGCGCAACACGTTTTATTCTTCCTTTTTCTTCCTGTCTACCGTTCGTTACACCATCTATAGTAGTCACAGCGAATCTTTGTGTCTCCGAAGTTGGCCACAAGACCCTGCGCAATGCGCGTTGCTATTTTTGTGTCAATGTTGAAGTAGAAGATAGCATTGTATAACTGCCTCTTTCACTCGCTTACGTTTGTCGCATCGTCCTTTCTCGCTTACTCTATGCTGTATACATTTATTCATTGACTCAAAACGTGACATTGACCACAATTCAGATGTGGGATCTTAAAAAAAGTTTTTTTAGTAACAGGGGACATTTTTCAATACTCAAAAAGTAGTTTTTAATGGCTGATACATTTTTAAAACACTTTCCAAGGCAGGCATAAGAGCAAGCCATCTGGTTTTGCTATAGCCGAGCATTTGTTGATATTCCGTTTCAGTTTCGGCTGAAAACTCCTAGCTTCATCTAAAATCGAGTAAATATAAAAAAAAGAATATATCTTCACAATAATGCTTTCGTGATCTGCAGAAGATTATATTGATCTCGATGACTAACTGTTTCTTGCGCAATGGAAAGCAGAGCCAACTTCACAGACACAAATACCTCTGTGACCACTATACTGCCTTTTCTGGCATATCATTCAACAATAAACACACACTCCATCCATTTATTCCTACGCCTTCTTTTCTTTCTCTACCCACCAACATTTAGGTATATTCATCAATCTTTTATTCACATGTCCGGCTGTCTGGAAGTTCGACATAAAATACGAATATTTAACTTACCTCTATGCTTAGGTATCACTTAGGTACGCTATATTTGCAATAGACTTCCAAAAGATCTTCTAAAAGTCTAATCAACTTTGTACAACACAAAAAACCATCTCCATGCTAAGCAACAAATCGGATACAGAATGACCAAAACACGACACTCCGGTGTACAATGAAAAAGACTTCAGGAAAACGAGAATTCTAAAGCCAATGACGGAACTTTTATTGTGATTGAGACCAAAAAAACTGGGTGTACTTATCAAACGGTTACTGAGAAAAACATTGTGGGTACAGACGTGTTTTATTGTGATTGTGAGGTCCATGATCCTGCTTGTGGACCGTGGAGCCGTGGATATCTAAGCGGAACGACTCGACGGAAATGATGCCTCCAGAGACTGCTACACGCTTCTTACGTTCCCAAAATTTCATCTCAATTATTTTGGGGACTTATTTCCCAGCCTTAGTTAGCTTCGAATGAATGGTTTTGATATTTTACTTAGCTTGAATTAAACTCGACTATGTCTTCACAACTTATATTTGAGATATATAAATAGTACACGGTACTTATTTATGTAACTTAGGTTAGGTTAAAACGGGCTGGTATCCGCAACTCCACGACCAAGCGCGTATTTTGCGTACGGCATAATAATATATAAATTGTTTGTAGAAATATGTAATTAATACAAAGATGATCAGTCAAAGTAAACCAAGATTTTTGACAGGTTCCCTTGATCATAAGCTCTCAACTGTATGTGCTAATAATTTAATTACACGACACATTGTGTTGTTAACAACAATGTAATTAATGACTACGGATGTTGTAAAGAGTATCCGTTAGAGAATATTATGTTTGTAGAATTGTAGCTGTGCTGCTATAGAGCTGAGATCTTTCTTCCGGAAAAGCTTTTAACATCGTTAAAGAACCACAATTGCTCAATTCCAAATGCGCTTGCTGATTTGTCACTGTCTATTGAGCACTTGGATGGAACAAGTAAACTTATTGACAGATAGGTTATTGTGTGTGATTATTGCTGTTGTGTTGTGTTTGTGTCGACAGAACACAACAGGCATCCTCGAATCTGGAGGCACGGTAGTGCCCCTGCCAAGACGTACCAAGCGAATTTGACTAAGGTGTAGAGTTAGTAAAGTTAGGGCTTGTAGAGTTAGGGAGTATAGAATTAGAAGCATGGCTCTACATGAGATCTGATAACTTTTTGACAGTGCGAGCCATGAGGTCTCGTCTTGGCTACATTTTACATGAAAATGTTTTTGGTGGGATACATGTTTTATATTCTATTCTAGATACGTACTTGGATGGGTATAATTTTGAACTCCTAAATAAACTCCAATGGTATAATCACTACCTAATGTAATGTTAAAATCGCTAATTATAGAGTAACTGCGCTGTTTCGAGAATTGAAATGGATGAAAACAAAATCTAATCTAAACTAATACCTAGTCTAGGAACGGGTTCATTGATATTACAATAAATGTAATGAACAGGCTATAGTTCCTTGTGTAGGTACCTGTGTGGAGTGCCTATACTCCAGCCATTTTGAAGATAGAATGTTTACTAACAAAGTACCTAGAACAGTATTTTTTTAGGGCTGGAAGGTAGCCCATCAACAACAAAAATAAAACGAATTCGATATAGAATGTTGTATCCGTTGTACCTCGATTCAACTAAGTTAGTACAGATAATAGTCAGTTTGAGAACATAAAATATCCAAGGTCATAGAACTAGAAAATTAGATTTGAGCTAACCTAAAATTTTCAGTTGTCAGCTGATTGAGTTGTCAGTGCTTGTTAGTAAATATTGTGCCTTCATCTTGGCCAGAGTATAGTTCAAAAAGTTTAATAATAGTAAATACGATATTAGAGTAGTGATTAAGTAATTATATCTCGGAATAGGAATAACAATTATCATTTAGGCAAATTCGGAGTTTCGAAAAATGCATTTAAAACAATCAAGATCAACGTCTTTCCTTACTATGAGTCACGGTTTCACAGATTCTGATTCAACTATGAATCTATATAAATAAATAAAATTTAAGTGTCTGTATGTAATATCAAAATAACAACGTTTTATAGAATGTATGTCAAAGTATATGTCATACACCAAGTGATTAATCGGGGCACTATGTATAATGCCCGGATCTTTTCTAATCTGTGCCCGGGCATTATAGTCCAGTAGCCAGAAGAATATGCCCTTTGATAATTCAAAAGTTTTTTATTTTCGCTGGGTGGATACCTTATGTGAATTCAACGCTATGTACAAAAATGCTAACAGTTTAGAGTTATGCAATAGGCATAAAGTAGGTATTTCCTATTATTTCGTGTTATAACAATAATATAAAATTTAAATTTAAATAATTTACTGTTTCTTTATTAGTACTATCTAAACTTTATATTAGTGAAAATGCTAACAGATACATACTGTGGAACAATGGAAAACTGAAAATGGCTCGTAACTCTTTCAATAAAAGATTTAAGTTTTCAAATCATTTCCTATATGCATAGAGGGATTAGTTATACCTTACAACAAAAGTTCTAACAACTAAGTATAATGCTGCACAGGTTATTGTATTTTTACATTGTGATTTGCGAAATATTGAATTTAAGTTTATAAATTTGCGCCTACATATTCGAAATAATAAACTCTGCCACCATACAAAAGTTTAAACACTTATGTGCTATGCTAGTTTAATAAATCAAATACAATTTGGGTATTGCGGGGCGCGGTGTAGGTATGTACGATCAGTATAAATTCTTCGAACCATACAGACCACAGAGGCCCACATCATAAACGGACTCTTCTGATGATTTTTAGAAAAACATTACCGCGCAAATTCTTATTTCAAACTGGCGTCTAGTATCTGACACATCGTTCACTGTTATTTTGTCTATAAATGCAACCTTATTGCTACGATAATAAAGATCACTAAAATAGGTAATCTGGCATGTGTTATACAAGCCTTCCCCGTGCTAGTCGAATAAATATTAAAATTATGTCTGGTACTGTACGACTGCCCCATATAAGAACGCAGTAGGTGACATATTTTTATAATGGTTTTATACCCTGATAATCTTATTTATATTATTTTAATGAGTTTTAATATGCTGCGAAGGACTGTGTAATTTTAACCAGGAAATTTATAATTTGAATTGAGATTTGGTGCTTTAATTAATACATTTTATCATTATTTACAATAGGAAAGTCCCTTCAAATTGTAAAAACACCTTAAATTAGCAAATGTCCGGTACTTAATAGGTATTGAATTATCTTGTTGAGAGATATGTAAAATATTTAATAGATTTAGGACACCATGAATATCATTTGTGTTATTACGTACAGTTCACCCGTAAGCCTTGATTAGTACACGCTTATTTATTTTTTTTTCGTTTAGTTACCTAACACAAGATGACATTCCATAGGCTAATTCAAATAATATTTTTGCGCTTTCCTGGAATATAATATTTTATGGCATTTACTAGGTTTTGATGTACAGCAATCTTGTGGTAAGGTCACGTGGTGCCGATTTTTCGTTATAATAGAGTTTAAAAACTAATATATAGGGCGCAATAGACATGATCATGTAAAATTTATCTACCTTTAAAATAAAAAAATGTTCTAAATCTTGGTAAGCGTATCACAAAACTGACACCTAAACTTGCCGGACTCACTAGGGTTGCTACTATATTGATTCTGAAAAAAAAAGAGTAGGTAATATTTTACAAACATAAATACATCGATTTGTATAAGCATACATCATATCATGCTTACAGTGTCATCTACTAAGGCTTAATGGGTAACACTGCCTTTATTGTATTAGGTCTTAGGACCAGCGATGTAGTCAATTTAGTTGTGACAGTTGCACCGGTTATAAGATGTTTGATATTTCTACAGTCACATCTGTTTGGAAAAGGCATTTGCTTGGACTTTTCCCTAATATGTTGGGGTTGACTTCCACTGTTTTCAGTCAAACCAGAGGCATCTAAATAACAGTGTTTTATATGAAGTGACTGCATAACCTGGCAACCCAGATTATACGGTAATCCTACTGGATAATACGGTACCCTTTTTGTTAGGGTGGCTGTAGACTTTCGGGTTTCTGACGACCCGTAACGACTGTCAAAGATTCACGATACGGAGAATTTTATTATTCTGTCATCTCGATATACTGTCAGCACGGCAGGTACGACTATTCCGTGTTCTGTGAATATTTCTTTCTTATTCTTTTTATAGGAACAAAGAAGTTAGAAATTGTATTCGACCTCAACATTAAAAATAACAAATTGCCATAAAATTAGATTTTATGAACGAGGTTTAAATACTGATGTGACAGTAATGAAATGGTTTCGCGCCTCATTCAATACATTCAGAGTGGAGTGTCACCGCGCCCCGCAGTATTTGATTTATTAAACTAGCATAGCACATAAGTGTTTAAACTTTTGTATGGTGGCAGAGTTTATTATTTCGAATATGTAGGCGCAAATTTATAAACTTAAATTCAATATTTCGTAAATCACAATATAAAAATACAATAACCTGTGCAGCATTATACTTAGTTGTTAGAACTTTTGTTGTAAGGTATAACTAATCCCTCTACGCATATAGGAAATGATTTGAAAACTTAAATCTTTTATTGAAAGAGTTACGAACCATTTTCAGTTTTCCATTGTTCCACAGTACGTATCTGTTAGCATTTTCACTAATATAAAGTTTAGATAGTACTAATAAAGAAACATTAATTACTTTAAATTTAAATTTTATATTATTGTTATAACACGAAATAATAGGAAATACCTACTTTATGCCTATTGCATCACTCTAAACTGTTAGCATTTTTGTACATAGCGTTGAATTCACATAAGGTATCCACCCAGCGAAAATAACAAACTTTTGAATTATCAAAGGTTATGTGGAAAATAATTGTATCCCTACTGGACTATTATAAATCTAGTCAAGTCAAATTGGGCAATGTAATGAATACTGTTTTAAAATTCTATATTTATCACATTGTCTGGTCATTATGAATATTGCTACGTAACGTGTCGTAAATTCTCAATATTTCGATAATTATGGTCAATGAATTAGTCCAAGAGCGAGCGAAGCGAGCTCGGGAGCTCAGGGCACCCCGAGACGGAAAGGTTAGAGTCGAAGGAGATGACGGGCGCTGAAGTGAGCGATCAAAGCGAGCGTACTTAGCTCCCGTCATCTCCTTCCTGTTAGGTTACTTTAGACACTGCAGACAGAAATAGTAGTCAACTCTGTTGCTAGTAATCGTACTTACCTATTTTACATTAAAACCAATTTCAACATAAAAATAATTTAAAAAACATCTTTTTATAACCCGGCCTAATAAGTGATGGGCATTATTCAGCAAGCCCGGACAATTTAATTATTTCAATAAGTAGTTTTAATCATATTAGGTATTTTTCAAATTGCCCGGGCATTATAAATTTATGAATAATGCTGTATTAATCACTTGCCCATAACATATACCTCACTAATAATAAATAAGCAATTTTTAAGGTTTTTGTCTGTCTGTCTGTTTGTTCCGGGTAATCGCCGAAACGGCTGTACCGATTTGACGGGCGTTTCACTGGTAGATAACTGATGTTATAAGGAGTAACATAGGCTACTTTGTATCCCGGCAAAATACACAGTTACTGTGTGGTTGCGGGCAACAGCTAGTTGTACAATAATCAATCAGAATAATCAGTTTTTATTCCCAACATTATTTTTTTGACAACTTTATCTGCTTCATACAGAACTAACTTATCTTCTATTATCACGGTGAAAATAAATGAATGAGATATTATAAAAGATGAATTGATCAATGCAAGTAAATAATGTTTTCCTTATCATTATGTATGTGTAATTTGAAGAAGATATTCCTTAGCTACTTATTACTTTTAGTAAAGAGTGGTCGGTTCGGCCGATCAACGGTGCCGGTTGCATTCCATTTTGCCGCGTTCCATTACGCAGTGTCGTGGTTCCAAGAAAGAGTGATGTCCCGCTCGCACTAAGCATTCCATATTATTGCCGTGTTTTGGAATTCTGTTCATTGTTTGCGCTCAAGCTCATTTCAATACAAGTAAGGAAACTAAGCGCGTATCCGGTCAAAGGTCTGGCAGAATTGCTGCCCACTGACGGTGGCTCGTCGTTTCATGAACATGGTTACGATTGACACATTTCTCATAAACTAGAGTAGCCTTTTACGAGCGTATTATCTTAGTGGTGCAGTTGTAGAGTGTCGACCGCAGAAAGAAAGTAACACGAGTCGTATGCAATAAAAATTAAAAATACGCGAAACAATAAAAGTGTCGCCCTCATATTGGCCAAGTGAGTGAAGGAAGCCGGCTAGTCGGTGATTAATGACGCGCGGTTATAGCGCACTTCCTCCGCCTGCGACCCAGCCCTGCGCAGGCGCACACCAAGGATTTGAATTAGCAAAAAACCCGCGAAGGAGTTGATCGACCCGCTGCTATGGCCATAACCAAGTGCTTTTATATGGCCGTTGACATTCAACAACAATGAGAACAAATCGACGATCGATCACTAACGTTACTCAGTAATTAGCTGCGAGATATTAGAGACACGTTCAGAGAAATGGACGGCAGCTCCGGCCAGTAATGCTAACACGGCTTGATGTGTTAAGGAATATAATTAACTTTCTGAGACTGAAACCTCATTGCTATAATTGTTGTGTACTAGCTCAAAGCTTACATCACGGCTACAGTACGGCGAAGCGTCAAAAAACCATGACGATTACAATTTCAGATTTCCTTCGGTTTTTATGATTTCGAATGATCTAAGATTGAATGTTGTAAGAAACTTCTACACGGTAGAACATTGAATTTTCTTTGTTGCATTTCCTTTCATGATTTGTCGAGTACCGTCTTGTGACTGATATGTACACATTTTGGGGACCTGGTGACCTGTAATACAGGTTCTTATTGAAACCTATCACAGGCACCAGTCTCTCACAAAGTTATACCCTGGTTTATACTGCAAGGCATAGAATGTAACGAACTTTGTGAAGAGAAAAATAAACGTTTTATATTATATTATATATTTTCCGCTCCATTTCCACGCTTTATGTGGGAATCCAGGTCACTTGTAAGTTTTCCTCTAGGTACGTGTTGCGTAAGCGCACACAACTTTTTTTACTTTTAAACTTGATACAATTGTGGATGGCTTTATCGAATTCTTCATGTTTTATGATAGTTAAAAAACCTAAGTCTTGTATTTATGCACAGTAGACTGGCAAAATCGATTAAATTTTTTGTGGTACATTCTAACGATTTTCGGGTCGGAAACCTAAACTCATTTAAACGAAACATGAAACGCTCACTTTTATAAATAGTTTCCGTATAAATTGTCTATCTATCTATTTTATTTAAAATATATTCTCGCTAAAAACTCAACAAAATGTTGGAATTTCGTATTTTATTGCGTTCACGGTTCAACGTGATTTTTTACTTTTACGACGTACCTACCTACACATATTTGAATTATTAATTTGGTGAAATGAGTAATTAAAACAAAAAATATTACAACAATTATAGTTTTAATTAGGTGTAACCATATCTATTTAATTCCTCTAAGAAACAACAATTAGTGTGAAGCGCGTTCCCATAACCGTTTCAATCGTTACAAACTTCACGGGAAATACATTTTGAAGTTACGGGAAGCCGAATTTAATACTTTTGAATTATCTAATTACTTTTGATACTACTTTCTGTGCAAAACAAGTCGTTTAGACTAAAGAGTCTAAACGACTTGTTTTGTTCCAATAATGCAGTTAATTATTTTATTATCCATTATATCAGCTTACTAAATTAGGTAGGTGCCTATATTGTTATCGCAAAGTCGCGTGTTCGTGTGGAAGGAATTTACAGGAATGGCGGGACTTTCCCGAATTGTAACCTAGAATATAACGACGGAACGGACGTTATCCACAGATCTGTGGATTTTGCGACTGCTGCGGAACCCAAAAGGGAGGCACTTTTTTGATTCCTTACGTAATGTATTGATAACTGTCATGAGCGCTGGCAGAAGTACTTGCAGGGGGGTTCGTCAGTACTCAGTACCATGCCTCGAGTACCTACCTAGTTTCCTTTTGCCCATTCATACACAGATAGAACCAATTTTGTCGACTTATGCAAAAAAGTTTGAGAACTGAAGAAATAAGTAATATACGAACACTTAAGCACTTCGGTTATGCTAGGATCTTTAATGGCCCAGTAAAAAGGCTAAAATTACAAAGCATGATGTAGTTCTGATTCATTGGTATGTTGTATAGATCAGTTCAGGTCTGAATCCAAATTTGCAACTTCGAAAAAGTTAAGTAAGTCTAGGTATATCTAAATTCCCACGTAATACCAGCCTGTAACAGTCCAACTTCAGGGCAAAGGTCTCTTCTCATACAGAGAAGGCACGTGCATTGATCGTAAAGCTTGTTCAATGCTGATTGGGGATTTCAAACTTTCTCACGATGTTAGCGATGTTTGATAAACTTAGATAGTATAGTTCTCGTCAAACTTCTGGCTGTGCTTCTGGGCCACCAAGGCACGGATCGGTGCTGTTTTTTAAGAGATTTATTACTGCGTAGCCATTGTAGCCAACTTCAGGGCGGCCAAGAAGTTTGGCGAGAACTTTTATTTATTTATTTGGAACAAAAACATGTTTACAATTACATTAATTGTGTTCGGAAATGGCCGCATTAGTGAGACTGTGTCGCAGCCATTAACGCCCACCTCCAGAAGGGAGACGACAACGTTCCAACATTATTAGAAAGAAAATAAAAATAATCAACATTAAAAAATGAACCAAAAAATTCAAATCTAAATTATACCAAAAATACAAATTAAATTAAAATCAAAATAAAGATACAATTAGAATTATAGATAACATAGAATTATAAATTAAAATTCAATCCTTAAAAGGCCTTAAACTATACCTATACCTACTTTATGAACTGAAAAAGTCAAAATGGTACGTTCCGGATTTGAACCTCAAACACGAGAGGCAATATTTTAGGCACTGGGCCACTACGACATTCCCACGTATTCTAAATTATCTATTAGACCAAAAGTTATTATGGAACAACTGAACAGGTAATAGGAAGTAAAACAATGATGCAGGTATTTCCTAAGTCCGCCGATGCGCTTCAACGCATAGTCAAGTTACAAAATAACCTTGCTGATTGGCTCTATTTTCTGTATGTGCCTACAAGATAGAAAAGGAAATGAGTAAGTAGTTTGAATCAGTTTCTATGGGGAATAAATATAATGACCACCAAAAAAAACTTTGTGACGATAACCCCTATCACCTAAAATATATACTAATCAGCAAAAAAAATAAACCTAAACCAAATTTAGTAAATTGATCACCAAATTTCATAAGTGCTAAAACCGTAAGATATCAAATCTAGTGATTTGGTCAATGAATCAGTCCAAGAGCGAGCGAAGCGAGCTCGGGAGCTAAGGGCACCCCGACACGGACAGGTTAGGTTCGAAGGAGATGACGGGAGCTGAAGTGAGCGAGCAAAGCGAGCGAACTCAGCTCCTTCATCACCTTCGTGTTAGTTTACTTTAGACCCTGTATTCAGAAATAGGAGCCCCGCCCAGCGGGGCTCCGTCGACTCTGTTGCGATTCTAAATTTAATTTTGGTGATCATTTACTATTTTTGTCAGTATATTACTAGATTTGGTGGTTTGTTAAACATAAGCCGTTTCTATGATCATATCAGTTTACAAGCACAATGAATATGACAGCAGAATCTGAAAACTTTCAATGATACCTACAACAAGTTGACGTTGACAACAAGGTGCAGTTGAAATAGCTGAAAATCTGAAAATCAGTGTACAAGTACAGTCTCAAAAAGTCAAAAAGATATTATTGGAACCACCCTGACAATATGACATATATAATGTATGTGTATGTGATGCATGGTGATTTTGGAGAAATATCACTTGAGACATAAGTAAAACCGTAGTAGTTCTCGCCGAACTTCTTGGCCGCCCTAAAGTTGGCTTTTCTATGCGCAAGGCACGGATCGGTGCTGTTTTTATCCTACTGCCGAAGGAGGGAATGTGTTTATCAGTCTGTGTAAGTATGAATGTTTGTTCCTATGTGGCGTTCTAGAGACAAAACGCGTTGACCGATTTTGATGTTTCATACGTCAATCGATTCGTCTTAACCCAGCGAGTGTCATGGGCCACATTAAAATTGAAAAATAGAAAAATGGCGGATTTTAGGCGCTATATTGTGGGGGACATTTTTTTTTTTTTCTTCCTAACCCATCGTGTAGGGTATCAAAATAAAGTTTGAAGAGGTGATTTCAAAAATATGTAACACTACTATGTATAAATGTGCCTAAATCTAAAAAAAATAACTAAAAAGTTATAAATAAAAAAAGTTAATTCAAAAAAAATAAAAAAACCGGCCAAGTGCGAGTCGGACTCGCACACGAAGGGTTCCGTACCGTTATCGCAAAACACTGCAAAAATATCACGTTTCTTGTATGGGAGCCCCCCTTAATTTATTTTATTTTAATTTAATAATTATTATTTATTGAAGAGAATATACAACTAAATATTCTGTGAATATTTCAAGCGTCTACCTGTTGCCGTTATTAATATCGAGCAAAAAACGGCAAAAATATCACGTTTGTTGTATGGGAGCCCCCCTTAAATATTAATTTTATACTGTTTTTAGTATTTGTTGTTATAGCGGCAACAGGAATACATCATCTGTGAAAATTTCAACTGTCTAACTATCACGGTTCATGAGATACAGCCTGGTGACAGACAGACAGACAGACGGACAGCGAAGTCTCAGTAATAGGGTCCCGTTTTTACTCTTTGGGTACGGAACCCTAAAAAACGGGTTGCTTAAAAAGCGAACTAAAATGCCGTAAACAAGAAGAAAATCATGCTGTGCAGTCGGAGGATACATCTGGTTTTGGTCAGCCAGCTCGCGAATACGTATCCTCCGACTGCACAGCATGATTTTCTTCTTGTTTCGGATGATTTTCTTTGTTTTGCAGTCGGGTTTTTTTGTATGAATTTTACTACTGCATAGTATTATATGATCTGTGCTACTGCGCAGCCATTGTAGCCAACTCCAGGGCGGCCAAGAAGTTTGGCGAGTAATAAAATCATAGATAACCTATATCTACGTTTCTGATGTTTCAAAAGGTATGTAAGTACCTATTAAACCAAACTTAACCAAAGCAAGGTAATGATACCAAAGCTAGCGTGGAACTGACCAGGTAGTAGGAAGAAAGACAGTGATGCAGGCTCAGATTACGAAACTATACTGTTAAGTATTGTTCGTAATCTGAGGATTGAGGTATTTATATCCTAAGTACGTCGATTCGCATCATCGAATACCTAGTCAGTCAAGTTACAAAATAATAACCTTGCTGAATACCTAATATTTTCAGATAAGAGGAAATAAGTAAGTATCTATCTACAAACTTACCCGACATGACCTCATTTGTTTTATGGAATCAGCCTCCAAGACAATAGACTGACAATCATAGCAGTCAATGCGGAATTGCAGAAACTGTTGGTGTGGTGATCTCAGAAATTATTCGGTTATCAGAAGTTAAGCGGTGTCTTATATTCTTATCTTAGCGGATAGCCTGCACTATGATTAATTGACTAAAAATAAACAATGTGCTCGCTTATATAAAAAGTAGATAATAAGGAATATGGCGACAATGTAACGAGACGGTACGGTCTTCAAGACAATGAGAACACGAATTATACTTGGAACTGATTTACGAGTTTTTATTTAGGTTTTCTATTCTAGGATAATAGGTAAGTTATATCTGGCCCACCTCTACGAAAAATATAACTCAGAGTTAGTTACTAACTCGAGGTTAAATTTAGTTTATCATACATTATTGTCAATTTAACCTTGTGTTATCAACTAACCCTGAGTTAAGTTTTTCGTGCTAGTGGGCCTATGTAATTGATTAGTCTTCAATGATAGGTCGAGGACCTTTGACATTTATCTCTTTTGAACTTTTTCATTGTGTGTAAAGAGTGAGTGAACTGGACTAGGCTGGCTGGAGTGCTACAGTGCCTAGGCCTGCCGCGGAGCGGTGGGTGACACTGTCAGCCACCCTAACCTAGGCATTGTGAAAAGTTCACTGGCCGCCGCCGCCTGCGCCGCCACACCGGCCGTCGACGTTGTGCGGTGTGCCGAGATTCTACAATGCTGCGCTGTTGTAAACACAAGCAAGTGCATACTTTTATTAAGTATGTCAAGTACATAAACAAGACAACTTGCAAGTCTTCTGAATATTTTCAAAAAGGGTTTCTATCTATTTATTTGACTATGCTTTTATGTATACTTACGTAGATAAGTATTCAAGCCGTGGAATTCATCATACTGTAAGTAAGTAGGTACCTACCCAATAGAATGAGAAGCAAGAATCGAGACCGAGTGAGAACTACTTCAGAGCGCGAGCGAGCAAGAAAACATGTTATGTATTATTATTTGAACGTCGAATGGGAGAAACCTGCGTGCGGGCCTCACGGGCCGGCCCCCCTGCGCGCCCCGCGCCCCCGCCCCTCGCCGCCCGATCATATGGTCGGCGGCGAGGCGCTTACCGGCTGCTCAGAGTGCTCACTGCGACTCGCGCACTCGCCGTGGTCGCAACACTCCGCGCATCGCTCCACGCCGGCCGCCCGCGCACGATCAGCTGTCCGCCACAATACGCCGTCAGTCCCACCGGCCGCGTCGCGAGCTGTCAATAAGCCGCAGTGCGGTGTACCATGGAGCTGCTGTGCGCGGAGCGCGTGAGCCCCGAGAGCGGCGAGAGTGCGCGCGCCCCAGCCGTGCGCGCCCACCGCGCCGCTGCGCCCGACCCGGTGCTGCTGCGCCGCCGCGTGCTCGACAACCTGCTGCGCACCGAGGAGCGCTACGCCGTCACCGCCAACTACTTCGGCACCGTGCAGACCGAGGTCACGCCGCACATGCGCCGCCTCGTCGCCGAGTGGATGCTAGAGGTGAGCGCACCCGCGCCGCATGCCGCACCCACACCGCTCGCACTCCGCGCTCCATCCGCGGATCGCGCAACCCGAACGATCGCCATTTTGTCTCGTTTTCCGGCCACGTGTAGGAACTCCCTGCCGTCGCCGGCGGCACCAGTGGCCCTCGTATGCTCTCGCCACTGTCTGCTGACGGGCCCCCTCACCGCTCTGTGACTCCTCGGCTCTGAGGAGACAGCTCCTCCGTGCCAGGGTAGTGGAAGAGTGTTGCATATGTGCTGATGTATTATTGGTGTTCATGACAGACGTCAAGCGATCACGCAGCTATTTCTAAGCTGGATATTACGACTTTGTTTACACGATCAGCTGATCACTGTTTCGTTCCACATGTTAGATTCTTATAAGAATAACAACAACTATCTACCTACTAGTTCGTCGTGAGTATCTCGAGATGATCAGTGTTTGTTTGTCACAAGTTGAAGATAGTTATTTGGTGTAAGTAGTAAGTAAGCATGAAGTAGTAGGTAGGTAGGTTGTGTGAGCGTGCGCAGTGTGCGCGAGGGGCCCCGTTGGCGCGGGCGCGGTCGCCGACCGATGCGACTCCGCTCGTTCTATTTGAATAATCAGCTGATTTTGACACGCACACAGCTGACGCTCCGCTGCGCACTTATCTTTGCTTGTATATGTACATATAAATAATTACTAGCGCGCACACAACGTCATTGTTCGTACTCAGTGGCCTACATGACGTGTAATTTATTATGGTCTTGCTTGTTTAGTTAGCAGGATTCAAGCAGTAGTAGTAAAGTTACTCGCTCAAAGTTCCGGATGTCGTAATTGTATGTTCAGTAGAGCAGTCGTAGTAGTTGGTATAGTAGGACGAGTTATCTAAGTATTGCCCAGATGATTGAGCAGTGTGTCGGCTCACGGCTGCCGGCGCCACGTGGAGCCGGCCGGCGCGCTGACGTCACGCTCGCTGCTTGCCAGCGCCGGCTCCGCCGTCGTCTCCTCGGCTAGTCGGCTCACCTCGTGCTTGCACTCAGCTAGTCGCATAGCCTCGCATACCGACTTACCGACGTTTCAGCACAAGCAGACCGAAACGATCCTCAGTCTGTCGGGTCAATGACACTTCCAACGTGCTCGCATTAACTTTTATGTTTAATCATCAAGCGCACCCAAAAAGCATTATTATGACGATCCAAGGATTGTTCATGGAATCCGTATTATTACATTTTGTAATGCCCACTATCTAAATAACGATCGCGACTTTTTATTTCGCTGTAGATGTTCTTTTATATGTACCTAAATAAAACGACGTAGGATGACCACGAATGTCTGGAGCCTACTTACTTGCTGATATAACGAGTAATAGGTATTATGATAATCGCTTTGTTTTATAGCCGCCTGTGCCATTCATTAGACCCTCGCTCGTTATGCTTCGACAATTACCGATGTAAAAGCCGTACTTACCTAGACACTTAAATATTTGTCTTATTCTTTAATAGTCCTTTATCTGTTCGGTTATTATGGGTTGTCGTTGATTTGGGCTTTGTGTGGCGCACTCATAGAATGCATGGAGAATGTTGTATAGATAACTTATAAGAATCAGGACATAGTCGGCTGTGATAGTTAATTATGGGCGAGGTAGAGCGTGAGAGTGTGAGCGGTATGCAGCGGGTTATACCTGTGGTTATACGTTATAGTTTATAGTACATGTTTTGTTTTCACGGCGATACGATTGGATCCGTGCCGGTTCGCGAGTCGCGTTACCGTGCGAAACTATGCCGGGAACTATCAGCGCCGCAGCTCCGTCTCTCATGAAGTCATGGCACTCTCTAACTACGAACATACTTACTTTATTCCCGGCTTTCCATTTTACAGTACATTAAGAAATTATTCTATTCTACTTTAACCCTTCACATATCCAGCTCCATGTATCATATTCATTTTATGATAAGTTGCAAATGACTTCGCAACATTAGGTAGGTAGCGATGTTTTAATTATTAATTTTACAAAATATGTTCAACAAGGAAAAGATACCACTTTTGTGTTCGTTGCGATTATTGCTACGGTCAGGCCAGAGTTGCTTTTTTCCTGGTCCATAGGCTCAGCATCAATAAAAGGGTACTAATATTGTATGATTGTATTCCTAAATTCAGTAGTAATGTTAAATGGTTTATAACACGAACTGTTCCGGCGCTAGGCCACGAGTTCAGGAACCATTAACGTTGATAAGAAACGTAAACTGCAGGAAAGTAACGCGCCGTATTATCGCAATAAGTGTGTATTTCCATTTTATATATGGGTTATCAGGAATTCCGGATGATAAACTAAGCACGTACTTCTAAGAAACAAAACAGTTGGCCCCTTTTGACTCCGTTCAAAGTTTACTAACGGTTGTATTGTTTCGCAGGTATGTGAAGACCAGGGGTGCCAGGAGGAGGTGTTCCCTCTAGCGATCTCGTACCTAGACCGGTTCCTGAGCGTGTGCGCCGTCAGCAAGAGCCAGGTGCAGCTGCTAGGCACGGCCTGCCTGCTTCTGGCATCAAAACTGCGCGAGCCAGGCGCGCGCGCGCTGCCCGCCGAGCTGCTGGTCTTCTACACCGCCAACAGCATCACGCTCACCGACCTTTGTGTGAGTACCAACAGCATTCAATCCAACAGGTATCCAGCTATCATGCAATTGCATGATAGTACAGCGAGCCGCATGGCGGTGTCAGCGACATTTTAATCAGTATATTGGTTGCGTAGTTGCGTACAGTTCTCGCCAAGCTTGTAGACCGCCCTGAAGTTGGCTTGCCGATGAAGGCTCGGATGACGGATCGGTGCTGTCTCAGTTGTAGGTGCAGTTTGGCGATAACTATATCACTAATTACATCAATAGCACCGGGGTATGCGGCCGGCGTTCCGCGCACTGCCATATGAAGTAATATGAAGAATTAATTAACTTTCTTCGTCTCGGGAAACAGCTGATCTCATTAATCATGCAGTTTCGTGTGGCTGAGTTCTTGCACCGCGCACGCCGCCGCACGCGCTTGCACTAATTTTGCAGTTAGCTCTTCTAGGTGCTCTCGTGTCGTTCACTCCGCTGATTTCTAAATCATTCGCGCTCTGAACATCCGCGAGAGATTGGAATTCCAGTTTTATGGCGGAACATTAATTATATCTATGGAGTGATCGACTGTAGGCGCTACGCCGACTTGTGACGTGATTTATCTCAGCACATGTACTACTTGTCATGTTCATGTGAACAAATTAGCTATTCTCTGCGCAAGGTGACTAATGGAATTAAAAATACAAGAGTTTGTAAGATTCATACACTACGTCGGTGACTAAACGAAACACTACAGATATAAATAACTAGCCCGATATTAATAGCCACACTCTTAAATCAAAAATAAATAAAAAGGTCAAGTGCGACTCGCGTTCGTGTTCCCATACCAGTGTTTCCTGCCGGTGCACGGTGAATTGATTCCAACATTAACTTAATTATTTGTTTTTCCTTGTTTTGCGTTTATCGCCACTGTGGCACTTATTCTGTAAAAATAATAGTTAGCAAACCGCAAAATGGGAACCGTTCATCCTTATGTACAGATAGATTACGTTATGTATTATGTAACAGGTTTCTTATTGGTTACAGTACTCGGCAAACTTATTGGCCGCCCTGAAGTTAGATTTCCGATGCGCAAAGCACGAAGCGGTGCTGTTCTTGTATGAGGTTTACTCTCAGATAAAGTTATATGAGGATTTACTACTACCAGCCATTGTCGCCAACTTCAGGGCGGCCAAGAAGTTTGGCGAGTACTGTACTAAGTTACATTTCAAGATTTGAAGGATTTGTATTCAACTTAGGTCATGCTAGTCTAGAATTAGATATACAATAAGAACAGAGAGAGGATTCACCTATCGTAATCTATTGAAAAAGTGATCAAAATGTAAAATATTAATTACGTACTTGTACAAATATTACGTTTTAATTGTCCAGCTGTCAAAGTACCGACAGGCGACACTGACACAGTACCGTTCTCCTAGCAAACCATTACTCATAGTGGTCGTATGCACTGTCTAGCAACAGCAACTCACGTGGACAACTTTCCTAATCTTAATAAAGGGCATTGGCATTTAGGTTTGTTAGGCTTATCTATTTCAATAATTCAGTACCGTTAGGAACAGAAAGACGCAGAATTTGAACGTTATTATTTCACGTGTAGGTATTTGCATTTAATTTAACGTATTACGTGTGTGAGTGCATTTCGGGCGCGCGGCCACCCGCCGGGGCCCCGTCCGTCGCGCTCGTCCCGTAGATAAGTGCACGGTGCCACATTTTCGCGCGTCATAATACGCGACTCGTTCTGTCTGCGATGCAAGTGCATTCCTTGTAGTTTGTACCTGTCTTTACTAACGGCAATTTCACAATTGAACATTAATAAGTTATTAGCCAGTACTTTACATAATGATCTGTACTTAGTAACAACTTAGCAACGCTTGCTCTAAATTAGGGCGTAGGTAAACGTCCATACGAAATGATTGTAATTATACGACATACCGTAGGTGCGTATGGCGAGCGGTGGTCATGGAATGCGACAGGTCTGGGAGAGGGCTGCCCTCTCAGCTCGGACACTGTCCCCTAACGAGCCGCCGCCTTCTCGGAAGAACCGCCGAACGAGGCTCGCGTTTCAATCAGACCAATTACAGGCGAAGCACGCGGCTTATTTTTTCTCACGCGCCGCTCGTCCTAATCTCATCTCACGAAACTCGCCGATCGACACCACGCTCGTAAATGGATCGCACGTAGGGTTACCATTCGTCCGGATTAGTCCGGACATTTGACGTTCTATCCGACCTTCAGATTTGTCCGGATTTTATGCTTGCATAAAAAATTATGTTTTTATTTTTAATATGAACACGGGTATCCTATAAAAATATTTGATTGTTTCATACTTTTCAGATCGCGATTTTTTGTAGCCGAGTTTCTTATTTTTTTTAGTCGGTCTAGGTTTCTAAACAATTTTTTTCGTAACCAAAATGACCGGCTTTTTTTTTAATCCGGCTTTTTGTCATGACTTTTAAATTTTCGAAATGGTAACCCTAATCGTACGTTCAAATTGACTGACTAGGTATTTTTAATTTTTCACGATTGAATTTTTTACACGTTAGTCGTGAGTGGGACTCCGCAAATGTTCATCTGCAATATACGCGTTATGTTAATTCTCTGAGTCATGCCGTTCATGACTGCCAATACGAGTTAAATGTATCGCGACTTAGGATCAATGATAAATAAATTGTTCATCTTCATGTTACCTACTAAGACATTAACCATAAAATTCATCATAAAATAAAATAATTATTTACACACTTCGTGTACATAATGTAGCGACACTGGCATGACCTACCTCTAAATTCAATAACGTAGGTACCCAAAAATATCATTAAATAATAATTATTTTAGGAATACATTGTGCAGATTTGCATGTACATACGATACGTAACTGTAGTTATAATTTCCCATTTTGTAACTTGATTCAAGCAAAATCGTTGTAGCGCAGGTAAAATCGGTTTCGTAGCACTTTCGTAGACCCGCTACGAAATATCGTAGACGCTTCAATTTGGCCAACCATCGACATTTTTTGTAAAAATTTTGGTGCCGATAAAGAAGTACGACCGATTGCAGTTCATTATAATCATCAGTTTATCAATTCTGTGGAATCTTTCGCATATTATCGCAGTAACGATACCTACACATATTACATACTTAGAGTACTAAACATATGCTCATCTTTACAAACACTCATCCAAGTGTAGCTAATAGAAGTCTGCGCCAATTAATTAAGTTTTTATCTAAATCTACTCGATGGAAGCTGGTGTATTAACCTGTGGATGTTTTTCTACGTCTACGATTGTGTCGGAGAGATCTGTAGAGTGTGAGCACTATGTCACAGAATAAATAATAGTACAAGTACAGAAGAGTCACTTCGCGCAAAGATTTAGAGAAAGAGAGACTCTTGCTAGTAAGCAACAAAGTGCAATTCAGCTCGCACAAGCACTTAGTGCCTAACGCGATATTCACCTAAACCTTGCCGCTCCCTTCTAACGCGTAACTCTGTTGCTGTCTGGCGCGGCGTGACGCGCTAGGGTTGTCGGCTTACCGCTGCTACTATAAAATTCATCATCTATCTACCTTGTTGTTGTACTTACTTAGGTACCTAAGTATTAGTATTCCGCATATCTATTAATTATTTAAGACACCCCAAGAACACATATTTTATAAAAAAAAACACCATCTCATTATGCACCTACTACCGACAGGTACAGAGTATTTATATAATTATTTAAATACAACAAAATAGCTTATTTTTCAATATCTTTCGGAACAGTAAAAAAAATAATATCGATTCCTTGTTTTTGCCTTTATTTAGACACCCGTAAACACAACTGTATCTTTTATAGAATTCATTATAAGATCGTTTAGAAGTCATCGTTCTTTGCAAAAATCACAGTACAAATAATAACTCGGCTAGCGTGCGAGCGAGCCGAGCGGTAAGCGGCAACCTACTGCGATATTCCTTTTCACACGGAGCGCCGGCCGATCGTACCTAAACTGCGGAGTGAGACCCCCCTGACTATGTGTGTTGACGATGTGTCGTAGACGAGTACGAGTGTGAGTGAACAATCGGTTAGATTTGATTGTTGAGGTTGTTGGCGGTTGGCCGGCGCGGGCGCAAGGCTCGAGCAAAAAGAGCACGTCCTGGCATCCGCGCGGCTTTAATGCGAGGTCCTCGGAACCGAGCGAGCGGAGCAACCCGAGCGCTCGCCCATAAAACCTGTGCGTTCTCACATCCACACTACCACTGTAAACGTTTATTATAATTGAAGCATAAGTTTACGACCGCGGTGCCAGTTTGTCAAAAGACTATTCAATATTGCGTTTACGGTTAAAATTTAACTTTAATGAGAACTATTACAGGTGTAATCAAGTTCGATACCATAAACGTAGTGGATGTTTGATTGTGGTGCGGAATGTACAATTTTAGAAAGGGAATTTACGAGTTAGTTATAAGGGGCTACCCTATTTAAAGTTCTAATAATAAATGGTGGAATGCTATAATCTGTTAAAGGAAATTATTGTTTAGAATATGAGGAATGAGCATATTAGCACGAACGCGCGTTGTTTGCCGATCTCACGGCGCAGGCGCAGCGCTCGCTCGTTGTTTCCGGTGCAAATGAAACTTCCCCCGCGAACTCAAGCTAATGCGACACAACAAAACGACTACTTGTGTGCACTGCCTATGCCTGTGTACTTTCTAAGCACCATTATTGTAAGCAAAATCTTTACTAGGTATTGGAACAACGACTTCAGCTATACAAGTCGAGTATTATGTCATTATTACTGTCTAATACAGTTTTTATATTACAAATTTACAACAGGCAATTAATATTACAGTTGTACCTGTTACAGTTGTATATATCGGTATCCGAAGAATTGAATGAATATCTAACGTTTAAGAATCAAGCTTTTCACAATAAAGCTCTGCTTTCATTCCATAATAACATGTATTCCATTGACTAACCATTGTTGTTTCAAACAATGACTTTACGCACTTTTATATAACCTATCTGTGAAAAAACCAAAAAGAATCTGTTCTCATGTAAAATAGATGAGAGTGTCGATTGGTCAAACAACTCACATCGTTTGTGGAAGTCGGAGAACCAGTCGCATTCCAGTCGGCTCGGAAACTCCATGAGGCCTGCGATCGGTGACTTTGTTCCTTTTACCCGCAGTCCGCGAACTGTGATCAGAAAACGATCAGTCACTCAGATAAGTTGCATTTGTAGTGCGACACGTGCAGCTAGGCTAGGAGTGCTAGAACAGAAATTGTGTTAACGAGCGCGTGCGCAGATAACCTCAGCGAGTCAGCGCACACTAGTGAAGGTGCCGCGCAGACGCATTCGCTGCCGATGTCGCCTCGTTAGAAAATTGTGTCAATTAACTCGCTTAATAACATCACGCCCATACCGCCATACGTCGCTTACTTCAACCCATCTGCCATTACCATTCTACCGCAGATACAAGTTTCACGTATACTTGCTCCAATAACGCCAATCTGTTTATACAAGCAATCCATTTCGGTCGCTCTTAAATCATCAAGATTACTAGTCTGAGCAGCAATTACTTGTACAATTCGCCACTAAAAGGTACCTTCAACAGTAATAAAATTCCAATGAGTACTTGTTGAACATATCGTCCTATGCGGGCGGTGGCCGTGAGGGAAGAAAAAATGAAAAATTTGTGGTTAGGTGGACCGCGATGTGGATCGCGGCTAGCCAGTCGTGCCCATTGTGCTGCCTCGGGCACTCGGGCCCCTCTCGGATATCCTCGGAAACACCCGTCTTACTAAAGACACGACATAATACTTTTTATTACCTATTTGCAATAAAAAATGATGAGCTTATAAAAACTAAAAAAAAAAAAAAAAAAAAAAAAAAAAACTATCTCAACATTGTATAATGCGTTGCTTATAAGTATAACCTGCACCTTAACGCCTTGTTCATGCCGAGACTTGTAACTGTCAATGTAATCATTTTACAGGAATGCGCTGATGGTTATAATGTCTTACGTAAGTATTGCGATATCGTACATGCCTAACACGTTTTGTACGCTCACAGCTAAATTTGTATTCAATACTGCGCTCCTGAGGTTTTCATCGATGACTGTCTCCAATTAGGCATAAGCAGTAATAATAATCTGGGGTTATTCCGTAGGTTCTAATAGTCCTAAAGCAGTTGTTCACGTTCATAAAGCATAAATGTTTCAATTCATCATTACTTTTTAATAACCTCTGGTAAGTCTACGTGTTGCCATCCGCATCTGGAAAATTCCGAAGTTGTTTAGTCTCATGAGCTTAGTGGCCACGCGACACCGAGCTCATTGTTTGATTCTAATAGCGGCGCAGTCACACCGTTCGATGAAATTGGATAAAGCATGGGAACCGAGTGTGGAATTCAGCGAGTGTGTTGCGGGCAACGAGGACTGTTTGCATAGCTCGCTTTATTGGCTGTAACGTGGTTCGATAACTGCTGCGGCCGCCGCACCCGGCGCACCGCCGTCGCCGCCCGGCCTCCGCCACTCTAATGAACACTCGCGTGCAACTTTACGAGCTGCATTCCATCCGTCTCGGGTGGACCGCCTCGCATGTGTGCTGTACGGCTAGCGGCTGTACCACGCCGGTGCACACAAGGAGCGCTAGGCTAATTTATGAGATCAGCTGATAGGGGCACAGAACATAGACACTAATAAAAATCATAACTATTGTTTTTATCACATACATCCAGTCCGATGGATCCGCGTATCCGTCTCCCCCACCTACATTTGCGGTGAAGATTTTATGAATGCATTGTTTTCGAAGAGCTTTTAACCAGTCGCAAGTTAAACGATAGAGCGAATATTTTCATTTCGCGGTTGACCCGCATACTGGCGTTGCTAACCGCTTTTACTCACCTACTCTTTTTAGCTTCTTTCTATGTCAACGTGTTATAAATATTGTGCATCATTGGCGAATGCTCCTATTCATATCTACTTATTTATTAAATCTGATAGCGTCATTGTAACGTCGTGTTGCACACTCTCACACATACACAGTACCGATTTAATTCGACGTCCAGTGATGATACTTCATTCATTCATAAACATGATACGCGGAGAATCTGTATGCCCTAACTGCTATCCCTTGCTGAACAAATGCCGACTCTAAGATCATCGAAATGAGAAGTATAGTCGCTCGAGTGAAAAGTAACAGCCGCGCCGACGCGGTCGACCCCGCCGATTGAGTTAAGTAAACATCGAGTATTATCTGTCAACGGACATGCAACGCGTACATGTATGAGTGTGTACGTACACAAAATAATCAACTTATTCATGAAACGGTCTTTCAAATATTAGGGATATTCTGCCCGTTACTACATTCTTATATTCAGCACGAATTCGATCATACTACGTCAAGCTCGATTCAACAAAGTTGTTTTTAATCTAGGTCAACTGTAGCTTGGTTCTCGAAAGATAACAACTTGATAAAGTTGAACAGGTTTGTCGTCTTTGATTTGCCATTTGTTCTATAGGAGGCTACGTTCGACAAGAGCTCTATTTTTGGGGCTTTGACTACATACCCATATTATAAAAATATCAAGGCAGAATGTCAATTGCGTCACCACACTCTACTTGAATATTTAAAATATAATATAATATATAGCTCTGTTAGATCATATATATGAAATCATCATAACGTTATAGGAAAGGTCTTCGTTTAGAATTAGGTAGCTAAAGACAGTCTAGTCTTAACTGTGGTATAATGTGTGCTGAACTTGTCGATACAAAGACTAATGGCCGGCACATTAGTAACTTTGTTTCCCAACGAGACTAAACAAAACATGAACTAAAACTGTAACATTGTTCATTTGATTGCACAACGCAGCACCGGGGACTACCTACGCTCCGTTCCGGGAAGTCGAGCGAAACTCGGCGAGTTAGTGATTATAGCGGCGGATGTGGCGACAGGAATGCTATTTTATTATCCAACCGCACCGATATTGACCTTTCTGGTGTTATGATGGCTGATAAATCTATTTATAAACCACTTGATGAATGTGTTGTTTCGTTGTCAACAGAGTTGGGAGCTGCTGGTGCTGTCGAAGCTAAAGTGGGACGTGGCGGGCGTGACGGCGCACGACTTCCTCTCGTTGCTGCTGACGCGCCTGCCGCTGCGGGGGCTCGTCAACACCGAGATGGTGCATCGGCACGCGCAGACCTTCATCTCGCTCGCCGCCAGAGGTACGCATTCCTAACGCTTCCTGCA
Source organism: Anorthoa munda (assembly GCA_945859665.1). Taxonomy (NCBI): domain Eukaryota; kingdom Metazoa; phylum Arthropoda; class Insecta; order Lepidoptera; family Noctuidae; genus Anorthoa; species Anorthoa munda. The sequence continues at coordinate 14,727,058 of OX243902.1, read as the reverse complement.
CCCAAATATAACTATAGGGATGATGTCAGCTGATACTCGGCCGTCAAAACCAGTCCGCATCAAATACACGAACAGAAGGGCCACTTAATCCACGTTAATAAAAATCACCACTTAAGATAAAGCCTCAGACGGATGCCAGTAAAAATGTTTATTGCGTGCTTACTTGTTACAATGTCAGGCTGTGTTAGTATCTTCCATAGATAGTTCACTTGTCTTGAATGAGAATGTAACGTTTTGTTTGCAACGGCAGACGGTAATTAGCATCTAGATTCCACGTCATGTCACGACAATGTCGTCTTGCGCCGCGGGCCGCCTTGCTCTACGGACACATGTCACTGAACCTTTACTTTAGAATACTCCACTTTCCTTAGAGCTACTTTCTATTCATTTTTCCAATTGTTAGTGTTACTCAACTTTACGCAACTGAAGAATTATATAGTGACGTGTATATTTATTCATTTCCTTCCATTTGGTATCAATTGGTCTACAGTTTTATCTCTGCTGTAGATAAATTACATATTATGACTATTGTTTTTCATGGCCTCTTTGTTACGGTATATTCTAAAATGAAACTAAGGATTTATAGGAAAGATAGGAAGATCACAATCGTAGAAATGTGCATAGTGGGCACGTTTGAGCTCGTTGAAAAGGCTAATGAAAAAGAAAACAAACGCATGAAAGCATAGCCAAGACTTGTTTATTGGGTAATTGGATATCTAATCCCTATTTATTAGATGTAGAATGTTTAGGTTATGGTGTAGGTCAATTTATTTGTGGAGAAGATGGTTATCGTTCGCCGGCGGCTAGCAGAGAGCGCGGAGGCCAGAGTGTAGCGAGATGTGAATAGGTTTGTTTACGGTGAGGGCTATGTATGCGGCGGCGAGGGAGTGAGGGAGCTCGGCTCGGGCTCGGCGGCGTGTGTGTGTCCTGGCAGCGGCCGCGCCGGCGCCTCCCACGCCGCTCGCCTGAGCGCATTCCAGCACGCCTCGGGACTCCCGCCCCCGCGCCGCGCGCCCTCCGCTACCCTCATGGGATCATATGTTTTTGTGCAACGGTTTTTGTTGTTCGCCGCCGCTGTCGTATTGTTTTTTGTTCAAGAAGTTCACGCTCCAGCTCTTTTATTTCACTTGGTTCTCGGATATCATCTCCCACTTGCGAGTCCGAGGCAAATGGAATCTCCTGTGCTAATGTAGCCAGCCGAGAGTGCGCGACATTACACATTTCCATTTATGAAATATGGATGATCTTGAAACTTCGAGCTAATTCAGGAATACCGCTGCGGTTCTCATGTCACCGTAAAATGGAAACTACAAAAGGCTCATTATCTTTGATGGATTGTGAATAATACCAAGGGTTTATTTCTATATGAAGATGTATGTGTGACGTGTGTGTAGTGCGTACTACCCTCCAGCGGTGAGACCGCGTAGACCTGACGTTTCGCGGTATCGAGCGAGCCCGCATTATGTATCATTATTTGAATGGCACAATTTACTCTGGAATCATAACTCGTCGGGATATTAAATCTGTAATGGGTTATTTTAATGCTGACAACTCTCGCCGGCCTCTCCCGATGATGATGATAAGTTATACATAATTTTGTTTAAAAAAAAAACTGTTGTCTCTTCGTTCAGGGTTATTTTTTGCAAGTCTGTGTACAGAAAGGTGTAGAAGGCATGGATATAGTGAAGTAGTTCTCATAGGTACAAAGCGAGGTGTGACGCCGGCCTATATTGCGTGAGACAGGTATCTTATCTCGTCGGACGTTTTCTTTCACATGTGAGCGCTTCGCATCGGATAGCAATCGTTGCCGACGACGTCGCGGCGTCGCGGGGGCTGCGCGGTATTTGTTCCGGTGGGCAATGAATGCCGCGTGTAGTATCTCCGCACTAGCGATGCCCGATTACAGATAAATCGATTAAATCTCCAAGTAAATAACCAGTTGTTCACATGACTACGGTTCACAGTCTTTTTGTGCGTTATGGCATTGCATTTTAATTGATTTTCAACAATTAAAGAACACGCCAGTGTCCATCCGAATAGTTGTCGATTATGTAATAATTTTGAGCCATTTCAGTCCACTTCCAAACGAATAGGTACCTACGAGTAGTCCGGCCTTGTGGGAGCGTTCACCTCGCGAATCGACTATTGCGCGTGCGACGAGTACCTGTGCCGACTGCCGACGACACCTATTACATGTACTTCATTTTCAAGGGCAATATTAATGACCATTATGTCACTGCCTTCGGCATTCATCGCGAAACTTGAAATTGTCAATACACACCATCTTATTTAGGTGTCAAGTTTTAACAGCTAACAATTAAGCATTCATTCAGAAGTCAATTTAATTTAAGAATAATTAACACCACTTTTCGAGCAACGAACTTTTAAAGTGATACAGAATCGAGAAACGGAAGTATCACCGTGCGTAGATAGGCCATACTTGGCCACGGGCTGTCTACGAGGGGGCGACACTGAACACAATTTTATTAATTTACATACACACCAAAGTGCGTTGTGGGACCGTCGCTGAGGCACTTCCTCTAGAAAGTGTATATTAGTGATATTAGCTCGTGACCGTGAGGCAGCAGGCAGCAGGCGCGTCACGACTAATAAGGACGGGCTCACTTCCGCTACGTGTGTGTCCTGTGCCTACGCCGAGCTGTTGTACCTAGCACGTCTAGGTACTGTCAGTGCTGAGCCGTGTCCTCACACTCCGTAATCAACTGGCTGCAGATCTTGATGCGCTTGTGACAAAGGGGCTGCTCGTTTCAGGGTCGCAGTCGGCAGCGCTCGCCTCGGACGCGCACCGGGTACTGCGCTGGCTGTTTGATTAACATCAGATTATGCAAATGCCCCGAGTGAGCGGCCGCTTTCGTTGTTTCATCTCTCTCTTTTTATTCGTCCCTCTGCCCGTTCCCTTTATCTCGGGTATGCCGACATGCAAATTAAAAAAAATGAACATGAATCTTTTAAATGAGCTGAAAGAGTGTTCGATATCCATACATTGGTCGGTATAATAGAGTCTACTTAATGATGAATGGAAGGTCCTTGTAGGCTTCACTCGTATTGTTTGCGTCTTCGTGTTAGTGGGCATTTGTGGTTCCACACTGAGGTCCTTATCTCACTCTTGTGTAGCGTGGGAACAACTTTTGTAATTCGCATCGGCCATCAGTAAAAGCTTACTATTAGCATAATTATCGAATTAATGCTAAGGCTTAGGTATTGGGTGGATTAGTAAGTACATAAATCGACAAGGTCAACCAGCTGATTTTCCTGCTACATTATCAAGTGAAGCAGCTATGTGTGGTGAACTCAATAACTGCTGATAAAGTGCTTTGAAATATGGAGTACGTATATAATATAGTTAGTTTATTAACTCAGAAAATCTTGATTTATTTTTATAAAACAAAGTTTCGATTTCGGCCACGAAAATCTAGTTAGGTAAAGACAGCTTGCTTCATTAGTAGCGATAGTTTTCAGTACCTACCTACTCATTCGGAAAGTAGTACACCTAAAACTACAATTGATTGTTTAAATTCATGATGATGACGTGGAAATCAAAGTAGGTAGGTTTATCAATCAGATCACTTGTAACGGTCACGATACGGTTCGTGATAGGTACTATAATTAGACAATGCGCAATCTTTTCAGTGATCTATCACACGCAATGCACTCCAAAGCCTCCATAGGCAAACTAAGAGCCCATGAAAATATACTGCACAATAGCAACCTATTATGCTTGTTACTTGTCGGTTTTCATGATGATAATTACAATTTGTGTCTTTTTCCTGCCTGATATTCTTGTTCGTGTAGGTATTTCATACAAAACACAGCCTGTGTTCGTTCAATATCAGCTTACATACGTGCACATATATGATGTATGTTGGTATAATGGTTTTGCCAAAGTAAGCCCGTGAGAAATATTCAAGTGAGGCGAAGGAGCGAGCCTGTGGAATGCGGCCGCGAGGGCGGGTGCCGGCTCCTTTGAGGCTGCACTCTCCGCAGGAGACTGACAACCTGCGCGAGAGAGAAAGGAACATTTCTTTTGCCGGATATGCGCCACGCCTCTAGCCTCTACGGCCGACGATCGCCGTATTAGCACCGTCTACGGACGTCGCGCGTCGTCGCCTACATGAAAAGCTAATGCGCTACACTTTATGTACCTTCAATTTTAACGGTCACTTTTGAATGCAATGAGGAAGCGCTGCAGGAAAATTTATTTAAAATTAGCTGAGCTGATCCAGATCCCATTGTGGTTTTAATGAACAAGCGGTCCATTGTTTTAATTAAATAATCAGAACGCTGAAATAACGGCAATTTTAATTGATGTAACAATATAGCTTGGTGGATTGATGATGCATTAATTAATTAGTTTAAGAGCTTTTTACTTAGGATGTTTATTTACGGAGTGCTGTTTGTTTGTTACAGATTACGAGTTTACGTTGTATTCGGCGAGTACGCTGGCGTCGTGCAGCATCGCGGCGGCGCTGCGCGGGCTCGGCCTAGATGGCCATCTGTCGCTCCTTCACGAACTCACGCGCACCGATTTGGTAAGTTTCTATCAATCACTTATTATTTAGTTAGCGTGTCTATGTTTAGAAACTACTAGTTCACACATCAGATTGTAAATTGATTACTACGTCTAAGTAAACAGGTACAACAAAAGAATAAGGTTAGACAAAAAAAACTTCCATTTGCTGTAGTTTGTTTGTCCAATCTAAGCACGAACACAGTGTCTATCATGTAAGCTGAGCTAAGAGAAACTTAGTACCTCGTCAGCTGCAATGTGCTAACGTTTGATTGTTGTTATAGGACTGCCTTCAGACGTGCCTTGAGCAGATCGAGGCGATGGTGCAGCATATGATCGAAGAGCGCAGCGGGGTGGTCCCAAACGGGCAAGCGCGCGAGGCCGCGGGCTGGACGCCACCACCGACGCAGGACAAGGCGCACAGCAACGCCGCTACGCCCACTGACGTGCGCGATGTGCACTTCTGAACCACCTGGCGTCGCCGACGTCGGCTGGCGTGCCAACGTCCACCGCGCGGCCGACCATTGCTTTAATTACGGTGCATTAGTACGAAAATACTTTAAACTAACATGTTCAAGATGCCCGTGATAAAGGACTGAACCCAAGACTGACAATCGTATGTCTCTAACGTAGGTAATTTTGTACGTATCTTACTAATCGCAACTTGCGCATACATAATAAATAAGTGTAAGCCCTGCGTGCTACTGTAATTTGCCTCTAGTCTGTGCGTTCACTAAAACTGTTTTGCATTGAACGAGTTTACTTTAGATAAAACTTTCAGTTCTAGTTTATACGGTTCTTGAAATTACAATCTACCTCTTAATAATTTAAGCTTCAATTTCACCTGCCGAGAGCTCTTTTAAATCTGTAATAGTTTGCCAATAAAATAGCTGTTACAAATAGTCATTACCTTGTTACATGTTCGTATGGGACCAAAGTTAGCTCCACATTTTTTTCTTATTTTATAACATGAACTGACTCAATCCTTCAGTTATTTTGTAATTAAAATATCTTAGTTTTATGCAAGTATATTTCGTATGTTACTAGGACATATTTATCAGCTGATTCAATCACTGTTAGTAAAAGTAAGCCAAGGTACAATACCTTAAACTTTTACTCACTTCCAATCAATCATTTAGAAGTTCATATTTTGTTTATATAAATATCCACCTTTTGATTAGCGAAATTCTTGAAGGAATAACAAATGACATCAGATTTACGTTATTGTATCGGGGGAAGGCAATAAATTACGCTTGTGTATTGTAAAAACTAATATTACGGTCATTTACATATTATATTTATAGCACAATACGGAGTCAGAACTATGTATAAAATTAGCCGTGCAACTGCAAATAATATTTACATGATAAATAAATAAAATAGGTAATAATGTAGGCAAGGGGCTGTATATTTTTGTTTTGATATTGCACTTTAAAAACTTATGTATGTAAGCAAATTGATTTATTACCTTTGTTCCTTACATATTAGTTTAAAAAATATTGTGATAAGTGTTATAAATTATAATTTAACTTCGTATCATAGTCACTTCCAGTCATAATATGTTAACTTAGAAGTACTATGCGAAACCATTTCGGATTATTGCTAAAGAAAATTAAAAAAAAAAACAATGTGATCCATGCTTAAGATGTTTAGGTTAGAACTTAGTTATAAATCACGCGATCGTTCCTATGTTTGAACCATCAGAACTATACATACTGCAATAGTCAACAAGTTCCACTATTTGTACTTAATGTTTCGACTAGACTAATAAATTATCGAAGCGCTCGTAACTTTAATTAAAAATTGTGATACAATATCTTCATATTTAGATATATACGTATGTGTTAATTATTTAAGTACGGGTGGCGTAGGCAGAAGTAACAGTGAGTGCTGGTTAAAATTTAATTAATTTTATAGTAATTATAATGTAAGTTAGTTATCTGCACCCTGATAGTTATGTGCACATTAAGTTTTGATTGTTATATTAAAGTGAACAAGAAATCACTCCAATGTCTTCCAAGAATATGTGACAGCCAGGCAGAATGTTGAAGTGTCTCGTGAAAATGTTTAGTAAGGTATTGCGTTTATATTTTTATAGTTTTCATACTTCTTGTTATATAACATACGCCTGATTGTTCGTACAGAATATAAGTTTAACTATTTAGGATCTGGTGTTGATGTACATATTTTAGATTTACATGTAAATATTAGTATACACATAGATATGCTGTAAGCATGTGGTGCCATAAGTTACACTACTAAAGGAGTATTTTTTTATTAAAAAACACATTTATTCATATTGATTTAGTATCACAGAGACTTGATACAATACCTTCAAATATTTAAATAACTGTATTTGATAAGCAATACCCTTCAATGCAATAAATATATATTTTATTTGCACAAACTTGTTTGTGTAGTATCTTACCTAATGTTTAGGTATCTCAATAGTAAATACAGTGTCTAGACATGAACATACTGCCGAATAGAAATATATGCTTAATATATTAGCTTGTATATAAAATTATGTGGGAAAACATACGCATTACGAAGTTAGTCTTATTAAATGCTATTTGGCTTGTGGACTGGCTTTTTCGAAATAGTGTATAAGAAATTTAGTATGTTTATTATGAACTTAGATTATTAAAATGTTAAGGAAAATTGTATTTTCCTATAATGCGATTTATAACAGAGGATAAAATGCTTTGGAGCTACTCAGCTCAAATAGAGGCGAGCTTTGAGCGATTTATATGAATATTTCTTTTTTTCTTTAATAATATCGTAAGGACCAAAATTCTAAAAGTTATGACAAGAACATTTTCATTACTTTGATTTTATATTGTGATTTTCTATATTTAAGTGACATATTGGATTATAGTAGATATTAAGTTGTTGAGAGTGTAAATATCTAAAGAAAAAGTAATAAAAAATTCAAAATATACTTCTATATTCTCATTTCTACGCCTTAACTATACTAATAACACACACACATTCTACAAAGCCGCATAAACGGCGGACAAACAGCGCCCAAAAACAGGAAAAAATATTTTCATTTTTTTTTCACTAGTGTCCATAATACTTTTTAATGAACCATGACAAGAAGGTGATTCATGCACTAAAGGTGGTAATAGGACAAACACTGACTTTGTGTTTTACAATTATATTTAAATAAAGATGACTGTAAAACACAAAGCCAGTGTTTGCCCTATTACCACATTTAGGGCACGAATCACTTTTCCATGTGGTCCTTCGAACCGGATTTTTGGTTGCAGTGACTGTCTGTAGTGTTTGTACGTTGTTAGACTGCCACTTAATTAAGCCTCACTTTTATCCTTGGTGACTGGCTCTAAGATCCGACTGCACAAATCTGCAGGTATAAGGGTTTTTGATTACTTAATTTTCATGAATTATACTTGATAGTAAAATAGACTGCTGCAGGGTTGGTACCTTAATCAAATAAATTGTTTGGTAGTCAACTCCAAATATACGTAATATAAATGAATCAAACGCCATTTGAAAGAAAGTGGTGCTGAAAGTAGTAAAGAAAAGGTTGGCAGCTCTCAGTTAGCCGCCACCTGGGTGTTGTCAGTTTAACTGCTAAACCTGCACCCTGCTAATTGCGTGTCTGTTTTGACACCAGCACACTCCTTCCCTTTCATTTTGAAAACTCGACAGTTTTCATTGCGTGTTTTACGCTGTCGTGTAAACGGATTTTTGAACATATTTGCAAGGAAAGCGTACCGTGCGCTATTCTTTGAACTTACACAATTAGGGTGCCAGTAACACATGAATGGCGGCTAACTTAAAGCTAGATGATGTTCCATACACGCATACACGTAACGTTACAGGAGAAATTCCTGCTGTAGGATATGATAAAGTAAAAAAAGTACTGTTTGCGGCCAGAAAACCCATCTATTCTACAATCAAGGTTCTTATTAATATTATAAATGCGAAAGTTTGGATGGATGTATGTTTGTTACTCAATCGCGCCAGAAAGACTGAACGGATTTGTATGAAATTTGGCATTTTACTACTTTTCATCTTACATCCCGGTAAATTTTACATTTGGATAAGAAAACACTTTTCACGGGAGCGAATCCTCTAGCAGAAGCTCAGTCATTCATAAAAATAAAGCTTCATCAAAAACAATATACCCGTAGATTTTAGCAGTGGGCTCTCATACTACCTTACTATTTAACTTTTTAGGATGATGTAATCTTTTGTTATATACCTAGTTCATACCAAAGAGAAGACATCGTCTTAAATATCTAATGGACACAAAGAGGCAGAAATTATCAAGCATCTTATAAGTTAGTTACTGAAGGATAACAAAGAAACAAAATATAAATTGAACTCCGTTTAATCAAGAAACAAATTTACAAATTCAATATACAAGGATCCTTATTCACATAGAATCCGTTGATTATATACATAAATTATACAGGTTCCGAATTTTATTAATACATGTTACAAGTGTGAACAGCTTATGTGAACAACGATAACATTTACACTATGAATGAAAAGGCACGATTCAATCCTTTGGAAAATATTAATTTCATAAATTAGCAAATGTCAACAATCGCGGTTATCATTGACATCACAATTTTAATTTAAAATTAATAATAATATAACAAGAAAAGGAACATAAAATTAATAAATAGGACAGTTTAGTGGAATAGTTTTTCGCGTCTAACATCACTTATTAATTACATTAGTTGTCTACAACAAAAAAGGGGCAAAAGACAAAGAATAGGTAAGGTGATGAAGGAATGCAATAAGCTCAATAGTTCTCGCCAAACTTTTTGGCTGCCCTGAAGATGGCTACAATGGCTGCGCAATATTAAATCTCAAACAAAAACAGCAACGATCCGTGCCTTGCGCATCAGAAAGCCAACTTCAGGGCGGCCAAGAAGTTTGGTGAGAAATATTTAATAAAGAATTTCGTCGTTCGTTCGTACTCGCCAATCTAATTTTCTTATGTCCGATATCCCTTACTTATGGATTTAGACCTTCCACGCATTAATTTATAAAAATTGTGCTTTACAGGTCACTTTTAAAAAACCCAATTCGAAACATAAGAATCGTATTTAATAAAATCACGCATACCAGACCATTAATTTAAAGATTACTATCTAATTTATTGTACTAGGTTACAGATGGAAGAGATGAATATAAAGGAAATTGTCGAAAGAATAAATTGATCTGGTAAAATGATTGATTATTTCGTTGGCAAGTTTCTAAGGGCACAATTTACAACTAAATGTTTAGCGAAACATTTGAAAATTGTGATGTGCTGAGTGGTGGCTCTTTTGATAAATGCAAGTAAAAGCATAGAGGACTATTCTCAACAGGGTAGTAGCATCTTACCCACAAGGAAGTTTGTCTGTGTATGTATCCTACGTAACTTCGTCGGAGCTCGAGGACGGCTGGTTTCAACCTCATAATAATATAACCTATACAATAAATGCGCGACTCACATATGGACTACTTTTGGTGTACTTTTTCCTCGCAGCCAGTTTAGTAGGACAGTTGACGTACTCTGGGCATCTCGAGCTGGAATTAAAAGAAAGTTTATTTAAAACTTATACTTATAAGAAATAATAACCTAACCTAGCAACACATGTTATTGGAGGTTATGACAAAGAATGCAAAGAATATCCTATTAAAACGACGACAGCCGCCAATAACAGGAGACAATGAGGCAGCACAACGCGCGCTCGCTTCACACCCGCGCGACCCGAAATTTTGTAGTTTTTTTTTCTATTATATTTATGTCAAAAAAAAGCCTTACATTAAAATGTAGATAGTTAAATTGTCTTTGAGATGGTGAACAAATAATTAAAAAATACGCCCGGCGGTTTTGGAGCAATTGTAGTTTATTTTTCCGTGTTAGGCTTAGCACGCATTGCGATTTATAGCCGCGCGGATTTATATTCGCGTACTGAATCATAACTAACACGCACTGCGGATAGAATACGGCGCAATTTTTGTATCTTTCTATCTGTTCATAGAGATCTAAATATTCGCGCGAATTAAATCCACGCTGCGGTGCGGTGGATTCTGTGGCAAAACCGATTTCTTGCGGTATTATTTCCTCGAGATTTATTTACCGCAATACGTGCAGCTTCGTACAATTCCATGTGTCGCAAATTGTGCGGATATAAACCGGTGTGCGACATTACTTAGTCTTAGTAGACATATCTTTACAAATTAATTACACTATGTTATACGAATAAAAATTAAAATGTTCGTAGATCAAATAAGAAAATGGTCTAATGTAACATATATTTTTTTCAAAAAAAGAAATACTACCAGCCTTTTAGACGTGATTCTCATTTTTAAATCAGCTGCTGAGGGTTATCAGCGCCTTAAACCATCTACTTGTGGCACAGATTACTGCTTGTGGGGGAAATTTCACCTACTCGTGATTTGAGTAACCCTTATCACACTTTTATAAAATGGAACATTGATAAAGAAAAAGCTTTTGTAAGGATCAAGCATCTTGCAAACTTCGGAACACCGTTATCAAAACTAGTGCAAAATTGCATATTGTGAAGCGCAGTATCGAAGTATGTCAACGGTATTAGTTGAACAGGAATTAGTTGACACCGCGTGCTGAATTCGAAATATGGCATAAGTGGAAGTAGCCCTATTGAGCTCCTAACATCATCCTTTTCTTCTTTGGCCTTTGTCCTTTACGCGGGGTCGGCTTGCCCAATTATGCGAAGCCATTCATTTCGGTCTTGTGCGTACCTAACATCCTGCTATTGTAAATGGAAGTAGGTAGGAACTTTTCAGAAATGTTTGTGTTTGTTTGTCTTCATCCAATCATTTTAAATAGTGAATTATTTTATTGTCGCATTTTTGTTTTGTGCATGTTAGATAGGTATTTCAAGAAAAAAACATGTAGGCATAGTATGCTCTATTACCCGTGCGAAGCCGGGGCGGGTTGCTAGTACGTAATAACACTAATATTATAAAGGCGATAGATTGTAAGTGAGTTTGTTACTTCTTCACGCCAGAACGGCTGAACGAATCTGGATGAAATCTGGCACAGAGATAGAGACTTAAACGCGGGCGAAGCCGCTGGGAAAAGCTAGTAAAAAAATTAAACTAATGTTATGTTTTCCATCCAATAAGGAACTGCTTCACAAATATTCATTCATTTGGATACTGGAATAAAACCTCGAGAAAGGGTAGCTAATGGAAAGTAACATGTAGACAGAGAAACAAAGTAATTTACGAGTTTCTAACAGGGAATCTCCTAAAATACTAATCGTCAGGATTTAAATGAAACTTTTTTCTCTAACAGGTAGGCTGCACTATTACCTCGCAACATGGGATACGTGTTGTTCACATGAGGATAACCACTAAACGGCTTAACTAGTTCAATAGCTTGTAGAAATCCTTTAACTACGTGGGCGGCTAAAATAATAATAATAGCAACCGAATTTTGGTCACGGAGGAGGCCAATCTCAACCGCTAAAAAAGGTGCACTGTCTGTTCCTTTACTCTCATATTGTGATGGCAATCATACACTAACGGGGAGAGAAAAGGCGCAGAACCAATCTCCATACGTGCTTAGGCGTGTGGGTTAGTGACTTACAGAGCGTGTGATGCGCTTGTGCCAGCTGGTCGACGGCTTCGGGCGGCAGGTTCGCAACGTCGCGCTGTAACAGTCGCAGGTCCAGTTGTCTCTGTTCGCTCTCCTGTCGCAGCCGCACGTCGCGACTGTGACGCACCGTGCGTAGTTCCGTCAACCTGAAGCAAATAAGTAAGTTGTAAATTGTAGAAAATATTGAATGGCAAATACATGATAAGTTTTTCGTTTACAAGCACATAAACTTCTTCGGATGGTTTCCAAAAAAGGCAACAGTAACTGCAGGCAGATATAAAATATCGTCTGTTTTACGTAAATAAATAAGGTCTACACTCACTTGGCCTGCAAATGTGGTTTATCTGGATCCGGATCACTTATACTGCTGCTTCGCGACGTCTGTCCGCGGTGGGTATCAACGAACTCTCTCTCAACTGTAAAGCTCGGCAGTTCCGATATCGTTTCTTGGCTCGAGTTCATTGATTCATCAAAGCCTGCCATTTTTAATTTATTTTTCATATCTTCATTTAATCTTAAGCAGTCTGACAATCGCAACTGTAACGTATCTCTCTCTTCCAACAAATGCCCTAGCTCCATTGTGAGTTCCTCGCACCGAACATCTCTCTGATGCAACATGTACAACGCCAGATCTAGCTCGGCTCTGGGCACAGCGTCCAGCAGATCCTTATTCATAACATTTTCAGTCCGTTCTCCTTCAGCACCAGGTTTAGTATCAGACGCGAATGATACGTGTTTTTGTATCTTAGCACTCGATGCTCGCATCAGATTCTGTAAATTCGTAATCTCGTCATTTAGACCAACTATTTCAATTTCTTGGTTTTCTAATGCCGATTGCATTTCCGCAGTCTTTGTTGAATGACTTTCTAATTCCTGATTTAAGTCAACTATTTGTTTATTGAGATTTGTACATTCAATTATCTTGGCATTTAATTCTTCTAATAATCTTTCCTTTTCCGCATGTGCTTCATTCCTTATTTGCTCGTGACGACTGTCATTTTCGTGCATCTTTAACCGAAGTACAGCTAATTCTGATTCTTTTTCGAAGCTCAAATCTTCTATTATTTTCTCATATTCAATGAGCTGCTTCCTAACATTCTCAAACTCTTCGTTCCTTTGCGTTAATGTTAAGGTGTAGTCATGTGTCTTTTGATATATTTCACTCTCTTTCATTCGAAGTTGATTCGTCACTTCTGCAATTGTCTCCTCAGCTTCTTTTATTTTACCATGTAAATCCCCAATGACTTGATTTAACTCATCATTATTAGTTTTGCATATAATTAACTCATTTTGTATATGTTTGACAGTTTCTTCATAAGATTCTTTATGTTTATGATTGTTCACAGTATGTTCTTGAATAATTTTTTCATATTCTTCTTGTTGTTCTAATAATTTATTTTCATGGCCTACTTTCTCATCTTCCATTTCCGAACGTAACATATCCAATTGATTCATTACTTCAGCATACTTCGTTTGTAAGTTGCGAACATGCTCTTCTTTATCTTCTAGTTTATTTTGTAATGACGTAACTTGTTCAATTACAATCAACTTACTAGTTTCTTCTTGATTGGAAGACTGTACATTTTCAAGTAACTGCTCATATTTTGCCTCGGAAGCGCTTATTTGGGTTCTCAAATCTGATTCTATCTTTTGGAAGTCTGCTTCTCTTTGGGCCAGATGTTGCTTCCACAATTCTGCTATTTCAAAGCCACGCTGATCAATGGCGCTTGATACTGAAGATCGTAACTCAGCAACAGTAGAAAGTAAATTATCATTTTCTCCATTCAGGTTTTGCATCTTGGTATTCAAATCGTTTATTTGAACCTGATATTCCTTGGTTTTTTGTACTAATGCCAGATTTTCAGATTCTAATTCCAGTATTTTTGTGTTTGCATCTTCCAATGCTTGTTTCATTTGTATACAATGCTGTTCCAAAGCACTACATTTCTCAGCAAGAGCTAAACTGTCTCCTCCTTGTAATTTATCCACACCCTGGTGCCCTTCATGCAAAAGTAATTTTGATTTTATCTTTTGATTTTCAGACTCTAATTGCAGTATTTTTGTGTCAGCATCATCTAATCCTTGTTTTAATTGTACACATTGCTGTTCCATAGTGGTGCATTTTTCAGCTAGTGCTAAACTTTCTTCACTTTGTGATTTATTCAAGTTTTGTTGTTCTTCGTGCCAAAGTAACATTGACTTTACATCTTGGTTTTCTAATTCTAATTGCAGTATTTTTGTGTTTGCATCATCTAATCCTTGTTTTAATTGTACACATTGCTGTTCCATAGTGGAACATTTTTCAGCAAGGGCTAAACTTTCTTTATTTTGTGATTCATTCAAGTTTTGTTGTTCCTCATGCCAAAGTAATTTGGATTTTACGTCTTGATTTTCGAATTCTAATTGCAGTATTTTTGTGTTTGCGTCTTGCAATCCCTGTTTTAATTGTACACAATGCTGTTCCATAGAACTACATTTTTCAGCAAGTGCTAAACTGTCTACATTTTGTGATTTATTCAAGTCTTGTTGTTCCTCATGCCAAAGTAATCTTGATTTGACATTTTCTAGATCAGAAAGTAGAGAGGATATTTGGATCTGAGACTCGGAATCTAATTGTTTCAATTTTAATATCTCCTCTTGTAAACTTGAATGCCTGTCTACTAATGTAGTTTTGTCATTTTCATACTCTGTTCTCAGTTCTTCATAAATTGTATTTAATTTGTCATAAGACTGTGACAAGTCTTTATATTGGATTTCAATATGTTGCAACTTTTCTGTTAACAATTCATTACTCTTCACCAGTTCACTATTTGTTTTATGCAATTCGTCAAGTTGACCTTTAAGCTGTTCACAGTTTTGAATATCTCTGTGGTGATGCTGCAATTGGTTATTAAGATTGCTGATTTCGTTTTTAAGCGATGTTTGTTGTATCTGGTATTCATTGTTTTGAGAATTTAATTGATCAACTATCGACTGTAATTCATCATTCTCTCTTTCGATTTTGATAAGTTCTTCTCTGAATTTACTTTCGTCAACATTCAATACGGAAGATTCTCGATGTTGTGGTTGTGATTCCTTCGTGTCTCCTCCCCATTGCATTGTCGAGAGCTTATCATTGGCTTCCTTGAATTTAAATTTCCATAGTTCTATTTCGTTTTCTAATTTCTCTTTCATGTCAGTTAATCTATCATTAGCGTTTTGGAAGATTTCGTTTTGTTTCCTTACGGATTCTTTGTCTCGTTTTTCTTTAAGAATATCTGTGCTGAGTTCTTCCATTTTCTTTTCTAATTCTTGAATATTCAGGCGTAATTCATCTTCCATAGCATTGTCGAAGAAGGAGGTCTGAGACATTTGCTTAGCTACTTTAAGTTCATTACTGAGCAAGGCATTACTAGTCTTAAGTTCTTTTAATTTCTTCAATGCTCTTTGTAGTTTATTATTGCTTACTTCAAGTTCTGCTTTCAAGGTGTCATTATCTTTTTTGAGTTGATTTATTTGGTCTTTTAAATGTGAAAATCCAGGTGTTATATCGGCAATTTCTTCATTTTCGCCTAGTCCCCAACCTTCATCTGAATTAAAAGGGTCTGCCTCTGGGACATCATTGTCATCTTCATCTTTCTTGTAACAATCATATGCTTTTTTGGCTACCATAATTGGTTCTTCAATTCCCATTTCACCTGTAGGCTTCATCTGTATCTTTTCTGAAACTTTTTTAGCGACGTGTTTACTTTCGACAAGAGGCTCATCCATTCCGGAAAGAATTTGTGATTCAAGAGCCGACATATCAAGGTTCTTTGCTTCACCACTCAGTTGTTCAATAGTAGATGATATAATCATACCTTCTGTCTTAGGTATGTTCATTTCGAATGTTAGTTTTTGATTTTCCTTTAACTCCTTAATATGTTCATCTTTTTGTGAAAGTGTTGTTTGCAATTGTTCATTGGCCTCTTTTAAAGAACGAGTTTCAGCAGTTAATTGTTCTATGGCAGAGGCTGAATCATATAATTTTGCAGTCAATTCTGATAATCGACTCTCCATATTTGATGATAATGTAACATTGTTTGAATGTTGGATTTGTAACTTGTTGTTTAGTTCAGCATTTTCTTGGCTCTTACTATTAACAATAGCATTGAGTTTATTTATCTCAGCTATATATTGTTCTGTGTAGTCTGGGGTTGTGGTCTCTTCTTTTTTAGAATATTTATCTTCTACTTCTTGGTTTATCCTATGAAGTTCTTCTATATCAATATTCAGATTTTGAATATTTGTTTTATACTCGCCTAGTTTAGCCTCTAATTGAGACACGTATTCATTCACTTTCTCATACTTTTCACTTAATATCTTCTTTTCTTTTATAGCATCCTCAATTTGAGTATTGAATTCGGACTCAAGTTCTTCTATTTCTTGTTTCTTTTGTATTATTAATGATTGATGATCATGAGTTATTCTTTTTAAGTTGGCTTCCAGATCACGAAGCTGAGTTTGATATTTCGATACTTCAGACTCCACTGCGTCTAGTTTATTAGCTTTTTCGAGTACCACGCTATAGTGCTCCTGTATTTCGGAAAGAGATTTCCTTAATTTTTGATTATCTTCGTTCAAATGTTGGACCTTAAATTGCAATTCTTTATTTTCATTATCAATCTCAAAAAGCTGTTTCTCAAGAACCCTATCATGATCCATTAGAACAGCTAATCGGCCGACTAACTCATCTTCCTGACTCGTGTATTCCGTGTAAGCCTTTTGTTTTTCTTGAAGTTGACTACCTAATTGATCAGCTTTTCTTTCCAATGAATGTCGTCTATCTTCCATGATAGAAATACTTTCTTCAAGACGGCAGATACGATTCTTGTATTTGCTTATTTCGGTTTCCAAGTTCTCAATGTATAAATCTCGTTCTTGAACTTTAGCGTCATAACCAAATTGCACTTGTGATTGTTGTTGTTCGTGATATTCTACTTTGTTTAATAACTCAGCGATTTGAATTTGTTTTTGATTAATATCAGCCTCTAAGCTTGCTATCTTTGTGGATAAATTACTATTATTTCTCTGCTCTATCTCATGCTCCACTAGCTTGTTATTCAATGCATCAATCTGTGCCTTTTGATGCATATTTTCTTCGCGTGCGAAGTGTAAGTCTTTGTGTAATACATTCACAGAATCATTTAGCTGAGATATTTCTTGTGATGACGATGCAAGTCTCTCCTGCAAAGAAGTGATTTCTGCTTGGAGCTGTTGAATATCTTGAGATTTCTGCTGTTCTAGAGACATTTTATGTGACTGCAATCGGTTCATCTCTTCTTCGGCATGCTTCAGTTTTTCTTGCAATGCTGGAAGAGTCTCAACTTGTATCAAGAGCTGCTCCAACTGCTCGTTTTTAGCAATTAGTTGTTTCTGACTTTCGTCGTAGAGTGTTTCAAGTTCACTGTACATTGAGGATTTCTTTTTAATAGTTATCGCAAACTTCTTGAGTTTCTCCATCAACTCTTTGTTTTTGGTCTCCATAGCAACAAATTGTTCAGATGAGTTATTTTTTTCTGAAGACAAGTCGTTCAGCTTTCCTTTAGTTTCTTCTATCTGTTGCGTTAGTTCATCTACATGTTTTTCTTTGTCTGATATACTATTTCGCAGTTTTTCGTTTTCAATAGATTCCTTACGAAGTTGTAACTTAATTTCGTGAATTTCTTCATCACGTTCTTTAGTTTGAAGCATTATGGCCGACATTTCTTCTGAATGCTTTTGCTGTTGCGTCTGCAACTCTTTAATAAGACTTTGCTTCTCAGTGAAAGCTTCTTTTAACTTCTTCAATTCTGATTCAAGAGTGGCATTTTTATTTACCAATTCACCTTTAACACAATGCAGTTGCATCTTTTCTTCTTCAAACATCTTTATTTTGTCCTCGTTATCTACTAGCTTCTTTTGATACGCTGATATTTGTTTGTTAAGAGATTTGACAAGTTCTGCATTCTGATCTTTCGCCTTTTCTTCCTCAAGTAATTCAATAGTGGATTTAAGTTTTTGGGAAACATCATTTAATTTGGTGATTTGATTGATGTATTCAGCCATTTCTTTGTCTTTCTGTTGTAAGCTATTGCCATAGTTAAACATTTGTTTCTCGTACTCAACTAAAACATTTTCTAATTCGTTTAGTTTAGCGTCGCGAGAACCCACGGTATTGGCGTACTCTTGGTGCACTTTCTGTAATTCTTGCTGCAATACTTCGTTTGACTGTTTGAGTTGGATTAATTGCTGTTCAGATTCTTTATCTTTCTTTGTAACTTCTAATTCCTGTTTCAAATAATTGTTTTCATCTTTCAAAGATTTAATCTTGTTCTCGTAAGATGCGTTTGTTTGCAATAATTCGTTTTGTTTCTGTTGTTGCTCTTCCATAGACAGTATTTTCATCTGACAGTCGGCTATCTCGTCTTCTCTTTCTTTAATTGTATTTTTCAGCTTGAGTATTTCTTTTGTTAGTTGTTTTACTGTCTTAGCACCTTTATTGCCTTTATCGCCAGCTGATTTATCGTCGTGGTGCGCCTCTACCGGAACTCCATCAGTTACATCTTCTGTAGCTGGCTTAGCAATATCAGCTGTTTCTTTCATGATTTCTATTCTTTCACGTTTTAGGTCCTCGATTTGACGAGTAAGATCTTGGTTAAGATCCTGTAGTTCTTGTTTTTCATTGTTCAGTATTTCTATACTGTTTTCTAAAACAGAGCATTGATCAGTCAATTCTGTTATTTTGACTAATAATGATTCATTTTCTGTTCCGATTTTAGTCATTTTTTCCATAACTTCTTGTCTTTCTTGTGTAAATAATTCAATTTTTGAATTTAATTCTTCCCTTTGTTCAATTAAACTGTCTATGTTTTTATCATTTTGGGATTCTATATTTTCCTCATGGTGGTCGTCACTTTTATCTTCACTTATACCTTTGTTGTATTCTTCCAGTTCAAGCTTTTCTTGTGTTGTCAAAGATTCGACAATTTCAATTGATTCAGCGGAACTAACTTTTTCAGCACTTAGTTTTTCAAGTTTATCAGTTAGTTCCATGTTTTCTTGAATGTAATTTTCTAATTTATGGGTCATCTCCTCTTTTTCTTCTTGAAGTATTTTGATAGTTCCGTTTAGATATTCCTTGTCTAGTTTTAAGTTTTCTATAACAAGTTCTAATTCTTTTCTAGTTGCCGTTAGTTCATCTATCTGCTCTTCCATTTGGACAGACTTCATTTCAGTGCAAACATGCTCATTTTGCAGTTGAGATATATCTGCTAATTTATCTTCCATCTCCATATTTTTCTGTTGCAATAGATGTAGTTCTGTAACAAGTAATAAAAAATGGGTATTAAATATTTTTCTTTTATCGACTTTTTTATTTCATAGATTACTGATTCCAATTAAGGATTTTAAAAATTACCTTGGACTAGATCAAATTTCTGTGTTTCCAAAACACTTATCGCCTTGAGCCTTGTTTCTGCTAAATTCTCCATTTCTACCATCTTTTTGTAAATGTCGGTATCCGTCACTGAAAATATTATAAAGAACATGAATCAAGGAAGTAATAAAATTTATTTACACATATGGACTAACTTTGCATATGAACTGCATGATACTTACGTCTGCCACTATCATAATCAACAAGATGTAATTGTAGATTGCCCTTTTCCTCTTCTAGTTCGGCGACTTTCTGAGAAAGTTGATGTAACTCTTCATTCAGCTTTACTATCTGAGCATTAGCATCAGATACTTTGCTAAAGTTATCGATAGTCTTCTGCAACTGCTTCAATTTTAATTTATTATTAGATTTTACTTTGATCATGTTTTTGTTAGCCGCGTCAATGTCATTATTGAGGATAATAATTTGTTCTTCAGCAGCTTTTAACTTTTCTTCAAGTTCTGTAATTGCTACAGATTTATTTTCATCATCAGGTTTTGATTCAAGAGTAGATTCTTGTTTTTTATGTTCTACGTCTGTCTGTTTTGCTTGTTTATTATCTTCTGATATATCAGTGCATAGGCCAACATCTACCATTTCAACAGACTTCTTCTGTTCTATTTCTACTACAGGCGTAGATTGAAGTTCTATTATCAGTGCATCTTTTTGAGATATTGTATATTCCTTTTCTAAAATATCTTTATTGAGGGATTGCACTAACATTTCTAATCTCGTGATTTCACTTTTAGCTGCTTTTTTATCAGTTTCTTGTGGTAATGACTCAGTAGATAGTTGGCTCCAAGGAGATTTAGATTTGGCTGCCGTGTTCCTGCCGCCCTTGCGAGTAGGGAGAGGACTTCCCTTTTTGCCAGCAGCACTGATGCTTGGTGATTTAGGTTCTGTATTAACAGTTGCTAATTTATTTTCGAGTTCCTTATTAGTTTGCCTAATTTGACAGTTCAATTGTTCCAGTAATTCGATTTTCTTAGTTAACTCAACCATACCCGCTATTTCTAGAGAACCCTTCTCTTCTTCAACATCATCTTTTTCTTTTGGAGATGGTTCATCAGTATGTATTTGAGATAACTGCTCAATCTTCTCTTGTAATGTAAATATTTCTTGTTTTTTAGCTTCCAATTCTTCAGCTAGTTTCGAGTTAGCAACACTAATTTCAAATCTAGATGTTTCCAAAATAGTATTGGCCTCTTCTAAGTTTTGGATTTGTTCTTCTTTAATTCCAATTTCTTTTAATAAATTCTGCTTTTCTTCCTTCCATTCTGTTTCCATAGCAATAAAATTCTCCTGCATTTTCGTCATTTGTTGTCTCGTGTCTTCTAGAAGAATCATGGAATCTTTTTCTGAAATACAATATAATATTTATACAGATTTCATTGATGGGGTCCTATAAGGATAACAAACAAAAACAATTGATCAAAAACTTACCTTTTTTACTCAAGCTATCTGACATGAGTGAAGTCGCCTTATTTTTGGCTTCAATAATTTGGTCCTTTTCGTTAATCTTCTCCTGTAGGTCTAGAATAGTTGTTTCCATTGCTCTCATTTTTACTTGCATCACACTTAATGAGTTTTCTTTGTCTTTGATTGTGTTTATGAGTTGAGTAACATCACTGTTATCTGCTGTCTGAATAAAACAAAAACAAATAAAGTAAACAATCAGGAAAAAAAAGAGATCTAATTCCGTCTAGTTGTTGGCTTGAAAAATATCAGTGCAGACTGCTAGTAAGATCCAAAAGCTAGTATCTTAATTTTAAGCCTATACTGCTAAATATATGAACTACATAGTTAGATTAGAAAATGGAACCCAGTTTCGTTTAAAAAAAACATTTACGTAAAACAGAATTGTGTGAGAAGGGGAGAGGAATACTGGCTACTATTTAGATTTGACTTCGGGCAATGGTCTGCCATAATATTTGAAGTTTCAATGATTATTATTATTTTAATATTTTTTTTTTTTTTTTTTGTAAATGTATATTATTTTGTGCACCATACCTTTTTAACTTCTACCTTGGTGTCCACAGTAGATTCCCTTCTTATTGTTGTTGGTTTCGTCATGGGTTTTTTACTAATTTCTTTATATTGCCTTATTCTTTCCATAAGTATTTCTTTCTGTTTTAAGGTATTTGCTAAGCTCTCACTAATGCCAGGAACTATAATATAAAACAAAACAAGTTTTAAATTGAGAACTGTGGGGTGCAAACAAGGTTTATTTTTTTACATTCAATATAATAGGTATTTGAAGAAGTAACCCTTGTTTAGGCCAGCCAGGGTTATCTTATTATCACAGACCCATTATGTATGATATTTATAAATTTTATAATATCGTGTTAGTAGCTCTGATTTAGGTTTTTGGGTCAAGTGGGCTTTATTGACAAATTCAGTAAGAAGTTCTTATATCGCGAACATTTTAAATACAAGCTTTTATAATTATTAAAAATTTAATTGTCACGAGAAACAAAAGTTTGTGCAAAATTTCAGATTAATCAAACACTGTAAAATTTGATAAAATTTAACTTGCAAGATTTGATTACAAAAGCTTGTAAAAGTCAAGCCTTTATTTGATATTTTATGGTTAATCAAAAAAAATTCATCATGAGCAACTGCATCTTTTACAGTTACATGCAGTCACTGCCGTTATTACTGGCCATGGGACCTTTAATAAGCATCTTTTTGTCATGGACATCCCTCTCTGTAGAGCATGCATGGAGAAGGACGAAACAGCAGCAAGTAAGGAAGATGAAACCCACCCGTACGCAAAATACGCACTTAGACCTGGAGTTGCGGCCACCAGCCAGTTTTAACTAAACTAACTGCATCTTTGTGTTAATTAAATCTAAAGAGTTTAAAAGCTATCTTACTGTTCAAAGCATCCTGGACAGACATTGTAGTGGAGGTGTCGGTCGCTGCAGAGTAGCCAGTTCTCTCACTCATGGTGGATGCCATTTCAGAAGCTGTATCGGCCACATCATCCTCTTCTGAAAAAGTAAACGATAGAATTAATATGAGAAAACCCAAAATAAAAATTTAATACCTTGACCTAATGAGGATATAATATGTATAGCGTACCTACAATCTATGCATTTTGAGTTAAAATAAAAAAAGGATTTATATTTTCGTGAATTGTTGCAGAAAACTAACTTCAGTTCCATGAGTTTAGTATTAGAATGTGCTGTGATACACCAGTGTGAAGTATTAGTTCTCGCCAAACTCCTTGGCCACCCTGAGTTGGCTTTCCGATGCGCTAGGCACGGATTGGTCCTGCTTTTGTATGACATTAACAACCATTGTAGCGGTGGCCAAGTTTGGTGAGAACTATAAGTATAACTGAATTCAAAGGCAGTCTTATTTTAATCCCACAGTAATAGTAGGTATTATTCTCATTGGTTATATTTGGAACGCTTCCAAGTAACTCTCGCTATAAATCATTCAAAGTACAATAATTTGAGTTTATCAAAATGTTTTGGTTTATAAACTCACAGCTGTAAGTATAATCTTTGAGAAAGAATGCGATCACAAGGTAATATTATAATACTGGGAAATTGAGTTCATTTAGATAATGGAAAACCATATCGCTTTGTGTCACGATTCAGTACTAAGATATATTGTAAACAGTAACACTTAAACCTTTTATAAATAAATTAATGAATAGATAAAAAGGCAGGATAAATATAATGTATCAACTCATCACCTGTCAACCATTAGTTATCTTGCATCTAACCAAAAATAGACAGATTAATACAAAATTAAATGATTGTTTAAAATATATTATAGAATCTTACCAAAAGGCCTTCCCAGGAGCTCTGCAGTTGCTTTGCGATGTTCTTTAATCCTCTTTGACACAAGTGCTGCATTTTCAAGACACTTTTGTGCACGCTCAAACTTGATTTGCCTTTCAGAAGATGATGATATGCGCTGGGATGTCTAGAAATTGTTTATAAACATTAGTTAATAAAATAAATTTTAATTATAATTGCATAAAACCAGTCTTGTTTGGTTGTTTATTATCAATATGGTGGTTGTATTTATAGCCAGCTGAAGTGGATGGATATGATATTTTAATGTATGTTTATGTAAGAATGTTCAATTTATAGGTTACTTTAAATAACTCAACTTCATTGAAACTAATTATAATTAGCAACGAAAATAGTTATGACTACACACGTCTTGTTGAATTACGTAGTATTCTAAGAGTCAATAGCAAATCGAAACACCAATGTCCTTGCATTGCTCGTGTCATGCAAATATTATGTTAGATTGGTACTCAAATTCGTATGCGTAGCAGTATTTACCTTAGAAGTTTTTACACTTTCTACGACACTAGACACTTCGCTAGGTGATGCTATATGGCTGTCAGCATGATCAAGTTCTCCCCTTTCGGGAGGATTAATGTTTTTGTTGTCCGACATAGCTTATTGCTCACTGCCAACATGAATAATAGACGTAAATCGCGGTGCACAATCACTACTCAACACACTTTTTTTGAAACAATTCAACAAATTAATAGAAATATTAAAAATAACTATCTAATTATCAAAATATTTAGCCACCACCACTGAGCACTAATTATTACCAATAAAGCTTGCCATTACATTTTTTATCCACGTCAGCAGTGGTACTACAAAAAGTGAAGTAACGAATGACAGATGACAATGTCATGCATGACAGATACAACGATCGTTATTCTCACAAGATTAGATTCTCGATCATCAAGTTATTTGAGCGTCACTTCTGCTTTTTCATTTCATACAACTCGTTCAATATGATCCTCCCAGTCCCTACTTTACTCAATTAACATCATTCACTGCTGAGGTTCCTCGGGTAATTCCATTAGCGTCAGTGGGTAAAAATGGAGTAAGGGTGGTTACGCACTACATCCAATCCGAGTCCGTGATTTGAGTTTCAGGGAATCCGTTGTAAATTATGACGGATAGAGTTCGGATGTAGTGTGTAAACTTCTCTACAAGAAGTACTACGGCTACTTTGGAGCCGAAATTTGAGAAATTTCTCGGATTCGGAGTGGATGTAGTGCGTAACTGCCCTAAGACCTGGTTTTCCGAGTTCACCCGTGCTCGATCCGCTATGGTAAAACCATAAAAATTACACATATAGATCATCTACGTCAATGTCATCGTATGCTGTCAATTTGGATTTGCTAAATTTAATTTGTCATTCATTGTCAATCAAAAAGAATATATTGGCCTTACGTGAAATTTTGTTTTTTATTTAACACTTTTTCATAGGTATATGGTTCAAATCACAAATTATTTCAATGGCATCGAGAATCCAGGTAAACTTTTAGTCTGATGTCCAATAAGACATATGTTTCATCATTTTATGATTACCTTGTAGAGATTACCTTGCTGCAAATTGACGCGTAAATTGTTTCAGGCTACAGCTCGTCAACTATCAAAAACTTTTAAGAAAAAGAGTAGGTTTGAAATAGGCATTGCCTCTGAATTACCTGTTGCATACAAGAAATTCTGGCGTGAATGGAAAGTGTTGAAACCTGCTGCTGTTCACTACATTCCTCAGGAAGGGAAATGGAAGCGTGACGACCTTACTGGGGAAATACTACCCATACAGAATATCCCTATTCCATTGAAATATCCGGTAGAGATCAATGAAGGCCTGTGGGGTGGTGAGGCTGTAGTGAAAGGTATGTTTAGTGTTGTGTGTAAATAATAGTGTAGTATAGGTTATGTCATTGACTAATAATTTGTAATTCACTTTCAGGCTTCCAAAAACGTGATCCTCAGCGACGTAGGGTACCCCATTTCTGGGTACCCGTATTGAAGAGGACTGTTGTGAAATCAGAGATCCTGAACACCCATTTGTCAGTAACAGTGACTGATCGTACTATCAACTTGATCAATGATCATTATGGTTTTGATCACTATTTACTTAAGACACCTGCATGTGACTTAGTGTCCATGTTAGCATTGAAATTGAAGAAACAAATACTGATTGAGTTGATGAATGGATGCCCTCGCTATGCATATGATCCACAGAAACAGAAAGAAGTGTATGAGGAGTACAAAACTTATTTATCATCGGTGAGTTATATTTGCGATTTAGTAGAGTTATGCTAGTATTATATTATCTGTGGTAGAGTAAACAACATATGTAATAAATAAATTTCTATTTTTGACAAAAAATTACAAAACTGCACACAAAAATTATCTGATTAAATCATTCTATTGTTTCCAGTATACTCCTGAAGAAATAGAATGGTATGGCCTCACTTGGTATGAGGCTCTATGCAAGCTAGCCAAACAGAAAGAGGCAGCCGATAGACCTGTTCCTTTAAAAAATATGTACAGAAAAAATCTAGTTGAAAAATTGAAAGCTGCAGGAATTGAGTCCACTAAGACTTCACCTGATGAAATATCGTAAGTACTTTGTAACTATGGGACTTAGTAACAATTACTATTAAGATAATAAATACATAAGATTGGTAATAAGATGATATGTCACGGCAGGAAATAAACACTGAAATAACAGCTGGTAGGAATGATAGGTGGAAATGCTTCCTCAATTCCAATTTATCTGGGATGAGGCCAGAAGTTTGATGATGGCAGGTTCACATAGCTGCAAATACATAATGTCTGCCTTATTATAGACAGATTATTTATTTTTATGTATTTATTTAAGGTCTACCAACAGCCGTAACAGTGCAGAATGGTATTTGTATTTAATATTACTGCACAATCAACTACAGGTAAACACAACATGATAAGTGTATGAAACAATATGTTGTGCAACTTGTGCAGTAACTCTGGATGAGTGAAATTAGACAACATACATCTACATTCTGGATACATTTAGTACTATTTTAGTTACTGCAACCAGACTTATTTAAAATTTTAATAAACTATTTTCTTCCATTACATAACTTCATCAGTTACTTAAAATGCCATTTAACTAACTGTATGATATGATAGATGAATGGCATCAAACTTCCGCATGTTTTGAATTTACTTCAATTTGTTCCTATAAACATTATTATATTTATTAGTCATATAAATTATTTGTCAATGTAGTCACACAAACTATACATTTAACGGAATTTAATACAACATTAGGTCTTGTTTACCCCAAACTCATCGCCCCACACTCATCTTTGCATTCGTCATTTAAACAACATACTATGAGATCATACCAGATCATGATAAAAAATCAGCTGTTGTTTTTATTCTTGTTTTCAGGGTTCCGATTGGTCCTTGTCAAATCTTCTTATTGTTCATTAATATTTAAATAATGTCAAATCATTTTTAAATAACATTCCTGCAGAGGCAGTGTTTGTTTATTGCAGTCTTACAATACTTTTATTTTTCTTTTCAGGAATACAACATCATGGCTATCAAAGATGAATCCCTTTGGTAAAAAAGATGAAGCTTAGTGTTGTATAGACAAATTGTGACGATAATTAAAATTGTTGTGTTTTTAGCAAACTGTAACATTTCAAGTAGATGTGTTTATTGCCAGAGATTGTCTATAATTTAGAATAAATAGGTGTTACAAAATAATATGTTGTTATTATGAGTTTACAATGTGCTTGTGACTAGATAAAGCTTTTCGCTGCCAATATTGCTTATAATTTATGAAGCTAACTTTGCAAGCAAATTCTTTGATAACATCCCTACTAGCATGAGCATAACAAACCATGCATTCTGGAAGTCAGCTTCTCTCCAAAAGCAAACCCAGAAACAGCAAATCACTACATAAACAAATGAGCCCTACAGGAACATTATAAAATGAAACTTTTATAAAATTTCAGTTTAAATAATTTTAATATCAGAAAACAATCAACATGTCATATAAATGATACAATAGATGATGATAATATCTATAAAATATATGTTGTAAATGATACAATAAAATAGTAATGACGAAAACCATATTGGTACATATTTATTTTCACATCAAAGTTGTGTGACAGAATACAGTAACAATAATTTTATGTAGATAAAAATATTTGTATAAAACAAAAAATATTGCAAAAACATATTTTTGCCTATTATATAAAATTGAATCTATTTTCATAACGGTTCTTGGCTTAATAAAATAGGGGTGTCATTGTTTTAATACATTTGTTAAGGCTATCTGAGATTGCTATGCAATAATTATAGAAAGGTAATGGCAAAATGCCACCTATGCTACACGTGTTAAGGGATATTATTAGAAATTGCACACATCAGTTTCAAGTTTGTATGACAATACATAACAGTCTTGTGAGATATTTCATATTATATTAGTCAATGGGACATTTTTTGTATATATCCTGTCTGAAGACAGTGTTGCTTGACTGAAGTGTGCGACATCTGCTTCTGTAGTAGTCAGTAGACATTATTGACACAAAATGTATTGTAAACAGTGTTACGCTGTTTGTTATTTAGTCAAGCTGTATGCATATAAAAATACTAGATCTATCAAGGCTATGAAGAGCAAAAAGTAACTATTATTTCTAAATATTGCACTATGCTTTTTATGCTTACTAGGTTGGCACTCGGCAAGAAGGAAGACATTAGGATAAACAATGTGCTGCTAGCAGATTTTTTAATACGCAAAAAATTGGGTGTGAGATATAGGCATAAAAAATAACAAGCAGAGCGACCTACTCTACTCTCTCGCTATGTATTTTTTGTACCAAAAGAATATCTCATCCCAAGCAGGAAAAATACCTTGCTTTCGAGCACTATTCCTGTTTTCGAATTTATCGAACATAGCTTTTCGATCGGGTCTTTCAATGATATTGAACGACCGTGCTAGGTGCTAGCAGACAAGTCAGATACAAATTGTATTGCCACCGCTTCTCGTGTTGTTCTAACTTCTAAGTGATGGTGCACTCTATAGGCGAGTCTAGCGGCATGGTGTCGGAGAGCAGGCCGGCCACAGCGCGCGCCAGGTACGTCATGGTGCCGTAGGAGCCGCTGGGCGCGCTGTCGTACAGGTGCTGGCACACGCTGGCCGCGCCGCCGCACACCAGCGCGCCCACGCGCGTGCCTTCCTTAGCGCAGCATAGCGTTGCGTCGCCGTTGCAGCGCATCTGAGGACAACAGTGTTGTATTAGCTAATGAAGTGAGGGTGCTCAAGGCTCGCATTTGATACGTCAGGACACCTGTATCAAATGAATGCGTAAAGATTTAAATTAAAGCATGAGCAGGGCACACTTCAATTTAATTTTAAAAGTTTAAAGAACACATTGAATGATTTCAAAAAATGCATTTGCAAGTACGAGTATTCGTACGTATGTCTGTACCATATTTATTAACTCCCTAGCTTCTTCCAGCGGTTTCGCCTGCGTGAAAAGTGTTTTTATCCCAGAGGAACACTATACCCAGATGAAAAGCCGTGCTATTCCAGACTATAATCTATCTCTGTGCCAAATTTCATCCAGATCCGTTCAGCCGTTCTAGCGTGATTGAATAACAACCATACATCCATCCAAACTATCGCATTTAAAATATTAGTGTGATTACTGACTACCCGCCCTGCAGAGCGAGCATGGACGTCCCAAGACATTTGTGACAAGACATGATAAATTAAAGGAAAAAGGAAAAGTGGAAAGACGGAAGGGAGGCCTTTGCCCTGCAGTGGGACATAACAGGCTCATAATAATAATAATAATAAATACAATAGAAAAACACAATAGAACAATGTCTAAACACACCAATAAAATGAAAAACCAAGAAAATAAAAGAAAACTACAATAGGAACTACGATGTAATCCAATCAAAACTACAACATGAAAAATTATTTGCCAACCAAAGATGAATAAAAAATGTTCACGAGAAGCCAGGCCCGAGACAAAAACACACGCCCAACATCTTCGGGTTCGTCGCTCAGCTCCGCCTCGCAGCCGCCGGGACCATCTACAATCGTGAGTCAAGCGATCCCGGACGCTGCAGTTGCGTCGAGCTCGAGCGACGAATACTTCTCTCCGCCGACGACACCACCACCTGCGCGTCGACGGGGAGGACGCCGGCCGCCGGACAGCTTGGGACCTCGAGGCCCATCGGCCTCTGACAGGGTCCCCGCTCCCGGTGGAAGTGTGCAGCGCATGCGATGGACGCAATCGATCAACGAAAACGTCATGCGCGCATACTTTGGGGCTACAGAGGGGGGAATTAACCTGACTGCGTACCGTGGTCGGATGCTCTCTCTGTTTCAGGTGCTTGAGCCTTAAGCTGTCAACGTTTCGGCCCAACGTCTGTCGGATCAGGTGCGGGTCATCCAACGTAACCGTATGTTGGATGATGCCGTACTTGATAGACTGCGCAATGAATCACGGAATAGCCGTGTCTCGCCTGCCTTACCACCGGCCGCGGTGCAACTGCAACCCAGTGCTTCACCGCGACCCGATCATGATGGTGAGGATGACGACGACAGGGCTATATCTGTGAGTACCCAATGCAATGTACGTTTAAGGAGCGCTTTGGAATGTGCATTCAGCGAGTATCGCTCCACACCGCCTGAGCTTAGACCTCGACTACCTCGTCTGCCCATGCATAAGAAAAATAGGGCGCTGGTGTGTGCTCTTGATTCGCAGCTATCAAATGTTTTTGATAGCAGCAAAGACCTTGCCGATACCCACTCAATACTATACTGTGCGGCTGCTGCGGCATGTCGTGTAGCTAACGTCAAATTCCCAAAACGTGACAGAACTACACGACCAGCTGTACCAGCCTGGCAGTCCAGGATTGAGCGTCGTATCGGTGAGGCTAGAGCACTCATCGGCAAGCTTATCTGCTTCAGGGATGGCAACACTCGCCCTAGAGTGATGCGCTTTGTGAGGCGGGCTTTCTTGGGGACTGATATCAGTTCTCGAGATTATCTGTCCCGCGTCACAGAGCGTATCGACTTCCTGAAGCAGAAGATCTATGCATGGGCAAACCGTATTCGTCGGTACAAGCGGCGAGTGGAGCGATACATGCAGAATCGTACATTCCAGAACAACGAAAGGTGGGTTTATAGGGATTGGGAGCGACCCAACCAAGGTGTGACTGATACACGCCTACCAGATGATGACGCCATGTATTCGTTCTGGCGCAATATCTGGTCGGTGCCTGTCAGTCACACCGAGGGTGATTGGACTCGGGAGGTCGAACAAGCGTGCGATCCGATACCACAAATGGGGGCAATTACCATCAGCCCCCAAGATGTAGCTCGTGCAGTCCGTCCGTTGCCTAACTGGAAATCGCCAGGGCCGGACGGACTGCACAACTTTTGGATAAAATGGTTCCAAAGGTCGCACGCTCGTTTGGCAACTCAGTTCCAGTCTGCCTTAGAGTCAGGATCGCTGCCCCAGTTCCTAACTACAGGAATAACCCACCTGCTCCACAAATCAGGTAGTACTGCGGAACCTAAAAATTATAGACCGATAACATGTTTACCGACGGTCTATAAAGTTTTAACATCCATTCTGAGAGCTAAAATTAATCAACATATTGATACGAATTCAATCATGTCTGCTTCTCAGAATGGATGTAGGAACGGGTCCCGCGGTACTAAGGAGCTGCTCCTTATAGACATTGCTATTAGCCAGCAGGTTCGCCGTTCCCGAAGGGATCTGGTGACATGTTGGATAGACTACAAGAAGGCCTATGACTCAGTGCCACATACATGGCTCATGAGGGTGCTGGAGTTGTATAAAATTGATGCAACTCTGCGCACCTTCCTGATGTCGTGTATGGGGCAGTGGAGGACGGTCCTTCGCTATCCAGGATGTCGACAGATTCAAGAGGACAGCGAACCTATAAGGATCGAGCGTGGAATATTTCAGGGCGATAGTCTGAGTCCACTGTGGTTTTGTTTAGCCCTGAACCCTCTTAGTACACTGCTGGAGGGTTCGGGCCTGGGCTATCGGTTGAGAAGAGGAGGTCAGGTCATATCTCACCTCCTTTACATGGATGATCTCAAGCTCTTTGCCCCCAACAACTTGCAACTGATGAAGCTACTGAAGGTTACAGAAACCTTTAGTGACGCCATCAGGATGGAATTTGGTGTGGACAAATGTGCTGTCATGCATGTAAAGCGTGGGGAGATTATGGAATCCGTGGGAATACAACTCTCGGATTCCATACACCTTCGATCCCTTTCCTCAACCGAAACTTACAAGTATTTGGGTATGTCGGAAGCATTAGGCATCAATGTAACTGACGTGAAACAGTCGTTGAAGGAACGCTTCTTTGGCCGCCTGAAAAAAGTACTAAATAGTCTTTTATCAGGCGGGAACAAGGTGCGCGCCTTCAACGGCTGGGTCATGCCGGTCTTGATGTATTCTTTCGGCATACTCAAATGGACTCAGACAGAACTTGACGCCCTGGATAGGAGAGTCCGCACATTGCTTACCGCAAATCGTATGCATCACCCACGGTCATCGGTTATGAGACTGTATATCCCTCGGAAGTGCGGGGGTCGTGGCTTTTTAAATGCTAAGACCCTGCACAACCGCGAGGTATGCAGTCTTAGGGAATATTTCCAGGCAGCTGACGTGGGTATGCATCGAGATGTGGTAGCGGTGGATAAGGGCCTAACCCCGCTCTCCTTGGCTAACGAGAACTGGCGCAAACCTATAGTATTAGATACTAATGACCGCAGGGAGGTATGGCAGAGCAAGGAGCTTCACGGACGCTTCTACCGGGTCCTACATGGGCCTGATGTAGATCTTTTAGCGTCCGTGGCCTGGCTGCGATTTGGTGACCTTTTCGGGGAAACCGAAGGTTTTGTCTTTGCGATTATGGACGAAGTTATGATGACGAACAACTACCGGAAATATATTGTGAAAGACGGCACGGTTGACATCTGTCGGGCATGTCACCGGCCGGGGGAATCCATCCGTCACATTATCTCCGGTTGTTCTAGTCTAGCTAACGGAGACTATTTGCATAGACACAACCTTGTAGCCAGGATTATCCATCAGCAACTTGCTCTTAAATACAATCTTGTGGAATCGGAAGTGCCTTACTATAAGTATGTGCCCGACCCAGTTCTCGAAAATGGCAATGTCACGTTGTATTGGGATCGGTCTATCATCACTGACAGGACTATTGTTGCCAATAAACCTGACATAGTGGTGATAGACCGACCAGAGCGTCGCGCAATGATTGTTGATATAGCGGTCCCCCATGACGGGAACCTCGTGAAGGCTGAGAGAGATAAGAAAAGCAAGTATCTTGATCTGGCTCGCGAGGTTGTCGACATGTGGGATGTGAATACAGCAGTCATTGTGCCGATAGTCGTGACGGCCAATGGTATAATAGCCAAGAGCCTCGACGAACATCTGAGGAGGCTCTCGTTGGGCAGCTGGATCAAGGGCTTAATCCAGAAAGCGGTACTCCTGGACACGGCGCGTATAGTGAGGAGGTTCCTCTCTCAGGAGCCCTGACCACCGGTAGCTTGGACCCTGTTCCCGATACCGGTGGGCTACTATTTTTGTATTTTTAAATGTTTTTATTATTATTTTTTATATAGAATAATATTTAAAAATGTAAAAATATGTATATAAAATAAATAAATGCAATAATAATAATAATAATGATAAATTATGTCATGTCTTACAATTTGTCTTAAATGCTAGACGGGTCAAACATGTGACTTATTTTAAAGACGCGACATGCCTTTCTTGTTGCTTCCCGGCGAGCGCAGCCTACTGTGACATGGCTTGAGTCACACATTTCATCGCAGTTTGGACGATAAAGCCATTTTGTCTTAAATACTAGTATCGGAGAAGTGAGAAAATTTCCTGACGTTTATTTGGGACTCATCGGGTCTTAGTTGCTAATACGGGCGCACCCATTTTGTCATAAATGTCACATTTTGACATATGATTAAGAAAAATGTATCACTTTCGTTTGGAGGTGGTGATAAAATTTTATCATTGAAAAATAAAATATTTTCCTTCTAATTACTGCACAAAATGGCAATATTTTTTTTTTGTGTGTGTGGTGATCAATGCTTATTAATTGAAATGTTACAGGATTATTAATTAATTCTATTTAATTACTTTTTTTTATAATTTTTAATTTTTATTGTTATTCCTATTTTTAATTATTATTTTTATTTTGATTATTACTTTTTTATAATTATTTTCTTTCATTCCATAATCTTCTTACTTTCTACATTTTGAATTATTTCTTAAATAAAAAACATCTAAAATAAAAAAATAGGGGCTCACCGGTATCGGGAACTGGGTCCAAGCTATTATAATTTTATAAGTAATCTATATATATAAAAGAAAGTCGTGTTAGTTACTTCACTTATAACTCAAGAACGGCTGAACCGATTTAGCTGAAAATTGGCAGGAAGGTAGTTTAGAGCCAGGAGAAGGACATAGGATATTTATCCCGTTTAGGGTAGGGTAGGGTAAGTAGGGTAGGGTAGGTATGTAGGTAGGGTAGGGTAGGTAGTGTAGGGTAGGGCAGGTAGTGTAGGGTAGGTAGGGTAGGTAGGGTAGGTAGGGTAGGGTAGGTAGGGTAGGGTAGGTAGGGTAGGGTAGGTAGGGTAGGGTAGGTAGGGTAGGGTAGGTAGGGTAGGTAGGGTCGGTAGGGTAGGGTAGGTAGTGTAGGATAGGTAGTGTAGGGTAGGTAGTGTAGGGTAGGTAGTGTAGGGTAGGTAGGGTAGGGTAGGTAGTGTAGGGTTGTTAGGGTAGGGTAGGTAGGGTAGATGAATGTTTGGTGTTTTTATGGCAAAACAAAGTTTGCCGGGTCAGCTAGTTATTAATATTTTCGAAATAATTATATCTTTCTAACTAACACTTACTATGTTATCAAACAAACAATGAAAAATAAAGTATGCATAAGTCTATGGTCGTGGGTCAAATATTAATTTGTTCCCAACAAAATTAAAAAGTTTTTTATCTGTATGAACGGCATACTTTTATAAGTATTATTTTATTTGGTCGTCTATTCAGATTATGTTGCACTATGAAGTCAGCTAC
Organism: Anorthoa munda; assembly: GCA_945859665.1. NCBI lineage: Eukaryota > Metazoa > Arthropoda > Insecta > Lepidoptera > Noctuidae > Anorthoa > Anorthoa munda. Next base: position 14,692,524 of record OX243902.1, on the reverse strand, counting down.
AAGAAAGGCATGTCGCGTCTTGAAACTATGTCACATGGTTGTCCCGTGCTAGCATTTTAGACAAATTGTAAGACATGACATATTTTATCATAACTTGTCATGACCCAAAATATTTTCAGTTAAGAATTTGTAGTTCTAGTCGAAAACCAAGCAAAGTCAAAAAAATAAAACTTTTTCATAAATTCATGTTGGGATGGTGCTAGCATGGGAGTAGCAAGGGGGGGGGGGGGGCTAAATTTTGGTTATTTTTTGCCTAGGACATACCGTTTTCGAGATATAGGGGGTTTTATGTAAGATAAAATAAAATTCGGAGGCCCATAATTCGGAAATAGTGCGTCGTAGGGCTATGTTTCTCTGAACCTAAGTGGTTTTTATGGCCAAGGTTAAACCGAAACTGCCATAAAATTGGCAAATTTCCGAAAAATAAAACAAATAAATGTCAAGAAGTTATGCCACAAGACAAGAAAATATCTCACGCCGCCGTGCTAGCATTTAAGACAAAATGGCTTTATCGCCCAAACTGTGATAAAAAGTGTGACTTAGGCCATGTCACAGTAGGCCGTCCTCGCCGGGCTGGCTTCGCACGGACACGGGGTCTCATTGCTAAGAAAGTAAATTTGGTTCAAATAAATCTCACTAGATGGCGCGATATGCACCTCCATCTTTTATTGAATGTGTGTAAAATTAACATTTTCTGGAATTGAACACAAAAATTGTATGTTGTTTAATCAACTCTCCTAAGTACAAAATTATGGAATATTGGGCTCTTAATTCACATTTCAAAGATTATTAGACGGATCATTTCAAATTGATGCCAATAGATGGCGCATTTTCTGAGGCATTCCACTCGATTGTTAAAAATTCAAACGCATTTTAACACATTTTGGTGCAAAAAAAACTGTAAAAACGTGCAAATAAATACTAGAAAATTAACCTTCACTTTATTTAAAGAAAAAAATATTCACGAACCTAGTAAACCCTTTTGCATGCAAGTCGCTGCTAACACCATCTATCTATCACCGTGAAACAGAACCGAATGAGTTCGATGTACAAAAAATTGCCAGATTAAGCAGACGAAAGACGCTAGTTACGTCGGCACGGTTTCTTTGTATGGGATGAGGTATCTGTATGCTAGTATTACATTATCTGTGGCACGGATAATAGACCATATTACGTCTCTGTTTTTTCTTAAAATAAGTATCTACCTATCTAACATGCGCAAAAGAAAAATGCTATGTTAAAATAATTCACTATGTAAAATGATTGGATGAAACCACAACATGGTTGGGGAAAAGCCTGGTAGATTATGACTGTGGCTGCCAATAAGTCAAAAAGCCAGCTTTGTTCACTGCTAACATTACAGTGATCAATGTCATAATACGAAAAATTAAAATAATGTCAATAAAGCTGTAAGAATAAAATACAAAATCCTCACCTGATCATCCAAAAATATCTGGTTGGCTCTGTGAACCAGCCTCTCAACTTCAATCGTCCCGCCAAGGTGTGCCACAGCCTTATATTCCACGACCAGGGTCAGTACCATGAGAGCTTCGACCACCAGTTGTCGGTACTCCGGCTGAGGTATCGAGTTCAGTACTGTTTCTACGGCGAGTGCGAATTTCAGCTCTCCAGATGTCATCTCTTGGGTAAGGTTCGGTTGTAGGGTTTTGCCTTGAATTACTAGTCCTTGGCACTGGGATAAAAATTAAGGTTAGGTTTTTTGAAAGGCGATGCGAGCTGTCATATCAATGTATGATTTCGGGCGAAGTAGAGACTAAAGTTGACAATCATTATGAGGGTTAGGGTGAACACACTAACGGTAACACTTACACACTCTGATCAACATTATTTTGTATATCTATTTCCCTCGGGAAAAAGGCGTGAGTTTATGTATGTATGTATGTATTTCCCTCTGTCGCCTAGATGTATTATGCGCTAGACCGAGTAGTCCGCTCTATAAACTAATATATATAGATCGCAACAAGCATACACATTCGATTTGAAATTTATGGTTTTTAGCATATATTCTTATAGTAGTCACGACGGATCTTTGTCTCTGAAGTTGGCTCTGTAAATCGCTGCACAAGAAACAGTTTGTCATCGAGTATACTGTATAGAGTAAGTGAGATAGGACGATGCGACAAACGTAAGCGAGTGAAAGATGCAGTTATACAATGCTATCTTCTACTACAACATTGAAACTATTTTTTATTTTTACAAATTTTTATTAACTTGCAATGTATGTATGTAAGTGTGTTCGGGTCAAATCTTGCAAATACAACAACACGATAAACAAAAGAAAAACTTATTTTGGACAAGCTTTTTTGGTTACCGTGCATTGTCATCCAAACCAAACGTGTGTGCAATATTTCATCTTAATCGGTTGAGGATCAGTGCTTTAAAATTCAGTTGCATGGTTTGACTCGGACACACTTACGCGCTCTGCCCTCTATCTCGAAAATGGTTAAAGATATAAAAAAAATGCTTAAACAAAATTTGTAGAGAATTTAATCCTCTACAATATTTATAATAAATACAAATATCATAAAACCATAGGAAACGAGATATTTGCATGTGTAAAAAATCGATTTTTAGACACATGTTTTTTATTATAGGTCAAAATCCTTTGACATATAATTAAAAAAAAATGGATAAGTAGTTTTTGAGTCAAGTTTTAGGGTGTCAAAATAAAGGTTTGTACAAGTTTATAGCTGACTATCTCACAATCCGAGGTGAAAAGCCTAATATTCCTGGACTACATACATACATTGCTAGTTAAATAAAAGCTTGTAAAATAGCAACTGCGCAGGGTCTTGCAGCTAACTTCAGACACGCAATTATCCACTGTGACTACTATAACCAATATGTCACGAAGAATAGGCATCTCTGTACATACCCTTTCTAAGACCCCCCATACGCGAGGATAGAAGTCTCGTGGCACACGATTGAGGGCTCCGTCTAGTCGTCGTCGCCGCAACCACTGGCCCTGGCGATCCGGCTCAGTTGTAGGTGCTGGGAAAACAGAAATTAAAACATTTCTAAATAGCCCAATAATATAAGCCCGGCTTCGTAGAGCTGTTTTTAAATAGTCGTGAAATCAATAGTTCTAAAGATTCCACTTTGTGGTAAATAAAATGGACAAAGAGGTGCTCATTTGAAAAATTGTGGGGTCGAGAACTATTTATAATTTTAGGTCTTACATAAAATTATAAATAAGTTTTAGCTTTATTTGAATATTGTTCAGTCAAAAAAAATCCCACAGCTGGGAACAGACCTCCTCCGTATACCCCGTATGCCCTAGTACAGGTTGCTTTTTAGGTAAAGGGTACAAACAAAATTGAATTGTGCTGAACTTCCACTTATTTTCTGCAGGTTATATTCAAATTCAAACACATAATTATAAGTTCTTAATATAGTATCCGGATGTAAATATAACAACATCGATTTTCAGGAAAAGGCTTTGTTGATCATTGTGATAGAGTCACTCACACTCTTTGTTATCTCTTTCTAAAATTCCTTTTTGTTATAAATCCGTGTTATAAATAGTAGCTTAATACTTACATTCTTCAATACCGCCCTGTAGAGTTTGTCCTTCCACCACAATTTGCGACTTTTTGCCATATCTATGAGACTTGTTGCTCACTATGGAGAAGTTACCGCGCCCAACTGAAAACAAAATAGAACAGTAAGCAAACAGCAATGTAGGTTCTACAAACATAAGATGTCATCTTTACAAGTTTTAACAGTTAATTGGGACACAAACATAAATTAATATAAGCAGGGGCGTAGCTATCGGAGGGCTAGGCGGTGTCGTGCACCGGGGCTTTCAAGCTCAGGAGGCCCTCGGACCCTGACCAGCATACCTCAAATTAAACTAGCGAAAAATTCGACCACCTTCGGACACTAAATAAAATAGGTAGCAACATGACTTTAAGCATGGCAACTAATTTGAAAGAATCACAGAAATTCCCAAAAAGTTTCGAACTTCTGTTTGAAACATTTGGTAGATGATGCCGTTAGCATTTGTGTGGAGTTACAGATTTTTTTCGCAACGTTCCAAGATTTGTTTACCTATTTTTTCTGAAATAGCATCAAACTTTGGGATCTGCTGGTAAAATTCACTCGCGAATCGGATAGCACTTTAAAATAATTAAATCTGACTAGATGGTCCAGTAGGTCCACGATATCTATCTAAACGTGTACTCAAAAAACCCTATGAACGCAAAAACAAGCAAATGTCATCAAAGCGATATAGTAGGCCGTCTTGGCTGAGCCGTCTGGGGAGGGGAGCGGGGCGGAGCTGGATTCACCTCTGATTGTATGTCATTGATCAGGGCCATATTTGTCATGTAGCAGGACCCAGATGTAACAAATGGTACACCTCTGGCGGGCCCTAGCTTTGAAAAGAAAGAACATGCTATGGTTTCTATTATATCAACATTACTTCAAAGCAACATTGCGTATTATTCATCAATGCAATATTATCTTAAAAATTTTCGAGAACGAGCTTTGCTTGCTCTTGCTCACAGTTTCTCTTAATTATTCTATCAACTTGTCTGCATAAGTCAACAAAGCATTTCAGCTAGCGCCCCAGTTTATTTATTTCACCAGAGCTAGCTACGCCTCTGAATATAAGTAATGGTTTTAATTAAAAACAATCTTATTATTTACAGCAAACAGGAATATCAAAATGAAAAATACATTTATAATTCCAGTCTCAGACATAATTGTTATTTATCTGAAAAATCAATTGGTAGACATTGGCTTTATTTATAAAAACCTTTGTGTTTTTATTTAACCACTCTGCTCGACAAGATTTTGACACATGACACACCAGCTGAGTCGACAGGTTGTTGCAAATTACGTCATGAAATTCAGGAATTTACTTGAACTTTCAACATTCGAATTTATTCAGAAAAATAAGTTTACGCAGCTATCTTACACAGTAAATTTGAAAAAAATATCTTTATTTACATGTTGCGCTCGGTTAAACCGCGTCAGTCTACTGCAAAATGTGTACAAAATACGAATTACTACACCTTTCCAAATGGTAGACAATTTAGATTTGCTCAAAATATGTACATAAACAACCTTTTCCCTTGCTGAAAAGATGCAAAAGGACAACACAAAGATATACTTATTTTATTTGCGTCCTTATGTTCCTAATTTGTCATACAAAAATTCATAAAAAAACAAGCCAAAATCTGGAAAAAAATTGCTTAAAATTTTGATGCAACCTTACAACATGACATTTCTTTGGTGTTGTTTTTTTTTTGCTGTCCATTCACGCGTCTCATAATCGATTAAAACTGCATTCAGCCTAATCGATTAAGTGTATTTCGATTATTTAAAATTATTCATTTAAATAAAAAAGTGATTTTCAAAAATGTATTGTTTTAAAATTAAAATTAGTTTTTAGGCACAAAATAAAATAACAACTTATAGTAATAATATATAGTTATAACTATACATAAATGCTTTCATAATGTTATCAGAAGAGTAAATTGAAAAAAAAATAGGATTCGTGGCTAAATTCGCGCCGAATTCGCCGAACGTAAAAGAATTCAAAATTCAAATTTGGAATGCAGTCGGTATTCAAAATATTTTATCGGGCACATTTTAATATAAAAGAGAGTTTTACATTGATCATTTCAGACGGTTTTATACAGAATGACCAGTATAAATATGAGTATGTTTATGTATGACTAGCACTCCGCCCGCGACTATGTTCGCGTGATTTCGTTTATCCTATAAATGATTTTCTTATATGCAGTTAGTAAAGGCAACCAAAAAAACTGGGTATCGTGGATTTGGGTTTGGGGTTGGTGGGTTTATTGGATTGGGACGATTCGTTATTTGACTTAAACAATAATACATTTTAGGTTATCGCCACAAAGTAAAATCCTCCCCTAAAAACTTATCAACCCTTTTTGCGCCGTTGAGGGTCTAGTTTTGAACAACCTAAATATGCTATTCACTCCTTTCTTCTCTTTTTACTCGACTGCCGAAGGAGGGTAATGTGTTTATCAGTCTATGTATGTATGTATGTATGTAAGTATGTATGTATGTATGTTCCTATGTGGCGTTCTAGAGACCAAACGTGTTGGCCGATTTTGATGATTCATACGTCAATCGATTCGTCTTAATCCCGCGAGTGTCACTGGCTACATTAAAATTGGAAAATAGAATAATGGCAGATTTTGGGCGCCATATTGCGGAGGATAATTCTTTTTTCTTCCAAACCCATCGTGTGGGGTATCAAAATAAAGGGCTTTAAGAGGTGATTTCGAAAATATAAAACATATATGTTTAAATGTACCTAAATCTTAAAAACAGATAACTAAAAAGTTATAAATAAAAAAAGTTAATTCAAAAAATCTAAAAACCCGACTGCTATAAAAGCGAAATAAAAAGACTTAAACAAGGAGAAAATCTTGCTGTGCAGTCGGAGGATACATATTCGCGGGCTAGCTGACGAAAACCAGATGTATGCTCCGACTGCAAAGCAGTCGGGTTTTTAGATTTTTTGAATTAATTTTTTCTATTTATCATTTTATGTTAGTCAGATTGCGCAGTGAGTTGCCTCAAAAAAAACTTTAACACCCCTAAACCCAATCTGGGAGGGAGTTTTCAAAATGTTTTATGTAAATTTTGATCATCAACTTTATCCCCAAAGAATTTGATTTTACATACAAACTAATTTTTACCCTTTTCACTTCCTTAAAGGTTGAATTGCCGCAAAATCGTGCCTTAGTGCTTCCCTAGAAAACCACGTCAAAAACGAAACCCTGTCCAGTAAGATTCTTAGCTTGAGTTAGTTTCGAAAAATATATGTGTAAAATGTAAGTTAGATCAGCCATCTTATAGATTAGCGAAAGTACACACATCTTTCATGGGGTACTGTGTTAAATTCTATAACAAAATACCTTGTGAGATATTAAAACTTAATGAAAGAAAATTTAAAACAATAATTAAAAGCACACTTTGTAAACAAGCATATTACAAATTAGATGATTATATTCAAGATAAGAATGCTTGGAAACATGCTGGTCCTGCTCCGTAGGACAATCTTTAGTGTAGAAACTATCAAAATGGTTAATTTGTGTACGGTATTTTTTTTTTTTTTACTATGTATAGGCCTGTGTTTGACCACAATCTCACCGTGGTCAGTGATGATGTGGCCGATGGTGGTAAGCACACAAAGCCTAGACGGGAACTGGCTCTCAAGTGCTGCTGTCGGAACACACCGGAAGGTGCTTGGCGACAGATTTTCAACTTGAGGGTGGTTGCCAGCCAGGCGGGTACTACAAAGTACCCTACCACCGTGCTGTACCCTACCACCGTGCATGGTATATTCATAATTATTATAGTAACGCTTTATTTTCTTCTCTATTTGTTTAAAAAATTGACTCGCACACTGTTCCGTTGTTGTTGAATTAGGTAATTTACCTATGTTTACAATATTTGTAAGTATGTGAGAACCATGTCCCTATTTATCAAGTGAAGGAATTTACCTGTTAGTGCTTGTAATACTTTATACTTAGTACTTGTTTTTATATTTAGTATAGTAGTGCTGGGTGCATCGTTCTCACGTATAAGAATTTATTAATGTATGTACTATTTATGTTAATATTGTAAAAAACCTTTATTTTTTTTAAAAGAGTAAAGTAATGTAATTTTTTATAACATTTAAATTTTTTGACGTTCAAAAGTGCCGCATAATGGCCTAGTTGAAATAAATACATTTGATTTGATTTGATTTGATTTGATATAATGACCACCTTTATTGTTTCCTTAGGTTGGTATTTGTGCCAAATTTCAAATTTATTAACCCGGGAAATAAAATTCTTCAAAGCACTTTAACTTCCCAAAAATCGTATTTTGGGACTAGATAAGTAAAACTAATAATGAAAACCTTTATGGTTCACTTAGGATGGGTATTTATGTAAATTTTCAAATTTATTAACCAAAGAAATATTTAATATGTGATTTATGGGGTGTTAAATTATTTTTTAAATATACGATATTTCAAAAATAATTTAACACCCCCTAAATTATCTTTTGGGGGTAGTTTCGAAAAACTAATAATGAAATCCTTTATTGTTTATTTAGGTTGGTATTTGTGCCAAGTTTCATGTTGATTGACCCAAGAAATCAGATTCTTCCATACAAACTTCAACATCCCCTAAATCGTCATTTGGGAGTTTCGAAAAACTAATAATGGCAACCTATATTGTTTACTTAGAATAAGAATAATATCGGCCATAATTCTTGAAACTTAGCAAAAGCTAAGTTTCAAGAATTATGGCCGAAGGAATTAGATTTTTCATACAAACTTTCAAACCCCTTTTTACCCCCTTAGGGATGCAATTTTCAAAAATCCTTTCTTACTGCACAATTACGTCACTTGAGGAACCTTTCTGCCAAATTTCATGCTTCTAGATGATTTTCAGCTTAGTTGGTTGACAACCATGCCATAACTCGCTTGGAAAGGAACCGCGCAAGAAGATACGCACAAGGTTATTGATATTAATAGTTTTCGGGGAATGCAGATGTAAATACAAACCAAACTTATGTTCTTAAAATGAATAAAAATAAAATTTTAAAAGTATGTATAGAATAACCAATTTTCATAACATTACAACAAACTCGACCGAATTCAAAACCTAACCATACCATACTCTCAACTCATTATTCAATATATAATTATAATAATAATACCAGCCTATAATTGTCCCACTGCAAGGCCAAGGCCTCTTCTCATACAGAGAAGGCACGAACATTCATCACTACGCTTGCTCAATGCGGGTTGGCGATTTGAGACTATAAGACCAGGTTTCTTCATGATGTTTTAATTCACCGTTGTCAACGATTTCTAAAATATACTTAGAAAGTACATTAATGAATTTGAAAATGGAAATCATTGGTATTTGTCCAGATTTGAACCCATGACCTCAGGCAAGGCGAGGCCTTTAGCCACTGGGCCAGTACGACACTCATTGCAATATAACGAATAATCACAAAATCGTTGGTTCCCCGAAACTAAATTTATCTACACTTGCGTTACAAACTTTCATAAAAATATACTAGGCACTCTGTATACTTCTGAGACTATCAAACATAAAGACTCAATCATTATTATTTTTATACAAAATAGTTTTGAATAGCGAACGCATTCCGAATTTGAATTTTGAATCGGATAGATAATTCGGCGCGAAATTATCCACGGTTCGATGAAATTGTTTAGTTGGTTGTAGTCAAATAATGTCCAAAAATCTATTAAGATTACTTTAAGAAATAATTAATAGTAATAATTTAAGTACTAATTGTATTTTATGCCTAAAACAGGATTTTTCTATTTTTAAGAATCGATTTGGGATAATCGCTCATTAATCGAGTGGATAGCATAAACAAAATCGTTTGCTAAAATCGTTTTGCCACACAACTATTACATTAAAAAAAAACAATCTACTAGTGGTAATGAATTTTACGTATTAATGGACTGGTGTTTGTTAATTACGTTAAAATCAGGGCTTCTTCTTGTTGTTTATTATATTTAGAGACATAATTGTCATATTTGTAATAAATTTTACATGTGGAAGGGTGATATTTGTGTAAAATAAAAATGTAAACAAACACGATTGGCGCCTAACTTCGACTTTGAATAACAAATAACTTCATTACCACTAATTATTTATTTTGAAATATGGATGAATTCGACCAATAATTAATCAATTAGCAAACCTTTACCCCTGTCGTGGAGTTAGGGTGTCCAAAATCTGCATTTTTATGTTTTTTAGCTTCGACCACCACTGTCATCAAAATGGCGATTATCGTATTATTACACTTGTTTTTAACAAATGTAAATTAATAAACTTGCGCACTTAATCTAAAAAAAATATTTGCGCTAACATGTAAGCTTTTTATCCAACTATTTTAATTAAAGCTCCCACATAAGATTCGTTAGGTATCTTAATCAATAATTAAGTTATTAATTAGGATGTCGTATGACGTAAATCTGGGGTCCAAAATGAACCGCGGCTGAGCCAGCGGAGGTATGCTTGTCAAGCCCCAAAATGTACCCCGTCCGAACTATACGGTTAAGCAACTGATTAGAAGAATCATAATACTATTTAAAACTATAGAAAATTTACTAAGAAGTCTGTAATCAGCATCGAGATTTTAAAAATAAGGGTAAAAATCCATTGCAGGCAGTCGCCTTGGTTTTGTTTTACTTCGATTCATTTTTAAAATCGTTACAACGGACTTTCGTTCATACGTTCCCTTTTGAAATGTACAAATCACGCCCTATAGGATAAGTCGTCTAAAGCTAAACTATACTCCTTTTGAAATAACATTAGAAATTTTTACAACCCTTTTTACAGTCCGTTCAACCGATTTTGAGTTCTATCCCGTAAATATAAGGATGGCATAAAAAGCATAAACCTGTTACCAAAACTAACTGTTTAATACAGCTGCCATTTGTCATATCGCAAACGCAATAGAAGTCAAAATCGGTTGAACGGGCTGTAAAATAGGATTATTTAAATGTCTAATGTTATCTCAAATGGAGTATAGAATGTTAAATTATTATATTTGAGACCAACACAGTCACACTTTCAATACAAAATCGTGTGCAAAGGGATACACAGGGTTACAACAGGGTGCAATCGGACATAAACATAAGCAAAATTCGCTGTCACGGAGAGCCACTCGCCTTTACTCTTACTGATCTTTCCCTTTATTAAAATCGTAGAGTTTGCTGTAAAAAGAAACATTCGTTCAGATACTACTATATTTTCAATAACTAAATAAATAAGGAAATCTTTAAATGAATTAGCTTGATGATACAGGTGGTTCTACCATCTTATTACAAAAGGAATTCAACCTTATGTCTTTGAGCCAGTTTATGTTTTTGAACTTCATTGCAACTTTCGCAAAGTTCCAATACAAAATTAGTTAGACACGTTTTTGTAATATCATCCTTAAGACAGTCTAAATAAAGTTCAAAATACATTAAAAGGCTCGAAAGTTTGGGATTGGGGTTGGACTAATGTAACTTCTTGAAAATTACAAAAAGGTTTGTGTCCGAAAATACTACTTGCTTAGAACAATAACTTTATCTATGATACCTTTAGCACTTTCTCAAGCTGTGTAATTAATTAATCATAAATATAATAATAATATTTACCGCTATTGATAGCAAACTCCTTTCCGCTTAATATGTGATGCAGCAGATTCTTCATCTCAAAGGGCGATAGGTTCAGCAAATGTTCCGACGCCTCTTCGCCATCGCACGACAGAGTTCTTGATAACTCTGTGGCCATTACCTAATAATATACAAGGGGACTTTTAATTTCACAGCAATTTTTCAAAGGTTGACAGTACTCAAGAATAAGAACAATGTCCATTCTGGGACCTACACTGAAATCGTGAAACGCATAAGCGCAGTTTCTGTTACACGTTATCTGAAGAACATTTAGGCCGAAAAAGAACTGCTACTTCGCTACTGGCTAGGCGACTCGCTTAGTCTAGACGCTAAACAAGCCGCCAACCAGTGCGATTTGGCCTTTGGACCGCTGTGATCAGAACAACAATGTTGCTACGCGAGTTTTGGTAAAATATTTGGAATACGGTAGTTAACAAAAAAAAATATTTAGCCCGTCAGTTAGATAAACTAAAAATATTAGACACGTATTTTTCTTTTGCCACGTAAGCAAAATATTACGACGATACAGTGCGTTGAAATATCGTGTGACGTCACGGTGTGCTACACTTTATACTGACAAAGTGACGTCACAAGCCCCCACTCCTGAACTTTGATGCGCTTTATCAGTTTTTATTAATTTGATAAAGCAAATAATATGGGTTCAATATTATTTGATCATCTCACTGACGGACTAAATAGGCTTATCATTATTCAACCCAGGAAACATCCCTATTGTTGCGTGATGGCCGTCAGTCATACCAGTGAGACAGAATTTCTAAAAGTCTACGCCCAAGTACTGGTACAACTAGGTAGCTTCAAATACCTGTATGATGAGTCCGACCCGCAGGCGCAACATCTCGAGGAACAGCTGCGGTTCGGTGCGGATGAACATGGCGAGGTACACCAGCAGCTCCTGCGTCAACATGGCAGTACTCTCGTCGTCGCCGTACGCCTGAGCACAAGAACAAGCGCTTGTATTATGTTATTTTATGATATTTCAAGTATCGCAACAAAAAACACAAATCATGATTTGCAAAAAAAAAACTCAAGTCATGTTTGTCCCCACGTCGATAATACTCTTGCTACTTCAAAAACACATGCCCCGCACTCACCACTACGGACGGAAGCCCGTTGTTTGGAAGCTACCCTACACTTTGATGAAGTTTCTTTAATCGTCGGTGAATATGAGAATATTTATACATAATAATATATCTTTATTTATCCAAAAACATACAGAGATCCAAAATACAGTTTGCTATTTGGTATAAAACATAAGCTTATAGTTTAGAATAATTTTATAGTTTATGCTGAAAATTCTGTATAAGAAATAATACTATACCTCTTAAACTGGGGTATGCCTGTATTTTAAGAGGCAGTTCCTGACTGCGTTAAAATTTTAACTATCAGCATGGAAATAAATAAACTTATCTTTACTTAATAGATAATAGTTACTTATGGAACCGTCCCAAAACATCCATTTCCCAAAAATAATTATATCGCTGAAATTCAACATGGATATCAACAGCAATAAACACATACATGCAAGTCCACATGCAATGCAATCATAAGTCCGTAAAAGTAATGAGCATTTACAAAGTTACGATGATAAAGAAGTATGAACGTTAGTCATTTTTATATTAACCAATTTTTATTACCTTCTTCTGTTCATTCCCCTGATTTTCATGACGAAATGACTGCATGCAAGAAATATTAATGCTTTATTATGTTAATATTATAGTTAATTAATCATACCACTATGATTAATTCAGACTCATACACGTTTCGCAAATTATTCTGCTGAAGAACTAAATATATTTGTATGTCTAAATTGGCATTCATTCATTGGCACAAATTCACTGTAGTTTTTAAACATAGTTCTGTGGTCGCTTGGTCTATCTACTCGATTTGATTCCAAATAAAATGATATCTACAATCTAACGTTCCTAAAGTCGCTTTTCGTTCACACAAATATATTTAGTTCCTTGGTTCAAGCAGTACCCGACAAAACCTTTACAGAACATCACAACAGCAACATACCTGGTGTATCAACTGTCTAAGTTCATTCTCTGGCAGCGGCGCAGTGATCGTGTGCTCATTGTTAGGCGGCATACCCACTGTAATCTGCTTCTGTCGGACCAGCAAGTCTGTAACCGCCTTAGCGAGGTCTTCTACTCTTTTCCCAAGCATACCGGCCGTGTGGCGGACGAGACCCCAAAGCTTTTGGGTGCATGCCTTCTCGTATAAGACCTTTAGGAGGTCTTTCACGGTCACCATTTTACCGTTTTCTTGCATCCCTGTTGAAGAATATTATGTTGTGTGATTTCCAAGTAAAGCATTATTTATGTTTGTAGCCATTAATATTGGTAATATTAAAGGGAAATAATAAGTCTAGCCACAAAATTATTTATTGGACACGTGATTAAACTTCTAATTTTATAACTAAGCAACGGGAAAATGACATAGCCTCTAATAAACTAATTCGTCTTTTTTGCAACGCCAACTAAATATTCTACAGAAAGCGTCAAGTAAAGATCATCAATTATTGTGACTTGTCCTTCTTATTTATACATTGCCACGTAATTTACTAACTCGGCCACGGATTTTATATCTTGTCACCATTTTACGTTTTACAGCTTCAACGCAATATCCTCAAAAAAATATAATTCAAGCTTCTATCGAAGAAAGAAAGAAAGCATAATTTATTATAACTTAGCATGTAAAACAATACATCATATTCTTTTATCGTGAAAATAGCCACTGCATGATTTGGCGCGAGTACGCGAGACGACAGCGACCGGCCATTTGCACCAATCAGAGAGCGCCATTCGATTCATGTGACGACGAGTTGAGTTGATCACATCTCGATTCGACGAGTTGATTATATTTAAAATAATAAATGACGGTCAATGAATAAGTCCAAGAGCGAGCGTAGCGAGCTCGGGAGCTTAGGGCACCCCGACACGGACAGGTTAGGTTCGAAGGAGATGACGGGAGCTGAAGTGAGCGAGCAAAGCGAGCGAACTCAGCTCCCGTCATCTCCTTCGTGTTAGGTTACTTTAAACCCTGCATACAGAAATAGGAGCCCCGCGCAGCGGGGCTCCGTCGACTCTGTCGCATAAATACTAATCCAACTTGCACCTATTCTATATTAAAACCAAAAAATATAGTCTTTTATTTTGTCTCTCCTCAATAGCTTCTGGTAATATTAGTGGCCAATATACTATTTGATGAAATGTTTTTGCAATTTTTTTACGATCAATTAATATGGGATGAGTTACATTTTAAACGTACTGAGTTAAAAAATTAGAAGCTAAATAAATATATTTTTTGATGTCATTTAATAGTATTTTAGAAATTTACTGTTAGAATGCATGTTAAAAATTTTACACGTAAGTTACATTTTAAACGTACTGAGTTAAAAAATTAGAAGCTAAATAAATATATTTTTTGATGTCATTTAATAGTATTTTAGAAATTTACTGTTAGAATGCATGTTAAAAATTTTGATGCTAAAAAATAACCATCATGCTGAGTTGTATTTAGAGTGGTTTACATAGAAGATAACTAGTGGCTAACATAGTATTATTTAGATGCTCGTTAATTGTGGCTGACTTAGTAATTTAGAAGGCAACATACATTTTTGGGGGCGAATAATGATATTAAAAAGAAGCCTGTTTAATTAGCACCCAATATTAAACAGTAGACTGGTCTACCGGTGGAGGTTTTATTTCGATTCACTGTACAATTCAACCAACGTCTAGTTTCCCGCAGCATATTCTTGGTTGCTAGTATATCTATTATTCGAGACAATTATAAAATCACTTTTTACTAGCTAAACTCAGCGATGGGCGTATACATTTTCTAACATATATCATTCACTCACTCAATATCTATCAGTCTTCCCCCAATTATTATAATTATTCGCCCATAATATTATTATGTAATCAAATCTTACCTGTACTAAAATCAAGTCCGTGCGTATCGACAAGATACTGCAGGATGTCTCCCTGCTCGTCCAGACTCTCAGTCTCTCTCAGCATGGCTATAAGTTCGTCAGTCTCTTGCTCAGCGTACACCGAGTTAGACTCTGAAGTTGTTCGGTTGCGGACTATGCCGGCTAGGTTCTTGTTTATTATTGCTGAAAATTAAATAATTTTATTAAGTATAGTTATTATAATGATGTACAGTGCTTATTGGAAAAGTTACAGTGCAGTACTTGAGTACATGCATATCAAGTATCAAGCAACATATCTTACATCTGTGTGATCGTCTCTAACTCCTATTAAAAACTCCGCCAATGTATAAAAACCGCGCAGGTAGCGAAACTTTTTGATAAAAGAAAATTGGCATTCAGTAGTTAATGATATTTAAAAGATATTTTAAATGCTGTTAAATGCCCATGTTGTACTCAATCCTATCAAGGTCGGAGACTCTACACTTGAAGTTGTGGACGACTATGTCTACCGGGGACAAACGATCCAGTTGAGTAGGTTCTACTTCGAGACAGAGGTCAACCGTCCAATCCGACTCGGCTGGGCAGCGATCGGTAAGTTGCGCGGTATCTCCTCGTCCAACTTACCATAGACGAAAGTCTATGACCAGTGTGTGTTGCCAGAGATAACCTACGGCTCTGAGACGTGGTCGCTCACAATGGGTCTCATCAGAAAGCTTAAAGTCACCCAAAGGGCAATAGAGAGAGCTATGCTCGGAGTTTCCTTGTTATATCGAATCAGAAATGTAGAGATCCGGAAGAGAACCAGGGTTACCGACATAGAAAAATTTCCAAACTTAAGTGGCAGTGGGCAGGGCACATTGCTCGCAGAACGGATGGTGGATGGGGCAGAAAGTTCTGGAGTGGTGACCACAAACCGGAAAACGTTTCGTTTGAAGGCCTTCTACCAGTTGGACTGATGACCTGGTGAAGGTTGCGGGGATCCGCTAGATGCGGGCCGCACGGGACTTCAATGTGGAGACGCTTGAGAGAGGCCTATGTCCAGCAGTGGACGTCTTTCGGCTGATATCATGATGATGATGATGATCATTTTAAGGAATCTTGCTTACCTTCAGGTGGCGACGGGGCCTTCTCTTTTGTCACTTCAATGGTAGGGGTAGGAGCAGCCAATAGAGAAGTTGTGGATGTTCCTCTAAAACATTACAAATAAAACTTGGAATTGACATCCCATCGATTTCTCGCATCTCTGAAGAAAATTGGTACAAAATGGAGAAGATTTGTGTGACACAGAGGAGATTGAATTAGCGCAATACAGCAGAGAACGGCCCAAAGGGAAGGAGGTTTTGCAGTGGGTAAAAAAGTTGGTATGACAATTTACCCCTGCTAACGAGTTTTCACATGTCATGTCATGAAATAGTTGTGCATTTACTTTACAGTCCTATTGGTTATTTCCAATATTACTTACTTAGTAATAGCCCTTCGCTTAGCGTCTTCGGGCGACGGACTCCGACCGTAGGTGGCAGGGTCCACGTCGAGCCAAGACGGCTTGCGCTCCAACGAACGGCCTATTGCTTCCCCTTCCATACCCAGTGTTTCAGCTAAACGTAGAGTAAACTTGTATAAGGAACTGGTCTATCTATTATTATTGAACTTCTTTACTACATCAATAATCCAATATTTGAAACTTAAAGCTTGATTAAAAAAGAATCACAGCAGACACTATTTTCGTATGACAAAGCAAAAACAACTTTAAAAGCATTTAAATAAAAGTACAGAGTACTTTCCAGATGAAGATATGTATTTGAGCAGATCATTTTCGAACTTATTTAAGTTATAACTTATAAAGTTGATTACTGCAATATGTAATACATTATAATTTGTTGCAAGTCTATTAAATATATAATTAGTGTTAATATTCGACCTTATATCATGTACAATAAGGTTGATTATTAATCGGGTTTTGATACATACAGTCCACATTGATAGACCTCGTCTTCTTGATAGCACCACGCACAGACATGCGCCGGCGCAACGTGCGCGCATTTTTTGCGCCTGCGGGACGAGGCAGGAAGCTGATCTTGTTGCTAAACGACTTCAGTAAGTGGTCTTCTAAGTAGCTTTGCACTTCCGGGTTTAATTCTGAAACAAATGAAGGTGGCAATCAGAGGCAAATTATTTTTTAAATAGTCAACGGCTTTGATCAAGTTGTTACTGTTTTCGTGGCAATGAGAAACAAACTCTTAATAAAAAAACATAACATTGTTGCTTAGAAAAGTGAAGGTCTGCGGGCCATAAGATTTTTTGATAACCAGATAATAGCCAGCAAATGGTTTATCAATGAAGTGTACATGTTATCTATTAAAATAAATAAGCACTTACTATCAGGATACCCATCCTCTTGACTGCCAAGGAAACTCAGGTTCGTAATGGCGGATGTGCTCAAAAACTCTCCAAGATTGCCAAGAGTTACTCTAGTACCGTTAATATATCCAGATTTCAGCTTTTTCATGGTCGTTATCATCGCCATTGGAATCTTACCTTGGTCTGAAATATGAAAATGAAGAAAGAGATGGAGAATATTCCGTAGTAATAAAACGGGGATGAGATTCATAGCTCAGAAAGCGTGCAGTCTGTGAGAGATGAATTTTGTTAGTAATGAATTATATTGGTTCATAATATTAGTAGATATTGATACAGCAACCCGTAAACCGTTGTCTGTTAACGCGTATACATACATACATGTAAATATCTTTGATACATTCATACAATAAAATATCTTGTATGTATGATCGTATGACGTAAGCATTTGCGGAAAAGACTAACCTTCACCAGCTATTTAATTTTTACGGTTCAAACAAAACAAAATTTTACGGGTGTCGTTAATAATTCATAGAGCTGTTTGTGTAAATGATGTATGGCGAATTGGTTTAGTTGGCAAGTTACAGAAAAAAATTATGTAATTTTATTTTATGTAATATTAATTATTAAAATTATGCAATTTTTCTTATCTTTTGCAAGAGCAAAACGATAGCGATTTTTACGCAATAATTGCTTTTCCAGACAGAAGTTTTAGAGTTGACGGCTATCAGCCTATGTATGTATGTATGTTTGTTCCTATGTGGCGTTCCAGAGACCAAACGCGTTGGCCGATTTTGATGATTCTTACGTCAATCGATTCGTCTTAACCCTGCGAGTGTCACTGGCTACATTAAAATTGAAAAATAGAATAATGGCGGCTTTAAGGCGCCATATTGTGGGGGCCCAAATTTTTTTTCCTTCCTATCCCTTCGTTTGGGGTATCAAAATAAAGGGTTTTACGAGACGATTTCAAAAACATATAATACTTATATATTTCTATGTACCAAATTCGAAAAAAAGTAACTAAACGTTATAAATAAAAAAAAGTTAATTAAAAAATTCAAAAAGCCTGACAGCGAACTAAAAAGACAGTCGGAGTATACACCTGGTTTTGGTCAGCCAGCTCGCGTATATGTATCCTCCGACTGCACAGCATGATTTTCTTCTTGTTTACGTCTTTTTAGTTCGCTTCTTAAGCAGTCGGGTTTTTTGAATTTTTGAATTAACTTTTTTTTTTTAATAAGTGCATTTGACGAACAGCGAACGATTAGCTAACGATTGTGTAAGACCTACCATACCTACACTGCAGGTAATGTCGACTTTTATGACATAAAGCGTTTGATCGCTATCGTTATGCTCTTGCAAAAGATAAGTAATAAGCCTGCCGGATTTGCTATTTAAAACCATAATACCTTTACACAGAGTTTAGTTCAGACTGCCTTTAAACTGTCTCAATAGGGTAGTTTACTGAAAATTTGTTTATGTCCGTCAGAATAGTAAAAAATATTGGACACGTATTTTTTTCTTTTGACACGAAAACATAAAGTGACGACGACATAATGCGTTGAAATATCGTGTGACATCACGCCGTTAGTACACTTTATAATGCCTTAGTAACGTCACAAGCCCCCACTTCTGAACTTTGATGCGCTTTAACTTTGTAATTTTGACGTGACAACGTCTTATAAATTGGTTTGCCGGGTGACACTTCAAGAAACTGCGTTACGCTCCGCTCACGTTATGCGCTCACAGTGAGAGCGAGTGAGAGGCACGCGTCCCTTCCACTCGGGCATGGTTAGCCCGCCTAAGAGCGAGAGAGACAGACATAATCCTTCTTCCTACTATACGAATGAATATTCACATTAAAATTATTTTACCACTTAAAGTCGTTGTCACGTAAAACTTTCGCCCGTATACCGACTTTACAGGCAACCAATTTTTTATTGATTTTGTGAAGCAAATAAATACGGGTCCAATATTATTTGATAATCTCACTGACGGACTAAATAAAATTTTATTATCATTTTTCTACCTACCAGGAAACATCCCTATTGCTTTTTATCGTTACAATAGCATCTTTATATAACTATAAGTTTAAAGTTCATATTAAAATGCTTAGGGTAAATGTCGCCATACACCATCACACAAACAAAAGAAAAAAGATCTTTACCAGAGACAGTCAATATAATCATTCTTTACCTAACAAGTACTGCGTAGCGAGCAACGTTATCGTCGGCCGCCCAAGCATTTGTTTCCAGCTCATGCCAAGGAACGCGACGTTAGCCGTGAACGTGCTCGCAAGCAGCGCCGGGTCGCGCGACATGTAGTACTCTTCGTAGTCAAAATTCTATGACACACCACACCCATGCGAGGTTAATTTTAATAAGGGGGACGTGGGCGTAGCTAGGGTTATAGTGTCCAAAGAGTGGGGGGTCAAAAACAGGGGCGTTAATAAACTGCATTAAGATGCAATGAGCAAACAGCAAAGAAATGTTTATTTATCACAATATTTTGCAATTATTGCTTTTTTTTGTGTAGAAAAATTTTGGGAGGGTTATAACCTAGCTACACCCTTAAGGGACCATCATTATTCGAGTCATTTTCATCAGCTCACCTTCACTACAGGGACTCTTTAAAATGCAATAGGAATACGATAATTTTTTTAGATAGTAACATACATGATTGATTCCAGCTCAGATAAGCCGTCGGCCTATAGCCTTATGTGTCAAATAGATCTTATTATTATTTTACTGACAGCATAGGTTTACAAATGGCCACATAATGATATATATAAACGAATAAATATAAAATATGGCTGTATACATTTCCACATAACATATGTAGACAACAAGACATGTTTGCATTCCTGAACCGAGACCAATAAAAAATAAATAAACATTTCAACAACCAAATTAACATAACATTCTACAGGGTAAATGTTATTCGTGAATGAAACATTCTAGACATTAAACATGGATGGGAAAAACTTGCAAGCATACTTTACAAAATAATAAAGAAATAAAACAATACCTAAGTGCATATTGTTCAGGGTCAAGACCACAAGTGGTCGCCCGAGAAGGTTTTGCCAAGAGGACTTCAAGAAATTAATTTCTGCTTTGAGGGTGTCAACCATAAGATCGAAGTCAGAGGCGATGTAGAAACGTGTCATATCAGAAAACTAGTAAATAAATTAAAAGAAAAAGAGTTACTGTTATATTAACAAAATAAAAATAAATCTCTTTTGCCACAGTAGAATTAAAGAAAAAGAATGTTGATTTAAAAATATTATATGCAATTGCTAATAAAATATTACTTTCATTGTGGATGTTTAAATAAAGAAATGAAGTACCTGTGGCGTAAATGCAAATATGCGGTCATTCAAAGAGTACAGCTTGCTGGTGCTTAGGATACCTACATCACGAGACTTTCTGCCAGACAAGCCCAGTTTCTTGTTTCTACCTGCAATTTAAAAACATTCATACATTTTAATATTTCACTTCTTATGCCTAACAAGCATAGAACAATTGAGAACCCATGGCTTTTAAACAAATCTGAACTCTAATACATGACATTAAGGTCTAATGGCATGTGTGTTTGTTATGACAATTTAAAAACACTCAATTAATAATGAAGTAAAGTCAATTATTATTATTTGTAGTGAGTTGCTTCTATACATATTGTTCATTGCTTTTGTGTTAATTGATTGGCATGGCCACCTAATGGGCCTCACTTATTGATTTAAAGATAAGATACATTTACAATTAGCATTAAAAGAAGAATTGACTTACCTAAATATGTGTACAAATGGCTCAGCACCCTAGCTGGTTGCACTTCAATAGGGGCCACCTCACTAATAGTCTGTACATGCAAGTCATACTCCAGTAACTTGTCCCTAATTTCATTGGTCTCCGCAAGTATCACAATCTGTACAACCACATCAGGCTTCTTTTCTGAACAAAGTCTTCTGTTGAGAGGATCTAATTCACCAACTGCTAAGAATCCCTGGAAACAAGTATAGAAGAAGCATTATTTAGATCATAAACCTTAATATAAAAACTGTATAATTAATGTACCATCAGATTTACCTCCTGTAATAACTTCCCAAGGATGTACAATGATTGAGCCCATATGAAAGGGCACCTTCCAAGTGGTATGCGCTCCTGGCTACCTGGATTCTGCTGTTCCAAGTCAGCCTTATCAGCTGGCACTGAATACAGCTCTGGAACCAACTTGATCCCATCATCTTTCCTCAGCATCACCTTCTCCAACAACTGTGTGTACTCCGCAACATTATTCTTATCACCTTTGAAGCAGTAATCCAATATCAGGTAGCAGAAGAACAGAGGCCACTCACATTCAATGTTTTCAAACATTCTCAGTTCCCAAGGCTCATAGTAAAGCCTATTGGGATCCTCTCTAGGAGTTTTGTGACCATCCCTTAAGAACCTCTTGCATCCAAATTTTCCTTGCATTTTAGTTACAATAGTGTCTCTTGTTATTGCAATTAATTGTGGATCATCCACTGCAAAAGCTGGGTAGCTTATAATGGAAAGTAGACCTGAATCTAACTCTTTACTATTTGATTCTCTTGGCAGCATTGATTGAAGCACAGCTTGACATTTCTGAGCTTCATCTGCCAACACATGAATGACACTAGAAGGACCACCGCGAGCACCAAACAGGTCCAATTCATTCATAGCTTCCAGAGCTGCCTTGGCCATACCAATGGAGCTAGCATTTAACTCAGGCAGGCCATGGTTGGTCTTGTCTCCTCTTTCCCAAATACCATAATCAGGAGTGCAATAAGCTGATTCAATGTAAAATACCAAATTCTGGATGAATGAAACTTCATCTAAAGAAAATACAATCTGCAGACCAGATGCTGTCATCTGTGCAAGGATTAGGAGATACAGAGAAATGGCATCAATCTGAAGATGTCCCCATTCTGTATCCTTCACCACCGTTCGGCCTGTAGTGGAGGAGTACTTGGCGTGGAGGGAATCCAATGGATGCTGAGTGCTTTTAAACTTTTCCACTTTGTCTTTTTGTTGCATCATAGCCATGAGAAGACCTGAGAGAAATAGAAATTTAACTTTATACATGATTGTCAAGCTATTCTAAACTACTAGCTTTAACTTGAGGAGGCTGGTTTCCACGTACTAATAAGTTTTTATGATAAATTACCTCTCATTAGCTTGACGCAGCTTTGTTCTAATTCGTATGTTTTTGCCCGATCCTCATCTTGATCTGCAATTTTCTTGAACGCCATGGAGAGCCCCCATACTGCCAATATGCAGTACAGGTTGTCTCTAATCCATGCGTGGTCATTATGTGGGCTTGCGGGGAACAATCCAGTAACAGGCTGCTGGTGATCTAAAATTAACTTGTGCACTACCCGCTGGTAATAATCCAAACGCACCCCTGAATTACTACGAGTCCTCATTTTGGTAGAACTTCACACTTCACAACAAAAACACATAATACTTCATTATAAGTTAATAGATTCATGAGACACGATACTTTGCACAACAGTATTTATTTATCAAAATTATTCCATAATTTGTGTCATTTGAAAGTCGCAGTTGTCAAAATGTCAAACACCATAGTTTTCTTTTTAATGAAATTGAAATATATAATAAATGTATTCTGCCATCATAATTAACGATTTTAAAAAAGTACTCTGTGAACGATATCGACTAAATAAGCTTTGGTTGGTATAAACATAGACTAATATATATAGATTGAGATTGGGTATAAATGGTACTGTTTCGCTTCTCTATTATTCCTTTTTTTTTTCACACGTCACATCTGACAATGTCAAGAACGTCAAAATAGTGTAATCTTTTTCTAATGTTTTTGTGACTTAGTTTAGAGTTTATTACAAGATTTTTTGGTTTTCGATATTTTTCGTTTGATACAAAATGATATTTTATCTTTTATTGTGTCATGTTTTGTTCATTCCGTTTATTAACAGCAGTAACACGACAGTCAGTAAACCGGAGATAACAAACAAAACTCTTTCTGTGCCTGAACCTCATAAGGTAAATCAGTCAAATGAAACGAAAGTAACATTGCTAAGTGAAGGGGGTTCCCTATTGCCTGGGTCGTCGGTTTTGGCCTTACCCAAAGATAAACTCACGAGCCTAGACAGTGAATTGGGCAAAAATAAAGTAAAACCTGTTGTCGCACGGAAAGGAGTTGTTTATATCGAAGATGATAACATGAAACCTCAACAAAATAATGCATCAACCAATAATGAAAATCCCGCCGTTGCTCCTAAAATACAAGATAAAAAAGATGCTTCCAAGTTAAACATAACAGAATCTGAGTCCAAGGTGAACAGCTCCTTGCTGAACACATTATCCAGTGGTGTGAAAGATATGAATAAAACTGAAATACACAAGAAGCCTTTACTATTGTCTTACGATACTCTAGCAAATATGACTTTCAAGTCATCACCAGGAACCTTGATATCTGATCAAATCCAATCACCTAACAAGCAAAAAGTATATGTAAAGAATGCTAATAGCCATCCAGGGATGATAATGCCTCTTGTCATTACAATTTTGTTAGTTCCTATGTTTGCTGTCCTTGGCTACATGGCCTTGCGACGAGGACAAGAAGCTTGGAAGAACAGGCATTATAAAAGAATGGATTTTCTGCTAGATGGCATGTACAATGACTAGAAGTTATCTGAAAATTAATGTTTAAGTGTTAGGAATTCCTACTTAATGATATTGCAAAAAGATATTAAATATTTATTATGTGATAAACATCTGAGGCGGCGGCCAGTAGTTTTATACTGATTTTAAGAGTACAACTTTTCTTGAAGTTGTCTCTGAGTGTTAAATTCCATGTGTAATAATTGGCAATAATTTTGATTGTTATGTTAATTAAATTTAATCATTTTATTTACATTTGTCGAATAGAGTTGTCTTCAACAAATATTTTGATATAGTGCAGGTTGATTCAAAGATGACAATAATTATAATGATGGTGCTTGAAATGTGCCTTACATTTAATAATGTATTTAAAAATTGATGTGAACAAGTTTCTTTAGTAGCATGAAATTTTTTTCAAGTGAATAAGTCTTCCGGCTAATGTAAGTTATTTATTAGAATGTTATTGTGATAATTTAAAATAATATATTTCAGACACACCATTGTTGATCTTTAAATGGATGTATGCTGACAATGTTTCATTGTAGTTACCAAATAAATGTATTATTAAGTTTATACAGTCTCATATGAGTTCGCATTTTGCTTAAATATATAATAACATTTTTTACTGATTTTTGTATAAAAATATTACTGCTAAATCTGATATTTTTCATTAATATTGTCAATTAATTAATGTTCTTTTGGAAAACTGATATCTTTTTAAAATAAACAAAAGAATGGGGGCAATCAAATGTTGATGCAATACTTAGTAGGTACTAATTACCTATATTAGTAATTACTATAATAACATTATTATGCATTATGAAGAAAATAATATTTTTGTAATCTACTTTTATTAATAAAAATTGCACATTATTTTATATCATGGTCTTAACATTATTTTTTCCTCCAGTAGTATTGAAAATATGAAGTGGTAACATAGGTTCCTAAAAATCTCTTCATAAACATTATTAAATCAATTTCGGATTTTTGGATTACCCATAGGAAAAGTAATCATTTAAGTTAGATGTTGTTTGTTAAAATCCTTATCGATTGGTGCCATACAATACAGGGATTTTAATCGGGGATCCGTTGGTTACGAGACGCACGGGACCGGTCGATGTGGCGACCACGGAACTTACATACAGACCTACATACTTACATACATACATACATTGCAAGTTAAATAAAAGCTAGTAAAAAACATCATAATTTGTGAAAATCTAAACAAAACCTAGGCTTGTTTGCTTTGCAGAATTCACTTACTCCATTAGGCTTGGAGTAAGTGAATTCTGCAAAGCAAACAAGTCGGAACCTTCCCAAAAACGACTTTACGTATAGCATATTACACTCTGAAAAGGAAAGGTTATGCTCCTTTCCATTACCAATATTTTGACGTAGAATTGATTGTAAAGAATGAACGAAAGCGGAAGAATCGACTTAAAATTTCACTATTGGTATTGTGTAATGAAATTACAATTGTATGTCCTATTGATTTGGAATTAAATCACTCGAGTTTGATGAAACAACGCAGTAGATGAACTTCAACTCAAAGGAGGATGTTTGTACTCTTTCCAAATTAGTTTCACAATACCGAAAAAGTTGAAAGAAATGATTCTAAATAATTATTTGAAGGAATCGGCTTGTTTGCTTTGCAGAATTCACTTACGCAATTAGGCTGCTGTATTTCAGAACTGCAAGCCTTCCATTACATCGTTATAGGTACATTGAGATTGTCAAACTGAAACTAATGCGGATGGTGGGCATGTGTTTGTGTTGTGTGTGTATGTAAATGTAATTAATTATTTATTGTTAACCTAGCAGTTGCCCGCAACTTGCTCTGCGCCAAACCCGTAAAACTAAAAAATAGTGTTGGACTTTTTTACGCGGATCCCTAATACTTTTCCAAAATAAAAGCATAATATATATAATGTTACTCCTTATAACATCAGTGAAAGTCTCTTCAAAATCATTCCAGACATTTCGGTGATTCCCCGGAACAAATAAACAGACAGACAAAAATCTTAAAAATTGCGTTCGATAAAACGTTGTTATTTTTGATATTACAGACTCATCAAATTTTATTTGTTTGTATATTTTAAATATTATACAAAATATATGTAGGTACATAGAACGTATAAATGTAGATGTCCACAATCATGACTAAATTAGATAATATCGAAATACAAGTTAGAAAAATTAAGAAAAGTTATTTAATTGACAATAGACCGGACCCCTGCTATCAAGTAATTTTTCTGTTTCCATGTAATCGAGTTTAAGTTACTATTTTATAATTTTACTAGCTTCTGCCCGCGGCTTGGCCCGCATAAAAAGTGTTTTATCATCCCAAGGCAATATAAACTATCCTATGTCCTTCCCAGGATCCCAAACTATCTCCATGCCACATTTCATCTAAATCGGTTCAGTATATCCAGACTCCAGAGATCAACCCCTCTTTTTTTTAGGGTTCCGAAGTCAACAAGGAACCCTTATAGTTTCGCTCTGTCCGTCTGTCCGTCCGCAGCTTAGCTCAGAGAATCTAAGTACTAGAAAGCTATAATTTGGCATGTATATACATATTAATAATTCCGACAAAGTGGTAATATAAAATAATGAAAAATATTTTTTTTTCGGGTACCTCCCATAGACTTAAAGTGGGGATGTATTATTTTTTTCTCATCTATCCCATGGTGTGGGGTATCGTTAGATAGGCCATTCAAAAATATTATGGGTTTATTTAAACCATTTTTCAATTCAAAGATTCGTTTGCGTAAAATTATGCTTTAAGTTGCAAATTTATATTAGAGTCAAGTGTCCCCCCCCCCCCTGCCATCGAAATGGTTGCTCTTGGCTATGTGAAAAAATTCACGGCAGTAGTAAATATAACGAAATTAAAAGGAAAATTATCACGGATAAGTAGGCTTTACAAGTTTACGAGTAATAGTCGTCCAACTTATAAAATGTAATTGGAACAGTAAAAACTTTATACAAATGCAATTGAAAAATTACTTAAATAACGTTGTTAGCTGTGTAAAACAGAGTAAATATATGCTTATAAACCATGTAAAAATATACAAAAATAAAATCATAACAGGCTTTACAAGTTTACGAGTAATAGTCGACCTACTTATAAAATGTACTTGGCATAGTAACATTTTTGTAAAATTGCTACTGAAAAATTACTTAAATAACGTTGTTAGCTGTGTAAAACAGATAGTAAATATATGGTTATAAACCATGTAAAAATATACAAAAATAAAATCATAACATCGTTAATAATAATTATTCCTAAATTAATAATGTTTAAGCTCGAACAACGCATTGGAGTGGCCGAAGTCGTTGGCAGTACCAGTCCGTAGTTCATAAGGTGCATGCGCGCGGTGGAGTCTATTTTGTGTTAATGCAGAAGTATTTTCGACGTTTTGTAATTAAAACGTAAAAGTAAAGTCAAATTAGATTCGATTTCCAAGCAAATTACTTATTTTCTTTTGTCGATATCCTTCTTTACAGTCAATATTCGACCCGACTTCATCACTAATTGAGTAGCGTAAAACTTTCCAGAATGAAATAGTGAATACCGCAGATTAGAGGATTCACCTCTAATCTGCGGTATTAGAGGAGATAAGAGGTGAATAATACATACGATTTTTTTCTAATTTCGAAAGATAAATAAACAAGGAGCGTACACGCCAGGATCTAGGAACGAACTATACCATTCCCCGTGGCTCTAACGCACGCTCGTATCGGCTCCTTTCGCAATTCGCACCCGCGGTGGTACTCAAATAGATATTTTTTCTAACTTCAGTTGCGAAGTTGGATTTTATAACTCCTTCTTCAGTTACCAGTTAGTTCTTATTTAATTTAAGTCAAGAGTGAATAGATTACGTCTAGGCAAGCGTGCCGTAGGTCATAGGTCACCGTAGACCACATCATCGCTTACCATCAGGCGAGATAGTGGTCAAACGCGAGAATATAGATTTAAAAAACATCATCCTATGTGGGCCCGTTTTTAGACTGTGAGCCGCTGAAACCGTTCTAATGTTCATATAACAACAACAAAACCCTCTTTTTAGTCCGCACTATTATGCAACTTCGGAACCCTATTACTGCGCGTGGCCCGACACGCACTTGGCCGGTTTTTTTGTTTTGCTTGGAGATATGCTCATGCATACTGCACTACCACGGGGAGATAGTGCAGTTATGTGGGACTCTAACCCACTAAAACTCCGCGGTGTCCTCCTGTGTCGTTTATGGCGGGAACACGCGTTAGCACTCACCGCGAACCCACCGCGGCTGTCCGTCACCGGCACCCACGGGTCACCGGACCCTCCTCGGGGGAGTACCCTCCATCACCGGCGCACCAGAACACACTGTACGCCGTGACCATCCCAGGGACCAATCAGCACATGTATGGCACCCTTGGTCCCCCTGTGACGGATCAAGGTCAATGGCCCCGCCACCTACCATTGTTCGGCCGCAGGGGATAGGTAGAGCGGCTAACGCAATACCGACACTCCTCCTCCCCTGCGGCCCACAGCGTCCGCCATCAGATGGTGGTGACCCCGTCCGGGCCGCGGATGGTAGGGAGAGCGGCGCACCGCAATACCGGCACTCCTCTCCCGCCGCGGCCTCCAAACCTCAGTCGAGACATGGGACCTGTCAGGACCTGGGAATCTCCATAAGACATCGCCGCCCGCCTCAGTTGCGATGGCGCCTGTTACCAAGCGGCACCGCAACCTACTAGTTGGCCGCTACGTCGTCGGTTTAATCGGCAAAAGCCCAGACGAGTGGCCTCGACAATGCGGGAACCCACCGGGGGGGGAGAGATTACCCCCTACAACCTCACAAACTGTACCTTTTTATAATACTAGCTGTTGCCCGCGGCTTCGCTCCCGTGGGCCACCCCACTGGACCCGTTTTCGGGATAAAAAAATAGCCTATGTCACTCAGGAATAATGTAGCTTTCTATTGGTGAAAGAATTTTTCAAATCGGTCCAGTAGTTTCGGAGCCTATTCGGTACAAACAAACAAACAAAAAAATCTTTCCTCTTCATAATATTAGTATAGATTACTAGTTGAACCCCGGGGCTTCGCTCCCGTCAATTGGCTACCTACCATACCTACTCTACCCACCTACCCTACCTACCAACCCTACTCTACCTAACATACCCTACCTAAACATGTAGTACATAATTTTTATATATCATCAATAGTTTTCTCAGCGCTCGCCAAAGAATTTTATATGCAACATTTTGCTACTTTGGGTTACATTATTGCAATTTTCATAAGGATCTCAATTTTTTTTTAAATATATTATAGCCTATGACGCTATGCACGCCTATGCACAAGTCCGGGTGGGTCGATACATTGGGTATCTTGGGGACTGTCGGTGGGGCTGCGACCAGGCGCTCGAAATGAGCGCCTGGTCCCTCGCGTTGAAATTGCTATAGGTAATTGGCATTGACTGCTGGCACTGCTGCCCTTTCTCGGGGGAGCATGGGAAGAAGTTCGCCGCCTCTACGCGGATGTCGTGCGATCGATGGTCCTTTATGGGCGCTTGTTTGTGTCCGACGCTGCATGACTAAAATTATTAGCTTGCAGCGGAAAATGACCATTCGTATCGCACGAGGTTACCGAATGGTATTCCTTGAGGCGGTAACTCTGCTAGCATGGGTTAGAGGTCCACAGATTTCTACCATCGCGATCGGTCTTGAGCTTTACGCGCAATCTCCTTCCGTCCACGACATTCCGATGCTCTCCACTTCTGTCAATACGGTGCGTCGCCAGGTTTGACGGGGACGGCCACGCTTTCTTTTCCCTTGGGCATTCCCGTCCATAGTTTGTTTAGTTATGTCATCGAGACCCTTTGGAGCATGTAGCCAATCTATCTCCACTTGCGACGCTTGATCTAGCGGTCTATCGGGCTCTCGTGGCATTTCTCCCAAAGCTCTACGTTGGAGATGTTCGCTTGCCAGTAAATACCGAGTATACGACGAAGACAGTGGTTGAGGAAAACTTTGATTTGAGATGTCCTTTGTGACCTTCCACGTTTCGCACCCGTAGAGCTGCACTCAATTGGTTTCGCGCCCAACTAGGCCGCTGTAAACACAATTTTGCGAAATGGGGTTTCATAGACCCGTCTGACCCGTATGAAAGCCCCTTTGCAGACTATGACACACATGCTGGAGTGTCCCAAGTGACACAAGCACTTTGGAAGGCCTTAAGCTCACCACTGACGTCGCAATTGGCGTGGCCACCTACTGGGCCGGAGCTGTAATGCAGGTCCGTGTCGCGGGCTGGTCCGGCCCGAGCCATAGCCTGACCGCGCACATTTTGTAGCTAGCTGTCAAGCTGTGGTTTAAAAAGCAGTCGCGAAAAAGTACCGCCAATGCGGTCGCTTGTCTAAACTAATATTATAAAGAGGAAAGATTTGATTGTTTGTATGTTTGTTTGCCATGAATAGGCACCGAAACTACTGAACCGATTTGAAAAATTATTTCACTGTTGGAAAGCTACACTATCCCCGGACGATATAGGGTATACTATATTTTCAAAAAAATTAGGGAT
This sequence comes from Anorthoa munda, assembly GCA_945859665.1. NCBI lineage: Eukaryota > Metazoa > Arthropoda > Insecta > Lepidoptera > Noctuidae > Anorthoa > Anorthoa munda. Next base: position 14,661,779 of record OX243902.1, on the reverse strand, counting down.
CCTTACTAAAACTCTAATAATATAAACCAAGGTGTAAAAAAAATATCTAAAATAATCTTTACATCGCGTGCGCTGCGAAAACTATGGATGATAGAATAAAATAATGTACTACGACTTTGCAGAAAACGTAATTATTTACAAAAAATATCGCGGCAGCACATGTCTAACTATTATAGTTATGCCACAATAAGTGATCTTTATTTAAAAAAAAAAAAAAAAATGCCGCCGCTAGGTTAGGCTCTGTATTTGCATCTTGGTATTAATCCTTATCAAAATAAATTACATGCTTGTAGGCGTCACTGGGGCACGGGCCGTACGGGAGGGGAATCAATGTCAAGAAAAATTAGAAAAAGTAAATAAATACTTATTAAAAAATAACAAAAAAAAAAAAAAAATCACTGAATGTTTAATAATTAATATTAAAGCTTTCTTTATATTTTTTTTTAGCATCCTGACGCAAATAGAAGGGTTTATGTGTGTATTATAGATTTTAATTCTGAAGTTGTTAAAAACCCGTGCGAAGCCGGGGCGGGCCGCTAGTGTTGATATAAAGAAACATCACAAAATTACGCGACTCAATACCGCAAGCGGTTAACCGTTGTATGACCTAGCGCTATTTAACTAATCACGCACGGCTTTGCTCCATATAAATATGAAGGGAAAATGGAACTGAAGTTCGGCTCCGGGTACGCTCCGCGGGCTGGTCCGGCTGGAGGACCAGACCGGCCCACGAAGGGACCAGCCCATCGGGAAAAGTGCCGGTACTCCATGCCAGCCAGGCCGGGTCAGGCCGACCCTGCTTTCAAATTCTTCGAAGTCAGTGGGAAGAAGTACGAAAGAGTTTGGCGGGACTTTCATATGGTTACATTAGTCGATCATTCTTCCATACTAACGTAGTCTGGCGATTACTATACTGTTTGATGTACGTTCAAAATAAACAATAAAAACCGGCCAAGTGCGTGTCGGGCCACGCGCAGTAATAGGGTTCTGAAGTTGCATAATAATGCGGACTAAAAAGAAGGTTTTGTTGTTGTTACATGAACAAAAGTTTGTTGTTTGGCCAAGTCGCGTTATTTGAGTTCGAAGATTAAAAGTAGTAGTAATGTTATTAAAACGACTTGGAATATTATTAATAGTGAAACGGGAAGATCTGGTAACCGGAATATTGACTACAGCCTATCTATTAATGACAACATCATAAAATCAGACTCACAAGTCGCAGTGGCTTTTGAAAATTTCTTTTCAGATATTCCCATTTCAACTACTAAATCCCTAAACTCATCACCTTCTGTTGCTGAGTCTATACTAAAAGAAAATAAGGATAACCATGATATAGTGTTGTTTGCGGATGATACTTCACTTTTGTTAAAACTTAAACGTCAGCAGCTGGTTACTGACGATGTAAATAGCGCGATCTCAAAAGTAGTTCACTGGTTCAATGTTAACAATTTACTTTTAAATGGAAAAAAAACAAATGCATTAAGTTTACCCTACCTCACGTTAGGCAGGTGAAAACTGATGTGATGTTAAAGGGCGAAGAATTGAATCCTGAAAATAGCACATTCTTAGGCCTAACTTTGGATGCTAAGCTTCAGTGGGGCCCACATATAGATAAATTGTCAAAGAAGCTAAGCTCCGCAGCATATGCTGTTAGAAAGATTCGTAATTTAACTGACATAGAGACAGCCCGTTTAGTATACTTTAGCTATTTCCATAGTGTAATGTCGTATGGTATTCTGTTGTGGGGAAATGCCGCCGACATCCAGACTATCTTTGTTTTGCAGAAAAGAGCTGTTCGATCAATTTATAAATTAAGCCCGAGACACTCTCTCAGAGAGAAATTTAAGGAGATTAATGTAATGACTGTGCCTTCTCAGTATATTTATGAAAATCTTTTATATGCCCATAAAAATATAAAATTGTTTAAAAGATACAGTGATATCCATAACATAAATACTAGGAACAAACACAAATTTGTAGTACCTACAACAAGGCTCAAGAAAATAGGTGGCTCGTTTAGATGTCAATGTGTACGCTTTTATAATAAGCTTCCAAGCGACGTACAAGGTTTAAGTGTTAATAAATTCAAATCATTCATTAAACGTAAGTTGTGCCAGAAAGCGTTTTATAACATTAAAGATTACGTTGAGGACAAAAAGGCTTGGGATTGAGCTGCTCCAATTAATTTCGTTTTTTATTTATTTTATTTTGCTACGTGAATTTAGTTTTTAATTATTTTATTTTTTTTTATTTTTCTTGCAATGACAAGAATATATACTTTTTAAAGTATTATATTATTTTATTTTAATTATTGTGAATGTGAAGACTATGTGGATCATTCTTTTTTTTTTTAATTTTAATTTATCTTAGTTAGTTTTTAATCATGGTCTGGCAGTTTGAGTATTTATGTGGCCTACCCGAATGTCCTTTCTTTGGTATTGTTCGTCAATTCGTTGAGCTCCTTAAATTCTAAGTTGAGCTGCACGGTTATTGACAAATGCGTGCACTGACTGGACAGGTCCACTCAATCTGGCTGGTTCTTTTCTCAAAAGACCATTTCAGACATCAGTCTACATGGTCTTCACATGATCTAACCAAGTTTTTGTCTGGACTTTAAAAGAGACTGTGACCTCTGAGTTTGTTTCGGCCTTTCTTCTCAGAGTAGTCAGACAGGAAACGCCGACCTCATCTAGTTTTAAAAAATATGATCGACATGTGAAAGTGTTTGTACAAACCAACTTACAGAAAATAAATCATTTATCATTAGAACGGTTTTAGCGGCTCACAAAGTCTAAAAACGGGCCCACATAGGATTTTTTAATCTATATTCTCGCGTTTGACCACTATCTCGCCTGGTGGTAAGCGATGATGTGGTCTACGGTGAAGGACGCTTGCCTAGATGTAATCTATTCACTCTTGACTTAAACTAGTTAAGGACTAACTGGTAACTGAAGAAGGAGTTATAAAATCCAACTTCGCAACTGAAGTTAGAAAAATATTATCTATTTGAGTACCCCGCGGAAGGTTGTCGAATTGCGAAAGGAGCCGATACGAGCGCGCGTTAGAGCCACGGGAAATGGTATAGTTCATTCCTGGATCCTTGCGTGCACGCTCCTTGTTTATTTCTCTTTCAGAATTAAAAAAATAATGTATGTATTTACCTCTAATCTCCTCTAATACCGCAGATTAGAGGTGAATCCTCTAATCTGCGGTATTTACTATTTCATTCTAGAAAGTTTAACGCTCACTAGTACTCAATTAGTGATGAAGTCGGGTCAAATATTGACTTTATAGAAGGATATCGACAAAAGAAAATAAGTAATTTGCTTGGAAATCGAATCTAATTTGACTTTACTTTTACGTTTTAATTACAAAACGTCGAAAATACTTCGACGTTTTACAACGTCGACTGTAAAACGTCGAAATAGACTGCACCGCTGTATGGGCTACGGACTGGTACTGCCAACGACTCCAGCCACTCCAATGCGTTATTCGAGCTTAAACATTATTAATTTAGAAATCATTATTATTAAGGATGTTATGATTTTATTTTTGTATATTTTTACATGGTTCATAAGCATATATTTAATATCTGTTTTACACAGCTAACAACGTTATTTAAGTAATTTTTCAATGGCATTTGTACAAAAATTACACTGTGCCAAGTACATATATATATATATATTTTTTTACAACATTGCCCCACACTAGGAATTTCTTCCTGTATCGTGGGAGCGTTTACAAACATATAAAGTCAAAGTCAAATATATTTATTTCAATTAGGCCAATAAGCGGCACTTTTGAACGTCAAAAATTAAATGTAAATAAAAAATGTACAAGTAATAAAAATTTACTCTACCGTGCATTCGGAAAGTAGCTTGTTATGGAGAAGAACGCACAAGAAACTCCATACTTACTCTTTAAAAAAAAAAAATGTTTTACAATGTTTACTTATGTACATACATTAATAAATTCATATATGTGAGGACGATGCACCCAAAAATAGCACTACCCACTATACGACGTACAGGTATAAAGTAATAAAAGCACTAACAGGTAAATTCATTAGTTTTATAAATAGGAACATGGTTCTCACATACTTACAAATATTGCAAACATAGGTAAAATACCTAATTCAACAACAACGGAACCTTGTGTGAGTCAAATTCTGGAAAAATATAAAAAATAACCTAAGAATACAAAAACTATGAATAGGAATACAAATTAGCAAATTTGATTTTGTCCACACCAAAGATTGCCCTACGGAGCGGGACCAACATGTTGCCAAGCATTCTTATCTTGAATATAAACTCACATACACAACACCCAGAGCCGGCACAACTATCTGTAGGTCATACAAATATTTGTTCCGTGCGGGAATCGAACCCGCGACACGCAGCGCAGCAGTCAATTGCTAAACCACTGCGCCAACCGTGCGCCCAGATTTATAAGTTGGTCGACTATTACTCGTAAACTTATATAATAATATTTTATAAGTTGATCGACTATTATTCGTAAACTTGTACAGCCTGTTATGATTTCATTTTTGTATATTTTTACATGGTTCGTAAGCATTATATTTACTCTGTTTTATACAGCTATCAACTTCATTTAAGTAATTTTTCAATGGCATTTGTACAAAATTTTTACTGTTCCAAGTACATTTTATAAGTTGGTCGACTATTACTCGTAAACTTGTAAAGCCTTGTTATCCGTGATAATTTTCCTTTTAATTTCGTTATATTTACTACTGCCGTGAATTTTTGTACATAGCCAAGAGCAACCATTTCGCTGGCAGGGGGGGGGGGGGGAGGCACTTGACTCTAACATTAATTTGCAACTAAAAGCTTAATTTTACGCAAACGAATCTCTGAATCGAAAAATGGTTTTAACAAACCCATAATATTTTTGAATGGCCTATCCGGTATCGTTGGATAGGCCACACCATGGGATAGATGAGAAAAAAAAAAATACATCCCTCTTTAGGTACGTCTATGGGAGGTAGGTATCCGAAAAAAAAAAAACATGATTTTATGTTACCACTTTGTCGGAATTATTAATATGTATATACATGCCAAATTATAGCCTTCTAGTACTTAGATTCTCTGAGCTAAGCTGCGGACGGACAGACGGACAGAGCGAAACTATAAGGGTTCCTTGTTGACTTCGGAACCCTAAAAATGATATCAATTTGTCTCATCATTATCTAGCCCTGTATTCTAACTGGTATATAGTTATCTGTGCCCTGTATGGAAACAAAAATTAAAAATATTTGAAAGTTATGAGTATCGAAAGTTCCATATTTCAACACTAATTTTAACGCAACTTTGGGCGCAAGTAAATACCATAAGAAGAAGGAAAATTGCAAAACGGCCACCATACAGGGATAGATTAGTAGTTCAACAATGCAAATAATTATATTTTGAAAATATACATTTAGTCGTTTTTAGGGTTCCGTACCCAAAGGGTAAAAACGGAACCCTATTACTGAGACTCCGCGGTCCGTCTGTCTGTCTTTCTGTCTGTCTGTCTGTCTGTCACCAGGCTGTATCTCATGAACCGCGATAGATAGGCAGTTGAAATTTTCACAGATGATGTATATCTATTGCAGCTACAACAACAAATACTAAAAACAGATCCCATACAACAAACGTGATTTTTGTGCCGTTTTTTTACGATAATGGTACGGAACCCTTAGTGCGCGAGTCCGACTCGCACTTGGCCGGTTTTTTTTTATGATATCTAGACTCCCAAAGGTCTGTTTATAAAATTTCGCGCGTTCGTTTTCGTCCTAAATCGTCATCCATTTCGCTACAAGCTTGCAAAAGTGCTAATTCGTATGCGAATTAGCTTCTTACTGCTCATCACAGCATCAATCTCTTTCGCACGTGTTATCGGATGAGATAGCAGGCATTTTATCCCCGCGCACAAAATAGTTCGTGCCGTCCACTAGGACAACCTTAAGGCGGTATAAACGTCCCGCCAGTACCGTCTTTACCATACGGGCACACGGGGCCCGTGCCCAGGGCCCCCATCCTCAGGAGGCCCCGAAGGACCGACAACCGACAATTTCTCTCACATTTATTCTCAAAACATTTCAGTAACAGTGAGCACCTGGGGTCGAAAATAAAACTTACTTTTGTCTTAAAATTTAAGCCAACATTTTGGAAAAAATGTAATGAATTTGCAGAATTTTATCACAAAGATATATTAATATCTCTTCTCTCTATAACTTCCAAACGTTGAAGTTGTGACAAGAATATTCCTTTGCCTAATGGTTACCAATTGTAGTGCAGAGTGTTCATTTTCGCAGCATAAGAGAATAAAAAATTAATTGCGAACAACAATTTTACAAGAACGGCTAAGTAATTTGTCAATTATGTGCATCGAAAGTAACATACTTCAAAAAATTTACTTTTAGGATATAATAGAAGATTTTGCTAAACAGGAATCCCAAAGAAACCACTATCGTAATCGTAACCAAACACCCAGCAGCATACTAATATCATTAATGACATAATTATTATATTATATATTTGATTACCCATAATAAATAGAAGATCATAGTAGAAAAAATTTAGTATAATTCGCTTTCTCTACTTTCCAAAAGGGCCCCAAATTCTTGTGTGCCCAAGGGCCCCAGCATAGTTAAAGACGGCCTTGCGTCCCGCTCGATGGCAAAATATCAATATTGAACCTCCTTTTGTAAAGTTTTGTTTGCAAAATATTATTTGATTTACTTAAGCTATGTTAGTTATGGTGGGTCGACGACATCGCTCAGGTAGCTGGACCAACTTTGACCCGTCTAGCCAGAGATAGGGATAATTGGTAGAGGTTGGAGGAGGCCTATGCCCAAATATGGGTACCTCACTTAATAATAGATAATTAAATAAATATTAAATGAAATAACAAATAAAATGCAAATTTCATATTTAACAAATAAATATTAAAATTCAATAATATAATGATAATTTTACCTTTTACTTAATTTAATGTATATTTATTTTGTGAACTTTAATTGTGAATGGTCTATTATAATGTTAAATTATGTTGTATAATAATTTTGTAATATAATAATGATGTCATGTAATATATTAATAATGTTATGAATGTACCTATGCATGCAATAAGTGAGAAATAAAGGCTTTATTATATTATTATGTCCTTTATTGATTATTTTTTCCTTATTTACTACATTTTTAAATATTTTTATGAAGTAAATTACAAAAAAAAACATTTCATAATATAAAAAATAGAGGCCAACCGGTATCGGGAGCTGGGTCCAAGCTACCGGTGGTTAGGGCTTCAGAGACAGGAACCTCCTCACAATGCGAGCCGTATCGAGGAGTACTGCCTTCTGTATCAGACCCTTGATCCAACCGCCCAATGACAGCCTCGACAGATGGTCGTCGAGGCTCTTGGCCATCAGGCCGTTGGCCCTAACGACAATCGGCACAATGACCGCCGAGTCCACATTCCACATGTCGACAACCTCGTGTGCTAAGTCAAGATACTTGATTTGTTTTTCTTTCTCAGCTTTCACGAGGTTCTCGTCATGCGGGATTGTGACATCGATTATCATTGTGCGGCGCGCTAATCGGTCTATCACCACTGTATACGGCTTATTGGCAACAATAGTCCTATCAGTGATGATAGACCGATCCCAGTACAACGTGACATGGTCATTTTCGAGAACTGGGTCGGGCACATACTTGTAATACGGTACCTCCGATTCCACTAGATTGTACTTCAAAGCAAGTTGCTGGTGAATAATCCTGGCCACTTGGTTATGCCTGTGTAAGTATTCGCCGTTAGCCAGACGAGAACAACCATAATATATGTCGGATGAATTCTCCTGAGCGGTGGCATGCCCGACACACGTCAACCGTCCCATCCTTCATTATATGTCTCAATATTATTATGTCCTTTATTTAATTATCTTTCTTATTAGTTACATTTTTAAATATTTTTACAAATCACGTACAAAAAAGAAAAACATTAAAAATATAAAAAATAGAGGCCCACCGGTATCGGGAACAGGGTCCAAGCTACCGGCGGTCAGGGCTCCAGAGAGAGGAACCTCCTAACAATACGAGCCATGTCCAGCAGTACTGCTTTCTGGATCAGGCCCTTGACCCAGCCGCCTAATGAGAGCCTCCTAAGGTGTTGGTCAAAGCTCGTGGCTATTAAGCCGTGTGATAATGATAATGATCGCTGTGTCCACATCCCACATGTCGACCACCTCGCGAGCCAAGTCAAGATACTTGATTTGCTTATCTTTCTCGGCTTTCACGAGGTTCCCGTCATGTGGGACGGTAATATCAACAATCATTGCACGCCTCTCTATTCGGTCCACCACCACTATATCAGGCTTATTAGCGATAATAGTCCTGTCAGTGATGATGGACCGATCCCAGTACAATGTGATATTGCCATTCTCGAGAACTGGGTCTGTGTAATAATATTTTTAAACATCCAAGTCGTTTTGGAGGAGTTTCCAAAAGTTGCGAAAAAATATCGTGTTGTAAATTATTTTTTAAAGCAAAACTATTAGTTACACGACAAAACCTTGTGTTCAAAATTATGTACATGAATCAATAATAAATAATATATATAATTTTTAAGGAGTACCTATGCTTTAGAAAGTTACCGTTTTACGGCACTAAAGGGTAAGTGCCCCAATGTTAACGCAGTACTGGACTATTGGCCGTAGGCCCGCTCGGAGCCAAAATATCATTATTGAACCTCCTTTTGAACAGTTTTGTTTGCAAAATATTATTTGGTTTACATATGCTGTTTCAGTTATGAAGATATTCCAGCCGTATAAATATTTTTAAAGATCCAATTCATTCTGGAGGAGTATCCAAAACTTGGCAAAAATATCAAGTTGTTAATTTAAAGCAATATTAGTTACACGAAAAAACCTTGTTTCAAAAATAATTTACATGAAACAAACATAAATATATATTTTTTTCAAACCTTTTAACCTAGCCGTTACTAAGGAGTATGCTTTAGAAAAGCAAAGAAAACAGTTTTACGGCACTAAAGCGGTTGTAGGCCCTTTATACAGGTCTAAGAATATGTGAGGAAATCATGTTTGATAGTTTTCTGCCTATGTTGGAGAAGAATTCATTAATTTTATTTATTGATTCATTATGGGTTTTATCCGTAGTAGTTTACGTGGTAACTGTTTTTTTTATTTAAGTTAGTTGTTAGATATGGTAGATCAGAGATTTTTATAGTTGTTTTTTTTTGACATCATGTGTGATTGTGTGGATTCAATCACAAATACACAGACTACTTAGAGATACTGCACAAATAGGAGTACTACTTTATTGATTTGTTCTGGACAGTATAACAATTTATTAAGATCAACTTACCTGACGACGAGGTGGAGACCATGTATGAGGACATTTCTAGAGCCATCATGGTTTCAAAACTCACTTCTCCGTTGTCATGGGTGACTTCAACGCAAGACTGGGCAAACGAGACAATGATGAGGGGCAATTTGGAGTTGGACGACGGAACCAACGGGGTCACCTACTGGCCAGTTTTATGGGGAAGGAGGGCCTCTTTATGATGAACTCCTTCTTCAGAAAGCGTGAACACAGGAAGTGGACCTGGCAGAGTCTCGATGGTGCAACAAAAAATGAGATCGACTTCATCATGTCAACCAAGAAGCAAATGTTCAATGATGTCTCTGTGATCAATTCGGTGAAAACCGGGAGCGATCACCGCATGGTAAGAGGCACATTGAACATTAACATTAAGCTTGAAAAGTTTCGACTGAGGAAGTCCACGCTCCGTCCAGCACAGATCCAGGTCCAAAACCCCGAGTGCTTTTAGCTTGAACTCCAGAATCGTTTCGAGTGTCAAGGGAGCTCTGGACGAATACAGCATTGGGTTATCGTGGAAGCACTGGTCTTGAAAAACTTAGACCCAACCGTATGGACATACGGTCGGGTCTAAGTTTTTCAAGACCCGTCGCGGTCGTACGGATAGAAAAAAAAAGCTCTCTGATCCTACTTTCAATCTTCTGAAGGAGAGGCGTGAGATGATACTGCAGTCTTCAGATAAGGCGTGCAAATACCGGCAGCTCAATAGACAGATCATTAGATCTCTAAATCCTTGAAAAGAGATCTCCGCTCTAATACCGAGCGTATTAAAGACGCGATTGAGCGAAATTAAGGCTCCAAGGTGTTTTCAAGGGATCTGGCTATTGGGCAGAGCCAACTCACGAAACTGAAGACCGACAATGGCAGGACCGTATCCGCCAAACCGGAGCTTCTGAGGAAGGTCGAGACATTCTATGGGCAGTTGTACACATCAAGCAGCAAGCCCGTTGCGAGTCTAGCAAACGACCCAAGAGCTAGATTGACCCGCCACTATACCGAAGATATCCCGGACGTCAGCCTGTACGAGATTAGGATGGCTCTGAAACAGCTTAAAAACAACAAGGTGCCGGGTGATGACGAAATCACAGTCGAACTCCTGAAGGCGGGTGGGCAACCGGTACTTAAAGCCCTTCAGAAGCTGTTTGATGCCGTCATACTTGAGAGCAAAACGCCACAGGCATGGTGCAGGGGTGTGGTGGTACTATTCTTCAAGAAAGGCGACAATTCCCGGCTGAAGAACTATAGGCCCATCTCACTTCTTAGCCATGTCTACAAGGTGTTTTTAAGAGTCATCATGAACCGTCTCAGAAGGTATTAGAACCATAGACCACATTCTGCATACATACGCTGCGGCAGGTTATACAGAAGACCGAAGAGTATAACCTGCCTCTCTGTTTAGCATTTGTGAACTACGAGAAAGCCTTCGATTCGATCGAGACTTGGGCTGTACTCCAGTCTCTCCAACGGTGCAAGATCGACTACCGGTACATTGAGGTGTTGAAGTGTTTGTGCAATAACGCTACCTTAACAGTCCGTCTTCAGGATCAGACATCGAAACCAATCCTTCTCCAGCGTGGCGTGAGACAGGGAGACGTCATTTCTCCGAAACTGTTCACTGCTGCCCTGAAGGATATCTTCAAGCTTCTGGTCTGCAGGGGGCTCGGCATCAACGTTAATAGCGAGTACATACCGAAGGTGTGTACCTTCGGTTTGCCGACGACATAGTGGTCATGGAGAGCCTCAGTACAATGGTCGATGACCTCAGTAGAGCTTCCATAAGAGTGGGTCTTAAAATGAACATAGACAAAACCAAGGTAAAGGTGTATGCCCATGTAATACCCACTCCTATCAAGATCGGAGACCCTTTACTTGAAGTTGTAGACGATAATGTCTACCTGGGACAAACGGTCCAGTTGGGTAGGTCTATCTTCGAGAAAGAGGTCAACCGTCGAATCCGACTCGGCTGGGCGGCGTTCGGGAAGTTGCGTGGTATCTTCTCGTCCAACTTACCGCAGTGTCTCAAAAGTCAAAAGTCTATGACCAGTGTGTATTGGTGATCAGGATCACCAATACACACTGGTCACACAGGTCCTTATCAGGAAACTTAAAGTCATCCAAAGGGCAATAGAAAGGGCTATGCTCGGAGTTTCCTTGCGTGATAACGTCACAAATGAGGATATCCGCAGGAGAACCAAAGTAACAGACATAGCCCGAAGAATTGCCAAACTTAAGTGGCAGTGGGCCGGGCACATTGCTCGCAGAACGGATGGCCGATGGGGCCGAAAAGTTCTGAAATGGCGACTGCGAACCGGAAGACGATACGTTGGATGGCCTCCCACTAGGTGCACCGATGACCTGGTTGAGGTTGCGGGAAGGCGCTGGATGTGAGACGCAAGGGATCGGTCAATGTGGCGACGCCTCGATTGGCCTTTCAGCTGAAATGATGATGATGATGAACTTAGGTGTACGACCAAGATATGTGAACTCAAAAACTTGATGCCAACAACATAAATTATCACATAATCTAACCAAGAGACTCAGATTAGAGCCAAGAGATAAATGTTTTTTTTTTAACACATGGGCCTACGGTTCGGCGTCCCCCTGGTTTAGTGCCTGTAGCGGCCACTCTTTCTTTAAAAAAAAAGCTTCCTGTATCGTGGGTATCTGTTCGCACTATGGAAGAATCAGCCCCAGGTCGTCTTTGGCGTCCCAATCTAGTAGAGTTTGCAAATAATTTTTTTAACATTATAAATCGACTAAGCGTACATCTTATTATGGAAAACTGTCATCGATTGGCTTCAGCTGGTTATTGCGAATTTGCGACATTTCACATCACATTTCATGTCTGTCATGCGAACATCTCTAAAACGTAATGTGTGGATTGTGTGTCTTTTAGTGAATTTTTACTCTTCATTTTGGTTCTTGCGTTAAATTATTATGATAAACTAGTTTTTTCATGAAAGAAAAGTGAGCATGTTATTGTTTTAAATATCGGCTTAATAATTATTTACATAGAATAGATCTGTAATAACCTTGATCAATAAACGTCAAGAATTTCAAGTGAGAATGATTTGGTAAGTAAAAGCCTCTCATTTTAACTAAAAATAATGTTGAAGTTCTGCTTTAATTTTAGGAATATTAGGATTGTAAATATTGATCTTTAATATAATGTGAATGGCGCTAAATAGGTACCTTTTTGAGTTACATTTCTGTAACTTTGTATTCTTATTTTATTCAAACCTTCACTTGAAATCACTGTAATGTACATTCTAATATGCATTTGTTGTACTGTACCTTTTGTATAAAAATATTCTCATTAAATACTAGTTTATCCTTTATGTTACCTCCAAATATAAATTAAAAAAAATACCCACATAGTTTTTCTGGAAAATTGTTGTTACTCAAATCAAATGTTGTAAACAATTTGGTCAATAGACAAATCATAACATTTCTTAGATGGATATGCTATGGATGATGCTTTAAAAATAAGGAGGAGTTTTTTTTTTTGGTTTAGGGAGCTATACCTGGAAATTCAGGTACACATTAAAATAAATAGAATTTGTCTCACAATATAATTTTTGTACAACTCAGCCTACATATTGATCAGTTTATTATTGATGTTATCTTGATCTCAGGAGCATAGTATCATACAACATAGACATAGATACAAATGATTAAAAAATAAATCATTCTTTGAATACTAAAAAGAGTTTGTCTATCTTAGTTTTACATGATGTAAGTTTATCTACACATTGCTGTAAATCTCTTTAAGTAATCAATTATCAGGTTTATGCTAACAATGCTGTAATAAGTATACTCTTTATTAGTCTATTAATTTTACAGGACTCTTTTTCAAATATTAAGTTATTTTAAACAGCTGATTCGTTTTGTTTACAATCAAGGATAATGTTCTATTTTGGTTTAAAGTTTTATGTTGTTATCATGATAATGTACATAAATATACAATATAAAATTAGAAAATAAGTTTTGAAATAGAACAAAGAATTATATGAATCATATTTGCACAAATAACATTACAATAGCTTGTTTTCCTAAACAGATTTAATTATGGCCAGAGCTGTTATTGCTGCAGTTTAACAATGGATAACATGAACCATTTCATAAAAAAATGAATGCTCCAAGTGGGTGTGTCAGCTGCAGTGATGGGTCGCAACAGTTTGATAGTAAACATGATGCTGACTGCTCTGAGGGGGAGGACGCTCAGATCAGAATGGCTCCTCATGTGCAAGCTTATCTGGCACGCAACAACCCCACCACTAACTGTTGTGGACTCACCATACCCATCGCCTTTGAGAGGGCTGCAACTGGAACCTGGTGGAACCCTCGATTTGATTCGGAGGTACTTGAAGGCCAATACAGAAGTAGTTCCTTTAGACAAATAAGACTAAGATTTAGGTAAGTGCTCTCAAACTTCTATAAGTGTGTAAATTCTTGCATGAATGTCAGTATACTGATAAATAGCTTGATGTCACAACTATTACCATTAACTAAACATGTTTGATGTTTTTTATTTCTTCTTTTTTCAGATTTGCACTTTTATACATTTTGATATTTTCTATATCATGGTTTGTCTACTTTGTGGCCCTTGGTTTGAATGGCATAACAGTAAAATGGCCATTTTTGTGTTCTATATTTGCTGGGGTCTTATTGATTACATCTGTTATGCTATTTGTAACATTTACAAATTTCTATAAAGTGTACACATTCAAGCTCTCCCTGGTCATGGCACTCGCTCTGTGTACACTCAGCCTGTCACTGGTGACACTCACCACACGTCTAGACACAGCATTATTTCAGGCCGCCGACATCAGTCAGTCAGGACACTTCACCATGTGCATTGAAATATTGCTGATTATATACACACTTACACCATTACCACTGTATGCCTGTGTTATCATTGGAATTTTGTATTCAATAGTGTTTGAAGTACTGAATATTGTGTTACATTTGTCAGAGCAAGAATGGCAATGCCCTGGAATGTTTGTGAGAATTTTACTGCAGCTTTGCGTTCACATAATCGGTGTACATATATACCTAATGACCTTTGTGAGAATGCGCGGTACATTTATGAAAGTAGGGCAGAGCCTGTTGGTAAGGAAGCAGCTGGAAATGGAGAAGCAGCTAAAAGAAAAGATGATACATTCTGTGATGCCACCTAAAGTAGCGAGCTGGTTGTTAGAAGAGCAAGTAGTGGACACAGAGGCTAGTTTGAAGACATACAATCCGCTTAAACCTCGTCACTCAAACCCCGGCACGTCAGATATCAAGTCTTTGTTTAGGCCTTTCAATATGAGCTCAATGGACAATGTCAGTATTCTATTTGCTGATATTGTTGGCTTTACCAAGATGTCAAGTAACAAAGGTGCTGAAGAATTAGTTAATATATTAAATGACCTATTTGAGAAATTTGATGAGCTATGCAAAAATCATGGGTGTGAGAAAATTTCTACTTTGGGTGATTGTTACTATTGTGTATCTGGCTGTCCTGAGCCCAGGCCGGATCATGCTACTTGCTGTGTAGAAATGGGACTGGGTAAGTGGTCAGCTTATCAGAATTTAATATTAAGCAATTAACAAATAGATAAATTAAACTGAATTCAATTCAATGGAGCATTGAGGGGGATTTTTTGTTAAGATTGGAAACTCTATGCAAAGCTAAGACGGATCACGCACAAGACCAAAATTTAATACCCAAACATGATCCATGTTTAAATTGAGCTTCAATAAATTTCGCTTCCGCGATGTGCGAATACCATGCCGATGCCGGCACTAATACATAATAAATATTTCAGGAATGATAGACGCTATAAAGGAATTCGATAGAGTTCGCGGCGAGGGAATAAATATGAGAGTAGGGGTTCACACCGGCACCGTACTGTGCGGCATTGTGGGCACACGACGATTTAAATTCGATGTCTGGAGTAATGACGTCAGCTTCGCCAACAAAATGGAATCCACTGGGAAGCCAGGTCGCGTCCACATATCAGAAGAGACTGCTAAATTCCTTGGAAGTTCCTATATCTTAGAAGAGGGCGATGGCGTATTTGGTGAGTGAATGTATAAATAGATTTACGATTGCACGATCATTTGTATTGTGGACACATTCTAAAACCAATTCTGTTTGTTTAGGTCATAAAACCTATTTTATCGAAGGCCGTCAGCTGTACTCTCCTTATAACCGTGACAACTGTCTGACTCCCTCCAACCCTATCAACTTACGCCTGATTATATCCCCCGCAGCATCTCCTCAGTCCGTCCTATCCTGCAATCACTCCCCACAACCGTTGTCACCTAGGGGCGACGACGGATTAAGATCCAGAAAAGATTCCAAAAACTTCCTCTCCCCTAGTACATTTCATTTCCGAACAAAAGCTAGTTCTTTGCCCAGTATATTGGATTCGGACACAGAACTGGATGAAAAAACCAAGGGATTCCCTGAAACTACTGACAGCTCGTCGAAGAGTCCCACTTCTGTAGGTGAGTTTTTTTTTTAATTTCCAGTAATCTCAAGCTACATCACGGGCTGGAATCTTAACGAATTTTGCGTATTTAAAGATAGACAGACAGTTATGCCGCTAATTAGGAACAGTGAAGCTATAAAATTGCTGTCACGAACATTTTTGCTTGTGAATTTATCTACATTGTAACGCAACGATCTGAAATCTAGCTGCTTCGCTCATAATAATATTTAATGGATGTAATATAGTATCTGTTCGTATTTTTAAATGGATCCAGTATAATGTATTGAATTGAACCGAAGAAAAGTGTTATTTATCTCAAGAATAAGGCACAAGCTGATAAGATATAAAGTGACTTCATACGTGAAGGTGATGCTCTTTGTCACTCAGATCACGACATGAGTGGGATGATTTGTGTTAGTCATTCTCGCCGATATCTTCCTAAGTTTACATACACAAAAAAGTTTAAAATATTTTAGTGAGGAAGCATGATTTTCTAATAGTCCGTTCGCATGCTCTGAATTTATCGACGATACACTATTCGTATCAACATTGGCAGTAATATCGAGCAAATAAACTGTAAACATTAGCTGAATTCGATTTTATAGTCGAGCAATTAAAGTCACTATGAATTTCTCCTGCTTTCATTGCAAACAGAAATAGTAGCAATTTAACGAGAACGATGTTAATGTTGCCGAGCGATTTACCAACATAAATTGCTAGAAATAACAAAGATATGTCTGAAATTGAAACCTCAATTGATTTCAGTATTGCGATTATCTTTTACTGTAGGTATCTGCATGATGTCTGGCTACTGAATATCATTGTATTTCCGTTTCTTATTTATTTAGGTTTCTATAACTTTGCGTGACATCGTTTTTTGAGTAAACACTACAATTTTGAAGTATGTTTTTCTAGACTACAAAAATGTTTCGCGTCATGCTCGGAAACAATCAGTTTCAGGACGTTACACTCAAACAATGTTGAGCTTGGGTATTCTAAGTAATGTATAATTTAGCTTATAGCTGATGAGATTTTTGTATTCTAATAAATGTTATTATTTTAGGGAGCTACGGCAAATACACGACTAAGTTGAAGAATTGGAAAGTGCCTAGATTTTTACGGAAGCATTCGGATACGCCGCTTCATGAGATGAAAAAGCAGGAGTTGAATGATAAGTCTATACATTTCTTGGAGAGGGGAGACGTAGGGTCTGGGATGCAGTCCAGCAACGGTTACCAACAAGTGCCTATCGTGATAGAATCTCAAGACAATAAGTGTAGGCCTGCGCAGAGTACCATTAAGCTGAACATCCCGCCCCTGAGCAACGACATGGCGTCCTTCGAGAGGGAGATCATCGACATCCGATCATACTTGAGCCAGTCAAGGAGTAACATGTCGCCTTTCGCCAGAAGTAGCAGCTATCGATCTCAATATGGACGATCAAACAATATCGAGGTAAATATAAATTATTTAAATACAAATATTATAATCCAGCTGCAAATTAACATTGTTAGAAATGGCCACAAATATTCGCAGAGACTCAAGTATAAGGTGTTTATGTGTCACACTTGAGTGCTTTGTTTTAAGTCACGGATCTTGGCTAACGACTGTAACGACACCGGCCATTGGGACACGTCCAAGTCAATACACTTTTGATAATAAAGATTCTGATAAGAAACGTTTTAAGGAGATCTGCATATCAAGGCCGCGTATTAACTGCGCTCCGCTCCGCCACATAGAAAATATATTAATAGAATTATATTTGAACTATCATGATGTTTGTTTTTATAGCATCTTATCTTTCGGGTTTATATCTTTGCGAGATTATCAAAAGTTTTGGTTAAGAAATATAAACTTTATGACCTCGCCCTTGACTCTGGAGCAATGTGAGTCGTAACTGATACTGGCGTTTGCGCAACTCATTTGTAATTATTATTATGTTGTGGCCCGTTGCTCCTCTATTAGGTATAATTTGATGTTGGGACCGCACATATTGTAATAATCGTTTATTTCCATAATAATGACGACGTATTGTCCAGGCGGTGTTTACAAACTAAGCGGTCGCCGGCGTCTGCTATGCATTCAACTTTCAGTCTTGATATGTTTATCATTTGAATTAGTTTCCTCGTGACCGAGGGTCGCGGAAAAATCCGAGCAAACCCCGCATTAAGATGATAATTTTCTTTAGATTACATATTTATAGCGGCATCAAGTTTCTTACTTTGTTTAGAGTCACAAACTTTATTAATGGCCTTTATCTACACAGCAAGATCCGCAAGAGAACCAGGGTTACAGACATAGCCCAAAGAATTGCCAAACTTAAGTGGCAGGGCACATTGCTCGCAGAACGGATAGCCGATAGGGCAGAAAGGTTCTGGAGTGGCGACCGTGAACTGGAAGACGTTGCGTTGGAAAGCCTCCCACCAGGTGGACCGATGTCCTGGTGAAGGTTGCGGGGATCCGCAGAATGCGGGACGCACGGGACCGGTCAATGTGGTGACGCTTGGGGGAGGCCTATGTCCTGCAGTGGACGTCTTTCGGCTAATATGATGATAACCTACACAGCAGTTTTTAAAACTTCTAGACCGTTCATGCAAAATGGAGATTATAAACTTCAAGAAAAACTGCTGTATCTAACCATGCTATAACAAAACAGTTCATGAACTTTTTATTTGCTGTGTTTGTATAGTATGATCGCATATTTCGTACCGTGTGCGAATTATTTATCACCCATACAATAAGCGAGAAAACTTGTGTACACATATATTTAGCACGTGTTAGCTGGTAACGAGGACTTAGCAAATAGCAACGTATTTTCTGATAAAATGTTGTTTTTTACATTGTAGGTGCCAGTGTGTCGCGCTCGCAGTTCGACGATCACGACGCAGGACGAGTTGGTGCGTCCGAAGGAACGAAGACTGAACTTGCCCCTCCCCCCGCCACAGACGTCCCGCCCCGCTGATGACGTCATCAGCCTCTGTCCCTCCGTCAACAGCCGCAAAGACTCCGGCATCAGAAGCACTAGCCGTCGCTCCAGTATACAGCAACAGGTCAACTTTGATGTTCCTATTTTTACTTATAACGTAAGTAAAACATGCAAAATTAATCCCGCATGTATGTGTGATGCATGTAGGTATACAGAATTATTTTTCTTACTCATAAATAAACTTGACGCAGATTTGAGTTAAAACGCGGCGATTTTTCACGAAATGGTAACGCATCGTAAACATGCTTTTAATAAATTATAAACATATGCCCCTAGAGCTGTGTGCTGCAGTCATAAAGCATGCCCGTCATACCATTGCATCGTAATTTGTAACAGCTTTATGTGTATTGATTAGGGTTTAAAATTGCGTGACCATGTTGTTTATTTTCTGTTGGTGTGAAAACTTAGTTTTTTTAGTGAATATTTTCTCTAATATTCTGTGTTGTTATTTCGTTGGCAACATGAAATAATGGTTGAATAGTTAGCCTACACCCACTTTTCCATTCACTAGGAGTCGGGTTACAAATCACTTACGTTGTGCCAGTGGGTGCCACTGACGTCATAAACGTATAAACACAGCAAATGTCGCATTTCTCTGTGTCAGGGGATTTTGAAGTATGTCAAGAGGAGTGACGAAAATAAAGTTCATATAATGACGTTTATTATCTTGAGGAAAACTCGTTATTAATTATATCTATAAATAATATCGGCATAGTCGGGAGCTGTTTTAGTTTATATCGCTAATTTGTGTATCGTTATACAAGATTCGATAAGATTCGATTTCGTTATATAAAATTTTGCTCTTGAACGATACCAATAAGAGGTTGGTGAAATATTGTCCGACGGGCATCCGAAATAGATATATTTTCGTTTAGCTCTTACGTTAAGTCGTAAAATAAGTCCTTGAATTCCTTTTACGTGTAAAAACGGTACTAATATTGTAAATGCGAAAGTAACTCCGTCTGTTTGCGTTCGCATGCCTAAAATGCTAAACCAATTTGATGAATTTTGGTTTAAAGATAGATTGACACTTGAAGAAGAACATTGCATACTTTTTGTCCCAGGAGTCCGCCCCTTGGTCACAGATAATATACTATTAGCATACAGATGGCTCATCCCATACAAAAAAACCGTGCCGACGTTACTAGCGTTTTTCATCTGATTTTACCGATTATTTTTTGATGTACAAAAAATAATCAGTATAATCAGTACAGTACGTCGGCACAGTTTCTTTGTATGGGACGAGTCACCACTGCCTTGGTATAATTTTCGGCGTTTACACGGGTGAAGTCGGTAGCAGAAGCTTCTATAGTAATATTATTTAAACGGTTACTAATGTATGTATATAATTAATTAAACAAGAAATGTAGTGCCTATATTAATTGTGGTTTACCGCAATAACCACAATGCGTGAATCAGTCTAATTTAGTACCTACAATTGTCATTCTATACTGTTTTATTTCTGGTGACATAATCCCATTTATAAATGGGGAATCCACTAACCATAAACGGACGGTTTGTTTGACATAGTTAACCTCTAAATAATCAAAATTTGTAAAATGCAATGTAGTAATAGGCGATTCAACTTGCGCTTTTAGGTTCCGTTGGCATGCGTCAATACGTCAATGTCATTGCTTTAATGATATCGGTGCCTCTCACTTGTGTTTGAGGCTTGCGTCAAGCGCGTTGTCTGTGACGTATGCGTTCAGCGCGCATAAAACTTGCGTCCCAATAGGGATGTTATCTGGGTAGAAAAATGATGATTCTATTTAGCCCGTCAGATTATCATAGAATATTGGAACCAGTATTTTTTGCTTTATCAAATACTAGCTGTTCCCCGCGGCTTCGCTCCCGTGGACCACCCCACAGAACCCGTTTTCGGGATAAAAAAAATAGCCTATGTCACTCAGGAAATACTAGCGTAGTGAAAGACTTTTTTAAATCGCTCCAGTAGTTTCGGAGCCTATTCGGTACAAACAAACAAACAAAAAAATCTTTCCTCTTTATAATATTAGTATAGAAATAAAAATTTACAAAGATACTTTGTCAGTAAAAGTGTAGCACTGCGTGACGTCACACGATCTTTCAACGTACTGTATCGTCGTAATTTTTTGTTTACGTGACAATTAAAAAATATAATGTTTTTAGAAAATGTAACTAAATAGTTTTTTTTTTTGTCATCTACCCTATTGGAAAATAACCTACACAAATGTAACATCATTTACTGTCGTAAGTTTAAAAATATTTCGTCCATATTTACAGATTTACGCGCTAAACCACATCGCGACGTCACATCCCGACATGATGCAGCATCGAGTGTCAGGCTACTACACGTCCAGCCAGTCCTCCCTCAACGAACATTCCCGCAGCCGATTGCCCCCACCACTCAACGACGAACAGATCCAGTCCCTGCAGAAACTGCGCAAACAATCCGACCTCCAGCTCATCCGCTGTGTACAGGACAACGCGCGCTCCGGCATCAACTACTTCGTACAACCACCACTGAACAGATTCACGCTCTTCTTCAAATCTTCAGAAATTGAAAGACACTACAGAGACAAAGCCCACAGAAGTGACGACAGTGAAGACTTCCCGCCCACGCTCACTACTTCCAGATTCAACACCGCTTTAGACATTCTAGTCTCAGCCATCATTTTCCTAGCCGTCACAGCTTCGATATTCACATTATACAGCGACTGGAAATCTTCCATAGGATGGTTCATCTTCTTCATGTTAATAGAAATCGTGGCCATGACACTCTGTTCCTATAGACATTATCTAAAGTGGAAGACGAATCACGAGGCACTCACGGAGTCCATCTCTAGGTCGGTCAGAATATTCAGAAAACTGTCGGACTGGTTCCCGTGGCACTTGTCCGGTGGGTTGCTCATCAGTTTGCCGATATTGGCAGTGCTCCTCAACTTTTCGTGTCAAAATACCACAATGACGATCCTGAGAGGAGAACAGTCGTTTTACGTGTACCTGCTGTGTATAAGTGTGGTGCACTTCTGCAACTTCACTCAGATGAACTGGCTCGTGAAAAATACTCTAGTGACGCTTTATGCTGGTTTGTTCCTATTTTTTGCCGTGTTAGGTTGTCACGATGCTAATACTCAATTGCTAAAAGATGCTGATATTAATTTAAGGCTAAGCCCACAAATGTTTGCTCAGAATATATCCGATTACGGCCTTGCGAATAGTTCAATGATCGACTGGGAGGACATCAACAATGGTACCATTGGCTTCGATAGTCAGCAACACAAGCTGCATTTGACGGAGCTTTACTTAGATGTTGCGTTGTTGCTGATGCTGGTCTGGTTCTTGAACAGAGAGTTTGAAATCAGTTACCGATTGAGTTTTTATAGTAACGTGGTGGCCAACCGCGACAAGCAGAGAGTACAGAACATGAGGAACCAGGCCGATTGGTTGCTACACAATATTATACCACGTCACGTCGCCGACCAGCTCAAGAATACGGCAAAGTATTCAGAAAATCACAAAGATGTCGCTATTATATTTGCCAGCATAGTAAACTTCAATGAAATGTACGATGAGTCGTATTTGAAAGGGAAAGAATATCTGCGGGTACTTAATGAGCTGATAGCGGACTTTGATGAGCTGTTAGAGAGGCCGGAGTTCCAGCACGTGGAGAAGATAAAGACGATCGGCAGCACCTTCATGGCGGCCAGCGGACTCAACCCCGACCTGCGGCACTCGTCGCGCGCCACCCACGAACACCTCTACCAGCTGATGGAGTTCGCGCTAGAGATGCAGAAAGTTGTGGATAATTTCAACCAAGACTTGCTCGAATTCGACTTTATTTTACGAATCGGGTACAACTTCGGAGACGTTACGGCGGGTGTCATCGGTACCACCAAGCTGTTCTACGACATCTGGGGAGACGCTGTGAACATAGCGTCTCGGATGGACTCGACGGGCGTGCCGAAGAGGATTCAAGTGGGCGAAGCTTGCATACCAGTACTGTCCGCACGCTACGAGCTGGAGCAGCGAGGCAGCGTGTACGTAAAGGGCAAAGATAACATGAATGTTTATCTCGTCTTAGGTAGAAAAGATACGTAGATAAAAAATATTCATAATGAAATATAGAATCTGTGATTTAATTATTTATATTGGAGATGTGAATATATGAAATTCTTATTTATTGTGTGCAGTCCATTGTAAGTGAGGTGTAAGAGCTTGAGATAATACTCGGGGTTGCACAGGCTATTAATTTATTGTTATTTTAGCTTATGAGAGTGTGTGAGTGAGTGGATATTTAATTTGAATGAGTGATCGAAAACTATTAAAATCTCCTTGCCTATACCGAAATATCTGTGACCAGTGTTCTAGTCTTCTAAATTCTATGGGAATGGTCCAGTTTTTATGATGTATTAGTTTATAAATTTTGTATAGCGTGACGTAAGCCGTGCTTGATTGAAAGGACAGCATTTATTTTGATTGACGGCAGCTGTGTTTTTATTTTAAAAATTGGATCATCCCCATTTATTATATGACTTGTATATTCAAATTTACCTTCTTTATATTACGAATAAATTTATATTTGTACATAAATTTATAAGTGAATATTAACCCACTTGGGCTAGTAAATAAAGTTTTATATTTATATGATTGTAATTGAATCGATGTGTTTAGATTTAAGTAAATGGTACTAATACTTTGTAGCGAGTAGATATGTTTATATTGTGTATGTAGTAGCGCATCGCTTACCGTTATACAACTCTTTTGTCAATTTTATAGATCGGGTTCCGTAGGAGGTAGGGTTCGTTGCAGTACATATTCAATATTCATATTTTATTATTGAACAAGACTATCTTTCAAAATGATTTATAAGATAGCATTTTTGTGGTAAGAACATTGTAAAGCCGAAAGCACTTAGTGCGTTGTATTGTATAGATTCAGATAACAACATTAATAGTCAGATTATCTGTAATCATCGTATGATTCTCGCATGCATTATAAGCAGAAATCAATTTACCAGATATTTTATAATGAAAACGAAAGTTGCCAATACGTAATGTACTCAGTATTGTCGTAAGGAAAAGTGCAGCTCTAATGACAAAGCGACGATATAGTAGGTTTTAAATTAGAATATCGCTCCGCTGATAATGAGATATTGTATTTACGCACCATCCTTTTAAATCCTGTATATTATATAAATAAGTACTTACGGGACCTACATACTGTTTGCTCATTACGTGAAAATTAAGCGCGATCCATAGTTGATGAATTAATTTCATGTTAACTTTTGCTAAAAATATTTATATGTATTGGTAATATTTGCGGTGCATCTATACTACATTTGAGATAACATTTAAATAATTCCATTTTACAGCCCGTTCAACCGATTTTGACTTCTATTGCGTTGGTGATATGACAAATGGCAGCTGTATTAAACAGTTAGTTTTGGTAACAGGTTTATACTTTTTATGCCATCCTTATGTTTAAGGGATAGAACTCAAAATCGGTTGAACGGACTGTAAAAAGGAGTTGTAAAAAATTCTAATGTTATTTCAAAATGGAGTATGACATTATTAGTGAACTATTTTCCTAATAACTCGGCATGTCCACGCGAATTATTCTAAATTATATGTATAAACGACTATACACAATTCAATATTTGCCATGTAATGTTGACGTAGTAGGTAATTTTCATTCTTATGATGAATTGAAAGCCTTAAAAAAAAACTATACATTCCACTATGTATTTAAACAATATGCCTTCAAGAAGTCTATTTTCTACTTTTAAATGGCGTACTAAAGGTTGGCAGTTTTGCAACGAAGTGAAATAGATATTTACAGAACGTTGGACCAACAGGAATTCTAGTTAGCCTAAATAGCTCTCTTCGAAATTTACCTCTTCTTGAATACATTTTAAATTATGACGAATAAGATAACTTATGTATATTTGTGATATTTGTTAGAGAAGTGTTATATAATTATGTATGCTAGACAGATATTATATCATATTTAACATCGATTGTTCTCTCTATACTAAAGATGTTAGGTTACATCGTACAAATATTATTTATCTTCTTATAATCTGCTGCCGTGTGCAGTTTATTTTGACAAAACACATATTGTGTATGTAACCACGACAGATATAATATCCGTGCAATCGACAAAACTATTTATGATAATATATTAAATCCGGACATCTAATTCTTATTGCATACAATTATTTTCGCGGTCATGTGATTGGAAATTCAAATATTTGTGCGAAATTTGCACACTCACTTGGGCATCTAATTTGGCGGATCAAAAGGCATTTTGCTCCGGGTGATTTCCCCGCTTGTGGTTTCGTTCGACCGCGGAAACTCAGGATGTATGCCGACAACTCGTTGACGAATTGACTGACGGAATAGCGTAGAAACATCGACGAACAACATTGTGGCACAATATTGCGCAAATATATACATAATTATTACCTAAATATGTGATAGGTATTTTTAAACACATGCTTTTGAAATTATATGATTATTATTCTAAGAAACCATAGATAGGATATTGACTTTTTCAGCACTAATTTTGTATTTACAGTTGCACCTGACTTAAAATGTTGGTAGTCGGTGTTTCTATGCTGTTGATTTTATGACTTGAATGTAGGTAGGTAATATTTATGTACTGACGCTAATGAATGGTAATATAATTTGTGATCGTCAACGAGGCAGTGTATATTAAAAGTCGCTGTGCATTTTTGGCGACTAGGATCACTTGATACCTAGATTCAATGACGATACCTATTTATTATCTTTTTAGTCACTTTCAAGGAGAGGTAGTTTATAAAAAACCGCGTGTCGGACTTGCACCTATAGGGTTCCGTACCAAATCGCAAAATTAAGTTGTAATAGGAAAAATAAGGAAATTTGATTTATCAGTATATTGGAATCTGGTAGTAAAATATATATGATAATAAACATTAACAGCAACTTTGAAGTTCATAGTTCGATAGGAAGTAAAATAATCACCGGAAAAACATGTAAAGGAGCTGACTTTGGTGGCTTCTCATTCCTTTGTTTTCCAATATTTTTGAAAACTTAAAATACAATATGTATCTTCTCAACGAGCTCTAAATAACAATACCCCACTGGATGGGGTACGTAAAATTTATTTTTCGTTTTCTTTGGTTTTATGGGAGCCCCCTTAAAAACATTTGGAAGTATTTTGACAATGGGTCAACAAGATGCTTATACAGTGAAAATTTGAAGACTGTAGCCAAGGGCGGATCCAGGATTTTTTTCTGGGAGGGGCACAAGGGGCGGACAGGCAAAAAAATCAACAATAACTGTCAGAAATAAACTTGAAGTATCATACTTCATGTTTATTTCTACGTCTAAGTTCAAGTATGTACAGGAAGGGTTATGAAAGACAAGAGTTTCACTCATGTTCTTTCTGTTCATCATCATCATATCAGCCGAAAGATTTCTACTGCTGGACATAGGCCTCCCCCAAGCGTCGCAACCTTCACCAGGTTTTTGTTGCACCTGGTGGAAGGCCTTCCAACGCAACGTCTTCCGGTTCGCGGTCGCCACTCCAAAACTTTTCTGCCCCATCGGCCATCTGTTCTGCGAGCAATGTGTCCTGCCCACTGCCACTTAATTGTGGCAATTCTTCGGGCTATGTCGGTAACCCTGGTTCTCTTGTAGATCTCTAAATTTCTGATTCGTGATTACGCAAGGACGGTTACCTATCATAAGTTCGAACAACATTTGACCGAATTTCATTTCACCTAAAACTTTTCAACTATTATCGTTTCGTTTTTTTTTTTACTTCATCGAAGTCACGTCTGCCACTGACCAGTTGATCAATTCGATTTTTTTCGTTACTCCAAAGTTTTACTTGGTCGAAAAACTTTTTACCGAAGTTACACTTAATCGAAAATAATAAATGAGAGAGAAACAGTGGGCGAATTCAAATGTTTAAAACTGCAACCCGAAAAACACGAAGGAGATGACGGGAGCTAAGTTCGCTCGCTTTGTTCGCTCACTTCACCTCCCGTCATCCCCTTCGAACCTAACCTATCCGTGTCGGGGTGACCTAAATTCCCGAGCTCGCTTCGCTCGCTCTTGGACAAATTCTTTGAAATAATTAATTAATAAAAATGTGTAATGCATGACAGCTATTAATAAATCACTTCGGTCAATAGTTTTCGGTAAAATGAAATTCGACCAAAAATTATTCGGAAAAGTGATCGATTCCCCGCAAGGACACCTCAAGCCTGGCCCTGTCCATTGCCCTTTGGGTAACTGTAAGCTTTCTGATGAGGCCCATTGTGAGCGATCACGTCTCAGAGCCATAAGTTCGTCTTGAGACACTGTGGTAAGTTGGACGATAAGAAACCGCGCAGCTTCCCGAATGCTGCCCCGCGGAGTAGGATTCGTCGGTTGACCTCTTTCTCGAGATTGGACCTGCCTAACTGGACCGTTTGTCCCAGGTAGACATGGTCGTCCACGGCTTCGGCTGTGGAACCACTGATCTTGATAGGAGTGGGTGCGACATGAGCGCTCAACATCACCTTGGTTCGTCCATGTTCATTTTTGGACCCATTCTTTCGAAAGCTCTACTGAGGTCATCGAGCGTTGTACTGGGGTCCTCCATGACAGCTTTATCATCGGCGAATCGGCCTCTCCAGTCTAGAACCTTGAAGACATCCTCCTGTGCACTGGTGAATAGTTTCTTTCTGTTATTTTATTCATATATTTTAAAAACTCTGTAATTTGATTTGCTTCTAAGATTTCTAAGATTCCATCACAGTACATACTGTGATGGAATCTCCACATTACACAAAGTACCGTCTGGGGGGGGGCACGTGCCCCCGTGCCCCCCCCCCCCTAAATCCGCCCTTGACTGTAGCTCCAACCGTTTGGCTGTAAAACCTGTGTGACAGACGACGGACAGACAGACGGACGTGAGTGATAGCAATAAGCCTCCGTTTGGACCTTTCGGGTACGGAACCCTAAAAATAAATAGTAAGGCAAAAAAAAGTTTCCTTTAGTACTGAAAATGCACAGTGTGCTTCCGAGAAATATAACAAGCCTAAGGGCAAGACTAAGGAATGTTTTATACTCCGTGAACTTCTATATTTTGTATTAAAAGTGAAAAGAATTGTATTTATTATTAGTAAGATCAAAGTGTTCAAGACTTCCGACTTCAACAAGTTTCACGATACCTATACTGGCTTTGGTTTTGAATATAATAAAACACGTCAAATACTTTCAGATCTATTTATTTCTACCTATGGACACATTTTATTACACAATTGATCTATTGTTTAAATCAGAGTTACAGATTTTTTGTTTGTTGTTTCCACTTAAATACACGAAACAAAAAATGGTCAAAATAAAAATCTATTCTAGATTCTGATGAATCAAAAATCCAATTCAAACTTTTGGTGGAATTACAAACCACCACAAGCGTTCTTTGCAAAATTAAAAAAAAGATTATAATAATTTCCAGTACCATTATAGTATGTCGAATAATATATATTTACTTCTTATAGATACATCTAACAGCAAACATTAAATATTTGTCTGACATTATGCACGTATATCACGGCACACTACTACCCTAGTTTTGTAAACTTAGGTACCTAAACTATCAATCTAAGTACACATAATACTTTCTAATAACACTATGTAGACCAAGATCCCAGAGCCAGACCAACGTTACTTAGTATAGTTGTCGTCAAACTTCTTGGCCGCCCTGAAGTTAGGTTTCCGATGCGCAAGGTGCGGCGCGGTGCTGTTTTTGTATGAGATTTACTACTGCGCAGCCATTGTAGCCAACTGCAGGGCGGCCAAGAAGATTGGCGAGAACTTTACTTACACCTATTAATTAAACATTTTTAAAAGTACCTCACTCGAGGTGGCGACCAGCAGCCTAATTGCGTAAGTGAATTCTGCAAAGGAAACAAGTCGATTCTTTCAAAGAATCAGAATCATTTCTTTCAACTTTTTCGGTATTGCGAAACTAATTTGGAAAGCTAGCGTTAGCTTTCCAAATCCTCCTTTGAGTTGAACACATACTACTTAGGGATACTACGGAGTTGAAGATATATGACTTTTGCATTACACAATACCAATAGTCAAGTTTTATCTCGATTCTTCCGCTTTCATTCATTCTTTTACAATCAATTTTACGTCAAAATATTGATAATGAAAGGAGCATAACATTTCCGATTCAGAGTGTAATAAGCAATACGAAAAGTCGTTTTTGGGAAGGTTCCAACTGGTTTGCTTTGCAGAATTCACTTACGCAATTAGGCTGCAGCTCTTTGACTTGAAGATATTTACTAGTTAGGTTTAAAATATTATGTAGCAATATTCTGTTAATGATACATTAAAATCAGCTACCAGATACGCTTGCGTTCAAAGTAAAATATAGATACAACCATAGAAATATAAAATACAGGGTACAACTAACACTACTGTATCCCACACATTTTGTGCAGGAGAAAATAAGTAACGTCTGGGGATTCTGGGATCTTGGACCAATACAGTTCTAATGTGACAGTGTATTCATAGGGTTGTCACTCCATGCGAAGTCGTCGCTGGAGAAGGCATAGACCATCCAGTAGAACAAGTTGAGCAGAGCGAAGGACGCCGGGAACATGACTCGTGCAGCCCTGTCGATGTGTGAGACGCTGTTTATGTGACCTCGCATACCTGTAATTAACGATTATTTTGTTTTAAGTATCATGTAGTTTCTGATCAAAATCGAAGAAATCGCTCCAAATTCGCTGGTGTTGTAAAAATATGAACGAATTTACCTGCTAATACTTGTAATACTTTGTACCTAGAGCAGTGGTGGCCCAGTGGTAACGACCGCGACTTACAAGTTGTGGGTCGTGGGTTCGAACCCAGGCAGGCGCTTTACTTTGTGTAAATTATTACAACACCACTGCTCTCAAACGGTGAAGGAAAACATCGTGAGGAAACCGGCATGTCTTAGAACCAAAAATTCGAAGACATGTGACATCCACTAACATGCACTGGGCCAGTGTGGTGGATTACGGCCCATTCCCTCTCACAGAGAGGAGGCCTGCAGGCCCGAGTCTAAGTGCGGAAAAGGGGTCCATCTATCCTATCCTATCCTACTTTGTACCAATACGTAGCATAGTATGTAGTGTTATTCAGGGTGCATCGTCTTCACGTATATTAATGTAGTATGTATGTAAATATTATAAAACACTTTTTATTAAACAGTAAGTGTGGATTTAAATTGTTGACAAGTTAGCAAGACAAAGATAAGTATTTGAAAAGTGCCGCTTAAAAGCCTAATAAATAATTTTGGCTTTGACTAAATAAAAAGATAACCAGATTTAGCAGCGAGTAATAGTCTTTGATAAATAATAAATGCGATTTCTTAGAGCCCATGACGTCATGTCGTGGGTTCGGTTCCTGGGTTGTTAATATGTTATTGGGTGTTCCATTACTAATCACGTAGGTACCTAGCACCTACCTACTCGGTAGCATCCGATTTGCCGGTTACTGACGAAAAGTGGAGACATTACGCCGGATTAGATAAGTGTAATGGCATGCTCCATTACACTCTAACCTACCTTCCTACGAGTATGTAACTGAGGGAACTTCGTAATATCTGTGTCAAGACACATTAAGTTAAAATCACGTACCAGCTTCAACCTGCCTCTGCCGCCTGTACCGGTCGTCTCCAGCGAGACAATAGAGTAACTGGCGCCAGCGCGGCACCCGCCTCTCGGTCTGGGTGGTACGTTCCATGGTCAGGCGGACTGCTGTCTGCTCTGCTGGGGCGCCGCTATTATCGGTGTTGCTTTGAGCAGGTAGGGTGAAGCTCTGGAATGATAATTATTATAGTGCAATCCATTATATCTGAGGTATACCTATTAACCATGTTAGTGCATCGGTATGTAGTGGTGCCATTGCCACAAATGGAATCTTATGCCCAGCATTGTTTCAAGTCGAGTTGTGGATATTCATTAAGAAGCATACAAAATTAGGTTTTCAATTTTATAAAAAAAATGCCTTTCATGATAACAAAAGGTAGAAACTTACAAAGTTCGTAGTGGACCGAGCTGAGCTGCGTCGGCGCACTGCTAGTTGTCTTGCAGCGAAAGCGTCACCGCCCACTTCTTCTATCAGCTCCTCCCATTCTGCATCATCGATAACTATCTCACCGGAACCGACCTGAAACACATGATGTCTCATTAATATCAGCCGTGACAAACTCTCATTACTACCCTAATCAAGAAAGAAATCCCATTCTTACCTTAGTAAAATAATGCACGCCAGCGAATTCCAAGAGTGTTGCAATGCAGTAGAAGAAACTCATCAATAAAAACCAGTCGAGAGCAGTTGCGTATCTCACTTTAGGCAAATCAGTGCGCGAGTCTAAACTTATCGTGGACAAAGTCAGCACTGTCGTTATCCCGAGCCCAACCCGATCTGAAGTGGCCTGCAAAGTGCAAAGCGAATGTTTACGACCATCCATTGTAAGGCCACTGAATAAAATGTAACGTGTTAACATGTTACCTCGCGATGAATCCAGAATGACACCCACGAAAGAACCACGATGAGTATGCACGGCACGTACACTTGTATGAGGAAATAGCCCGTATGTCGCTGGAGATTGAACGACACCTGAAGCACTGAGAATTCGCCTGAAAAGATTTGTAAACTTGCTGAAAACGTATGGTTCAAACATGAATGGAATAGTTTGTTGCATATACTTAAATAGATGTTACAAATCCTACTTGGGGATTTATTTCTATTCTTGTTATTTATATAAGTAGCAACATATTAAACAGTAAAAAGCAATGACCGATTACATGGTTACAGATATCAGAAGCCATTTGTGCGAATGTAAATTCCTCGGCGCGTAAAAGCCGATTCGTGTCATTGTCGCGCCGCGCTACAATTCGTTTGACATTATTTTGTATTTGCCTTCCAGACGAGAAAAGCAAATCATATTTATAAAAGAAGCACTTGAGGCCTATTTTGCAAGGCAATTTAAGATAAAAATGCAAAAACGCGACGTGTTCAGAGTATAGAAATTTTCGGTAAATAAGAGACGGTAAGGTCATTTACCGCTGAGTGGGTTTCCCCGTGAGTGTAAGTACCTACTGACGGAGGAATCCCTTTGTAATTCATTTACTTACGCCGATATTCTTAGAGATATTCACAAATGAATAATTAATACATTACGCACCACCTACCTATGACATTCTGTTAGAGCTGCATAACAGAAGTTTTAATGAATTTTCCAGTTTGGTGAGAATATACATATAAGTTTGGAAGGTATTTTCCATACCCGAACCCATGTGCGCGGAATCATATTAAGCGGTAAGCGGATAAAGTGCCGGGTCGTAGGATATGCGCCTGGCGTATTTAGTAGAGGTGAAAGCACTGTTTTAAGGGGATTGAGAGACAAGACGCGACGTCGCGCCGGATAGAGTGTTTCACCTGTATCGAGGTGAAACACTCAATATCCATAGTGTTACAATCTCATGTTCCCTTATAAAAAAATAATAAAAAACAGATAATACCCAAACCTCATACTTCCCTGCAATATGGTGATATAATCCAACGAGAATATGACGTTCCGCGTACAAATACTTTTCTATTTGTATAGGCGGCGTAATAAGGGAGGTTACTCTTGTTTGCGCCGGACAAACTTTCTTCCTAAATGAATGGAACTTCTTTGTAGATACTTAATCCGTACAGTCACGCGCAAATAACTATTTAATGTTCTTATTTTCTACGAACAAGTTACAAAGAAAGAACTTCATAAATGTGATGCATGACCTGGCGGATATTATCTAGTACCTACCTACACATACGTTACAAGTATGTATAGTTTAATAAGTATTTCTTACCTTCCCGTCTAGTGAACGTGAAGTTTCGGTAAGGAAAACTGATGAGGTCAAACTGTGAGAGGGTCATGCCGGGAACGAAGTTGACACTTTGTGAGTTTTGCCACTGGTACACTAGTTGTTGGTTCGAGTATGCATCTGTAAAACAACAATTTCAAGTTCAAGGTCAACAAAGATGGAACAACAGTGGAGATTAAAGAGTGACGATTATACTTACAGCTACCAAGAATAAGAGGACAGGATTGGCGGTCCATGGGAAAATTGCGGAGTTCCATAGGACATTTCGCTTTGATGGTTAACCTGAAAACAATCATCTTTAAACAGACAAGCCCTACTTTTTATTATGGTAAAGGTTTGAGTAAAATCTACACGAATCTTAAGTACAGGCAGTAATTCCTAGTGTGGGGCAAAGTTACAGTCGGCAATTTTTACGTAACTAAATCATGGAGAGATACAAAAATGGTCTAGATTTTAGTTAGAAACAGTTCACATATTTGCAAAGTAGGTCGGTAAATAGCTGAAAACGTCCGGAACGCTAAACTAAGGCATAAGATTAACTAAAAGGATCCTCAGAGCCTGTGTGTCGCGTTCAACGAAGCAATTCTGCTGCCGAATTTTGTCCGAACTAAACCGATTAACGGGTGGACGATTGCATATTCGCCGACGAAAATTAGACGAACTTATCCATTCAGTTTTATATGGATTATTCACGGTTTTCCTTAAAATATGTAGGTCATTTATAACGCTCGAATAAAGCTATTGTCTAGGATCTTTTTTGTACGCAATGACCTAAATAAACCTACATGGCAATCTTTCATCTATGTAGGAAAAGAGTCAACATAGCTCATTGTGTAAAAACCTTTTCTTTGTAAGAAATCCATGATGTCCTTTAAATGAAAATACGAGCAGAAGATAGCGAAAAAGAATCTTGATAAATCCAGACAATATGTCAGTGACGGTTATTTTTAAAAACAAGAATCCCACCGGATTTAATGGCCGATGAAAACTCCACTGAGTAATCGGATCAGAGAATATTTTTCACTTTGCCAATTAAAAATGTCGGACGCTTTGGTTGTGTAAAGGGTATAAAATTAATTATTCTCAAACGTTAATTGGGATTTTCGTATTTGTGGGCTTGCGAGCGGTAAAGTTTTGTACCATAGATTGACGAACTCATGGTTTGGGTGCTCTCGAAACCTATTGGATGGAAAACTCCTGCGCCTATTAATGCCTAGGCCCTTTTAAGGGTACACTAGTCGAATTTTTTTTCATACAAACGTAGTCTGGCTTTTGCTCCACTGTTTGACGATGTACGTTCAAAATAAAAAATGATATCAATATGTCTCATCATTATCTAGCCCTGTATGGAAGCAAAAAGGTAAAAAAAAATTACTTGAAAGTTATAGGCTTCGAAAGTTCCATATTTTAACACTCATTCCATATTTAACGCATCTTTGGGCGCAAATAAGTACCATAAGAAGAAGGAAAATTGAAAAACGGCCTCCATACAAGAATAGATTAGTAGTTCAACAATGCAAATAATTTTATTTTGAACAGATTCATTCAGTCGTTTTTTCATGATATCCAGACTCCCAAAGGTCTGTTTATAAAATTTCGCGCGCTCATTTTCGTTCTAAATCATCATCCATTTCGCTACAAATTTGCAAAAGTGTGTATTCGTACGCGTACTAGATTCTTACTGCTCATAACGGTTGATATAGCACGCATTTTAACCCCGCGCACAAAATAGTTCGTGCCGTCGACTAGTGTACCCTTAACTCAAAAACACCGTAGTACAGGGTTATGAATCCAACTATTGATGTAATTACATGTGTATTTGAATGTTAAATTGCCAACATTCATTGACTTGATAAACAGATTGGATTAAATTGGTGATCAAATTAATTCATCTCCACTGCTTTCGTTTCTAAGTTAGCTCACCTCATCGAATACAAGATATCCCCGTGCTGACTAATCCTGAGCAACTTATTCGGCACAGTTATAGTGTGGACGTAGGAGTGTTTCCCGTTATAGAAATACGTGTCTGGCCGCCAAATCCTTTCGAGCATCTTGATAGAGAGTGACAGCGAGCGGATGGGACCCAGGAAAGACAGCCGGGTGTCACGCCAATACTGCCTGAAGTAGCAGTCCATTGAATAATCCTGGTATCGAAAATATTGTGTATTAGGAATTGTTATTGTGTTGGAAAATCTGGAAAAGTCTATTTGCTCATGTGTGAATGAGCGTAGACCGTAATTAAATGTTGTTTAAGCATTTTATACTATCTAAACATAAATACCTAAAGAAATAACATTAAAATGTTGTAAATAAATTATGTCTTATAACTTCAAAAAATCTTCAAATGTGCTACGCGACTTCTACGAACTTGCTTCGATGTCTACGCCGCGATCACAAATAATAAAAATAGCATATCTAATACTTATTCAATTATAATTATAAATATTTAAGACACTATACAGTTTTTGATAGAACATCGACTCATTGTATATTGATGTACGCGCTATGTCACAAAAACTCGTAGCGTTCGTAGCAAGCTCGTAGCAAATTCGTAGCTACTTCGTAGCAGAAGCTTTTATAAGTTTGCTACGAATATTCACTAAGATGAGTCATTGTATAAAGTTATATTTTACTGAATTTTATACTCACCATATCAAGTTCAGAAACGGGCCCCATGCTTCGTATGAGAATATTAGTTTGTACGACAGTGGGGTATCCTGAAATAGATTGAAACTATATTTTGGCACAATATTAAAAGATATAATATGGTGGCTCTAGTACACCAAGACTGACACAACTATGTCATACATAACTCAATACTTAGTTTGATTAACGTTTTGTCTATAAAAGGTAAAGTTATGACGACAATATTGATCTACCAGTGAGTATTGTTTAGGGGCCGTCCATTAATCACGGGATGTTTTTTTGCATTTTTTAATCCCCCCCCCCCTCCCCCTTGGTGATACGTGGTGAGGTTTAAGACTAACCCCCCCGCACCCACCCAAAATCACGTGTATTTTTTAGTACCTACAAAGAATCTTATTTTTTTTAGAATATTATCTATACTAATATTACAAAGAGGAAAGATTTTTTTGTTTGTTTGTTTGTTTGTACCGAATAGGCTCCGAAACTACTGGACCGATTTAAAAAAATCTTTCATCGATAGGAAGCTATATTATTCCTGGGTGACATAGGCTATTTTTTAATACCGAAAACGGGTCCTGTGGGGTGGTCCACGAGAGCGACGCCGCGGGGAATAGCTCGTCTTTAAATACAGGTATAAAGTATAATCTAATTTTATTCTCAAATTAAGGACCATGACAAAAAATTCTAAACAGAAAGGTTGCGGGTTGTTTTTGACTGGCATAAAAATAATATTACACGCGCAATAACACTAAACGCCGCTTCTCCGTTTAGAAATCGCGCGTTTGACGAAAAATTAAATACACGTGATATCTTACTACACCCCCCTCCCCCCTTGTGATATTTCGTGATTTTTGCTAAACGAGGGGGTTTAACCCACTCCCCTCCTTTCAAGCCTCATGTGATTATTGGACGGACCCTTGCTAGAGCGTTTAAACGAAAGAACAAGAGTTTACTTGTGCCAGGTATCACACTAATAATACATATATATATACGTATATATATTATTAGTGTGTCTTCACGCTCAAACGACTGGACGGATCTGGATGAAATTTGGCACAGATGTAGATTATAGTCTAGAATAGCACATATGATACTTTTTATCCCGGAAATATGTTCCCTCGGGATTATCTTCGACATTCACGCGGGCGAAGTCGCTGGCAGAAGCTAGTGTCACATAAGAACAAAAAATAATACAACAACTAGTAGTATTCTGCTTCGATATGTATATCATTTAAACATACCTTTCCCATGAGTAGGCAGCTGAGAATTCTCATAATTCTTCAACAAATTCTCTAAAACCGACGTGATGTTTTTCGAGACAGCATCATTAATGCTTCTCTTAGCGTTTTGTTTCAACGTGAACGCGTTAACTTCATCATAGGAGCCGTTTATATAATTGGAGAGCAACATTTCCGAGGTATCCCAGTAGTCACGTGTCTCCGAGGTATTGTGTGAGAGGTTTTTCGCGGTCGCAGACAAAATGCTTGGAGTGTGTTGCGGTGTAGCGCCGTCTGCAGACTTCAGGGATGTCAGCGATATTGGAAACGTTCCATTTTTAGTCGTCAAGTAGATTGCTCCTTTCGCGTCAACTTGGAAAATGCTGTACAGATTGAAAATGTCATGTTTAATTTTATGAGACAGGTTTTTAACGAAGATAAAATTAAATATAATATTTTTTTTAAAGTCTAAAGACAAGCATTGTTTTAGTAAAATGACAACTAAACAAAAAACTGAAATTACGAAATATTTATAGTAACCATCAGTACTTTAATAAATCAAATAATAAATATTGTAATTATTTATCCCCGTCCCTCTGCGATATTCAGACTTTGTCCAAAGTTTGTCTGGAAAATATCGTCTTTTCAATAAAACCACTAACTAATTCTATTATTGTGCTAATGCGACTTGAATTTGTTTGCGTCCTAATTGGTTTAAAATGTAATGTTAATCGCTAAACAAAATACCGTTCGCAAGAAAAAAATTAAAGTGAAAGGATACTTTTAAAATATTTTAACTCTTTTTGTTAACAGATACGACCCTTTCAGATATCTTCGTGGTTTAATTGCTTGAATATTAAGTAACACGGGGCCGTGTCGAGACTCTTCAGTCAACGCCATTTACTATGGAATACGAACGATATCTTTTTTCGTAAGAACGATATCTTGGCATCTAGCCCGATACGATATTTTTTTGTTTCAATTTATGTTAAAAAGGGTTCCCTCAGCGTCATGATTTTCAACTTGTACACCTGATATATTTATTGAGAGACCTCTAGTTTTGTTTTGAAAGGTCGTTTCATGTTTCAATTTCAGATAGACAAAATATACGTATGTAGTAAAATATAAAAGTCAAAATATTGTTGGTATAAAAGTTTCAATTTAACATACATAGCTTCAATTTTCGTGTCCTCTTTTTTATGCAAAGAGATGTAATTTGTACTGATCGAAGCAATCGAGTGTGGCGCCTGGCTGGTAAATGCTATAGGAAGACGCCTCATTTACTGTACCGCTCAGCATCCGAGTTTTCGATATCTCGCACACTGAATATAAGTTGATTAAAAAAATCGAAATACCTGACTGCTTAAGAAGCGAACTAAAAAGACGTACACAAGCAGAAAATCATGCTGATTGCTGTGCAGTCGGTGGATACATACCCAGTCGGTGGTGGATACCCTTGGTTGACTGGTAGAGAATGCCTAAGGCATTAAGTCCGCCTTTGTACCTTTTTTTGTGCATGAAGTCAAAATAAATAAATAATTAAATAAATAAATAAATACATATTCACGAGCTGGCTAACCAAAACCAGATGTATCCTCCGACTGCACAGCATGATTTTCTTCTTGTTTACGTCTTTTTATTTTATTTATAACTTTTCAGTTAACTTTGTTTTTTTCGAATTAGATGCATGTAAGTAACATATAAGTGTTATATATTTTTGAAATCACCTCTTAAAACCGGATATTTTAATACCTCAAACGATAATGATAATGATGGGCGAAAAAAAAATTGGGCTCCACCATCCGTCATTTTTCTTGTTGCCAATTTTAATGTAGCCAGTGAGACTCGCAATCGATTGACGTAAGAATCATCAAAATCGGCCAACGCGTTTGATTTCTAGAACGCCACATGGGGACAAACATACATACATAGACTGATAAACACATTACCCTCCTTCGGCAGTCAGTACATGCGTTTGCAAGGTTTGCGTACATGCGTTCACCATACAAGAAACAGCCGGTCGATTCTGTAGTAAAACTTACCGTGAAAACTTAAGGTGAAGATACCATGAAATGAGTTGACATTTCGATTGATTCTTAGTATTCATAGCTCACTTTAGGACACTGCACCTTACTTATCACGTTGGGATGAGTACAGAGCACACTGCAGTTTATTGTCTCACGCACACGACTGCTCCCGAATATAGCCGACCACGTGGCGAGTAGCCTTCGGTCTGGTAAGATTTTTTATGACCAAATTGTGGCGCCAGAAAAACAGGCGGTCCGCCCTTTCCTTAATATAAGTCTATGCTCGCACATAAACTACTCTTCAACTAGCAGTAGTAATACTAAATGTTAGTATTTCAAATACTGGAAGCAATCAATGGTAGTGTATAGCAGTGACCTAGTCAACTAGATGTATGTGACTCTAATTGCAGCCTGACATGCAATGATTGCTCCTTCTCGTGCACTGATTTGATTGCTAGTTTGCTGCCTCCGCCATTCCACATTTAGGATTCGATTCGATATGAAATATTATTTGGGTTATCGATGCTAGGACAGACACAGATACTTCTAGATTGTTTTATAGCAAACTAGCGACTCGTTCCAACTTTGCACGTGTGCAATTTAATTTCTGGTGGTGTTCCCAAAAAAAAGTCATACCTACAAATCTTGTCCTGACAATTGCGAACACGTAAAAAAACGGCACATCACATTTTCAAGTGATGACTGATGATGCGGTAATTGAATTTTAGGGTTCCGTACCCAAAGGGTAAAAACGGCACCCTATTACTAAGACTTCGCGATCCGTCTGTCTGTCTGTCCGTCTGTCACCAGGCTCTCATGAACCGTGATAGCTAGACAATTGAAATTTTCACAGATGATGTATTTCTGTTGCCGCTATAACAACAAATAGTAAAAACAGTATAAAATTAATATTTAAGGGGTCCCATACAACAAACGTGATATTTTTTGCCGTTTTGTGCTCGATATTAATAACGGCAACATGTAAACGCTTGAAATATTCACAGAATATTTAGTTGTATATTTACTTCTAAAAATAATAATTATTAAATTATAATAAAATAAATTAATGGGGGCTCCCATACAACAAACGTGGTTTTTTTGCAGTGTTTTGCTATAATGGTACGGGACCCTTCGTGTGCGAGTCCGACTTGCACTTTGCCGGTTTTTATTATTTATATGTATAGGATTACATTAGATGTGTTATGTTTATTATTTATCTACAAGTCAAACATATTTTTACCAAAAAATCTTTTTCAAATTAAGCCGCATAGCGATTTTTTCCGATTTATTTCCAATCATACGTTCTTCTTCTTTATCTGTTTGATGGATGGCCAAAGTTATAAAGTGAAATTGGACTAGATATCTCATAAGATGAATTTGATTTCGATTTTCACGTTTTTCTAATTTATTTCGTGTTTTATTTTTAGCCTGTGATCGGCTGATAATTTGTATTTACTTATACGTTGCCTCGGTTTGAAGTGTTTGGTAAATAAAGATCATGATTACGACATTGTTGATGTTTTATTAATATATTATTTTTATACTCCACTGTAGCTTTCTACAATTCCCGGCCATAGTCTGGCCAATCTTTTATGCAAATGATTGCATAAAAAAACTTTTTTACAAAAAATACTACCGACTTCCAAATAAGAAAACTACAAAGTGAAAAAGAACTTTATTTTTGGAAGTCGGAGTCTTTGGTAGGTACCATTTTTTTGCATTATGGACACTGACTTCCAAAAATAAAGTTATTTTTCACTTTGTAGTTTTCTTTCTCGGAAGTCGGTAGTATTTTTTTGTGAAAACGTTTTTTTATTTTTACATATTTGTTAAGGTACCTATAATGCCAGAATAGATTACCCGAATATCATGAAACTGAACATAACTGGTGAAATGATAGTGAACTGTACACATCTATGTACCGCTTTAGAGCGTACTGGCGTGATGTTATGTTATGAAATGGTATAAACAATAAACAGACACGCGATTGCAGCAATCCCGAGAGATTTGCCGTTATTTATTGAAGAGTTCTGTTGTATATCTCCGAAGTTCTTCATCAAATTAAAATGGGACCAATTTCGAAAGAGTATGTTTCTCTTTCAAACAAAAAAATATTTTTTTAAATCGGTCCACAATTGACGGAGATATCGGTGAACATACATTAAAAAAAACATACGTCATGAAGTCGAACATAGAACCTCCTCCTTTTTGGGAAGTCGGCTAAAAACAAATAGGAATATTACGACCCAAATTTAGCAGAATAAGAAAGTTTGGAACCTAACCTTCCTAGGTTGCACTATGAATTTACAAGCAAAGTGGTACTTATGAAGATACTGAAAAACACTATCATGATTAACAAAGAGGTCTTTCTACCTACTTTTGTCAGTTCGTAAAGTTTGAGTAGAACCAGATAGGTATTACGTGAAGGAAGTGGGTTTTCGAATTTTCTTTGCTCATTTAAGCTGACGGTTGGCGGTGTTCTAGTGAGCTGCTGTGAATGGACCGGTAATAATTATTATCCCACTGTGCTTTCCGTTCAGCTGCTGGTGACATTAATGGTAATTAGTTCTTAGTTTGGTATACCTTAAGGATTATTTGAGTGTTTGTCAGGTATGACGGACCATTGCTACTGTAAAGTGGAATAGGTAGGTACGTGTGGTTTATAAGGTTAAATGTAATGGCTTACGGACTTGACTTCCTTCTAGGAAGAATATTGTTTGACAATACGCTATACTGAATTATTTACTAAATTAGAAATTGAATATAGTCTGTAGCAGGGATGTTATGGATATGAAATTTCAGATCTGGATACGGATATATAAATAATGTTATACCAGTATCGTATACGGTTAATTACGTGTAGATGGAACCCTCTGTATACGGGCTTGCCCTTATACAACGGGATCTTCTTCACGAAATTGTGCAACAACAGAATTTTATTGAATCATGTATGTATCAAATACTGTAGATGTTACATATACATAATTATCACACATACCAAGTCTATTCACGTAGACACTATACCTAAAACTAAAATTGGCTCTAACTCTTTGAATACATTTATCAGTGTTGTCGGATTCGCGCGTTTACCTCAAAGGGAGCTGCGTCAAAGGAAGCGTCTTATCAATGTAGAGGGCTCGATACTCCAGGCGATTGATTGAACTACATACCTACAAGTTACAACACTAACTTACTATACTAC
Organism: Anorthoa munda; assembly: GCA_945859665.1. Taxonomy (NCBI): domain Eukaryota; kingdom Metazoa; phylum Arthropoda; class Insecta; order Lepidoptera; family Noctuidae; genus Anorthoa; species Anorthoa munda. The sequence continues at coordinate 14,619,939 of OX243902.1, read as the reverse complement.
GCAGTATGTCTAGAATATAATGTTGGAGTCGTTAGCGGAGAAAATTGATAGTTATTTGACAACATCTAGAGTTCACTGCCCGGGGTAAGAATACTCATAATTTATAGATAGATGACAAGGAGTATATGTGTGGTGAGCACGTGGCTTCCTGTAGTGTCTGCCTACGTATATACGAAAAAAAAGGATTTGACACTAAAGTTCCAACCAAAGTAATGACAGCATCATATTATGTTTGAAACCAAACAGTAGATAGTTACGCAAATCACCTCTTAAGACGACGACTAACGCCAACGACGTTGAAAACGCGTCTCACACCCACGCGACCCAAAATTTAGTAGATTTTTGTACTTTCCTTATTATTCTATGACTTTAAAAAAAAAGCCTCAGATCAAAATGTAAATAATTAAATTGTCTTTGAGATGGTGTTGATTTCATTAAAATACGCCCAGCGGTGCGATTGTCGTGTTTTTGTCCGTTTTAGGCATAACATTACAAATTAATTACACTATGTTATACGAATAAAACTCAAAATTTTCTCAAAACAAATTATTAGGAAAATGGTCTAATATACAACAAACAAATAAAATACAACTAGCCATTTAGACGTGATTCTCATTTTAAAATTAGCTACTCAAGGGAATCAGCGCCTTAATAAGGATTTTAATAAGATATAATACGTCAAAAACATGAAAAATCCAATAAATCTCAGAGATCTATAGCAAAATGAAAACATGAAATCAAAAATCAAGTAGTTTATTTCAAGTAAACCTTATAGGTACTTAAGAATTGTCAAACAAAAAATTAATAAGGAGATGATTCTAGTTGCAAATTCGCAAGCGTCTGTAGGTCTCAATGGAGAAGAATTTGCAAGAAACTCCACGGACCCTCTTTTCCATCAGTTTTAATTACAAGTTTTTGGTTACATCATTTTTGTTGAAAAAATACATATATGTGAGAACGATGTAAAAAGACGTGTACGTAAAAGCGTCTAGAATAACAAAAAATAAAAAGTACTTTAACAGGCCGAGACAGCTAAGTTATGATCAATCCCAAGTGATGGCGCCCGTTCACGAACATGACGTATGGATAACACCACTCAGCTCAACCATCATGAAGGGAACCGAATGATCCAACACATGTGCCACCATCAGAGAGAAATTAGAGAGAGCATGACACACTCAACTGCCATGGCACACAGAAGTCAACGAACGACACATAGGTACAGTGAATGGTAGATTTATTAGTCGGAACATAGTACTCAAACATGTGCTATGCAGTTATATAATACTAAAAGAAATTGAGTTTATACAATAAAAAAAATTACATACAGTCTTCAGCACGTCCAACAATACTTCGAAACTTGTCTGCCCATCACTAATTGTTCTTGCGCCCTAGTGGCGGCGGAGCAGGACCAGAATTGAGCCAAGCATTTTTATCAGCGATGTAATCCCCCAACTTATAATATGCTTGCCTACATAGTGTGCGTTTTATACAAGTCTTAAATTTCGTCTCATTTAGTTGTAGAATGTGGGGAGGAATTTTATTGTAACATTTTATACAGTACCCCATAAAAGATGATGCTACTTTAGCCAACCTGAAACCTGGTTGAATTAATTGGTCCCTATTTCTAGTAACATAAATTATGTCTGTTGCCGTTTTTACTAAAAAGATGTAAATTATTTCTAACATACATGACGTTTTCATAAATATATTGACAAGGTACCGTCATCGCGCCGGTGAAGATTGTATCTTGTAGCTCTGATGGCTCGTTTTTGCAGAATAAAAATTGACTCAATGTCTGCAGCCCTTCCCCATAGTAAGATACCGTAAGACATTATACTATGAAAATAACTAAAATAGACTAGCCTCGCGGTATCTACATCAGTAAACTGACGTATTTTTCTAGCAGCTTGTATCCTCGAGTCTAGCGTGATCCCCAGGAAATCCGTTTTATCGACGAATTCTAGCTTCTCCTTGTTTAATATAATGTCACAATCAGTACTTTTGACATTCGGCAAGTCAAATTTTACGCACTTAGTCTTTTTAGTATTTAAAACTAGATTATTAGCTGTGAACCAATTTTGAACCTGTCGCAAGACGATATTTACGTCGTCAACGTTACTCGTACGTATTTATCTTAAAAATCAAAGAAGTGTCATCAGCACCATGTTTAGATTGTTTTTCAATTTATGGATTTAGAATATAGACCAATATCCCTTTCTTCTCAATATCTTTAAGACTCTTGAAGATCATTCTGCTCTAAAAGCTCCTCAGATATCCCGTTTGAAGTTCTCAGCCAGTTCTATAATGATAATGTATCGAGTTAAAACTTAGGTAGCGACGCCTCACGCCCTGTAACACCGAGTTAGGGTGACAGCGATGGCGACCCCGCGTCGCTAACTCAAAGATACGGTAAAAACTACCATTAGGACGAGACCGAACAAAACTCCACAAGTTCTTGTTTACAACTGAATTTTTTGTAGTTTTTCTTTCAGTTTCAGTACTTAGAAGTATGACTAGGTGGTAAATACCACGAATTATCGCAGTTGTCATATTGTGCCTAAGCTGTTTCGGAGTTTTTGCTACAGTTCTTGATACGAGAAGTTAGGTAGAGTAAAAAAATGGGCTTAGTTCTTGAGACTTCGACAGGGACTCTTGTTTGATGAAGATGATGTTCTTAATAGAATAACATATCGCCCCAAGGTGCTATTGAGAGAATAACTCCGTCTGAAAAAAAATATCCGCAGATGAACTACATACTTCAATTTTGCGTATGAAACGGATCACTATACAAGACCTGACTTAGCAACATCAAAAGTCGGTATCAAAATAACCTTCAACATAAAAGACTCAATAAAATAACGAAGTTGTTTCACATCAAGTGACCTTAAATAATTATTTTTTCTTTGTTGCAGTGATAAAAAGTGGTTGCGAAGCGTCATTGGAAGGTACGAGGGTCCTCGAAGGATGGAGGGCCCTCGGCGTGGTACAAAATGTGTCAAATTGACAACTCAGGACGCGATCGCACTTCTGATGTTGCAGTGAACCTCGCCCTTTGATTATTATCTACCGTTAAGTACTATGATGTTGAGGTTTCATTCTTTATAACTAAACATTTATTTATTTGAAAATGTTTAACTGAAAATTTCCCATTTGTATGTTCCATCATCCAGTGTATCTCAGAAATCGCTGACATCGGTGAACGAAAAAATCGTGAGGAACCTCTTTGTTTGTAGTCAATATAAGTTTGTAATCGCCAACCCGCTTTGATCTAATGATAAGAACTATTATGTATTTTAAGGAAATGAAGGGTTTAATTTATTAATTAATTATTATCATAGAGTTTTCTTTACCTTTGCTTTTTAGGATACGTATGTATCAAGATAGACCGGTTTATCCCAAAACATTTGGGAAAAGGCTAAGTTGATGATGGTGGTGTCGAGAGCTAATGTTACGAAAACTCATGATGGGTACAAGTAGGATTGTAAGTTTTATGATAATTATATAAGTGGTAAGTATAGTTTATCATGTGCCTTTAGCAAGAGGAACACAAAATAATTATTATTAGAGAGTTGGGTTACAATTTAGGTCTACAATAAAGTCTATTTTATTCTATGCCTTTGAAGCTACCAACAGTTAAATATATCCATTCCCTAAGATTTGTTCGTGATTATTTCTCATACATCTTCATTGTGTAGCTCACGTAAGTCCTTATTCCACTGGGATCTCTCTCTGAATGGGTCTGTTAGGGGCTTGTTTCGAAATCGCTCGTTCGACACAAAGCGATCCTGAAGCCTCCATACATTTGCGATAAGCTTCACTTAAAGCCTTACATCGCTTGTCCTAATGGCTGATATTCTGTCTGCATACTGTATACAGTGTTCTCTCAATTCAGTAATGACATCAAGCCAATCGTTGTTTTTAATAAACGATGTCAGTTAAGTAGCTATCTAATAAAATCCATCAGAATATTTGTGTTTTCGTTAGAGTCAAACATTAAGTTAAAAGTAGGTAAATTTAGGACAAAGATAGTTTTAAGAATTTGTTATTAACCAAACAGACATATAATTTTGCTTAATTTAAGCAAATTAATTATACTCTTTGTTGTAGTTTCAAAATCCTTATTAAGTCTACTATAAGTGACAAACTTCATTGTTGGCAGTTTGCTTAGTCAGCCCCGAGGAAGAATTTTAATTTTCTTATGCCAACATTATCACGTAACCAATTAAAATTCTGTTTTAATACCAAAGCCCTTTTTCATTAATTACCCGTTGCAAGAGGATTATTTATTACTTTATAATTCGTGTTATGCTGAACCTTGCCCCTCAAATTTAAGCCACCATCAATTTAGTAACGAAATGTTAATAACAACACTTTTTCAATGAAAAGGATTTTATTTATGTTCATAGTTTAACAATTAGTAAGCATGTCAATCACATATGTATAGTTGATGGCGTTGTGTCAAGTGGTACGTGAAGGTCTACGGTCTGGAGTTGGTGGCCGATACATAACAAACATTATGATATCATAAATGAATACAAGGAGGTTACTACATAAAAATATTATAGCAACTGCATCCTGGCGCGCTCGACCCGGCACGCGGAACGTCCCCGGGTTGGATAACACTACCAGGTTGCCCACCAGCACTAAACCACTCGGATACGGAGGTCGGAGAATCTGCAAGTGTTCCAAAACATACCCTGTAACCATCACAAGGTGCCCAATATATGGAACATGAACGTGATAGCCAAAGATCAACATTTGAAAATGACTTCTTAATATAGGCACGCCATGCGTTAATATTTCGAAGTGTCGTCGTACAGTTCTTGGTGTTCTTCGATAATGGAGAGATTATTCGCATTAACGGTGAAATGATTTACACCTAGAGAGCGACGCACGTGTCTGCGATGGAGCAATTCTGCTGTAGTGGTATGTATACACGGCGGATGACGTTGAGACCAACATCCCCAACAGTATGACTATCCCAGCCATGAGGCACGGCTTATAGTTATCTGAGTATAAGTGAGCAATTAAGTATCCAAGAGCAGCAAGAAATTGCCGGCCATTGTAAGGTTGAATACTATAGCTATCGTGAAATATCAGATGGCGACGATTGACAGTGTTCCGTCTTACGGTGGTGTGGTGTTATTAATTCCTTCGGAACGCTGAAGTTCATTGTTGGTTTGCGCCCACTAGCTTATATATTTCTGATACGTATATAGTTGTGTACTATGGCTCAAATTATTTGTGGTCTGCCATTGTTAGTCTAATTTAGGAAGCACTCATTACTCTTTATTTCATTTTTCGCTAGCGCCTCATAGAGACTGGTTATATTACTTATAACGTAAATGCACGGTAGGTTGTTTGGATTTTACTTTTGACAACTATAATGTCAATAACACTCTACTTTTCCATCGACAAAAATACAAATGTCTACAGTTAAAAAAGTTTTCATTTATTTACTGGTGACTATTTTTAAACACAATATTTATTTTTTACAAATTGAAACGAATACCTATATCGGAAATTCTCGGGCGCTCTGCAGTCATCGTTGGCAAATATTATTATTAGAATATTATACAGTTGTGGCTGTAGCGGGCTGCGGGCTGGGGCAGGTAGACCAACGCTCGTAGGTATTTGTTTTTAGTGAAGAAAAGGGTAAATTCCTCGGGGAGCCGAGTGTCCCGAGCGCCGTTTCAGATATAAAACGCGATGCACACACATGGGACAGTATTGGTTTGTAAAATAAATTATGTTTAAGACTACGGGTATACCCGTATACGGGTATACTGCACTGTTCAGCGGAACCGATTACCGGAACGATGTGAAAGCAAAGGTATTTATTTATTTATTTGACTACATAAACATATCTATCGAAGGCATGCATACATGCGAAATGAATGACGCGATGTGGATTTCCGTCTGTGTGATTGGTCGATTTGGTCGATTGCATAGCGGTCAAACTCTTTGCATTGCCGTATTCACTGACGCAATACGGTTGCAGGTACCATTGACTTCGCGAGGAGGCGAAATGCCGGGGCGAAACTCCGTTGCCGCGACAAATCACGGCTCGGCGGACAGAGTTTCGGCAGGATCTCATGGCGACATGGAGAGGGCGACTGTCGCAACCCAGCGCTGGGCACGTCACAATTGTGGCAATAAGGCCCCTCTTTGAGGAGTGGCTTGAGAGGCGTCACGGCGTCCTCATCTTCCGCCTGACACAGGTCCTCACCGGACACGCCTGTTTCGGAAACGTCCGGGTGACACCATTGTGAAGATCGCCCGGAGGACACGGTAGAACATACGGTGGAGGTCTACCCCGCTTGGGCGGAGCAACGTCGTGTCCTCGTGGAGGCGATCGGCGGTGGCGACCTCTCGCGTCCGGCCTTGGTTCAGGCCATGGTACGGAGCGAGACGGAAGCTATCACCTCCTTCTGCGAAGCAGTAATGCTCGCAAAGGAGGAGGCAGAACGTGTGAGGGAGACGCAACGGAGGCGCCCTCACGCCCCAAGCCACCGCAGGAGACGCCCTGGGCGTCGAGAGTCGTAAGCAAATTCCCGGCCACCGTAGGCGCGGGTTTATGGACGGAATGCGAAATGAATGACGCGATGTGGATTTCCGTCTATGTGATTGGTCGATTTGGTCGATTGCATAGCGGTCAAACTCTTTGCATTGCCGTATTCACTGACGCAATACGGTTGCAGGTACCATTGACTTCGCGAGGAGGCGAAATTCCGGGGCGAAACTCCGTTGCCGCGACAAATCACGGCTCGGCGGACAGAACTCCGGCAGGATCTCATGGCGACATGGAGAGGGCGACTGTCGCAACCCAGCGCTGGGCACGTCACAATTGTGGCAATAAGGCCCCTCTTTGAGGAGTGGCTTGAGAGGCGTCACGGCGTCCTCATCTTCCGCCTGACGCATGTCCTCACCGGACACGGCTGTTTCGGAAACGCCCGGGTGTCACCATTGTGAAGATCACCCGGAGGACACGGTAGAACATACGGTGGAGGTCTACCCTGCTTGGGCGGAGCATCGTCGTGTCCTCTTGGAGGCGATCGGCGGTGGCGAGCTCCCGCGTCCGGCCCTGGTTCAGGCCATGGTACGGAGCTGGAACGGAGACGGAAGCTATCACCTCCTTCTGCGAAGCAGTAATGCTCGCAAAGGAGGAGGCAGAACGCGTGAGGGAGACGCAACGGAGGCGCCCTCACGCCCCAAGCCACCGCAGGAGACGTCCTGGGCGTCGAGAGTCGTAAGCTGATTCCCGGCCACCGTAGGCGCGGGTTTACGGACAGCGAGTAATGGGTAGCTCGCCGACCGATAAAGACCAGCCCCGAGTCGACGGGCGTGTAGTGTTCCACGCGCGCCTCAAAGAGATGTCAGTAAATTGACGGGGTCCGCTAGGGCCGAAGCCTGTCTGGGTCACAGATAAATTTGAAAAAGAGTTACCGCGGCCCTGGCACAAGCAACTGAAGGAATACGGGTGGGTTTTAGTCAGTAAAAGTCTGACACGCCCTCCCACTTCACCCAGAGCGGGTGAAGTCATAGGATGACTTCACATCCAAAATAAAAAAAAGGTACCATTGAGTTAATTATTAAAACTTGTGAAGGAGTACCCTTACCTTACCGTTAGTACGAATACGTAATAAACTATTGGATGTACAAAATGTGAGCCAATTAATTGAACACATATACGCACTTTACTCGAATAATTTCATGAGATATTAAATTATGTCCTTATACATTAAAGACGCAATAGCTCTGAAGAAAATCTCTAAACGAATTATATTCCCAAGACACCTTCTATTTAATCAAATTATAAGGGTTGAATTGCAAATAGGCTGAAAATTCATCTCTGCCTGATGAAGGAAAAATATTTTTCTTTTCTTTTTAGTTGGTTACGGCAATTCCTTAATTGTAGCATAGTTACCTATTGCAGTTGTGCCCTTCATTTGAATGTGGCAATTTCGCAATCAACCAGAAACTAAGGTGTAGTTTTGAACACGCATGGATACTATGATTCCTGTTTAAACGGCAATGCAGTTTCGAGTTTATCGTCAATTACACGATTGCCTATATACCACAAACATTAAAGTAAATTTTTGTTTCGACAAAAATACTTCGTTAAAACATGCTGTGTCGATTTTCGAAGATTTTTATTTTGAAGGAATTGTTATTGTTGTAAGTACACTCTATAGTTTGGCAAGCAGCCATAAAATACCGCGGTTTTATAAACTTTCAGCTCACTATATTTAAGCCAAACGTGGTTTTAAATAGTGCTTTGGCACTTTAAAATGTCCTTCATAAGTGTATGTGCTGGATGCAATTCTGAAAACAATATTTCCGCGAATATATCGAGAGAAAATCGTATGTAAAAAAGTTGTGTAGAAGGGAACCTCGAACCTTGACATACTGGTCACTAATAAGATGGATGAAGGGCATCTGCCATATTTTCTTGTTTTGAGGGAGATATAAAAGCTATCGCTCATGGCTATATAATTTGCAAGTTGTTTGTTGTCGTGTCCTCTGACGACATAACGTTTGACTGATCGCTTCTTCACATCTTTTATGCCATTAAGTACAGTTTTTTGGAGAATTTGTGGCTGATCTATAACTTGAAGAACTGCAGAAAATGATTTACCGCTTCCTTGTTTAATATCAGTCTTTTTAGATATATCGCCGACAAAATAATTGGATTGCCCTTCAAATTGTTAAATTGTTTTACTACAGACAAACTTTAAATCTCTTAGAGTTTCTGCAAACCCTGACACTCTAAAAATGGTGTTCTATGCCCTGTGTCAGTCCGTTCTAGGGTACTGCATCACTGTATGGGGTGGTGCAGGTAAAACAAATTTTCTTAGAGTGGAGAGAGCACAGAGAGCAATACTGAAAGTGATGCTACGAAAACCTTATCGCTATCCAACAACTCAACTGTACTCAGATTGTAAGGTACTGACAGTTCGTCAGCTATTCGTGTTGCAATCCGTTCTCAGAAGACACTCCAGCGTCCCACCGTCTGATCCCAACAAACGAACCAATATCCCCCCAGGTACACGACACAAAACCGCCTTTGCCAGACACCAATACTTCACATTAAGTACACTAATCTACAAGAAAATTCATAAAGAACTAAATATTCTCGATTGCAATAAATTTAAATTAAAAGCTAAGGTGATGGAATGGCTACTTCTACAGGACTACGCACAAACTGAATCACTACTCGTATACATTGCCTGATATTGCATTATTTTATAATTTTATTTCTTCACATAATAACACCTCACACTCACTACTCTCAAACAAAAACTCACCAAACCTACATCCCCACACACATTCACCTATTCACTTGTTCTTTCTATTTAATTGTTATCAATATTAATATTCCTCTTTCTTAGAATATAATAATAATATTTATAAAAGTAAATCTGACTGTTAACACGAACAATAGGTCGGCACAGTCCGCAGTTGTATAAACCCTATTTTTAAGTAACCTCACAGCTGAACACTGTCTCTTAAGATACAGGTTACCCTAGTTTGAGAGGCAGGGCTCACAATATCTGTATACAGACTTCTGCAGCGTAGCAAGAATCTTGTTAATCAGTGTATACTAATGTATGTTTCTTTGTGACAATAAACTATTATTATTATTATATTATTATTATTATTCCTTCATTAAAAAGTACGATCAACTGAAAGCATGACGTCTAAATATCACACTATACAATTTAAACAGACTTTAAAACTTCCATATTTTCTTGTTATAAAACAGCCTCATTGTACACAATATTACAGTAAACTTTATTTTCCTCTAAAAAGGACTTGGTGGGTGCAGAAAAAGTATGAAAAATGCAGTTGGGGTTAGATGAGGGGGGTTAAGATTCATTTCCTGTGCTTGAATAAGAGGTGTGGTGCATTCTGGTCGAGCTGTGAGGTGTTAACTCGTGCGGGGGTTTCTCGAGAGCAGTTCAACAAGCTTTCCCTCGTTAGAGCGGGTTCGCGATCGGATTTATAAGAGATTTTAAAGTCTCTGGATTATATATATTATATATATATACTAAATGCTGTTCGATGTAGAGCAGTAATAGTTCGATCCGGAGTCGATGTTTCTGTTGTCGAATTTCTATTTTGATTTATTTGAATGAATACTTAGTGAAAATGTTAAATATATATAATATAGCTGTGGTACAAAAATAGAACATGATTTAACGTAGTCATTCTTTAGCTAATTGTAATTTTGTCGGTACCTAGTGTCATAATACTTTTTGGAAGAGCGAAAGGCTATAATATAGGCAATTTTACCTAAAAGCACTTAACTTACTTATTTGTATTTCGTCAGTACTAATTTCAGTTAGACAAGGCACTTAACCTGTTCTATTTTAGTACAAAAATATTTCAGATACTTACATTTTCTCCTGATTCATGATTCCGCATTTGGGAAATCGTTCTCACTTGAACATTCCATAAACCCTCAATTGATAGGTAATCCTCACCAAGTAGGGTTGAGCGATTTCGCACACACGAGGAAAATGCATTGTTCATTGAGACCCATGGTCAGAGATGGACGTTTGAAAGCTGATAGAACTTTAAAGAAAGAGACACCAATCCTATAAATAGTGGCTAACCAGTTAAAAGTCTGCTAAGTGATAATGAATCGTTAGGAGTGGTTGTTGACATTGACTAACATCATCTCATCGGTCGATAGTTGGCAGTTTGTCAAGTTTGAGCGAGTCGATGTGCCCTTGCTATACCGCTCAAGCTCGGTAGCATGACACGTTACCTTCGCGAGGACTCATATTTTCTGTACATCATCTTGTCGCTGGCATATGTTGTGTACTACATTTTAGGCTACGCTGACGGCTTGGCTTGATGGCTTAATGCATTCTCTGTAGCACGGATGTGATAGATTACATTAAGTGTCGACTCTTTCGCCAAATATCTTTTCCTTGTTGTTGTAGAACAGTTACATGTGCAGCAGAATAAAAGTGATAAATTAGGAATTGAGTTTAGAATTATCTATTTTTCTGATAGGTACATAAATACCTTCCTACTATTACAACAAATAAATAAAACCAATATTTTTATTAATAAATTAAAACAATTCTTAATTAGTAAAAGCTATTACACAATTGACGAATGTCTGACGGATAAATTCAATTAAAAATATAATACTAATGACTACTGTTAACTCGATAAGTGAAATGACATTAATAAATAATTGACTCAAAATATAATATGGACATTTAAAATTTTATTATGTATTAATTTTATTAAATATAAACTATCTAAATCAAATATACTTATTGTAATATAAAAATTTAAACAAATAATTAATATTTAAGAATAATATTTAATTCGACATGAAAATGAAAGGGATACGTATTAGTGCATTAAACCAAATAAAAACAGATAGAAAGGGAACAGATAGCTAAAATGTTAATAGATAAGGAAATATTGAGCGCTATTCCTCTCTCCTAGACACTGACTGTATCTAGAATGTTGCTGTGCCCGACAGGGTCCGTAATTGTTTCTGTAACTTATATTTACCACCTGTATGTACATTATGAATGCAATAAATTTAATTTGAATTTATTAATCCGCATCAATCCTTAGCAACTAAAACGTCGAAATAAACCACACTTAATCTAAACTTAGCACCTCTCAAAGATCTCAATAAATGCAAAGACTCCGGGTGTCCATCGGTGTTTATTTAACGACCTATGTTTAAGTCGTCTGAAGATTTCCTCTCGTCATCGACTAAGCAGGTATCGAAAGGGCTCTCGTAAATCTCCAGGCTCTTAAATATGTAAGTTGGAACTTGAAAGGACCTTTCTACACGCATCGCCGGTCGCGATAAGTACGTTGGGTTTCGATATTGTCAGCTAACGCTATGCTGAAGGATGATAGCAAGCGCTTTATTGATTTCATATGCAGCGCAACAAGAGTACTTAGTGTTAGATAATAGGCTATCACCTTTTTTGTGTTCTTGTTGTCAGCAGAGTAAGGCTTATACCTACAGACTGAACTTTATCAGGCTTAAACTTATGACATATTTTATCATATATATTATATGTTTGCCTAAGTCTAGACTTTACCTTCCTACAATAAACAAAACTAGAAAGTGTTTCAGAAATTACTTCTTATTTGATGATGATAAATTGGGATGTCTAGATGGCCTTGTTTTCAGATTCAAATGTTATAAAATGAAACTGTACCTACGTTTCGACTTTTTTAGTCTAATGACATTTTGTGCCATTAAATTTTCGTTTAGACTATTTTATTTCTGTTTAGAACTTAAAGTTTTTGACATCTTGGGGTATCTATTTTTTGATAAAACAAATTGAGCTTTTTGTTTAACGATCATACTTTTTTCCAACTATTTTTTCGACATTTAATTTAATTTTAATGCTCCATAGCAATAAAATAGTAAGCTTAATAAAGTAGTTAGCTTTTAGTAGTAGTAATTACAAAAGCACACTACTTAACTTTATCAAAAGATTTAGAAAAAAAAAACAAATCTGTCAGCATTGCCGCTCTATTAATTTTTAAGCCAGTATTCTCGAGTGTCACAAGGAGGATTCAGGGACTACGTTTATCCCGCGGCGACGTTCGTACACAAGCCCCGTATCGTACACTGTTCTGAGGCTCAATGCAGCTCTAAATCCTGTATAGACTCAGTTTCTAATTCAATCGCAGCTCCATCTCGAAATGCTATTATTTTATTCTCCTATATAGATAGAAAGCTAAGCTACAATACCGTTGGATTTATTGCAAAATTTTAAAATAATTCTTTTAGAACAATTGGAAAACAACAGAAAACGTTTTCGCGTAGGTAATCTACATTCTGAGTTTTCCCATACGCGTAGGCCGTAGCTTCTGACACCGGAGCAATCAACAACAAGTAATGAAATAACAAATTACGTAATAATAAATCACGGACCGACGTATAAGATATACATAAGTTGTAGTAGGATGTGTGCCGGTACGTTTGGGTAATGTTATTTCCCAATCTATCACGAGTATTGTATCCGAAGGGGGACCGGTGCGGGGCGGGGGCGGCGGTGTTCGACATTCGACAATGAGCGATGTATGACATACGCAAGATTTTGGCGCCAATTATCTATATATATAAAAGAAAGTCGTGTTAGTTACACTATTTATAACTCAAGAATGGCTGAACCGATTTGGCTGAAAATTGGTAGGGAGGTAGCTAAGAACCAGGAGAAGGACATAGGAGGATTTATCCCGTTTAGGGTAGGGTAGGGTAAGTAGGGTAGGGTAGGTATGTAGGTAGGGTAGGGTAGGTAGGGTAGGGTAGGTAGGGTAGGGTAGGTAGGGTAGGGTAGGTAGGGTAGGGTAGGTAGGGTAGGGTAGGTAGGGTAGGGTAGGTAGGGTAGGGTAGGTAGGGTAGGGTAGGTAGGGTAGGGTAGGTAGGGTAGGGTAGGTAGGGTAGGGTAGGTAGGGTAGGGTAGGTATGTAGGTAGGGTAGGGTAGGTAGGGTAGGGTAGGGTAGGTATGTAGGTAGGGTAGGGTAGGTAGGGTAAGTAGGGTAGGTAGGATCGGGTAGGGTAGGTAGGGTCGGGTAGGGTAGGTAGGGTCGGGTAGGGTAGGTAGGGTCGGGTAGGGTAGGTAGGGTATGGTAGGGTAGGTAGTGTAGGGTTGTTAGGGTAGGGTAGGTAGGGTAGATGAATGTTTGGTGTTTTTATGGCAAACAAAGGTTGCCGGGTCAGCTAGTTATTTAAAAAAAAAGGACATTTTTATCACCTGCGCCAAATGATCTATTTAGATACCTCTGCCAATACGATGCCATAAAAAGATGTTAATAGACAATAATTTGGCGGTTCGAAGTAGTGACATGGCGTAAGAACACTTGGGAACACTACAAAATTTGAAATTCATGCAACGGAAAAGCAATATGTGAGACCAATTAATTACTTAGAATTTCGAAACTTTGGCTTGCAGTGCGGTGACATACTCTGATGTACTATGTTAAAGTAAGGACTATGACTTGTATCTTTATGCTAAATAAGTTAATAAGACTTGGTCCTGCTGTGGCCAAAATGTTTTTATATAACACACAAATACCTATACCTCCATAGTTAGGTAACTTGTAATTTCCGTTCAACACACTTTTTTATCTCTGACATAGAATCGGTTTAACTTACATACAAAACATACACGTACTGGGGGGTGACCATAAGCTCTAAGAATAAAGTTATTTTGAGATCGCGTAAGTGACAGATGTATACAAGTCATATACATCTGTCCCTTACGCACACTCAAAATAACCTTACTCTAAGAGCTTATGGTCACCCCCCTGAAAAGAAAATTGTTTGATAAAAAGCGAGATAGGTTTTGAAAAATAAATTGTAAGTGTTTTACTTATAAGTCAACCATGTGTTTGTGTTTTACTGTAAGTGTTTTACTTATAGAAAACATTAATTGTACGTCCTGGTACTATTTATACGTTAATTCAATGAATAATCGAGAAAGTAATTTAAATTAGGAACTGCTTCGACAAACTTCTTGAAGTAGTTATCGACATTCTCTGGTGTGGTTAAGACCTAAAGTACTTATGTTTAGAAAAACCGAATCAGGAACATCCTACTATATTTTTTATTAAAAGTGAAAGTTTGTGAGTACCTATTGATGGATGGATGTTTGTTACTCTTTCCAGCAAAAACATCTGAACGAATTTGGATGAAAGTGGTAACATAAAGATTTTATAAGCTAAATTAACACATAGTTACAATACATATTTTTTTTTTATCCAGGTAGTAGGTTTGTTTGGGATAATTTTTTCACACGGGCGTTACCACGGGCGGCAGCTAGTAATTCTATAAAATCCAGTATGGATAGTATGAGCTTCAAGATTATTATGCAATTATGTTCCAAGAGCTGAGGATTAAGGAACATCGTTACTAGATTGCTTCGCTAACGGCTAGTAAACGGATTAGGAGGGTTCGTATCATTACACAGACGCTTAGCATAATAGCCGGCAGTGCGACCCGGGGTTTAGATATGACGTGCGGCGAGTGTGAACGTAGCCTATGTAGGACGGATGTATGGAACTGTGAAGTCCTTCCTAGACCTATACGGTGCTACTGGCAGATGTAGGTACCGAACATGACCCCACAATCCAGCACCCTAATTGCGTAACACACTAACCCCGAGTTGCCCACCTTTAAATTATCGCAGAATTAATGTGAGAATATGTCAAGCACGCGTTATCTGCTGTGATTGGCTGTTGAAAATTCATTCAACCAATCACAGCAGATAACGCGTGCTTTACAATTTGTTACATTAATTCTGCGTTAATTTAAAGGTGGGAAACGCGGCCTAGATCAGACTTTCGTTCACAACCTAAGGAAATGTCTGATCCAGTGCTTCATATGTATAAAACTTTGTCACCTAGACATCGTAGAAAACGCAATGCATACTATACAAAAGAACAACAAAATTGTCCTGAAAGGCATTTAATTTTGATTAATTTGTGTATTACTTAGTTACCCCGTAGATTATTATATAAAGTAAACATAAACTGCTAGTGCTGTGCACACCTATAAGTGAAAAGTTCGCTATAGTATGTAGTCAATTGTGATTAATTTACTGTCAATGTTATTGTGAACAATTCGTTGGAGTGCCATAATAATAAATAAATAAACGAACTTTGACCGGAAATGACCGGTAATATAATTATATTACCGGTCATTTCCGGTCAAAGTTCGTTTTTAGTCTTGAATTTTTCTGTTATAGACTTTTTCATCTCTTGCCTACATTGTTTACTTTTTGGATTTATATTTAGAACTAGATTCTGCCAGCGGCTTCGCCCGCGTTAACTTCGAAAATTATCACAAGGGAACATATTCCCGGGTTAAAAAGTATTCTATGTGCTATTCCAGACTATAATCTATCTCTGCGCTATAATTTCATCCAGATCCGTCCAGCCGTTTGAGCGTGAAGAAGTAACAAACATACGCACTCACAGACTTTCGCCTTTATAATATATAAAATAATATTATAATATATATATATATTACTAGCTGTTGCCCGCGGCTTCGCTCCCGTGGACCACCCCACAGGACCCGTTTTCGGGATAAAAAAATAGCCTATGTCACTCAGGAATAATGTAGCTTACTATTGGTGAAAGAATTTTTCAAATCGGTCCAGTTGTTTCGGAGCCTATTCGGTACAAACAAACAAAAAAATCTTTCCTCTTTATAATATTAGTATAGATTAAGTGTGATTGAACTATCATATATGTATAATTGAAGTTTCAATATGTCACAGCTGATGAGCTGATACATGATCCCAGTTTTCACAACATGCATACATTCACTTTAAAGTTTGTAAACATGCTCGTAAAAGTATTTCTAAAGTGCAGATTTAACGTCAAATTGTTTACAATGTATTTCAGCTTAACGGAATACATATAACTTTACATATCGCTTCACTATGTGTCGGTTTACCGGCGAATCGGAGATAGAATGTTCAAAGTACTGCTTGAATTGAGTTTAGCGAACTTGAAATTACATGTCAAACTCCCCTGTTACATCAGCTTCCGAAACTAATTTTTATTATAAAAAAAAATCTAAGGTAAAGACAAAATTGAAATCTATTAAAATACTTTAGGCCGGCAGACAGTTAAAAGAACATTAAACGAAAACAAATATCCTAAATGCGAAAATGATGTTTGCTAATTACGTCAAGTTTTTTTCATACAAATCAAGAACCATTTTTAATAAAACTTGGGGTGGGGGCAATAAGATAGAATTTTCGTCTTCTCGTTGGACATCGTTGTTTACAAGAATTACGTTGATGTCATAAAAACATTTATATTGGTCAAACGATAATGCATGTTGATAGATAACTTCCGATATGTCGGGTGACCGTAGTTTCCACCGGCAGAACATCGCGACCAACAGTTTACCTTACTGCTAATGAAATATTAAGCAGTTCCGTACATAGAGAAAATAAAACTACGTGTTCCGTACACACAAGCTTTATATAAGTCACGGCATCTTCTAGTTCTATCGTAATATTGACAAAAAAGTTAATTAAAAAATTCAAAAAACCCGACTGCTTAAAAAGCCAACTAAAAAGATGTAAACAAGAAGAAAATCATGCTGTGCAGTCGGAGGATACATGTTCGCGAGCTGGCTGACCAAAACCAGATGTATCCTCCGACTGCACAGCATGATTTTCTTCTTGTTTACATCTTTTTAGTTGGCTTTTTAAGCAGTCGGGTTTATTGAATTTTTTAATTAACTTTTTTTATTTATAACTTTTTAGTTATCTATTTTTAGAATCAGGTACATTTTAACATATAAGTGTTATATATTTTTGAAATCAGCTCTTAAAGCCCTTTATTTTGATACCCCACACGATAGGTTATGAAGAAAAAAAAAAATTGGGCCCCCACAATATGGCGCCCAAAATCCGCCATTTTTCTATTTTCCAATTTTAATTAGGTATAAGGTAATTAAGTAGCCAGTGACACTCGCAGGGTTCAGACGAATCGATTGACGTAAGAACCATCAAAATCGGCCAACGCGTTTGGTCTCTAGAACGCCACATAGGAACAAACATACATACATACATACATACATAGACTGATAAACACATTACCCTCCTTTGGCAGTCGGGTAAAAACACATTACCCTCCTTCGGCAGTCGGGTAAAAAAGTGGACCCAATGTTTGTTTACGTGAGTTTATTTACCTACTACCCTACCTTACTTATCCACGGCCCTGTCTACCTACTCTACCCTACCATACCAATCTACAATTTTTTTTTCTAGGTTCATTCTTCCGCGGAGAATCTTAACACCGCCATCCAGAAAATGACGCCAAATGGACAACGCCATCTATCGAATATGGAGTTCAACTGTCCGAGTATCTGAATTGCGTGTGTTGTGATTTTACTTCTTGAATACTTTAAATTGAAACAATAACTAAGTAATACTTCAAGTTACGCACAATTTTAATGTATAAAAGTTATCATTATTGCTTTCGTACATTTTACGTAATGCGTGCTGTTTATAAATTGGCTTTTCGATATTAAACACTATTTTGTCTTTAAACTGTTTATTTATTATTAATTAGAAATTACAAAATAATTACATCATTACTATCCTGTGTGCAAGTCCGGAAGGGAAGAGAGTGTTGCCCGGATACAAAAATATAAATGTACCATAGATTATTATAACACGCCTCCTTACATTTATATTTTACTTCTATACTAATATTCACTTAACATACTAACAAAGCATTTAAACTATTTATTTATCTATCCATACTGACACACAAGAATGTATTCACATATTTATCTTATCTCTTAAACACATATTCTTTCTTTGTATACTATTTATATCAACTAGTTACACACATGTATTATTTATCCTATATACTAACAAAATATAAAAGTAAACTTAAAACTTTCTTTTTATTTATTTATCAATATAACTTTTCACAATCAAGTTTTACATAACTTTAATTTTTATTCTAATTTCAGCTTTTCTCTAAACTTAAGAAATTTAATTTTTCCCAAAGATTTGGTAAGTATGTCTGCAACATTTGCATCTGAATCAATTTTTACAATTTCAATAACTTTATTCTTATAGTTTTCATGAACATAGTGATATTGTACTTCTATGTGCTTAAATTTTTTTGTAAAATTACCATATTTAGCTATAGCAAGAGCACCAGAATTATCTTCATGGATTTTAATTGGTTTACAAATCTTAATAAACATATCACTTATTAAATTTATCAAGAAAATTATCTCAGTTACAGCATCAGATAATGCAACATATTCTGCAAAGGTAGATGACTTAGTTACACAACTTTGTTTCCTAGATTTCCAATAAATTGGATTTCCAAATAGTTCAATAATAAAACCTGTAGTTGACTTCCTATCAGTGATATCTCCTGCCCAATCAGCATCTACATAACAATTTACAATATTATCAGTTTTAAGACTTTGTCTGTAAGTTATTTTCAGATCTTTTGTTAAATACAAATACTTTAGAACTCTTAAGGCATATTTAAAATGTGTCTCATTATAGCAATTTTGGAATCTACTTAAATAGTTTACACTGTAAGATATGTCAGGTCTAGTACCATGACTGATATACAAGAGTGCACCTATCAAATTTCTATATTTAACATCCTCATTTATATTAGCTTTACTTAGTTTTAAATTAAGTTCCATTGGTGTTTTATACAACTTAGAATTTTTTATATTATATTTTTCTGCTAAAGAATCTATGTAGTTTTTTTGGCACAACCTTAAGACATTTATAGGGTTATTATAATCATACTCAATATCTATACCAATATAGTTTTTCACTTTATTTAAATCCTACATTTTAAATTTATTATGCAGTCGTGTCTTAATATCATTAATTACTTTTATATCTCTACAACAAATTAGTAAATCGTCAACAAACACAAGTATATAGATTGTTACATTGTTCTCCCTTTTTGTATAAAGACAATAATCATATTTACTTCTACAGAAACCTAGTTTTTCAATAAAATCGTTAAAACATTCGTACCAAGCTCTTGGACTTTCTTTTAAACCATACAACGCTTTATTTAATTTATAAACTTTATTTGGAACATCATTATAGCCTTGTGGCTGTTTAACATAAACTTCTGATACTACTTTACCATTTAAAAAGGCTGTTTCTACATCCATTTAATGAATATGGAAACTATACTGACAAGAATAAGATAATAACAATTTTAATGTTTGCATTTTGGCAACAGGTGAGTATGTATCATCAATATTATCCTTTTGTTGAAAACCTCTTACTACTAAGCGAGCTTTAAAAATGTTAACTGGTTTTCTCTTGTAGACCCACTTCACATCTAGAATCTCTTTGCGCTCTGGTCTACTCACTAGTGTCCATGTATCATTTTTAACAAGACTGGTCATCTCACGGGCCATTGCTTCTTTCCATTGATTGGCCTCATCACATTGTATCGCCTCCTAAAATGTACCTGGAATCATGGCATCACAAAAATTTGCACAAATACAATAATATCCGAATTCATCATCAAATCTGACTGGAGGTTTCGTTTGTCTCTTTGTTCTTTTCGGTTCTTTATCTTCATTGTCATTATCATACTTAAGGTATTCATCACAACTTTGATCAATTATTTGAGTTTCTTCCGGTAAGTTATTTTCAATTATTTTGTCTTCCTGTCTTTCTTCCTCTGAATCTGTATCATAATTATTGCCCATACACATAACATCTTCTTCTACAATATCAACATGTCTGGCAACTATTATTCTATTATTTATTAACACTTTATAACCAACTTCAACATATCCAAGTAATATTCCTAATTCTGCCTTTTTATCCCATTTTGATTTTCTGTTTACTTCTGGTATTCTGACATAAACTCTGCTTCCATATAATTTCAATTCTTTTAGTGATGGTTTCTTATTGAAAAATATCTCATAGGGTGTTTTTCTCACTATAGTATTTGCCAAACTCCTGTTTTTTAGATAAGCCGCTGCTTTAATTACTTCCGGCCAATAGCATCTATTTACTTTTGCTTCTGCTAGTAAACATCTAGCCATATCCATTATAGTCCTGTTATATCTTTCTGCAGTTCCGTTCAACTCATGTACATATGCTGGGCATGCCTTTATTATTATTCCTTTTTCTCTTGCAAAACTATACATCTTATTGTTCATATATTCTTTCCCATTATCACATCTTAATTCTTTTATCATTTTTCCAGTTAAATTTTGAACTGCATTTACATATTCTATAAGCAATCTGCAACTTGATCCTTCCCCTTAATACAATAAACTTTTGCCAATTTGCTATAGTCATCTATGAAGGTCACAAAGTATTTTTCACCACCATATCCTGTTGTGTTATGTGGCCCATTGACATCTGTATGAACAATCTCTAATATGTCTTCAGCTCTTCTTCTATTATTCTTAAAAGGCAAGTTATGCATTTTGTTCTCAATACATATAGCACACTTCATATATTCTGATTCTATTTCTTTAGGTATTCCTTCTAGCAACTGATTTTTACACATAATATCCAAATATTTAAAATTGACATGTGTGTACGATGTAATTTTTCCTTCACTGACAATGTACTTTTACTTACATTTGCATGCATTTTACTATTTTCAATGTAACTAATCACTCTGTATAACCTCTCCTCTTTTTGTGCTATTGCCATTAATTTGCCATTTGGAGTGTAAATTTTTGCCCAATGTCCTTTTGATATAACCGTGTTACTATTATCTGTGATCCTTGCATAACTTAATAAATTTGCCTTCATTTCTTTTACATAAAACACATTTCTCACATTTACATATGATCTTGAACCATAAACAGGAAAATATAGTTTGATATCACCAACCTTTGTAGCTTCTAGCATTCTGCCATCACCAACTTTGACTTTAATTGGATTCTTCAATGTAACTGACCTTTCAAAATGCTCATCACTATTTATAATGTGATCAGTGCATCCACTGTCCAATA
This sequence comes from Anorthoa munda, assembly GCA_945859665.1. Lineage (NCBI taxonomy): Eukaryota > Metazoa > Arthropoda > Insecta > Lepidoptera > Noctuidae > Anorthoa > Anorthoa munda. The sequence continues at coordinate 14,598,424 of OX243902.1, read as the reverse complement.
ACCATGTAATTTCATTCTTACTTGACTTATTTTCACTCGAACTTGATGTCATGTTGCTTTGAATAACCGAGGTATGGAAATTACTTTGTTCATTCTGTGTATTTGATGCGTTTTGATTAAAGTTCCTTTCTCGACCACGATTATTGAATCCACGACCATGTGACCGATGAATTGAATGACTTTGTCCTCGTCCTCTATTATAATTTGTACCTCTATTTGGTTGTCCTCGATTGTACCAACAGTTGCGTTTCATATGGCCTGGTTTCCCACAAATAAAACATAGATTTGAGTTTGAGGCTGACTTTGTTTCAGTCTTAAATGCATTTGACTTGTCTACTGGAGCTTCTGACTTTTCTTGTGTTGTATTTTGTTTCTCTGCCAAATATTTTATTTTTATTTTGCTCATTAAGTATTCTACTGTTCTGTCTTCTTTTGGTAAAACATCTATCAAGTCACCAATGTGACTATATTCATTTGATTGCCAAATGAATATAGTCACATTGGCTCTCAACATGTAATTTAATTTCTCACTTTCACTAATAGTAGCACCAGCCTGTTTTAATCGTTTACTGATCTTTCAAATTCGTCGAAAAATAAATTTAGTTCCGTATAGTTTTTTAATTTAATATAGTCAAGGTTGTTTCGGTAAACAATTTGTAGTGATGTCGACGCCTTCAAATACATCGAATCGAATTTGCAAATTATGTCATAAGCCGACTCACATTCCGCTATGTATTCCAGCTGTTTATTGGTTATCGCCCCATAAATATAATTGGTTGCTTGCACATCTTTTTCTAGCCAATTTTCCTTTAGTTTTACATCAGCAGCACTGTCAATTTTCTTAGTTATAACCACGTTGCATTTTTTAAATTGTAAATATTTTATCAATCGCAATTTCCAATTTGCATATTCCTTCCCGTCGAATACCGGTATAATTTGGTTATTAAGGTTATTTGCTTGCTGCATTTTTTTTTTTTTGTTCTAAACTTTTATTGTTCACTTGACTTTTTACAAAACTTTTAATCTCTCTCCATCCCCTGCAATTTTCGTTGTATTTTTACAAACCACTTTCTGCTACCATGTTTATAAATTGGCTTTTCGATATTAAACACTATTTTGTCTTTAAACTGTTTATTTATTATTAATTAGAAATTACAAAATAATTACATCATTACTATCCTGTGTGCAAGTCCGGAAGGGAAGAGAGTGTTGCCCGGATACAAAAATATAAATGTACCATATTGTATTATAACACGTGCACACCTAAACAGACAAAGAGACAAAAATGCTGGAAATGGGTTGTCCTTTACCACCCTGGCTATTTTTTCGAAATATTTTCGATGTACAAAAACGACTTTGCTACAGATTTATTATATGTATATTGATGACCTAATAAGAGCAGTGGTGGCCCAGTGGTTTCGGCCGCAACTTACAAGTTGTAGGTCATGGGTTCGAGCCCAGGCAGGCGCTTTACTTTGTGTAAATTATTTCGTCAGCACTGCTTTCAAAACGGTGAAGGAAAACATCGTGAGGAAACCGGCATGCCCCAGCTCCAAAATTCAAAGACATGTGACATCCACCAACCCGCACTGGGCCCGCGTGGTGGATGACGGCCCATTCCCTTTCACAGAATGGAGGCCTGTGTCCCAGCAGTGGGAACATTTAACGACTGATTATGATGATTATGATATGATATGATGGTCATGAATTTATGTGCCTACTATTTATGCACCTCTGCATAACATATAATACAGGCTGCTATGTGTTATAAATTTATTTATTTAAAAGATTAGTGACTTATAAAATCATTGGAGAATCCCAAATTTCTTGACATAAAACTATTGATTACTTATAATGAATTGGTAATCCTTTCAAGCCAAAGATATTCAGTACTTAACAAAAAGGAAAATTAAGATGCATTACTTAAGTAAGTACGGTAGGTTAGCAGCTTTTGTAAGTTCTGAAAAAAAAGCCTCCAGATTTTTTCATTTACTTCAGTGTTACATTAATATTATTTATTTAATTAGTCGCCCCAAACACTCACGGTTAAGGGATGCGATACGGTTGCAGGGTCGCGTCCCCGAGGGTATGTATCCATTCGTTGAAATGTAATTATTTTACACGAGATTCTACTTTTAAACTTATTTAAATCTAATTTAATTTGTTAGCAAAATAACGTCTCATTTATCTGTAAGATGATTTATTTCGTTTATTTATTTACAATATTTTTTTTATATCGTATAGAAATTTAAACAGCTAACAATCTCTATTACACCACCCATCACCATAACATCGAAAATATAACACAAAATCTACATTAAACTTTCACATTGTTTTTTCCATTACGCCGCTTACATACTTTGTGCCTAACATAAGTATTCAATTATGTCAAATAAAACATGTCAAATATAAAATCAACAATTCAATTCAGATTCCATTTAAATGTCAACAGTAAAAATATAATGAAATGTGTGATTGAGCTGATTTTTACAAAACAATTGACGGTTTTGAAACCCTCGATTGTTTTTCAGTATGAATAAACTTAGAGTTCAAGATAAGTTTAGCTAACATTGATATGAAAAAATAGACACGTCTTCACCTTTAGAAAAGTTGAAATAAGAATAAAACACGGCGGTTTCAAGTTACCATTATATTAAGTACCAAAACATAACGCATTTGAATATAAAACTCAGTATTTAGATGCAAATAAAACATAAATATTAGGTTCCATACAGTAGGCATAACCTACCTACGAACAACACTTGAATAAACAAAATAAATAGCGAGCAACGAACCGCTGACTGTTAACAAATAAATAAATACAGTGAACGGGAAATCAAAATCAGCCCATAGTAGACCAGATAATGAATCTGCAAACACGTTCAAAACCTCCTTCTATTTTTGTTAGGTAAAAGTAGAGCTACAAAAGTTGTCAGAGAGTTTTACAAAACATCTCGTTTTACTTCAGAATCATAAATAAGAATGTTGAGGTTGAAAATTTCGATTATAAGATTATAACTTACATTTTGTTTTTTGAATATTTCCATAATTGCTGGAGCTGATAAGGTGCAAACGATAGATATATTCATGTATAATTTTTGTGTAGAGCATATCGAAGTAGGTGCAGAAGGTTTAACAACAAAAGGGGAAATCATTTTGATCTAGTACGCCTCATCATCTTCCAAGGGCAGGAATAATATAAGCCTTTAACATGTCTTTTAGGATATATCAGGAATAGTCAATAACAATCGGGGGCGCGTGAATTGAATTGCATGCCGTTCCCTAGACTCATGGTAGCGGTAGGAACTGTGGGTTTTTAGTCTGTTGGATGCCGACATAACCCTTCCTTTTCCCCAGACGATAGGTATGCATGAGGATAACCCCAAAATAAAAATAAAACAAGTAACAAACCAATGAACAGTTTTTGCATCTGGGTTCATGGGCCCACGTTGATAGCTAAGAGGAGCTATTCAAATCGATAGACGGAAGCAATTATCAGAGTCGATTCACAAAAATCTCTACTGTAATAGTTACCATTGACCTTCGGAATAATGAAATGGGTGATGTAGCGAGTCAGTTCACGATCGCTCACGCGTCGGTGCTTCATGCTGTAGGCGTCATAAGGTAAGGACATGATAGTGAAAAGATAGATGGTGTGAAAGATGAAATGGCTAATAAGAAGGTGACACGTCGCATCATCATCATCCTCCTGCCCTTATCCCACGTTACTTGGGGTCGGCGCAACACGTTTGCTTCTTCCATACCGTCCTGTCCCCCGGCACGTTATTACTGACTCACTTTTCTTTCATATCACTCCTCACACAGTCCATCCATCTTTTCTTTGGCCTTCCTCTCCCTCTCCATCCATCCACATTTTTATACTCTTTTAATAACATGCGTTTCATCTCTCCTCATCACATGACCATACCAGGACAAACGGTTTCCTTTCAACTTTTCTACCACTGGCGCCACTTTCAAACTGCCTCTAATATACTCATTTCTCACTTTATCCAATTTTGATCTAGTACGCCTACTTTTCAATATAGGTAGGTGCTAAGGTAGGACGTACATAAGCATATCTTAATATCTTGACTCACCTATACATGAGAGAAATGCGTAGACACAAAGTTTCATGAGACATTATCCCTATTATTATTATTATCTCTCATAAGAGTTTGGACACGCCTACACTCCATTTGAAATAACATTAGACATGTTTCCAAATCTTTTTACAGTCCGTTCAACCGATTTTGAGTTTTATCCCGAAAACATAAGAATGACATAAAAAGCATAAACCTGTTACCACAACCAACTGTTTACTTCAGCTACCATTTATCGTATCACCAACGCAATAGAAGTCAAAACCGGTTGAACGGGCTGTAAAATGGGCTAATTTAAATGTTATCGTAAATGGAGTATAGGTATTGCCTTTTTATTATGTTTTTGAAACCTTTAAATGGCTTAAGGCTCTCACGTCCTAACAGTAATGTGCTGAATATAAAGATCGCTATAGAATAATAATTCTTTAAGTCTAGACTTCACAATAGGTGTCATAAAAAGAAAATATCATCCTTGTTTTATTTATGACTAGTTTCTAATCGCGGCATCAACCGCTTGATAGTCAGAAATGATCTTAACGTTAACTTTTTTTTCTTTTTGTTTCGCTCTTGACAGAGCGGTCGTGGTCACGATGAATTTTGCACACGTTACCTTATCCCGACATAAAAAAAGTTAATTAAAAAAACAAAAAATCCCGTCTGCTTAAGAAGCGAACTAAAAAGTCGCAAACAAGAAAACATTATTTTCATCTTGTTTACGTCTTTTTAGTTCGCTTCTTAAGCTGCCGGGGTTTCTTTGATTTTTTGAATTTTAGAATAACTTTTTGAATTATAACTTTTTAGTTTGCTTTTTTTTTAATTACTTTTAAACATATAAGTGTTATATATTTTTGAAATCACCTCTTAAAACCCTTTATTTTGATATCCCACATGATGGGTTTGTGAGAATGAAATAATTGGCCCCCCAAAATATGGCGCCCATTTTCCTTTTTTTTCAATTTTAATGTAGCCCTAATGTATACTCGCAAGGTAAAGAAAAATCGATTGACGTAAGAATCATCAAAATGTTTCTAGAACGCCACATAGGAACAAACATACAGACATACATAGACTGATAAACACATCACCCTCCTTCGGCAGTTGGGTAAAAAGTACCCTCCTCCAAGGTCTAATCTATCACTATACCAAAGTTTATAAAAGGAGGTAGGTAAATAAAAGTAAAAGCTTTGTACAGATCTACCGACTATAAATAGATACGTATCGTCAATGTCTGGTTAGTACGAATATTTCAAAAAGCATTCCAACTCCTTATAGAATAGTTTAAAAATAATTTAGCCTATAAAAGTGAGGGACAAAAGCAAATAGCTCGATGGACTAAGGGCGGTATTCCAAATATCCGTCGTCAATTATATTATAATCCCTTAGCAGGCCCAAAATAGTAGCAAAAGTTTTTCTCAAAAGAATATTTCCAAACTTCCCTTTGTACCTTTTTAACTTGTAGACGAACCAAAAATCGGTATGTATACGGTTCGTAAAACAATAACAATTTGTATTGATCAAATAATTTATATTACAAATGTATGGAATAACTTTGGTTTTGAATTAATCATTTAGAGATTTATTGTCACTGTGTTTTATTCTAAATGTTGTGGCGAATGATAGAAAGAAACCATAGATATATTTGTTTATGAGTTATGGTTTCCTTCTATAGCCGAAAAGAAGAAAATAAAGTATTACAAAGATTCACAGAATACATCTTAGTTCTCCACGTACAAACTATTAAGTACAGTGCCTCCACCTCTATATTTAAATGGCTTATGTTTAACAAACCACCAAATCTAGTAATATACTGACAAAAATAGTAAATGATCACCAAAAATAGTAAATGATCACCAAAATTAAATTTAGAATCGCAACAGAGTCGACGGAGCCCCGCTGGGCGGGGCTCCTATTTCTGAATACAGGGTCTAAAGTAACCTAACACGAAGGTGATGACGGGAGCTGAGTTCGCTCGCTTTGCTCGCTCACTTCAGCTCCCGTCATCTCCTTCGAACCTAACCTGTCCGTGTCGGGGTGCCCTTAGCTCCCGAGCTCGCTTCGCTCGCTCTTGGACTGATTCATTGACCAAATCACTAGATTTGATATCTTACGGTTTTAGCACTTATGAAATTTGGTGATCAATTTACTAAATTTGGTGATCATTTACTATTTTTGTCAGTATATTACTAGATTTGGTGGTTAGGGGTTATCGTCACAAAGTTTTTTTTGGTGGTCATTATATTTATTCCCTATTTAAATTAGTTGAACCATTATGAATTTAGACGAGAATTAAAACGGAAGATTGTAGCGACTGACTTAAATAAGTTTATGTACATATTAAAAAAGTCGCAGTACGTGAAAGAGGTAATTATGAATCAAAGCAGTGATTCTATTTAGATATTTATGAAGCATTTATTAAGCCATTGACGAATATGAACCTCCTAACTACCACTACACTGAAAAAATAATTTGATCTTGCGAACTTATTCCTTACTAGCAACAAAACTAGATTTGTATTATTTTATTAACCAATTTCCCGAAAAGGAGGCGGTTCAATGTTCGACATCATGTTTGTTTTTTTGTGTATGTTCACCGATTTCTTCGTCAACAAAATTGTGAACTGATTTAAAAAAATATTTTTTTTGTTTGTAAAGTATATTCCCAAATTGATCCCATTTGAATTTGGTGAAGATCTGATGAAGAAACTCGGAGATATACAACAGAACTCTTCAATAAATGACAGCATAACTCTCGGGATTGCTGCAATAGAATGTCTGTTTATTGTTTATACCATTTCAGAACTATCACCCAGTAAGCTCTAAAGGGGAACGCAGATCAGCAGATGTGTACAAATCACCTTGGTACGTTCTCATTTCACCGGTTATGTTCAAGTTTTATGATATTCGGGTAATCTATTCTGGCATTATAGGTACCGAACTTGCCTATTAGGTACCACAACTAAAATATGAAACATAAAAATATTTTTAAAAAAAATATACCACCCACTTCCAAATAAAAACACTACAAAGTGAAAAATAACTTCGTTTTCGCAAGTCGGTGACAAAAAATGAAGAAAAGAAAACAGGAACACCGACTTCTGCAAAATAAGTTATTTTTCACTTTGTAGTGTTTTTATTTGGAAGTCAGTTGCTAAGGTTTATTGAAACTGGTTTTTACGACCGAAACGGAAACCGAATTTCGGCAACAGTCTCAGTTTCGGACGAAACCGAAACTTCCTTACAAGGATCATGTTTTGAGGGAAAAATAAAGAAAACGTTATTATAATCAGTCAGTCTTTATTTTTTTTATCTTTAAATCGCATAGCTATGCAGTCTTCGACGTTTTCATTTATTGGTATGATAATCAACATAACAACCCCTCATTTAAGAAAAAAATACTCGCTTCGATGGAATTTAACGCGACGAACATGACCGATCCCAGCGCGAGAACGCCCGAATGCAGTTTCAGTTTCGGTCGTAGTTTCAGAAGGTTTGCCGCCGAAACCGAAACTCGACCGAAACCGAAACCAAACTGTCGGTCGGTCGGAAAATATATCTGGTAGATACTTTCATCTCAAACCAGTTCCAATTCTTTTGAGAGATGTTGACGAATACGAGTACAAATCTCATTCCTACCATTACTCATTAGTCTTTTTTCACACAGATAAGACCTCATAAACCCTTTTTTTGCCTTTATCTACAATTTGTTGATCCAATATTAAGTTACGCCCTCGACTGCTATGGACTCACATTCAAAAGTAACATAGAAAAATTAGAAGCACAACAAATAAGATTTTTAAAACTATTAGTAAGTAAGAAAACTAAAAATAAATTTAAAGATGATTATAATATTTTTTTTTTAAATTTGCAATATTCTCCCTATAAGCTTAAAACATAAATACTACCTACTTCTGGTTAACAGTCATGGCAGCTGGGAGCGTCACTCACTCGTTACCCATAACCACACAACGAGAATGGTATCGGCAGGTAAATTTGATGTACCTAGAATAAGGTATTTTTTTGGCGACCAAACGCTTGATAAAAGAGTACCCTACCTTCTCAACCAGTTGCCTGCTGATATAAGAAGTCAAGAAATAAAAGGCAAATTTGCCAGATCACTTAAGCAGTTCCTTTTAAAGCGTTTGTAATGATCTTCTCAAGAAAGTGGTTTGCAGTTTGTAGTAATTGCTTATTTGCTAACCCTCCCTGGGTTGGCAAATAAGTAATTATGTAGTTTTATAAGATATGGGTCATGTGATATATAAGAAGATTCCATTAATAACATTTCAAAAGTTAATATATTATTGTTAGTGATTGTAAAATTAAGTGTCCGCACATAAACTTTATTTATAATACTGTTCCCACAGACAAACCGTGAAAACGGTTTTGTGGGGCATAGTTCTTAAGTTAAGATGTTATAAACTTGTACTTTAATAAATAAATAATAATAAAAACGGCACAAATATGTGGATGTCTCTAACTATTCTCAATCTCATTTTTTCTTTTTCTTCTTTTAATTAGACTTTTTTTACAATGGTTTTCAAACATCTTTATAGCCCTTTGCTAAGAATAGTTACTGCACTGATAACAACATTGGTGCCACATGTAATTTCTTTTTACCTTTTATCGATTCTTTCACCGATTGTTGTGAATGTCTGAATATTGTAGGCCTTCTAGATTTCTAAATGCTTGTTAACAATTGTTAACTTTTTATCTCGTTATACTTTTTGTTTATATAATATATAAATCTGCTTTTTTTTTGGTTTCTTACGACTTATTGTCGGGCCTACGTTATCCCCCCATATATACATACTAATGCTGTAACATGGAAATATTGTAATCTAAACCATATTTTTAAAAGAGTAACCGTGGAGTTTCTTGCCGGTTCTTCTCCATAGGAAACGACCAACCCGAACCGTGCACCTTTTGTCGACGTTTTATAAGTGCCCATGTAGGCCTAAGTGAAATAAAAAAAACGGATTTTGATTTTTTACCCGAATAACATATTTGGTAGACACGAGTACTTTTATACCAATTGAGTTCAATTATTTTTTTATGATATGATGAGTTAGTTAGCACTTATCAGCTTACTTTATACAATCTATCAGCGATACTTTCAGCGAGATATTCTCTTTACTACGGTGCCATTTAAGTATAGTTACCAAATCCTCAAGCGACAAGATAGGCCGTTAATTGTTACCAAGAAGCAATTAAAACTTTTAAAGTTTAGCCGCCGCTCAGTAAAGCATACCTGAGCGTGAGTGGATCGGCTTCGGCTGAGAGACAAACAGCCTGCAAATAACTTCAAACATAGTTAATGTTCCACACGTTCTAGGTATAGGCCCTTTGTGTTTACGGCATGCGGCAGTAAACGGTATTAAGTAGTCTCGTTAGTATATTGTCATTACCGAAATAGTAAAACTATTAGCATTGATATTATTTCAGTGATTTCGAACACGAAACGGTGAAGGAAAACATCGTGAGGAAACCGGCATGTCCTAGAACCAAAAATTCGAAGACATGTGACGTCCACCGACCCGCTCTGTTCCCGCGGTAGATTACGGCCCATTCCCTCTCAGAGAGAGGAGGCCTGTGTCCCAGCAGTGGAAACATTAATAGGCTGATGATGTGATGTGAGGTGTGTGTTTTCGAACACTCCAATTGCGTATCAAACATTCTGTCGATAACCCGGACGATTTTGAAAGAACTTTATGATCCTTTTCTTCAAATGTTTAATAAAGAAAAGTTCCTCAGCTCGACAGGGAACGCAATGAATGTTGTTGAACTCAAAATGAACGGCATTAATTGATATTTATTTATTTTACAATTTGATTGGTTTTTAGGGTTCCGTACCCAAAGGGTAAAGACGGGACCCTATTACTAAGACTCCGCTGTCCGTCTGTCTGTCTGTCTGTCACCAGGCTGTATCTCATGAACCGTGATAGCTAGACAGTTAAAATTTTCACAGATGATGCATTTCAGCTGCCGCTATAACAACAAATACTAAAAACAGAATAAAATAAATATTTAAGTGGGGCTTTTTACGAAACTGATGCCATAAATATCTATAGTAACACGAATATGACTTAATCCCATCTTTCTCACCACTGATTGAAGTGTGACAGTTGAGTAGGTTCTTGCTAATTTGCGAGAGATTGAATTGTACAAAATACTTATTGTATGATCCGTGTGTTTTAACTTCAGAATCAAAATAAACAACACAGAAACAAGTATTCTAGTTATTAGTTTAATGAATGTGAAAACAAACGTACTTAGAGCGACACTTGACGAGGGTTGTTCGTTAAAAAAGACAATCCCAATCTTCTGCATTCATTACAATATAAACAACTTGTGTACATACACCCTTATTTATAAAAATCTCGACGCTGTTTAGCGACTGATTCGCAGATGTTTAATTCAAATATTGTATAGAGAATTTGAATTTAGAATCCACTTATCAATTGCTAAACAGAGATTTGTTTAAATAAGTATTTCACAACTAAGTAGTAGTATTTTTATAATTAGTACTGTTGTTTTTCACTTCCAAAATGTTATCAGTCCAGTATCAACCTAATAACGTACAAAACTATAGGTAAGTATGCTTATTTGTTATGCCAAAAAGTGTGAATAGCTTATTAAGGTATCCCGATATATATAAAATAAAAATAGCTTATTAGTTGCCTACGTCATAATTTATTTTTCCCTTATTAGAATAGATTTGGGGTCACCGCAACATGTCTTCTCCCATACTGCTCTGTCTGTCGACCTCTCAGTCGGCACTCCTTGTATAGCAATACCATCTTTCACAAAGTCGATCCATCATTCCTTTAGTTTTCGCCTATTCTTATCGCCACCGCCACATTCGTACTCAAAACTTTACTCACGAAATTGTCCTATTAATTGCCACAGACAACTAACGGACGAATGAGAGATTAGCACGGACAATGGAACCCTTACATCTTCTATTATAATTGCTTAAACCGATGTTGCAGAAAAAAATAATAAACACAACACAAAAAAACAACTTTAAAAGAACTTTCTAAGTAAATAGTTTGGGCACTCACCTGAGGGTCAAGACGAAGAGATAAGTAATCAGCATGTTTGCGGGATGTTTATCTTTTTTGGCACGTTTATTTTTCTTGTCTATGTTTATATTGTTTATACGCGTGTGTGTTTGCGCGCACGGCGGGCGTCGGCGAGCGCGAGCGTTTTGTTGGCGGTTCGCGCGCTGCCAGCCCGCGGTCACAACAGACTCCCTGAGGCTGCGCGCATGCGTCCCTGCAACACACTGAACAGAAGAACCACGAGAAATAAGTTTAGATTTTTGGGAATTTGTATTGCGGTAAAGAAGTTTTGGTTTTGAATGTAGGGTAAGTAGTACGTATGTGAAAGCATCTACTCACTTCCTTCATTGAAATATGGCAAATACGTGTTATGAGTTATTTTAATCAGTAACTTTACACAAAATATTGTTTTGAGCCAATTTAATTAAAAGCAATTCAAATATAACATCCAGTCCTTAGATAAACAATCCACGTACCTTCACCTAATTCCATTAAACAATTGAAAAACATGTCCCGTTTATTTTTCGATCAGTATTTACTCTAGTAGGTGAACGGCACTGGAACCCTTAGAAATAAGAATTAAATTGGAACATGTAGCCGATTGAACCCCCAATTCTTCAATAACATAGACGGTCAGATATCTAAAATGCAAAATGTTGTCTGCAGAACAATGGCGTCCAAATGGTCGATCCCTAAGGCTCTGGCTGATTGCTCCAACGGTGGTCTCTAACGTACCTAGCTTCACCACTCTCGGCGTCTTCATCAATAATAGGATTTTGCAATCCGGTGAGCGATGCCTTGCTATTAAGAAAAGCCTCCGTTTGGTATGAGCAGAACCATATGCAGTGTTCTCATATGCCTTACTAGCTTACCCGCGACTTCGTCCGCGTCAAACACCTTTTTATTTATTTCCCCCCCCCCCCCGGAACTATGAATTTTCTCGTGATCAAACGTAGCCTACCTTACTAGCCTGTTACTCGTTATTACATCAGCTATCTACCAGTGAAAGTCTCGTCAAAATCGGTCCAACCGTTTCGGAGATAACCCGGAACAAACAGACAGACAGACAAAAATCTTTAAAATTGCTTATTTGTTGTTAGTACCGTATATACTTTCACGTGCATTCAATAAAACGTTGTTATTTTGATATTACATACAGACACTTCAATATTTTTTTTTTTTTTTTTTTATTTTTTTTTATTTATATATAGGCTCGCGCTTGACCACCATCTCACCTGATGGTAAGCGATGATGTGGTCTACGATGGAGCACGCTTGCCTAGAAGTAACCTATTCACTCTTGACTTAAAGACCCCTAGATTGTAGCTATCGGGAAACACAGACTCCGGCAGAGAATTCCACTCCTTAGCTGTACGCATAATAAAAGTATTCTCAAAACGTTTAGTGCGTATGGGCGGGATGTCCACCATGTACCTGTGGCGCATCGCCGTACGTCTGGTAGTCCGATGATGGAACGGGCTGGGCGGAATTAGATCATGCAATTCCATCGCACACTCACCGAAATGTAATCGATAAAAAACCGATAAGCTAGCAACTCGGCGACGATGTTCAAGGCTCTGGAGCTTTGACTCAACCAGTGCCTCATCGCTGATGAGCCTCTTGGCCCGCTTTTCGATCGACTCTAGTGCATCGAGCTGGTATTTGGCAGATCCGTCCCAGAGATGAGAACAGTACTCCATGCATGATCGAACTTGCGCTTGATACAAGCTGAGCAGCTGTTCTGGCGTGAAGTACCTTCTCACCTTTGCAAGGATCCCCAGCTTTTTGGCAGCCAGCTGAGCCTTCGCCTCAATATATGGGCCAAAATTGAGAGTCGATGTCAACGTAACGCCAAGAAGCTCAAGATGGTCAGCTATTGGCACAGTCACATCTCGGAAAGTTGGAGCCGGGTGAAATTGGCTCTTTTTAGCGGAAAAAAGACACGCCTGGGTTTTAGCAGCATTAAACCTGACCAGATTGGCATCGCCCCATTCGGAGACTGCCTGCATGGACAGGTTCAAGCGCCCCACCATGGCCTCCCGGAGAGACTGGATCTGAGGCCCGGTAGCACGAGCGCTGGACAAGTATCTCTCAGCAACAGTGCTGTCGTCTGCATACCCAAAGGTGCCGGGTTTTAGCAGATCGTTAATGTGCAGCAAGAATAAAGTTGCTGAGAGAACCGACCCCTGAGGGACCCCGGCATTAATAACCAAGTGGTCCGACGAGCAGCCATCGATAACCACTCGAATGGACCGATCTCTCAGGAAGTCTGCAATCCAATCACACAGACCACCGGGCAAACCGAATGAAGGAAGCTTAGCAATAAGGCTTTCGTGCCAGACCCTATCAAAAGCCTTTGAGATGTCTAGGGAGACGGCAAGCGCTTCCCCGTGCCTCTCAATGGCCTCACTCCAGATGTGAATGGCATACGCTAGAAGATCCCCAGTAGACCGATTTCGGCGGAAGCCGTATTGTCGGTCACTTAGGATATCGTTTGCTTCCAGGTATGCCAGGAGCTTAATATTAAGTACACGTTCCATACTCTTACAGAGTATGGAGGTTACAGATATGGGTCTGTAGTTGGCCGGGTCAGCTCGACTTCCCTTCTTGGGCACGGGCTGTACGTTAGCCTGCTTCCAAGCATTCGGCACTTTTCCAGCCTCATACGAAAGGCGGAACAGGCGTGTCAAGATCGGAGACAGTTCAGGCGCACAGGTTCTAAGAACAATTGCTGGTATTCCATCAGGGCCGCTAGCCTTGTTCACGTCGAGGTTGCGCAGCACCCTACGTACGTCCTTTTGACGAATACGAATTTCCGACATACTCGTCTCGCATCCATCAGGAGAAGGAGGGGGCCGCGCGTCACCAGGATTCAGACGTGAAGATTCCGCAAAAAGAGAGGCAAATAAATTTGCCTTCTCCTCAGCGGAGTGGGCCAGCGACCCGTCGGGTTTCAGCAGTGGTGGTAGTGAGGGGCGGCAGAAGTTCGACTCGACCGACTTAGCCAGAGACCAAAACGCTTTACTACCTGCTGGGTAAGAAGCAAGTTTGGTCCCTATTCGACCAATGCGGTCGAATCGAGCCCTTCGCAACACTTTCTTGCAGGACTTGGCAGCCCTGTTGAAGGCCCTCTTCATCAGACCCACGTCACTCGCCTTACGCGATCGAGCGTCGACCCAAGCCAGGTACGCCCCATGTTTAAGCGCATCGGCGCGCTTACATTCGGCGCCAAACCATGGCCGGTCTTCGCTTGACATTGAAACGTCAGAGAACGGAATGAAATACTCCATTCCCTGACGCAACACATCCGTCACGGCGTCCGCGCACGACGATGGATCCGACGAAGAAAAGCAAGTAGGCTGCCAAGGATAGCATGCGAAGAAAGATCGCATACCATCCCAATCTGCTGACTTGTACCGCCAAACCCGCCGGGTGCCTCTTGGGCTGGGATCGGGCGGGGAATAGACGGACACAGACTTCACCAGACAGTGGTCAGAACTACCTAAAGGTGAAGCTATCGACACAGAGTATCTGTCTGGATCTGTTGTCAGCAGAAGGTCCAAGCAATTCGCTGTGTGCGAATCAACATCCGGTACCCTCGTTGCCCCCTGGACCAGCTGGGTGAGGTTTAGCGCTAGCGAAAGCTTGCGCATCTCCCGTCCAGCATGGTCAGTGCACTGGTATGGGAAGAGCCACTCCTGATGGTGGGCATTAAAGTCCCCCAGTAACACTAATTGGGCGGAAGGGTACCGCTGCTGTGCCGCATCAGCCGCCTCACTGAGGTACTCTGTGAGCCTGGATGTCTCCTGATCTCCGCTGTGCGAACGGTAGACACAGGCGTAGATAATTTTATCCAGACCTGTGTCCACCAGAGCCCACAGGGTTGTGAATCGGGAGTCCTCAAGGTTACGGAGACGCCGATAGCAAGTGTCGTCACGGGCGTACATACACACACCCGCGCGCGGTTTAAAATTGTGCTCCAGGGTAAACCCTGGGTAAGATAAGTACGACACGTCTGACGGACTCGCTATCTGCGTCTCCGTAAGGAAAAGCAGCGCTGGTTTCTCAGTCTCTAGGTGGAAGTGGACTGCAGAGAGATTTGAGTGCAGACCTCGAATGTTGGTGAGGTGCACTTTGTGGGGGAGGGAGTGCAGCCGCTGTTTAAATCTCTTATTCCTTTTCCTTGGCATTTAATTAATATTTTATAAGAGTGAATGGAGGAGAGGAGTTGGAAGTGAGACGAGGTTTCACGCAGCTAACCTTCAGACACGCACTGAAAGGACAGCATCATTGGGGCACTAGTCCGGAGACTGCGGGGACGCCCGAGCCCCCCCGGAATGTCCATCGGGCCCTCCCCATCTGGTCGCCAACCAGCACGATGGCGCATTCCGGGATTTTTCGACAGTTGGCGGGGCAGCCTTTCGTGTGTGGCTGGCACACTACTTGGGCCCCCAACTACCTGCGGTCGGCCAGCGGCGCACCGTGCCTCGGATCCCGCTACCCTCCGCGACCAGTCTCCCGATACGTCCATAACAGCGCGCGTCAGGCTGGTCAGCCTGCAGTAGAACAGCTATCTCGACCCAACTCCTCTTGTGGCTACACCGAGCATCGTACCGGAACACGGCTAAGCCGCTTGGCGGTACGTCTTTGCCCGGTGGGTGGTCGCAAGCCTTCGGCCGAAGCCTACCACCAGTTGGTGTCACCTGATTTGCACCACCCGGGGACCACGTGTGTAGGGTATCAGAAAGGGGTACATTCCTACGGACGTGGGTGACTCAGCCCCCAAAATTGTATAAAAAATGTAATCTATTTATTTGTATAGATTGTGGTTGTTATTGGACACGTGCCAATGGAGAAATTTAAAATTGTTTAAACTAAAAGGTTCTTGTAATAATTATGTAAAATCGTGTCATAATTATTATGGTAACATCGTACCTTGACTCTAGTTCCGATGTAATTGATATCATCAAAGTTATAGACTATATTTAAACGCCATTAGTAAATATTTACTTCATT
Source organism: Anorthoa munda (assembly GCA_945859665.1). Lineage (NCBI taxonomy): Eukaryota > Metazoa > Arthropoda > Insecta > Lepidoptera > Noctuidae > Anorthoa > Anorthoa munda. Next base: position 14,582,249 of record OX243902.1, on the reverse strand, counting down.
TTAATCCAGATAAGTCGTAAAATTTCAAAACATTTTACAATTTAATTAAACAAAGATCCAATTTCATTTCAATTGTGAAGATTGATTGAAAACAAATTTTTATTACGTTGTGTCTGATCCAACGTATTCATAATTAATTTGTTTTCGTAATTTTGGCGTATTTGTGTCTATGCCACTATTAATATTAAACGAATCTATATATATAAAAGAGAAAGTATGTATGTATGTTCCTTATAGACTCCGAAACGGCAGGACCGATTTCAAAAATTCTTTCACCGTTGGGAAGCTACACTATCCCCGGGTAGCATAAGCTACTTTTTATCCCTGTATGCCCACGGAAACGGGACCTACGCGGGTGAAACCGCGAGGCGTTCGCTAGTATTATATATAAAATGTACTAGGTTCGGCGAAAATCAATCACTAGCCAATTAAAAAAGAAGAGCTTTAGAACAGAACATCAATAAATACTAAACATACATAGATATTGAAATCATACTTGTTTCTGTTTTTATTTCGTATCTTAAAATATTTTCGTTCGACTGAGATTATGTTACTCCGTCTAGAGTTTCCATTAGCGTTAGCTGTCAAAACGACAAAACCGACTGAATGATTTTGTCTGTTTTTATAACGATTTAGGTTTATCATCAATTCACCTTTAAAAAGAAGATACGTACTGTAATAGTTAATATTATATATTTGCTTACATCTATGTATAAGGTACGCAGGAAAATCTATAAATGATGTTGAGTTTAATAAAGTTTTCTGATTCAATAAGAATAAATTAAACTTACGTAACCTTTTCGTGGCGTAGCACCGTGCTACGAGGTGCTACGAGGTGCTACGCGAGTGCTACGAATGGTCTGGCGCTACGAAAATATAACACCGAATGCATTACTTTCGTGCAACTAAACTACACATACATACATAAACTCACGCCTATTTCCCATGGGGGTAAGTAGACCCTACAGAACGCCACCTGCTAAGACCATTTCTCTTAAGATACCGACTTTTTTTTTTCCTTTTTTATATGTTATAGGCGCCGCTTACATACCTACATGCCGAAAAACGTATAGCTAGCAGTTCAACAAGCTACAATGTTTATAGAGAACACCCTTCTATAAATTCCCATTCATTCGCACTCAATAGTTTTTCGCACAGATATATTTATGAGACCCGAACCTCAGAGGCATTGCGAATGGTTGGAACGACACCTATCAGACACGTGACCTCAGAAGTAACGCACAAAAGGTCGAAGTGACGGCGATTTCAAACAAAACCAGCAGTACTATTCTGTAAAAATCTCACTATGAAAATTATAGGTGAAGTTAACGTGAAGTGAGTGAGTTCTAGTTGCGGGTTTAAATACGTCAAGCTCACTTCACCCACCTTCTGACGGTGAGATGTTCACAACCGGTCTATTCTGTAAACATCTCTCAACGTAGGTGAGATTTTTGCAGAATAGACCAGCTGCTGATAATGTGTGCCAAGAGACTATAACCAAGGTACCACGAAATATCGAAGTACAATAACATCGATAATTTCCAATAACAATGATTTCTTGGAAAGGACGATTAATTGAAATTGAACCAATTACATTTGAGATACAATGAACGTTTGGTAATTGGAAGCGACCTTTGGTTAATGGTTCAAGTTAGTTGATGTATTCGGGCAGTTTTTGTTTAACTTGTAATAAAATTATTATACGGACACATTGGCCTATGTCCAGCAGTGGACGTCTTTCGGCTGATATGATGATGATAATGACGGGCACATATGGGGGTGTCCAAGTAAAAAGGGTCCATTGACTTAGGTATCTAGAATAGTCAATTGATAATAAGGATTAAAATAATATTCAAAAATTGGCACATTTTTTTTATTTGGGGACACGGTTGGCGTAGTGGTTGAGCGATTGACTGCTGCGCTGCGTGTCGCGGGTTCGCGTCCCGCACGGAACAAATATTTGTATGACCTACAGATAGTTGTTCCGGCTCTGGGTGTCGTGTATGCGAGTTTATATGTTTGTGAACGCACCCACGATACAGAAACAAATTCCTAGTGTAGGGCAATGTTATTATCCCAAAAAAAAAAATAAAAAAAAATATAGTTGAAGTTGAAACTGTACTTGTGTTTGTATGAGGGCAACTTTACAAAACTGCGTATATTTCGGAAACTAAATGCCTAGAACTGGACCCTTTTTGCTTGGACACCAACATTATTAAAGAGATGGGCCAACTAGTCAAATCAAATCTTTCATTTTCTTAATACAGGTTAGAAATGTGGAAAGGTGTTACAAGAAAAATAGCGGATGCACTGCATTATAATCTAATGGTGTGAAATGAATACTAAATCTGTTCTTTTTTATCTCATAAACAAATTTGACACATGCGAATTTCAAATTACTTCTTTTAGGGCTTATTAGGCCTTGTTTGGGGCGGTTAGGGCTCTCAGTTTGTTATATATAACTTTTTTTAGACCTATTACAGTATTTGAGACTAATAAGGAGGCCTAATAGGCCCTGAAAAGAAGTTATTTGACATTTGCATGTGACAATTTTGTCTCTAAGATAAAAAAATACAGACTCATCATCTGCCTAGCCTTTTTCCCAATTATTGTTGGGGTCGGCTTCCAGTCTTACCGGATTCAGCTGAGTACCAGTGTTTTACATGGAGCGACTGCCTATCAGACCTCCACAACCCAGTAACTGGGTAACACGGTACCCCTTGGCAAGACTGGTGCCAGATCAAAAAATACAGACTATAGTCGGCAAATTTCATAGTCGGTCTCTAAATATGATCATTTATTTAGTTTATCTCCTTTCTTAACTATAAATAAATCCAAAAAGAATGAATTCATATGCACCAAACGTTTTGGGAATACTTTCATTATGCGTACAGCTAAGGAATGGAATTCCCTGCCGGAGTCTGTATTTCCTGATAGCTACAACCTGGGAGTCTTTAAGTCAAGAGTGAATAGCTTTCTTCTAGGTAAGCGTGCTACATCGTCGACCACATCATCACTTACCATCAGGTGAGATAGTGGTCAAGCGTGAGCCTATCAAAAAAAAAAAAACGGTACAACTTCAAAGACTATACTATACTAGAGCATCCATACATGCTCTAACTTAAACTAGACATTTATACACTGTGAAAACCTGATTTCTCCAAGGGTTTTACAGCAGCCGTTCTGAATAAAACAAAAACTAACAATATCATGAATAAACGACTCCCCTTATCAATGCACGACCGTAAAGCAAAACCGTGCATTGAACTAGAAGAATGGTTAAATGAAGACAGAATAGAGATTGTTTTATTTCAAACAAAGTCAAAGTCAAAGTCAAATATATTTATTTCAACTAGGCCAATAAGCGGCACTTTTGAACGTCAAACATTAAATCTATATTAAAAATGTACAAGTAATAAAAATTGACTCTACCGTGCATTCGGAAAGTAGCTTGTTATGGAGAAGAACGCACAAGAAACTCCATCCTTACTCTTTTAAAAAAAAAATATATGTTTTACAATGTTTACTTAATAAATTCGTATGTACACATTAATAAATTCATATATGTGAGGACGAACGTTGATTCATCGTATGGCTGGTTGCCGAAAACTTACCAGCAGCGTCGCAAGCTAAGAAAAGTTTTTTTAAGTTTTCTGTACCGGTAAACAGCGCGACAGTTGTCATTATGTATCATCATCATTCCAGCCGAAAGACGTCCACTGCTGGACATAGGCCTCCCCCAGGCGTCGTCACATTGACCGATCCCGTGCGTCTCGCATCCAGCGCCTTCCCGCAACCTTAACCAGGTCATCGGTCCACCTAGTGGTCCGTCATTATGTATGGTAATAAATAATTAATATGAGTGTTTGATCGGAACTTTTCATTGTAAATGACTGATTAAGCGTTTGTGTTACAGCTAAAGATAAAAGATTAATCTAATCCTGGGAGCAATCAAATCTCGAGTACAAAGAGTCCACACATAAACGTATACTAGCATCAACTAGATCATCGGTGACTATCAAATGAGCAAGGGAAATCAAGAACAGAAAAAAAATATTTTTAGGGTCCCGTACCCAAAGGGTAAAAACGGGACCCTATTACTAAGACTCCGCGATCCGTCTGTCTGTCTGTCCGTCTGTCACCAGGCTGTATCTCATGAACCGTAATAGCTAGACAGCTGAAATTTTCACAGATGATGTATTTCTGTTGCGGCTATAACAACAAATACTAAAAACAGAATAAAATAAATATTTAAATGGTAATACAAACATACAAACTCACATACACAAACAACAACTATCTTTGCCACCATGTCGTGACCAAAAGCTTTCAATTAACATGCAATGTATGTATGTATTTAAGTGTGTTCGGGTCTAAAATCTTGCAACTGAATTTTAAAGCAGTTATCATCCACCGATTAAGATGAAATTTTGCAAACACGTTTAGTTTAGATGAAAATGCATGTATAGCTAAGTGATGTCATTCAAAATCCAATATAGCGGACGGCCCAAGATGACGGACTCGTTATTTTTGTGCACTGCCATGATCATCATCATCAGCCTTTTTTAATGATCCCACTGCTGGTGGTGGTGCAATGGACACAGGCCTCCTCTCATTGAGGGAGTGGGCTATAATCCACCACGCGGGCCCAGTGCGGGTTGGTAGATGTCACATATCGTTCTATGACATGCCGGTTTCCTCACGATGTTTTCCTTCACCGTTTTGAGAGCAGTGCTGATGAAATAATTTACATAATATAAAGCAACTGCTCAGGTTCGAACCCACGACCTACAACTCTAAAGTCGGGGCCGTAACCACTGAGTTGCCACTGCCATGATATAGGTATCAAATGAAAGGATTTGCTGAGAAGAATACGAAAGAACCGGCCAAGTGCGAGTCGGACTCGCGCACGAAGGGTTCCGTACCATTATCGCAAAAAACTGCAAAAAAAAATACGTTTATTGTATGGGAGCCCCACTTAAATATTTATTTTATTCTGTTTTTAGTATTTGTTGTTATAACGGCAACAGAAATACATCATCTGTGAAAATTTCAACTGTCTAACTATCACGGTTCATGAGATACAGCCTGGTGACAGACAGACAGACAGACAGACAAACAGACAGACTGACCGCGAAGTCTCAGTAATAGGGTCCCGTTTTTACGCTTTGGGTACGGAACCCTAAAAAGCAGGTTTAAAAAAAAAGTTTATTTTTAATAAACTGACGAGATTTCTAGAACCTTTGGTAGTGGCATGCCAGTGTGGCTGTATGTGGCACGTCTCTGTTAAATCGCCAGCATTATCATTATATTGGCTCAACAAACCGCTACATCACACATTTTTCAATCCTCAGAGAATGGAAGATGCTCTTCATATCTTAGGAATCACGTTCGTGAGAAACTTTTTCGAGATACATGGAGGTGATTTTTGTACCTAGACTAGAGACTTAAGATCTTTTCTTCCAGCTATTTATTTTTGCCTAGACTAGACTTACGACCTTATCTATAAGTTAATACAGTTCTTATACAGACATGATTCTAAACTAAGAAACTATACAAAACATATACCTGTAGTCCATTGCTTAAGCGCTGGTAATAAAAATACCTATTTTATTTTGGCAATAACTAGTAATGGAGAGATACTACTAACCGTATAATTCATTTTCATTAAGTGGACAATCAATATTTGCAGTAGTAGAACATTTTTGGCAATCGTAGCACTTCGCAGCAACACCGTAGCACACGTTTTAATTGCGAACAGATTTTACAGAAGTCTGTTCTTGTTCAATACGACATCCATCATCAATTAACATATAATTTGCAAAAGTAAAACATTGCCATTCATCATTTTCAAGTGGTTAATAGAGATTCAAATTCGTAGCACATTTTCGGCGATCGTAGCACCTCGTAGCACCCACAAATCAAGTTCGTAGCGAGCTTGTAGCAAGCTCGTACCAAGCTCGTAGCATGCTCGTAGCAAGCTCGTTGCAAGCTCGTAGCAATCCCGTAGCAAGCTTGTTGCAAACTCGTAGCACTCCTTTAGATTACGCGCGGATTCTATAGGAGTAATTTCTCATTAAGTACAACACTCATCATCATTATTACCCCTTTGGGGTAAACAATGGCTAAACATTGGGTTAAAATTACCCCTCAATCACTTGACGCTTCACCACCTATCTAGCTATATGTCACATGAGATTGCCGACATTAAAAACATATCGGTAAATACAGTCTCCATACGTAATCCTTGATATCCCTTATTCGTGTACTTATTGGACTGAAAAAAAGATGAGATCAAACGAGATTGGGACACGAATACCTTTAGCGTTGATGTAATACGAAAAATACTCGATATTTTAATATGAATTTGCGTTTGCTTCCTAAGCGTTCGCGAGAATGTGGTTGCTAAGTTGTTTTGATCAATCATTTAATGTCGGGTGAGAGCGTGTTGTGATATAATTTATTTTTTATTTATTTATTGAAACGAACTGCTGTTGTTAACAAAACTTGTGGGGATAAATGATTTCGTCAATTTATTTTGTATATTAGATTTAGTTTTACGCCCTTTTAAAATAGAGGTGCAACAGCTATGAAACCCTACATCGTGCTTTCAAAGATTTTCAGTTACATCACACTAATATTAGAAAAGTGAAAGTTAGTGAGGCTGTGTGTGCGTGTGTTTGTTACTTCTTCACGCTCAAACGACTTGATGGATCTAGATGAAATTTGGCACAGAGATAGGTTATAGTCAGGAATAGCACATAGTATAGAGACTTTTTATTCCCGGGAATATGTTCCCTCGGGATAATTTTCGACATTAACGCGGGCGAAGCCGCTGGCAGAAGCTAGTAACCATATAAAACTCAACATTTCAATGCCCTCACAGGCATTTGAAACTCTCAACTACAACTCTCGAACATAATTTCAGTAGCAATATTTTCTTTAGAAGCATATTCTATCCCGAAACACCATCACACACATGCAAGTTACAGGTGATCTTCAAAGTGTTTATCGCACGCGGCTTCAGAAGCGTGCCGTGTACTGTTGAAGCGGACGCGGCGGGCCGGCCTCAAATAACATCCTGCGACGCCTGCTCTGCTGACGCCGTGTGACACTATGAATACAGAAACTATACAAAACATATACTACACGTAGTCCATTGTTCAGCGCAGCTGATTAAAACACTTATCACATTTTGAAGATGACTATTAATTGAGATATTGCACTAAGGTATAATTATTTCATCACCACTGCTCTAAAAACGGTGAAGGAAAACATCGTGAGGAAACCGGCATGTCATACAACCAAAAATTCGAAGACATGTGACATCCACGAAGCCGCACTGAGTCCCCGTAGTGGATTAAAGCCCATTCCCTCTATTACAGAGAGGAGGCCTGTGTCCCATGGAATATTAAAAAGTTGATGAAGATGATGACTAAGCGTATAACTAATTCTCTTTAAGTGGCCGCTGAAGATTTACAGTAACAGAACTTATTTGGCTGATGTAAGTGTGTAAGTGTGATGGTGTTACATCCATTATCACACACACATGTAAGATATAGATGAACGTCAAAGTGTTTATCGCACGCGGCTAGAGAAGCGTGGCGTGTAATCTGGAAGCGGACGCGGCGGGCTGGCCTCGCCAAATAACTTCCTGCGACGCCTCCTCTGCTGACACCGTGTGCCACTTTCTACATCAGCTGTACCTACGTTTACGTGTGCGTTTTTAGCTTGTATGCGTGACAATACTGCTGTGGTACTTGTGGTTCGTAGGTATGGTAATATGGGGAGATGTTTTATTTGGAGAGTGTGATCTTGGGAATAAAATGTTTTGGTTAAAATGTTTCATTAATATTTGAATAAAATAATATTTCGTACAGAATATATACAAATTCTAACTACCAAACTGATCTTTTTTTTTTAAACTTTGCCCCATACTAGGAATTTCTCCTGTATCGTGGGTGCGTTTACAAGCATATAAACTCACATACACAAACACCTAGAGCCGGAACAAATATCGTAGGTCATACAAATATTTGTTTCGTACGGGAATCGAACCCGCGACACGCAGCGCAGCAGTCAATCACGCAATCTCTGCGCCAACCGTATGCACACTACCAAAATAAACTCACAAAATCGGACAATCAATCTGTCTTTCCAAGCCACGTTGGGGTCAGCTTCCAGTCTAACCAGATGCTACTGAGTACCAGTATTTTACAAGGAGTCTCTACTGCCTATCTGACCTTCACAGCCCAGTAACTAGGTAACACGATACCCTTGGCCAGACTGGTGTTAGATTTACTTTTACTTTTCGCTTTCAACTACCGTAACGAATGAAAGCCAATCAGTAAGGACCTCTTTATTTATCAAGAAGGATCGAGGCAAGTTTATTCTTGCCTTGTATAATGATTCAATTATATTTTTTTAATGACATTGATGGATGTAAAAAGTTTCACTCCGCATGTCGAACACAGCTAGAAATGTCACGGAAACGTGCAAGTGTCGTGAAGAAGATTGCGTCGAATAGAGGGACCCGACAACAAGCCGGGCGCCAATAAATAGAAGCAAATCGCAAACACAATAAGCGACAATTTTTCAAAACAAGAACATTTTTATGTTAGAATAGTTTGTGGCAAAAAGCTCCAAGTTGCGAAGTAATTCGCGCCAATGCCGAGTATATAGTCGCGGCGGGTAGCGCACGCGCGACGCCACTCCGCACGCCGCCGCCGCCGTGGCCTCACGCCAACTGCCAAGCCGCCACGCCGCAGATCGCGCGCGATTCCTCGCTACTTCGCCGAACATTCTCCACGATGAGGGAACTATGTGGACTGTAAGGTGCGCGAGTGGGAAGGCCGCGCGTGGCGTGCGAAGTCGGTGAGCGCGCGATGCGCGTGGCGCGCGTGCCCGCGTCCCCGCCGCGCGATGAGCGTGCCCCGCACGACGCGCTGTCTGCACGCGCACGTGTTTTTTCTACTGCTCCTACGACTACTACAGTTTGCTGTTGCACAGTGAGTATTTGTCGTTAACAGAACTTAGTTTTACATCAATTAACTTCACAAAACTGTGTTATTTTATGGGAAAGTTTGTTAAAAAAGCAGTTTAAGTCTACAGAACACTTTACTTATCTAGAACGGTAATTTTATGTAGAAATCGAAAAGCCTGTAAAAAAGTTAAAATAAAGTTGAGACATTATTTTTCGTTTCTAGTCTTGTCAATTTTACTATTCGTAATCCGAGCCTGTGAACATCAGCAGCTTATGAAACTTGTGGAAGTTATATCATAAACGCTACCACAAGCATGTTTTCATTTTACGCTATAATGGAAAAGCCGCAACTAGGAAATGACTAGAACAAAGGCATTCCGCAGCCGACGGCGGCATCTCCCGTGCACGTCCGCTCATATTTACTTTGCTTGATTGCTAACTTTTTTTTCCTTTAAAAATCACTGAGATTAAGAATGTTAAAGCCCTATTTAGAGCTAACATGGTTATATACAACATAATCATGATCAGAACTCGTAAGGGGTTAAATTAAATAACGATTATACGGTACTTACTTATTAGTTCAAATCACAAAATTAGTAAATAACTGAAATAATATTATTGAAAATGATCAAATCAAATCATTTGTTTGCATAATACACTGTATAATAGCCTAATGGTGTGCAAATGAGTAGAATATTAGACTCACAGATTAAGTTACACTAGTAGTGATGAATATTTACTGTAAAATAAAAACTAAACAATTGAGATAATAAACGTTGGCACGTTTCCCATTGACATCGATGTGGTCGAATTTTTTGATGCACAATGAGCCTTTTTGCCTCTCTTATAGAGATAATACTGTTTTATAGAACATTTAAAAAAACACATCTCTACAAAAATACGTTCCTTCGTTTCCAACTAAAACACATTAGTTTTTTTAGAACCAGTTCAACTAAACTAAAAACAGTTCTTTAGTATTTCTACAGAATTAATTTAATGCCGGGTTCGTCCGACCCCGTGCCCTCGCTAAATGCCAATTCAGTTTAAATCCGGCTCGCAAATCTCATTTAGATTGCCTTAGTGCCCGTAATTTCATGCAGATAGGCAAATGTTTTAGCAATGTTAATATCTGGAAGATGGTGAAGACCCTTCGTATGTTTCTATATGGAAATTAATATTTTGTGACAAAAAATGTAATTACTTTTTGTGACTAACATATTCGAGGTGATAGTATGGCAATCTCTGAGGACTATACAGGATGAGTTTTTTTTGTGGTCAAAATCTGCCTAGCCTTTTCCCAACTTTATTGGGGTCGGCTTCCAGTCTTACCGGATTCAGCTACTAGTGTTTTACATGGAGTAACTGCCTATCTGACCTCCACAAACCCTTACTGGGTAACACGGTACCCCTTGGAGAGACTGGTGTCAGATCTCAAGCTTCTGACTACCAGTAACGACTGTCAAGGATCTTCAAAAGACAACCGGGACCAAATGGCTTAACGTGCTTTCCGAGGCACGGAGAAAACTCGGTATGTTGAAATGGTCACCCATCCACGGACCGACCTCGTCAAGCGTTGCTTAATCTTGATGATCGACCAGTACGGCTGTTATTATTTAGCCATCCGAAACTATGACGAATAGCGAAAAACACTTAAAGTAGTCACGAGGCCAATTTCGATGAAAACCAAAACTTATCATTGTATTTTAATAAAATAAATATTCCTAGCCAGGAATAGACCCATTGATTTTGAAAAAAATAAAACATGCTGTATTATTACAGCATTCGATTGCGTCGCTAATAAGGATCAAATTCATGTAAAGACTTGCGCCATATTTGAGGAAAAGGTTTTTCCTAACTTAATTACCTATTAAGCCTTAAGTGACGAAATGATGGCTATTATGTCTCAAGCATTCAGCATTACAATAATATTGATTCCGTTTAGAATATTTTTCAAAGATTTTTTCATGTCATTATCAATTGCATGATAGAAATTATAAAGATTGATTGTCTTCGTAGATTTCCTATTTAAAAAATGTATTTTGTTAAAATAAGTTATTTCTTCAAGTTTGCCATATGATATTACTTCCCTGAATTGTATCCATATTAGCAACGCTATCGTATGGTATAATAATACATCGTGTGCTTTTTTATAAAATCAACGGTTTCGATTCCCGGGGATATCGTTTTAGTTTTTATCAAAATCGGGATTGTGACTCCTTTGAGTGTTTTTCGGTATTCTTCATAGTTTCGGATTTGGCCATCCACGACCACTGAAAAACTCACCCTGTTTATAATTTTACATGTATCTAGATTTAGTTAAACAAACTTGTTTTATTTTTGATGAATCGGGCAATAGATTTATAAGAAACTAGCTGACCCGGCAAACTTTGTTTTGCCATAAAAACACCAAACATTAATTTACCCTACACTACTCTACCTACCCTACCCTACCTACCCTACCCTACCTACCCTACTCTACCTACCCTACCCTACCTACCCTACCCTACCTACCCTACTCTACCTACACTACTCTACCTACCCTACATACCCTACCCTACACTACATAAGAACCTTCTCCTAACAATAACAAACACAACAAAAAAAGAATAAGCGAAATCGGTTCGTGCGTTCTGGAGTTATAGCGTCAGGAAGGAAAACCCGACTTATTTTTATATAGTAGAGAAGACAAGGTGGTAGAAAACAAGATCATCAAAATTCTTTTCATTACTTGACATAATATGAAGTTGCACGCACCTGTAGTTACATACTTTTGTCCGGCGTTCCATTGTTTAAATTTCGGTAACACTACGAGTAATTCTTGCAGAATTTTTAATTCGACGCCATATCGTATTAGAAACTCTGCAAGAGTCATAACATCTTAACTAGGTAATTGTATACTAAAATTGTCATTCTCGTGATGATAACAACTGAGAGCACAAGTCATCTGCCCTAGTGTTATTATCCAGCAGCCTGAAATTGGAATAGTGGTTTCAATGTTGGCGCCGGGCAATTTGTTTAAGTAAGATGACAATGTACCGTGCAGTCCTTGTAAATACTGACTAACACAGTTTGTTTGTGCCCGATAAATAACAATACTGTCGCCCCTCCTCATGAGACCCGTGGGACTGAATTCCATCTTCGGTGTACCTATATCATAATACAGCTCTGCTCAGTCCTTCGGGGATACAAAGCGTAATGATTACTTGTGTATAATGTCGCGTTCTTGATGTTTTACAAGACTCTTTTTTTCTTTAAAAATAGTGCTTCATTATATTCATATCTGTGTTTTGAAGTATGCAGGTACCTGTATATAATGAATGGTGAATGTGTAGAATTGCAGAAAATTCAAAGTCGTTGACAACTTCTCCTGACTTCCGAATCATTAAAGTACTTGAAATTTGAGAATTTCAGGAATTTCAGAATTTCAATTTCATTATCTTGAGTTTGTGATCGATAAGGACGACCGTGAATCTTCAGTCATTAGAGAATGCTGCAAATGATCTCTGTGACAAAAATAAGACAAGATAGCACTGATTAAAATTTGATATTCTTGGGGTCGCAAATATTTTTGATACTTTGGCCATGAAACTGCCAACGCAAAACTGCAGACATATATTTTGTTTGTGATTGTAACTGTAGCTACTCTTTACGTTGGTCACTGCTACCTTATTTAGAGAAATTCATTTCTTGGTTGACTTTACTTCAGTGAATCAGGTGATGTGTTTAATCAGTTATTTTTATTTGTAGCGCTTGTCTATCTGATCTAGTTCTGTGTCTTTTTCTATCATACCTTTATTAAGTTTTTACGCATTGCAACTAAAATCTGTTTCTTGTCAGGAACGAGCGCACCACGATTGATCGACTGGAGAACGTAACACATACCGTCACTCGGATTCTTGACGGGTACGACATACGGCTGCGGCCTAACTTCGGTGGTAAGCGTACTATTAGCGTTAGAAATTAAGTAGAACACTTCAATACGAAGTTCTATGTATGTTTTTTTTTCAATGTTCTAGAATATGAATACTTGCACCACAAATCACGTATTATATTCAGCGCTAAAAGAATTTAAATCATCATTCCTTTTCTGTACCTATATCACTGAGACGCATTGATGCTTTAGATACGACTACTGATTCGTGATGCATAGTGGACCATAGACATAATTAAGAAATATAAAAGTTTGCTAATCGTATCAGCATGATTTAATTCTGTGCATATGATCCACGGGGACTGCGTATAATAGAGACCTCGCAATATGGACCACGTGATCATATTTGCTCATGACCTATCTTCGAGCATACGAAACGTCGTGCAATTTGGAACGTGCAGTTAATAATATACATAGCGTGTATAATGCATATGTTATATGAAGACGTGAGCTCTGCGACTGCAAGATATTAAGAGTACTGGACCATAATATTCCATATAATATTGAATTTGCTTAGCGGCCTGATTTTGCTAGAGGTTCCCGCTGCATCAGTGTTTTGGTTCGTTGCATAAATATTATTGCTTTTCAGGAGACCCGCTGTATGTTGGCATGGATCTTACTATTGCTAGTTTTGACGCAATTTCTGAAGTGAATATGGTAAGTTAAGCTTTGAGGATTTTGGTGAGAACAACTTAAATGTCAGCCTATAATTTATATTTGTAGAACATCAATTTGCCCCAGAAATCGAGACATTGTTCATAGTATCGTATCTCCACATGCATATCAGATGATCAAACATTCTACTATATTCATGATTTTATTCATGTTATCTGACACCACCAGATTGATTGATAACGCGATCCACTTGAGGATTGGCTGCGGCAGACGTTCACCTCACGGCTCGACCTTGTCTGCACTTGTTCAGATTCGCTGAGGATGTCTTTTGGGTCGTATCAAGGACTTGTGTCTCTCGAGGAGGTCGTCCATCGTAATTCATTAAGCTTTTAATAGCTGTGGAAAGGGAGCAAGGCCGCGGTCACTTGACACACTTCGAGGGTCGCCGGTGACCGAGGGGCGGAGTGCTGCCTCAGCCAATCGATGCCCGCCTTTACTTTCTACCGCCACTCGCCGCCTGCCAACGCAGAGGTCACCGCCCACTCACCACTATCTTATACATACATCTCACATTTTATTATCATATTTAGACAAAAATAATGTCACCTCATATGCTAATTCGCCTTATGTGTTCACACACTTCGGTCCTCTGGTTCCATCTTGTTTTGGGGGACCACTCTGACTTACTCTAGATGATTTATCATATATTATTGTCGCATTTTAATAACGGAAATATGTTTACTAACGCAAAAAAAATACATTTTATATTTGGGCGCACGGTTGGCGCAGTGGTTGAGCTACTGCGCTGCGTATCGCGGGTTCGATTCCCGCACAGATAGTTGCTCTGGCTGGGTGTTGTGTATGTGAGTTTATATGTTTGTAAACGCACCCACGATACGGGAAGAAATGCCTAGTGTGGGGCAAAGTTTAAAAATGATAATAATGTACCTATAGAATTCAACTTAGAGGCACTTACTGCATTTGCAATCATTGTGATTGAGATAGTTATCTTTATTTTAAGTTCTTACAATAGGTTACTGTGACCATGTAAGGGTTGTAATATACCTAATCTAAAAGGGATTCCAAAACACTTACAGGATTACACAATAACCCTTTATCTGAACCAATACTGGAAGGATGAAAGGCTGGCCTTCGGTCTTCCGGACGAAGTCTTGACGCTGTCAGGAGATTTCGCCGATAAGATTTGGGTGCCCGATACTTTTTTCGCTAATGACAAGAATAGGTAAGGATTTTATGTTTTCTGTGTTTAGATTTTTTGTTACTTTTGAATGATTTTCGCAAAACTTGGACCTTCGACCCTTCTGTATTTTACACAGTCTTATCATTGTTGTATTATAGAGCCTTTGTTCACTTAAAAACCTTCATTAATCGTTGAAATATTAGCATAATATTATGCAGTCACTGTTTCTAGTACTAGGTCAAGACTTTTCCGAACGTCATCCACGTTGTTCGCAGATGCCTTGACCTAATCGTCTCGGAACCTACAAGATTTTATATCAAACTGGAACTAATATCTAGAACATTGTAAATTGTGAATGATAATGTGGAGAAAAACCATTGATTTCGAAAGAGTAATTAATACCTACTCGTGTTAACTTTGCTTCGAGATGTTGACTGTGGCTTAAGGCACAATTAAAATTGATGTGACGTCTCCAACCAAATTATATGATTCATACTATAATATGGATCGTAAGATATCCTCTTGTCAATATAGACCCCCGAATTTGTCATCTAACGACCTTCTGTGAGTGTATCTCATGACGAGTAGGTCATGAGATACACTTGTCATAACGTGTGACTCAGAACAATTCTCTGTTCCCAACGCAACTTGGGGTCGAACCCTGACTGTTATATATAGACGAATGAAACACTATTATGTCAATGTGTTAGTTCTGTGAGATGAGTGTATGACTCTTCTTTAACTCATGTAATTGCCGGGCAGCCGTTATTGTTTAAGTAAATAAATAATAATAAATAAATGTCCGCAGTTTCCTACACGACGTGACGGAACGCAACAAGCTGGTGCGTCTCGGTGGCGACGGCAGCATCACGTACGGAATGCGGTTCACAGCCACGCTGGCCTGCATGATGGACCTCCACTACTACCCGCTCGACAGCCAGAACTGCACCGTCGAGATTGAAAGCTGTGTGACTCATACACTTGTAATACATCACCAGGCTGAGCTTGCCGCTTCGTGCTCGACCCGACATCTTCGTCCCGCATTTGTGTATCTTTCCACAGACATTCGTCATTAATCCTTGTTTCTCCATAGATACATGCTCGAGCTTTATACAGCCTTTAGTCACTTATCATAAAACATTTTGTGGTAAAATATACCTACATAACAAACCACAGCTGAACCGCCTTGTTCATTTTAATCATACTCCCTGGCGATGCAATACATTTTTTAATAATCTTTGGCAAAATTTATTGAATGCTGGCATGATTGCAAATGGCAGTGATTGGCATTTACGAAAACAGCTACGGATACGGTAACAATCAATTTGGATGGTCTGTTTAAGCATTATTACACCTGTCAGCATTATTTAGCAACTGTATAAGCCAAGCCTTGCTTTGTTTTCTATTCGATATGCAGTTTGTTTTACGCATGTAAAACTGTACATCAGTAAGATGCTGATAGGTGTGATGAGTTGCCATAAGACAGACCAATACGGAATAGCATGCTAACATATATCTCTCCATGCAGATGGGTACACGGTGTCAGATGTGGTGATGTATTGGAAAGAAACGCCGGTCAGAGGCGTAGAGGACGCTGAGTTACCTCAGTTCACTATACTTGGACACGAAACAAATGACAGGAAGGTAAGAACATTTCCATACGGACCAAAATATTAAAATAAATCTTCTATAGTAGAATTTGACGCTCCAAAGTATAAATGAAGGACAACTTGATAATATTATTCTGAAATATTTAGATATCTGTGTTTGATCTGCCGAGTTCTAAATCAGTTGTGAAGGGTACTTGAGTACACTGGATCAACTTGCAACCCGCGGATGCCCCTCAAGTTAAAGGGGAAAATCTACAAGACCGTGATTAAACCTGTCATACTGTGTGAATCATAATGTTGGGCTGTGAAAAAGATGGATGAAAAGAGATTGCATGTATCAGAGATGAGAATGTTGAGATGGATGTGCGGCGTGACGAGATTGGATAAAGTGACAAATGAGTATATTAGAGGCAGTTTGAAAGTGGCGCCAGTGGTAGAAACGTTGAAGGGAAACCGTTTGTCCTGGTATGGTCATGTGATGAGGAGGGATGAAACGCATGTTACTAGAAGATAAATGTGGATTGATGGAGAGGGAAAAGAAGGCCAAAGAAAAATATGGATGGACTGTGTGTGGAGTGATATGAAAGAAAAGGGAGTCAATTATAGCGTGACAGAGGACAGGACGGTATGGAAGAAGAAAACGTGTTGCGCCGACCCCAAGTAACATGGGATAAGGGCAGGAAGATGATGATGTACTTACTTACTTGTTTACTTACTTATATAAGTAATTAGTCACAGCTTGCGTTTTTGATCAAGACGTTTAAAAAAATATGTTGTTTCTGATTTCTAACAGTACTAATATACCATCTTGGTGGCATAGAAAAGATTCCGTAATTCTTTAATAATATTAAAAGTTCAAATAAAATACAACAATTGAACTAAATAAACCATAACACAAACTTGAAACTCAAACAAGTTGTTACCGTTAGTATCTCAACGCATCGCCGAACAATGCCGAACTTGCATTAAGGTAACCACGTAACCGCTGAAGTTGGGACATTCCAGGAGAAGTTGGCGACGGGCGTCTACCAGCGGTTGTCGCTCAGTTTCAAACTGCGCAGGAATATCGGCTACTTCGTGTTCCAGACGTACCTGCCCAGTATACTTATTGTGATGCTGTCCTGGGTCTCGTTTTGGATTAACCATGAAGCTACGTCTGCTAGAGTGGCGTTAGGTATGTAATATTTTTTAAGGTTTTATTATTTTCTGATTGCGTAATTTGTATGTTAGTATAGTGACGGGGTCCCAGCGCTAAGAAAGAAAATTTGCTTCAAATAAATATCACTAGATGGCGCGGTAGGCACCAATTTGTTATTGAATTGTGTGTAAAATTAACATTTTCTAGAATTGAACATAAACATGGTATGTTCTTGTTAAATCAACTCTAATAAGCACAAAATTATGGAATATTATATTCACATTTCAAAGATTATTTGAACGGATTATTTAAAATTCATGCCAATAGATGGTGTTTTAAATTTCTGAGACATTCCACTTGATTGTTTAAATTTGTACAACACATTTTGGTGCAATGGAACTGTAAAATCGTGCAAAAAATACTATAAAACAAATCGTCACTGTATTTAAAGAACATAATATTAACGAACCGAGTAAACCCTTTTACTTGCAAGTCGCTGCTAACACCATCTATCTATCGCCGTGGAACAGAACCGAACGCGATTGATGCACAAAAAATTATCAGTTTAGTCAGACGAAAAACGCTAGTTACGTCGGCACGTTTCTTTGTATGGGATGAGGCATCTGTATGCTAGTATTATATAATCTGTGGTATAGTAATAGATATTTGATGTTATGAATATTTTTTGATTATAAATTTTAGTAACAAAAACCATGAAGCTACGATGTTTTTGTTTAGTTAGCGACGGGGAACAAAATTAATACAACAGTTATTTTTCTTCTAAAAAAATAAACGTCCACGGTGAAGGACGTCGGATGCGCTACTCCTAGAAAAAGGACTGGCTCACAGTTACTGAAAACGGAATTTTTTGGAAAAGGGAAATCTTCTCCTTTTGTTCCACTGCATGCCTTTGGTCTGAAGAGAGGCAATATAGGCTAGTTCGATAGATTGTGACTGTTTTAATGTATGTTTTAATTTTCTTTCCAATTGGTCAGGGATCACAACGGTCCTCACGATGACCACAATAAGCACGGGCGTGCGCAGCAGTTTGCCGCGCATATCATACGTCAAAGCCATCGATATCTACCTAGTGATGTGCTTCGTGTTCGTGTTCGCGGCTCTGCTGGAGTATGCCGCCGTCAACTACACGTACTGGGGCGCACGCGCAAGGAAACGTGCCAAATTAAAGAATAGAGACCAGCTGTCGACTAGCGCTAGTGTTGAGAAGGAATTGAAATGTCAAGGTAAGAGAGTAAATGCTGGCTAAAGAGGTGTGTAACTTTCTTTTCTGTTCTGTTCTATTCTCTTCAATTATATTATTTTTTATTCTAGTAGCTACAATAACTAATTAATAGGATCATGAAATAATTTACGAGATGCAAGAATAAAGAATAACAGCGATAGTACATTTATAAAATAAGCGTTTTGGTGATTGAATTCCTATAGATTTGAAAATTTTTATACATTCTGATCTTCTCAGGCTTCTTTTATATGAGCTATTAGCTCAAAAGATATTATTCTACTTCACTAGAAAGCTACTGTAATCAAATAAAACTGTTCCACAGGTCCACGTTCCCCTGAGGAGATAATAGCGCTTCGGGAATGCGCGACGAGCGCAGGGCGCGTGTCTCCGCTCCTAGGGCTCCGGTCCAAGCCACTGCCGGTCGCCACCGGAGCCCCACCGTCCCTTCGCCTACAACGCGATCATACCCAGCTACGATACAGAACGAGGCCTCATTCTAGGAACTCTAGAAGTAAGTAATAAAAATATAATATAGAATAGTCGGTTGGTGCTTTGTACCATCTAAAGTGTCGAACCAGCTTCTAGAGTTTGTTTCGGCCCCTCGTACGTCTTTCAAAGGCTCGGGCAACCCGTGTCGCAAACTCCCAAGATATGTCTCTTGAATTGATATTTAATAATAATAAACAACCGGGCAAGTGCGAGTCGGCATCGCGCACGAAGGGTTCCGTACCGTTATCGCAAAAAATGGTAAAAAAGTCACGTTTGTTGTATGGGAGCCCCACTTAAATATTTATTTTATTATGTTTTTAGTTATAGCGGCAACAGAAATACATCATCTGTGATAATTCTAACTGCCTAGCTATTACGGTTGATGAGATACAGCCTGGTGACAGACGGACAGACAGGCAAACGGACCGCGGAGTCTTAGTAATAGGGCCCCATTTTTACCCTTTGGGTACGGATCCCTAAAAATCAATAAGTCGTATTCAAAATGCACCCAACAGTACTCACTCTGTTGGGAGGAGAATGGCAACTAGTCTAGATAAGACAGACGTTCTGGAACGTTCGATATGCCAGTAGATTTCCTCCTTACGTCCTTGCACGTGACCGCCGTCTTGTAGGTACGAGATAACGTGATCTCGTGATCAGATCCTAGGAACCCTAGATCAAATCCGTCGCGGCCTTGAATGCAATCTGTCGTGACAAATTGCTAAAGATTGTTTGAAATGACGACTTCCTGTACTAGTGTCAAGCAAGATTACTGTGAATTGAAGCGACGCGAGTGAGCTGATTGACAATAGTTTATTTACGAACCGAAAATCAGATTTATCGGTCATGCCGCAAAAATTTAAAAATAAAATGGAGTTATTAGGGTAGAGAAATATTAATGAATAATAGGATCATTCTTTCAAAAAAAAAAAAAAATTTGTTTCATCAGCTTATGTAAAACACATTGTTAATTATGAAGTCATCTTTTAAGCAAAGATTTGCTTGCATTAGGTGGCTTCGCTCCTCCAGTTTACATTATCTATACATATGTGTGAGAAACAAAACAATAACAGTAGATAATTTTTTAAAAATGCCAGAAGACTAACAACAAAAATATAAATAAAAAAATAATAATAATAATTAAAACAAAAAAAAATACTAAAATGAAATTAATAAATGTTTTGTAAATTATCTAATCCTTGAATTTATCTAGAATTCAAATGAAAATAAAAACATAATTATAAAGCGATTACAAATAGGTTATATTTACATGAATTTCAATATATTAAAAATAGTGCTTCTTTGCAGATGGATCAACAGGGAAGCCTAAAGTGATGCATGCCCTCCGGCGCGGCGCCACTGTCATCAAGGCGTCTATGCCCAAGATCCGAGACGTCAATGTCATAGACACGTACTCAAGAGTCATCTTTCCTGTCTGCTTCCTACTCTTCAACGCCGTCTACTGGGTCTTTTATATTTTCGATTGAATTTTCCAGAAAAAAAACTAATGTTTATCAAATTAAAAAGATATTGTCACCCTACTCGTAATTAATCTAACGAATTTATGCCATATGAACTTAATAAATTTTCGTAAACTTGTGAGAAAACTAAGTATTTGTTAAATAAGTGAATGAATGTATATATTTTTGAGTTTTTTTTTATTTCAATTAAATCAACAATTTAGAGACTGTAATTTTAGTTTGCGCTAAAAGGACGTGAAATTTTGACATTGTCGTCTGTAGTTTCAGTGTCGTATCTAAATGGATTTGCAACAGGCCGCGCTACGCTCAGAAGCAGAAGATCAACAATGAGGCCTAGATCTGCCAAAGAAATATCTACCTAGGTCAGGGCAAATAGAAATCATGGCAAACTCAGCTTTGCAGTTCAGCCTGGGCAGTGTTAATTTTGCGAACCTTACGTTCGATGAAATCGTGTCCCTTTTTTTTTCTAAAGAATTATGTACGAATGTTGATGTTCAGTGATTTGAGAATAATAAAATCGTAGTTTTGAATGTAAGTAGATAATAGAATATCTATCGCATTTTATTATGACGAAACTGCCAGTTTAAAGTCTTAATTGAATTGTTTTAACTTTGCTTTGGAGTCAGAAATAAATATCAAAAATTTAATAAAATAAAATATGCATGATATCAGCGCCAATACGGTTTAAAAAAACTGTAAAGAAAATTTGACGTTTATAATGTCAATTTAGATAAGTCACATTATCAGCGTCACTTCCTATCTTCAATTATTTTCTATTAGGCTAATAAATGTAAAATAGCCATTCACGAGATCGTTGTAAATAAAATTAATTATAGAATAAAACGTGGTAAATTATATAATAGTAGTACCATTGATGTTTATATTAGAAGGAGATAGCAAGTTATAGCATATTTAAGATAACGTTGTAAAATAAAATTTACTAAAATGATTTATTTTAATTCACAAAACTATTCCTAATCCTCTCACGAGATTTTCTAAACTCCTCTATTCAGCCATTACCTTGCATACGTTTATAATTTAGAACTAACTTATCGTTATAATAAAAATCCGAGACACTGCACCAATCGCGTACCCAATTTTCCGTTTATAAAATGGCTGCATATTCATTTAACTGATGGAGAATTTAAAATAAATTAATCTGTGGAACCTGTACGTGTTCAATAATGGCTACTCTATTCTAATAACTTCACTCTATGATTCACAACTGACGTTAGAGCCGTTCGTCTTACCTGACGTAGCGTCTATTTACATCTTGGTTAGACATTCAATGTAAGCCATATCTTTTAGAGATGTTCATGTAGCTCCGCATGTTGTAGTCACTGCGGATCTACATGAACACTGCCGGAGTAGCCGTATTTTGTGACGGAACTAACCGATGCAAGGGTAATCGTTCGACACGCCATCTTTCTGTTTATCGACACTCAACTTATACTCTAGGGTGAGGGCCTGCCGATGCGTTACACAGTTTCCTGGATACTCCAGTCTCTCGCAAAGGAGCTTCTAATACGTGTTGTAACATAGTTATAAAATGATATTATATTATTACGTTAACATTTGTCGAAAGAAAAATATTTATTTATTGTTATTAATTTATTATGCAAATTATGAAAGCTCAAGACAAGGCTTTTTGCTGTCTCGCCATCTAACGTCGAGCTTTGAAAAGCTGTTGATGCTTTACAAAACTCTTTGCTTCAAGAGAATGTCGATGTCACTGCAGTTAGCCGTATGAAATTTACGTCAACTTATGAGAAAACTAAGTATTTATATTATAAGGGTTTTTTTTATGAATGTTACTATTTTTGAGTTTTTTTTTATTACAATGACTTCAACAATTTAGAGACTGATTTGAATGTAAGTAGATAATAGAATATCTATCGCATTTTATTATGACGAAACTGCCAATTTTAACACAAATACGAATGTATTAATTCAATTGTTTTAACTTTGCTTTGGAGTCAGTAATAGTATCAAAAATTTAATAAAACAAATTAAGCATGATATCAGTGCCAATACGGTTTAAAAAAAACTTTAAAGAAAATTTGACGTTTATAATGTCAATTTCGATAAGTCATATTAACAGCGTCACTTCCTATCTTCAATTATTTTCTAATATGTTAATAAATGTAAAATAGCCATTCACGAGATCGTTGTAAATAAAATTAATTATATAATACAACGTGGTAAATTATATAATAGCAGTAACATTGATGTTTATATTAGAAGGAGATAGCAAGTTATAGCATATTTTTTAAGATAACGTTGTAAAATAAAATTTACTAAAATGATTTATTTTAATTCACAAAACTATTCCTAATCCTCTCACGAGATTTTCTAAACTCCTCTATTCAGCCATTACCTTGCATACGTTTATAATTTTGAACTAACTTATCGTTATAATAAAAATCCGAGACACTGCACCAATCGCGTACCCAATTTTCCGTTTATAAAATGGCTGCATATTCATTTAACTGATGGAGAATTTCCAACAAATTAATCTGTGGAACCTGTACGTGTTCAATAATGGCTACTCTATTCTAATAACTTCACTCTATGATTCACAACTGACGTTAGAGTCGTTCGTCTTACCTGACGTAGCGTCTATTTACATCTTGGTTAGACATTCAATGTAAGCCATATCTTTTAGAGATGCTCGTGTAGCTCGGCATGTTGTAGTCACTGCCGATCTACATGAGCACTGCCGGAGTAGCCGTATTGTGTGACGGAACTAACCGATGCAAGGGTAATCGTTCGACACGCCATCTTTGTGTTTTTCGACACACAACTTATACTCTAGGGTGAGGGCCTGCCGATGCGTTACAGTTTCCTTGGTACTCCAGTCTCTCGCAAAGGAGCTTCTAATACGTGTTGTAACATAGTTATAAAATGATATTATATTATTACGTTAACATTTGTCGAAAGAAAAATATTTATTTATTGTTATTAATTTATTATGCAAATTATGAAAGCTCAAGACAAGGCTTTTTGCTGTCTCGCCATCTAACGTCGAGCTTTGAAAAGCTGTTGATGCTTTACATAACTCTTTGCTTCAAGAGAATGTCGATGTCACTGCAGTTAGCCATATGAAATTTACGTCAACTTATGAGAAAACTAAGTATTTATATTATAAGGGTTTTTTTATGAATGTTACTATTTTTGAGTTTTTTTTTATTACAATGACTTCAACAATTTAGAGACTGATTTGAATGTAAGTAGATAATAGAATATCTATCGCATTTTATTATGACGAAACTGCCAATTTTAACACAAATACGAATGTATTAATTCAATTGTTTTAACTTTGCTTTGGAGTCAGTAATAGTACCAAAAATTTAATAAAACAAATTAAGCATGATATCAGTGCCAATACGGTTTAAAAAAAACTTTAAAGAAAATTTGACGTTTATTATGTCAATTTCGATAAGTCATATTAACAGCGTCACTTCCTATCTTCAATTATTTTCTAATATGTTAATAAATGTAAAATAGCCATTCACGAGATCGTTGTAAATAAAATTAATTATATAATAAAACGTGGTAAATTATATAATAGCAGTAACATTGATGTTTATATTAGAAGGAGATAGCAAGTTATAGCATATTTAAGATAACGTTGTAAAATAAAATTTACTAAAATGATTTATTTTAATTCACAAAACTATTCCTAATCCTCTCACGAGATTTTCTAAACTCCTCTATTCAGCCATTACCTTGCATACGTTTATAATTTTGAACTAACTTATCGTTATAATAAAAATCCGAGACACTGCACCAATCGCGTACCCAATTTTCCGTTTATAAAATGGCTGCATATTCATTTAACTGATGGAGAATTTCCAACAAATTAATCTGTGGAACCTGTACGTGTTCAATAATGGCTACTCTATTCTAATAACTTCACTCTATGATTCACAACTGACGTTAGAGTCGTTCGTCTTACCTGACGTAGCGTCTATTTACATCTTGGTTAGACATTCAATGTAAGCCATATCTTTTAGAGATGCTCGTGTAGCTCGGCATGTTGTAGTCACTGCCGATCTACATGAGCACTGCCGGAGTAGCCGTATTGTGTGACGGAACTAACCGATGCAAGGGTAATCGTTCGACACGCCATCTTTCTGTTTTTCGACACACAACTTATACTCTAGGGTGAGGGCCTGCCGATGCGTTACAGTTTCCTTGGTACTCCAGTCTCTCGCAAAGGAGCTTCTAATACGTGTTGTAACATAGTTATAAAATGATATTATATTATTACGTTAACATTTGTCGAAAGAAAAATATTTATTTATTGTTATTAATTTATTATGCAAATTATGAAAGGTCAAGACAAGGCTTTTTGCTAACTGTCTCGCCATCTAACGTCGAGCTTTGAAAAGCTGTTGATGCTTTACAAAACTCTTTGCTTCAAGAGAATGTCGATCTCACTGCAGTTAGCCATATGAAATTTACGTAAACTTGTGAGAAAACTAAGTATTTAATAAGGGTTTTTTTAGGGGGTATGAATGTTACTATTTTTGAGTTGTTTTTTTATTACAATGACTTCAACAATTTAGAGACTGTTTTGAATGTAAGTAGATAATAGAAAATCTACCGCATTTTATTATGACGAAACTACCAATTTTAACACAAATACGAATGTCTTAATTCAATTGTTTTAACTTTGCTTTGGAGTCAGTAATAAATAGGTATCAAAAATTTAATGGAACAAATTAAGCATGATACCAGTGCCAATACGGTTTAAAAAAAACTTTAAAGAAAATTTGACGTTTATATTGTCAATTTAGATAAGTCACAATATCAGCGTCACTTCCTATCTTCAATTATTTTCTATTAGGCTAATAAATGTAAAATAGCCATTCACGAGATCGTTGTAAATAAAATTAATTATATAATAAAACGTGGTAAATTATATAATAGCAGTAACATTGATGTTTATATTAGAAGGAGATAGCAAGTTATAGCTTATTTAAGATATCGTTGTAAAATAAAATTTACTTATATTATTTTTTTTAATTCACAAATCATTCCTAATTCTCTCACGAGACTTTCCAAACTCCTTTATTTAGCCATTACTTTGCATAGGCTTATAATTTTGATCTAACTTATCGTTATAATAAAAATCCGAGACACTGCACCAATCGCGTACTCAATTTTCAGTTTATAAAATGGATACATATTCATTTAACTGATGGAGAATTTCCAACAAATTAATCTGTGGAACCTGTACGTGTTCAGTAATGGCTACTCTATTCTAATAACTTCACTCTATGTTAAACTGACGTTAAGGCCGTTCATCTTACCTGACGTAGCGTCTATTTACATCTTGGTTAGACATTCAATGTAAGCCATATCTTTTAGAGATGCTCATGTAGCTCCGCATGTTGTAGTCACTGCGGATCTACATGAGCACTGCCGGAGTAGCCGTATTGTGTGACTGAACTAACCGATGCAAGGGTAATCGTTCGACACGCCATCTTTCTGTTTTTCGACGCACAACTTATAGTTTAGAGAGTGAGGGCCTGCCGATGCGTTACACAGTTTCCTTAGTACTCCAGTCTCTCGCAAGGGAGCTTCTGATACGTGTTGTAACATAGTTATAAAATGATATTATATTATTACGTTAACATTTGTCGAAAGAAAAATATTTATTTATTGTTATTAATTTATTATGCAAATTATGAAAGCTCAAGACAAGGCTTTTTGCTGTCTCGCCATCTAACGTCGAGCTTTGAAAAGCTGTTGATGCTTTACATAACTCTTTGCTTCAAGAGAATGTCGATGTCACTGCAGTTAGCCATATGAAATTTACGTCAACTTATGAGAAAACTAAGTATTTATATTATAAGGGTTTTTTTATGAATGTTACTATTTTTGAGTTTTTTTTTATTACAATGACTTCAACAATTTAGAGACTGATTTGAATGTAAGTAGATAATAGAATATCTATCGCATTTTATTATGACGAAACTGCCAATTTTAACACAAATACGAATGTATTAATTCAATTGTTTTAACTTTGCTTTGGAGTCAGTAATAGTACCAAAAATTTAATAAAACAAATTAAGCATGATATCAGTGCCAATACGGTTTAAAAAAAACTTTAAAGAAAATTTGACGTTTATTATGTCAATTTCGATAAGTCATATTAACAGCGTCACTTCCTATCTTCAATTATTTTCTAATATGTTAATAAATGTAAAATAGCCATTCACGAGATCGTTGTAAATAAAATTAATTATATAATAAAACGTGGTAAATTATATAATAGCAGTAACATTGATGTTTATATTAGAAGGAGATAGCAAGTTATAGCATATTTAAGATAACGTTGTAAAATAAAATTTACTAAAATGATTTATTTTAATTCACAAAACTATTCCTAATCCTCTCACGAGATTTTCTAAACTCCTCTATTCAGCCATTACCTTGCATACGTTTATAATTTTGAACTAACTTATCGTTATAATAAAAATCCGAGACACTGCACCAATCGCGTACCCAATTTTCCGTTTATAAAATGGCTGCATATTCATTTAACTGATGGAGAATTTCCAACAAATTAATCTGTGGAACCTGTACGTGTTCAATAATGGCTACTCTATTCTAATAACTTCACTCTATGATTCACAACTGACGTTAGAGTCGTTCGTCTTACCTGACGTAGCGTCTATTTACATCTTGGTTAGACATTCAATGTAAGCCATATCTTTTAGAGATGCTCGTGTAGCTCGGCATGTTGTAGTCACTGCCGATCTACATGAGCACTGCCGGAGTAGCCGTATTGTGTGACGGAACTAACCGATGCAAGGGTAATCGTTCGACACGCCATCTTTCTGTTTTTCGACACACAACTTATACTCTAGGGTGAGGGCCTGCCGATGCGTTACAGTTTCCTTGGTACTCCAGTCTCTCGCAAAGGAGCTTCTAATACGTGTTGTAACATAGTTATAAAATGATATTATATTATTACGTTAACATTTGTCGAAAGAAAAATATTTATTTATTGTTATTAATTTATTATGCAAATTATGAAAGGTCAAGACAAGGCTTTTTGCTAACTGTCTCGCCATCTAACGTCGAGCTTTGAAAAGCTGTTGATGCTTTACAAAACTCTTTGCTTCAAGAGAATGTCGATCTCACTGCAGTTAGCCATATGAAATTTACGTAAACTTGTGAGAAAACTAAGTATTTAATAAGGGTTTTTTTAGGGGGTATGAATGTTACTATTTTTGAGTTGTTTTTTTATTACAATGACTTCAACAATTTAGAGACTGTTTTGAATGTAAGTAGATAATAGAAAATCTACCGCATTTTATTATGACGAAACTACCAATTTTAACACAAATACGAATGTCTTAATTCAATTGTTTTAACTTTGCTTTGGAGTCAGTAATAAATAGGTATCAAAAATTTAATGGAACAAATTAAGCATGATACCAGTGCCAATACGGTTTAAAAAAAACTTTAAAGAAAATTTGACGTTTATATTGTCAATTTAGATAAGTCACAATATCAGCGTCACTTCCTATCTTCAATTATTTTCTATTAGGCTAATAAATGTAAAATAGCCATTCACGAGATCGTTGTAAATAAAATTAATTATATAATAAAACGTGGTAAATTATATAATAGCAGTAACATTGATGTTTATATTAGAAGGAGATAGCAAGTTATAGCTTATTTAAGATATCGTTGTAAAATAAAATTTACTTATATTATTTTTTTTAATTCACAAATCATTCCTAATTCTCTCACGAGACTTTCCAAACTCCTTTATTTAGCCATTACTTTGCATAGGCTTATAATTTTGATCTAACTTATCGTTATAATAAAAATCCGAGACACTGCACCAATCGCGTACTCAATTTTCAGTTTATAAAATGGATACATATTCATTTAACTGATGGAGAATTTCCAACAAATTAATCTGTGGAACCTGTACGTGTTCAGTAATGGCTACTCTATTCTAATAACTTCACTCTATGTTAAACTGACGTTAAGGCCGTTCATCTTACCTGACGTAGCGTCTATTTACATCTTGGTTAGACATTCAATGTAAGCCATATCTTTTAGAGATGCTCATGTAGCTCCGCATGTTGTAGTCACTGCGGATCTACATGAGCACTGCCGGAGTAGCCGTATTGTGTGACTGAACTAACCGATGCAAGGGTAATCGTTCGACACGCCATCTTTCTGTTTTTCGACGCACAACTTATAGTTTAGAGAGTGAGGGCCTGCCGATGCGTTACACAGTTTCCTTAGTACTCCAGTCTCTCGCAAGGGAGCTTCTGATACGTGTTGTAACATAGTTATAAAATGATATTATATTATTACGTTAACATTTGTCGAAAGAAAAATATTTATTTATTGTTATTAATTTATTATGCAAATTATGAAAGCTCAAGACAAGGCTTTTTGCTGTCTCGCCATCTAACGTCGAGCTTTGAAAAGCTGTTGATGCTTTACATAACTCTTTGCTTCAAGAGAATGTCGATGTCACTGCAGTTAGCCATATGAAATTTACGTCAACTTATGAGAAAACTAAGTATTTATATTATAAGGGTTTTTTTATGAATGTTACTATTTTTGAGTTTTTTTTTATTACAATGACTTCAACAATTTAGAGACTGATTTGAATGTAAGTAGATAATAGAATATCTATCGCATTTTATTATGACGAAACTGCCAATTTTAACACAAATACGAATGTATTAATTCAATTGTTTTAACTTTGCTTTGGAGTCAGTAATAGTACCAAAAATTTAATAAAACAAATTAAGCATGATATCAGTGCCAATACGGTTTAAAAAAAACTTTAAAGAAAATTTGACGTTTATTATGTCAATTTCGATAAGTCATATTAACAGCGTCACTTCCTATCTTCAATTATTTTCTAATATGTTAATAAATGTAAAATAGCCATTCACGAGATCGTTGTAAATAAAATTAATTATATAATAAAACGTGGTAAATTATATAATAGCAGTAACATTGATGTTTATATTAGAAGGAGATAGCAAGTTATAGCATATTTAAGATAACGTTGTAAAATAAAATTTACTAAAATTATTTATTTTAAGTCACAAAACTATTCCTAATCCTCTCACGAGATTTTCTAAACTTCTCTATTCAGCCATTACCTTGCATACGTTTATAATTTTGAACTAACTTATCGTTGTAATAAAAATCCGAGACACTGCACCAATCGCGTACCCAATTTTCCGTTTATAAAATGGCTGCATATTCATTTAACTGATGGAGAATTTCCAACAAATTAATCTGTGGAACCTGTACGTGTTCAATAATGGCTACTCTATTCTAATAACTTCACTCTATGATTCACAACTGACGTTAGAGTCGTTCGTCTTACCTGACGTAGCGTCTATTTACATCTTGGTTAGACATTCAATGTAAGCCATATCTTTTAGAGATGCTCGTGTAGCTCGGCATGTTGTAGTCACTGCCAAGCTACATGAGCACTGCCGGAGTAGCCGTATTGTGTGACGGAACTAACCGATGCAAGGGTAATCGTTCGACACGCCATCTTTCTGTTTTTCGACGCACAACTTATAGTTTAGAGAGTGAGGGCCTGCCGATGCGTTACATAGTTTCCTTAGTACTCCAGTCTCTCGCAAGGGAGCTTCTGATACGTGTTGTAACATAGTTATAAAATGATATTATATTATTACGTTAACATTTGTCGAAAGAAAAATATTTATTTATTGTTATTAATTTATTATGCAAATTATGAAAGCTCAAGACAAGGCTTTTTGCTGTCTCGCCATCTAACGTCGAGCTTTGAAAAGCTGTTGATGCTTTACAAAACTCTTTGCTTCAGGAGAATGTCGATGTCACTGCAGTTAACCATATTAAATTTACGTAAACTTGTGAGAAAACTAAGTATTTAATAAGGGATTTTTTAGGGGGTATGAATGTAACTTTTTTCGAGTTGTTTTTTTATTACAATGACTTCAACAATTTAGAGACTGATTTGAATGTAAGTAGATAATAGAATATCTATCGCATTTTATTATGACGAAACTGCAAATTTTAACACAAATACGAATGTATTAATTCAATTGTTTTAACTTTGCTTTGGAGTCAGTAATAGTATCAAAAATTTAATAAAACAAATTAAGCATGATATCAGTGCCAATACGGTTTAAAAAAAACTTTAAAGAAAATTTGACGTTTATAATGTCAATTTAGATAAGTCACAATATCAGCGTCACTTCCTATCTTCAATTATTTTCTATTAGGCTAATAAATGTAAAATAGCCATTCACGAGATCGTTGTAAATAAAATTAATTATAGAATAAAACGTGGTAAATTATATAATAGTAGTAACATTTATGTTTATATTAGAAGGAGATAGCAACTTATAGCTTATTTAAGATAACGCTGTAAATAAAATTTACTAAAATTATTTATTTTAATTCACTAATTTTTCCTAATCCTCTCACGAGATTTTCCAAACTCCTTTATTTAGCCATTACTTTGCATAGGCTTATAATTTTGATCTAACTTATCATTATAATAAAAATCCGAGACACTGCACCAATCGCGTACTCAATTTTCTGTTTATAAAATGGATACATATTCATTTAACTGATGGAGAATTTCCAACAAATTAATCTGTGGAACCTGTACGTGTTCAATAATGGCTACTCTATTCTAATAACTTCACTCTATGTTAAACTGACGTTAAGGCCGTTCATATTACCTGACGTAGCGTCTATTTACATCTTGGTTAGACATTCAATGTAAGCCATATCTTTTAGAGATGCTCATGTAGCTCCGCATGTTGTAGTCACTGCGGATCTACATGAGCACTGCCGGAGTAGCCGTATTGTGTGACTGAACTAACCGATGCAAGGGTAATCGTTCGACACGCCATCTTTCTGTTTTTCGACGCACAACTTATAGTTTAGAGAGTGAGGGCCTGCCGATGCGTTACACAGTTTCCTTAGTACTCCAGTCTCTCGCAGGGGAGCTTCTGATACGTGTTGTAACATAGTTATATGATGATGCTATATTATTACGCTAATTCACGGTGTTTTTTTTTTAAATTATCATACAAATTATGAAAGCTCAAGACTAGGCTTTTCGGTAATTGTCCCGCCATCTAACGTCGAGCTTTGAAAAGCTTTTGATAATTAACAAAGCTCTTTGCTTCTAGATTCAAAAAACTTAGTATGAATGTCACTATAGTTAGTGTACGTTAAATATAATTATTGACTTAACAATTCAGTAATTATTCAAAATTATAATTGGGAACACTGCAAACTCTGTTCAATAGTTTTCAAGATATGAAACACACAACGGAATAGCACAATTATGTAGATTGAGTTATTATGAGTATTATGTCAAATCTTTAGGCAGAACAAGGAACATAACATTTGTTGCACTTTTATAAGTTTTATGAATACGGCTGCGTTTTAGATCTTGTATAGAATGGAAAGACGCTTGCCGCAACGCATATTGAATTCATCTTACAACCATTTTACTACTAAAAAAGAACTGGCCGTAGTAATATCAAAAGGTTTAAATGACAGCACTGCCATAACGTTTCAAAACTATCATGGTGTGACTGTGAAAAAGGGACAGATGTATCTGACTTGTATACATCTGTCCTTTACGCACTCTCGAAATAACCTTGCTCTAAGAGCTTATGGTTACCACCCTGGGCGGAAGCCCTACGGAATACTCGGCACGCGGGTCCGACTCGTATCGTATCTACTTGGCTGGTTATATTTTACTCCATTTAGCCTATTGTTTGTATTGTCAGCAATGGGTGGACAGTATAATCTAGACCAGTGGTGGGCAAACTTTCTTTTTGGGGGCCAGAAAGATTCAGAAATTTCAGAGGAGGGCCAAAATTATAGGCAAAATGCATTTTGTGTTGATACTTTTAATCATATTAAAACATTATAGCATTACACACTTGCAAAAAAGGTAAAAAATTACAATTTAACTTTTATTCGAAGGCCCTGCCATGAAAGGCGGAAAAGTAGAATCTACTTTATACTTCTGGACCGTCAAAATATAATTATTGAGGGCCATATATTAATTATGTCGAAGGACCGTCAGCGGGCCGGATTAAATGCTTTCTCGGGCCATAGCTGGCCCGCGGGCCGAGCTTTGCCCATCACTGATCTAGACACTCGTTAGTGAGTGATGTACAGCCAATGCAAGGAAGCCTAAAATTACATAAACATACTATTTTTTTCAAGATGACAAGTTAAAAATCCAATATCTAAGCAAACAATAAGTTATTTTAAGTCAATAGACGAAATTTTTACATGACCCTATACCCTGTGCTTGTCACCCTTCTAGATCAAGAGAGATAGTGGTCAAGCGCGAGCCTATAAAAGATAAAAAAAAACTCTTCTTCGTCGAACTTGGCGCCTTTTTCACATTTATGATTTTTTCGAGCTTGGTATTTCGATGTATTTATGTTTGTTAACTTATAAAACCTACTCTTTTTTAAAATTCTGAATCAATATAAGTAATATACCCTAGTGAGTCCGGCAACTTCAGGTAACAATTTTCGAGGACGACGAGAGTGTTTATTCTGTGAACTTTCTATTTTGTGGTACGGGGGCTGTTCACATACAAAGTTGCGATGTTTCCACGCATGTTATAGCCACTGCATGGAAGCAGCGCAACTGCCGGAGTTACCGCATAGTATGGAAGAGGTAGCCGTCGCATGTGATTACCCTTCACGCCCTCTTTCTCTAATTCGACAAACAAATTAAGAAAGCTCAAAACTGGTATTTTGGGTCTAGTCTCGCCATCTAACGTCGAACTTTCAAAAGCTTTAGTAGGTTCGTAAAGTTGTTTACTTCTAGATTTAAAGGGCCGAGCGTGGATGTCACTACAGTGCAGTGTAAGTATTCACGAATCGAATGGTGATGTTAAGGTTTATTAATACGGTTGCCGCATAAGCGGTTGGGTTATATATATTTTAATATGGATACGACATCTTGGTTACGTATTCTATGAACCATAATTATTTCTTAATAATTGGTGAATTTTTATTATCTAGTAGTCTATTCTTCATTGCATCTAGGTAATACCTATATTCAATGTAAGCCATATATCTTATGAATTACTTAAGTATTATTGCAACTGTGCTGTTTGCAAGTTGCTGCATTGTGTGGCGGATCTAAACGTCGCAAAGGTTATCTTCCAACACGCCATCTTTCTGTTTTTTGACGCAAAAATGATGAAAGTTCAAGCATAGGATTTTTGGTCCTATCTCTATTAGGGACACGAAAAAAGTATCGATACTTTGTGGTATCGACTACATTTCCATTCGATACCGATACTTTTGTACTCGATACTTTGCATACGATACTTTTATTCAATGAGTACTTTTTGGTAGGTATTGTATAACCGACCTTAAGGCTTATGTTTATGGTTATGGCAACGCCATCTAGTTCACTCGTTCTGAACCTACTGGGCACTTTAATTTATATGCCTGAATTACTAAATAATTTAATTTGATTTATATTTTTCTTTAATTTTTGAAGTTACAGTTGTCTTTTTCTATTATTGTATTAAAGTTGTGTAACAATACCGTTTGTCTTTTCATATCCTGCCCTACTGAATTTAAACTGACGTTATCACATCATCAGCCTATTAATGTTCCCATTGGTGAAACACAGGCCTCCTCTCTGTGAGTGGGAATGGGCTTGTTCCGGCTAATCGACCGATTTTGACGGGACTTTCACAAGCAGAAAGATAACTGATGGTATAAGGAGTAGGCTAGTTTTATTTTAGAAAAAGAATTACGGTTCCACTTAGATAAATAAAAATCATGTTTTTTTTAGAGATTATGCGCACGAAGTTGCGGGCAACAGGCAATAAGGCCTTTATGACGAAGTTTCTTACGTCCTCTATATATAACTTCAAGGAAAATGGTAAGTTTTTCGAGAAATTGATATATTAAGCACTAGCTGTTCCCCGCGGCTTCGCTCCCGACCACCCCAAAGTACCCGTTTTCGGGATTAAAAAATATCCAATGTCACTCAGGAATAATGTAGCTTTCTATTGGTGAAAGAATTTTTAAATCTGTCCAGTAGTTTCGGAGCCTATTCGGTACTAACAAACAAACAAAAAAATCTTTCCTCTTTATAATATTATTATTATTCTTGTATAGATTAAATCATTTTAAAAACACACGCGTTGAATATTTCAATTCAACGCGTATGTTTTCACCTTGTTCTACATATTATAGAACTCGCTTGCAAATTGCGAAACGTAAAGGGTAAAATCAAACCTTGATCCTTGAAAAGTTTTAGATATTGCACCTTATCCACCTACTAATAAGTTATCATTGACAATCTAGTAGGCGTGCTTTCCTGTCTAGCTGAATGAAAGGCAAACATAGTGATTCTATTATTATAATTTTCTCCATTCGATGCAAACTCGTGTGGAGTGCTATTTCGGTGACATCGAGAGCTTGAATAGCCATCCAATGTTATGCAGTATTCGATTATTGGATAATGTGATTTTGCATTCAATGAAAATAAATAATGCAACTATCTATTTCCAGGTTTTTTTTAGATGAAAGGATTGTATCACAATCCTTTGTCTACTAGATTTTTTTTTTTAAATTAACTTTGCGATATTCATGCCCTCATAAAGAGATGTCTTTGTTGTTTTAAAATTAATTTTCTAAATTTGTTATGAAAAAATAATTTGACTAAATAATTCATTGGATGTTTCTTGAAGGGTATCTATTTCAGTTACACAAGATTCAAATAGAACCTTATTAATTGTAAGTGGCTGTAACGTATATAATCAGGTTGACTTTGAGCAAATGTTTTTCAGAAGTGGAAAGCCTTAAAATAGATTCGCGCAATACTTTTGTGTTTGCACTTAACCTTGCTAAGATAAAGGCACAAAACGGGTTAGCAGAAAAACTTTGGCGGTGATGAAATTACCAACTATATTTATAAGCACTTTATTTTCATAGAGCTTTATTCACAGTAGGCGATACAACACAAATGTAGGGGAGCGTTGAAAGAGATTTTATATAGGCAAGGTAGCAAGGGGCGGCGGGTTCCATTCATCGACGAGGCGCAGACTGCGCGGGGCGCGAGCGGGGCGCGGGGGGACGCTCCAGATCACCTAGTACCTAACCCAGTCGCGCGCAGAGAGCACATCTCGAGGGAGCTCCGCGAATCAAAAGAAAAATCCAAAAATAAAAACAATTTAGTGCTTCTGGTTATTGTGCAGTGTTTGCTCCGGTGCGTGCTTAAGAATATTGTGATATAGTGCCAACCGTGCTTCCTCTTTCGGGATATGTCACAACCTTTTGCGCTTTAAGGTACCTAGCTATTTTAATTTTATTAATACTTAAGATTCTTATGAAACGCACAAGCTTGATATATCCAAAAGTGCTGGGATTGATTACTGTGGTTATTGAGCTTTCTAGAAATAGAGCTTTTGCGTCTTAAAAGCTGATGTTATTCCCTGGATGTTTAATTTTGGACCACTGGTCATGACATAGCAGGGTGTATCTATGAGATTCGTTGAATATCTGAGCTTATTTCATGGAATTCAGCATTTGACGTCGTTGCCTGTAGTTTCATGGTCAGACCCGTGGGCGGACGGAGGTGTTGAGTTTCGAGCTCTCGGAGGGCGAGGGGGAGTGCGCGGCGCGCGGGGGCGGGCGTGGGCACAAGCTCCGCGCATTTCACCCCCTCCCCGTATTGATCGCTCAATTTTCAAACGTATTTCCTAAATATTGTCACTATAAAACATTAATATCTATGAATTGCAACTGCGCTGGGTTATAGAATTGGTGGCCAAGGTTCTGGATCGTTGAATTGCGAGGCAGGTAGGTTGTGTATGTGTCTTGTTGTTCGCCTTGTTCAGTAGAAAACAGTTGAGTTTGACTCGAGCGCTGTAATGGCGAGGTATTACGCCTAGAATGGAATCTTCTGATTCAGTATCTGCAGAAAATTACCTGAAATTTAAGCATGGTGAATTCGTGATTGATATAAGTTACGTGAATTCGTTTCTTCACAAGATTTATGCGCCCCCATGAAACAGATAACGCGTTAGCTTTAAGTGTGTGTGACAAGGTGGCATTAATAGAACCTATTTATAGATCCGATACGAATGAATTTAATGAATCTGCTTAATGAAGCTTACATTTCTTTATCGACCAGTTTTAGTCGAACGTCGATGTTTTAGGGTTATCATTGTTTAGTAATTCTGTGTGGGTGCAGTGCGTGTCATTGTTTTTTTTTTAAATTTAATTTTGAATCTGCTTAAAGATTCTAGAATTAGATATCGAGGTCCTTAGTTTTCAATACTGTATTTTAGAAGTCTACTTCTTCATGATTCAGTCAATGTCTACCTAACTCAGACC
The DNA here is from genome assembly GCA_945859665.1 of Anorthoa munda. NCBI lineage: Eukaryota > Metazoa > Arthropoda > Insecta > Lepidoptera > Noctuidae > Anorthoa > Anorthoa munda. The sequence goes on along the minus strand of OX243902.1, from coordinate 14,545,152 downwards.
TAGGTACGTTCTGAGTATACGAGTACGTATACTAGGTCTTGGTTTGAAAAACCTATGGTAAATGAAAAGTTAGTCATTTAGTATGCTTACAACAAAGCCCAGGACATCCTAACTGCGTAGAATGCGCGGTTTCGTGCGTCGTGAATGAAAACCAGATCAACAAGTAGCTAGTAACATTGGCTTTCTAACGCGCATGCGTCTCATAAAATCTTAACAATTTCCAATATGGCTGCTTTATGGACTATGACTTAATTCTTATGGCGACATCATGCACAAACAGAAATGGTATTTGTAATGCACCAGAAAATATAAACATAGGTACTACGCGTCACTGATGATACAATAAGTAGTTTTAGTCTCTGCTACGACTAAAGCTTCATGAATGCTACGCCGTAGGTTGCTACGCCTACGACGTAGTTCTGTGCTTTCGTAGCGCTACGCCCTTACCATAGGATTAAATTTTAACTACTAGAAAAGGCCCTTTTAAAGTCTTACGTCCTTATCATTTTGACTGTCCATTGCTCTGTCTTCTGTCCTCTGAACAGCAGAGGATAGATGTGTATGGAAAAGAGAGACTGATGCCCAGCTATGGGACATTACAGGGTAGACAGTTAGATAGTGCCTTGCATGTTATGCACGGGTTAATATAAGAGTGGTCCAGCCCACATTTCTCAATAAAATGTGTAGTGTTTCTAATAGCGCTGATATGTCTTACGAAGTATCTTAGTATGCTTATTTTTTATTGCTGCTACCTAGATGAATCTCATATAGATGTATATTTAAAATAACGACTTAATTTGATTTTGGTATGGATGTTATCGTCATATCTTATGACCGAGACAATTATAAATGTGATCCAACTGTTATCTGAGCGTCTACTATACAAAGATATAAGAACATACGAGTACATTATTGTAGTGCACATTATACTCGGTACCGATTTTACTTAGTTCTTAGATACTTTAGGTAGGCAATATGCTTTCCTTGCTTGTAAAGGGTCTATTTTTAACCGACTTACCAAAAAGGAGGAGGTTCTATGTTCGACTTCAAATACGTTTTTTTTTTTTTAAATTATTACATAAACTTTCACCAATATCTCCGTCATTTTGGGACCGATTTTGAAAATTCTTTTTTTTTTTGCAAGAGTATGTTCCCAAATTGGTCCCATTTTAATTTGGTGAAGATCTGATTAAGGACTTCGAAGATATACAACAGAACTCTTCAATAAATAACGGCAAAGCTCTCGGGATTGCTGCAATCGCATGTTTGTTCATTGTTTATACCATTTCATAACATAACATCACGCCAGTACGCTCTTAAGGGGTACGCAGATCTCTCATTTCACCGGTTATGTTCAAGTTTCATGATATTTGGGTAATCTATTCTGGCGTTATAGGTACCTTACTAAACAACTTGCCTATTAGGTAGGTACAACAAAAAAGTGAAAAATAAGAAAACATTTTTGCAAAAAAATACTACCGATTTCCAAATAAAAAACTACAAAGTGAAAAATAACTTTATTTTTGGAAGTCGGTGTCTACAACGCAAAAAATTGGTACCTACCAAAGACACCGACTTCCTAAAATAAAGGTATTTTTCACTTTGTAGTTTTTCATTTGGAAGTCGGTAGTATTTTTTTGCAAAAAACTTTTTTTTCACATAGGTACTTTATGGAAGAATATACTAAAAAGTTCTGGTTTTCATTTCGTTTATTTTTAAGATGTCCTGGGTTTTAAATAATATGTTTACTAAGTCGTGTAAAGTCGTGTGAGCAGACATTGTAATTGCACCGAGACGAATAATACGTGAATAGATACGTGACTCGAAGGCGAGGCGGTTATGAAGTCTGCGATGACGAGTGGCCCTCGTGAATCAAACGACGATTTTTAACACTTTCTCGATAAGATAATCACTAAATTTTGTAACAAGTCATTGTAAAAAAACAAAAGCCAGCTCGCGAATTCGCATCCTCCGACTGCACAGCATGATTTTCAGCAGCCGGGTTTTTGATATTTAAATTAACATTATTTATTTTTTATTTACAACTTTTTAGTTATCATTTTTTTTCGAATTATTTTTAAACTGGTACTGCTGGTAGGTATATATTTTTGCAACCACATATTAAAACTCTTTATTTTGATACCCCACCCGATGGGATAGGAAGAAAATAAAATTGGGACCCACACAATATAGCTGGTAAAAAACGGCTGCATAATGTTATGTTATTTGAAAAAGAGGCAAGCTGCCAAACAGCATAATATAAAAAAAAACTGAATATTTTTTATTTACACATATATTTGTTTCTTTGTGTATCGTTTCATACCTACTCAATTAATTACCCCAGTTTAAACATCACAAAACTATTCTATAATATATCCTAAAATATAGAAGAAACGCTCACCATAGAAATTGAACCAATAACGTATAGTTGAACTAATTGGAACAAATGTGAATAAAAAAGTAACGGATTATTTTAGAAGGCCAAAAAGCCCATAGACCATTTTTAGGGTTCCGTACCCAAAGGGTAAAAACGGGACCCTATTACTGAGACTTCGCTGTCCGTCTGTCTGTCTGTCTGTCTGTCTGTCTGTCACCAGGCTGTATCTCATGAACCGTTATAGTTAGAAAGTTGAAATTTTCACAGATGATGTATTCCTGTTGCCGCTATAACAACAAATACTAAAAACAGTATAAAATTAATATTTAAGGGGGGCTCCCATACAACAAACGTGATATTTTTGTCGTTTTTTGCTCGATATTAATAACGGCAACAGGTAGACGCTTGAAATATTCACAGAATATTTAGATGTATATTCTCTTCAAAAAATAATAATTATTAAATTAAAATAAAATAAATTAAACAAACGTGATATTTTTGCAGTGTTTTGCGATAATGGTACGGAACCCTTCGTGCGCGAGTCCGACTCGCACTTGGCCAGTTTTTTTTCTATCCTTTTCTCTAATCCATTGTTCCTTAGTGTTGCCGCAGTACGTTTTCTTATTTCATTCTGACCTGTCCCATGCAAATGTCGTTTGTGCTAAATTTTATCTTACTAATATTATAAATGCGAAAGTTTAGATGTGTGTAAGTTTGTTACTCAATCACGCCAGAACGGCTGAACGAATCTGGATGAAATTTGGCACAGAGATAGATTATAGTCAGGATATATAACACTAAGGATAGTTTTATCCCGGTAATAAGTTCCCTCGGGATAATTCTAGACATTCAGGCGGGCGAAGCCGCTGGCAGAAGCTAGTAAGGAATAAAGTTGTTCCAGCAAAAAATGCAGTGAAACTAAAACTTTACGAGGGTTAAACAACAACTAATATTTGGGCAGCAAATATTTTTTCACACCTTGTAGGTCGTGCTGATTCTCACACTTCATTATTTTCCTAACTGTTTCATACCTATAGTAATTTCAGTGGAAAACACTGACGGGGTATATTTTAGTATCGTTAATATCCGAGTATGGCCTTTAAAAAATTATTATCATATCAGAAAATATAAATATAAATGTAGGCTCTCATGAGCATAAAAACATAACTTTACTAGCTAAACAACCCTACGCACAAATTTAATTTAAAAGTATGCGGTTTGTTAATACTTTCATAACATTCTTTGACTCATCTTGAGAACTAACAAAACTAACTAACAAAGAGAATCACGTGTGGACGTTTTGTACACAATTTAATAAGAAATAGAATTGCCGTAGCATGAATTGCCAACCAAAGAATTCCCAACAACAACCAAAACACAGCAAAGCTTTTGATGAAAATTAAGAAAAACCTGATTTTTGGGTCATTCAATGGCCAATATTTTTTTGGCTATGTTATCGTTGCGGACTTTTCACACGGCATAGTTAATATAATAATCGTTTCTCTGTCTACGATAATAATAAACAAAATGCCGGCGAAAGGAGATTTTTTCTCGCAGCAAATGTCTTATTTCAAAATGAAATAAGACATTGGGTATCAAAATGAAGGATTTTAAGAGCTAATTACAAAAATACATACCATTTATATAAAACTAATACGGAAAAAAAATTATAACTAAAATGTTGAAAATAAAAAAAATAAAAAAAGTTTTCATTTATGTATCAAAAACCCGACTGTTTAAGAAGCGAACTAAAAAGCTGTAAACAAAAAAAAATCATGCTGTGCAGTGGGAGGATCAGGTGGTCAGCCAGTTTGCGATTATGTATCCTCCGACTGCACAGCATGATTTTTTCTTGTTTACAGCTTTTTAGTTCGCTTCTTAAGCAGTCGGGTTTTTGATACTTAAATTAACTTTTTTTTATTCTTATCATGTCATTTTAATTGGCGTGTAGTGCGTTTAAAAATTTTTCATTCTAAATAACTTAGTAATTAAGTATTGCTGATTAACTTGACACTTTTACTTCTATTTATATTTGTGTATGAATGGACAAAAGAGAACCCAACCGTACCAGACGGTTTGAAATTTTCGAACTCGCTGCACTTGCTTCAGCTTTTTTTTAGTTTTCTGTGGTAGGTATTCGATAAAATAGGTAGCTCAGAAGTGTATGTACTCCTACTTCTCTATAAATTCTGAATTATCAAAAGAAAATCCGTCTTACCCTTGACAATGGGCTAAATTTGCCGATTCCGTGTATCGAATAGAACTCGTACCGATGTGAGGTAGAGGGCTGCTAAGCTCAGCGTAGAGTCATAGATAAACGGTATTGCTCACAGGCGTACCTACGAAAAGATAATAGCAGACCTGGTACTGGTACCTTATTTTTTTGGATTCTGGGGATTCCTTCAAAAAGCGCCTGGGCTTATAGAACAAAGACCAGTGAGTGTGGGATTTTTAAGTCACTAAAACCACCCCAGTGATCACCATCAGCTCATGGAACCTCTTAAAAGCTCCCCGCGACCATCTAAAAGATCACCCCCGAACCCCCTCAACAACGCACATGCCTGGGGAGACTGAAAAAGCGTCTCCCCTGAGCCTCGCTGTGCACGTGATCACTATGCCACCGTCTTTCCTGGAGTCACTTAGTGGGTGGACAGAGTCCCCAATCTGAACCCCGGAGGGGTCTTGGTACCTAGTCTTCTGTGTCTAGTTTCGATGTATCTCGAATAAATGAAGTGTGATAATCAACTCCGAATACTCCTTGTCTTTTGCGAGGTGGAACAGCTCAGCAGCATTCGTGACTCCAATATATTCACAAATGATTAGGTAGCTTTTTTCTTCAGTCAATCTCACGTTTCACTGCTTTGCTCGTCATTATCAGTTCAGTCTTAGACGTGCCGAAAAACGTGTCCCAGGAAGGTAGTCTTTCTTCGTCAACCAAGCTCTTATTATCTGCTATTTCTACAGTTGCGGCATTCACCAGTATATTGAAACTGAAACCCACTCGTTGCATCGCGTGCAGTGACATGAACCCCTTTGTAATACAACCATACTCAGCTTGAGGGTTAAGCAAGAAAACTAAACTATCGTCACTGCATTAGATATATGTACCTACCTATTATAGTTCTAACGGTAACTTATTAGAGCTACCTTTCCATCAATGTACTACAACATCCAATCAACCGGCCAAGCGGTTTTCCAACTAAGTTGGTGTCGGCTTCCAGTCTAACCGGATTCAGCTAAGTGGGTACCAGTATTTTACATGGAGCGACTGCCTATCTGACCTCCAGAACCCAGTAACTGGGTAAAACTTGCCAAGACTGTTATCAGATTTCAGGATTTTGACTACTCGTAACATCTGTCAAAGATCTTTAGATGACAGCCGGGACCAACGGCTTAACGTGCTTGTCGAGACACGGAGGAATCTCGATGTTTTAAGGCGCAGATACCACTGAGTAGCTGATTTTAAAATGAAATCACGTCTAAACGGCTAGTCGTATTTTTTTGGAAAAAATATACCTATGTTACATTAAAACATTTTCTTTATAATTTGATCTAAGAAAATGTTGAGTTTTATTCGTATAACATAATGATGTGCGTAACGCCAGCTTCCTCATAAGTTGTAGAATAATTCTATCTATGCTATTATTTAAGGTATAATAGCAGCAATCAAAGTTCCGAGTCTTAATTTAGCTGCCACAAAAACTTCGTTATTATGAGTCGTTTAGTATGTGTTAGCTGGAGTGACGTCACCCCAGCTTCCTCATTCAATACAGGCAAACCAGTGAGGTTAGGGTTTTGGACTATAGTCAAATAAATAAGGCAAAATAGCTGCACATGGAAGGCAAGAACTGAACGATAATACTTAAACAGTTTTGAAACTATGATACAAAAACGTGTGTGTAAGCTGGAGTGACGTCACCCCAGCTGCCATGTCATATCTTCCGAACAAAAGAAGATATGATGATGTATCATAGTTCCAAAATTAAGGTATAATAGCTGCCATTGGCAGCAAAATTTTCAAGTCTCTGGTCAAAATACTATATAAGTTATTAAACCGACTAATATGTGTAAGCTGGAGTGACGGCACCCCAGCTGCTCATGTCATATCTTCCGAACGAAAGAAGATATGATTATGCATTATAGCTTAAAACATGAGAAATAATAGCTGCCATAGGCAGCAAAACTTTCAAATGTCTAGTCCTTATAGTTTCCACGTAGTAAACAAAAATATAGTTTCCGCGTCAAAAAGATCAAATTATTACTTCGGAGGAGGTACGGAGCGGCGTTGCCGTCCCGTGCGCTATATCATCAGTTTAACGCACTAGAAACTAGCAAACTAGACTGGGAGCCTACTTCACACTTTAATGTACTATCCAAGTATATAGGATTTTTATAGTCATATTGTTTATTTAAACATAGGATGAAAGAAAATCCAAAAATCGAAGTGTAACAATTTCGTATATTTTTGTCATAAATTATTTTTTTGGTACTATTTACAGTCTTTGAAATCAGATAAAATATGATTAGTATAAATCACAATTATTCTTTAGAATCAGATGAGTAAGTAAAGTGCGTTTCAAGAAAGAATACCCTTCGCCGTAATGTTGGCACCATTGCTTTTCATTGAAGAAATGGATTTTGCAAGCAATAGATCAAGACAATGACAAGACAACCTAACAGTGACATGTAAACTGAAAAAAAAACGTAACAAAATTTTATTTTCGCGGGCTAACTTTCCACGTCCACTTTAACCGAACTACAGAGAACATGTCAAAAAATAAAACCGGCCAAGTGAGAGTCGGACTCGCACAAGATGGGTTCCGTACCATTATCGCAAAAATCGGCAAAAATATTATGTTTGTTGTATGGGAGCCCCCCTTAAATATTTATTTAATTCAATTTTAATATTTGTTGTTATAGCGGCAATAGAAATTCTGTGAAAATACAATTGTCTAGCTATCACGTTTTATGAGATACAGCCTGGTTACGGACGGACAGACAGACAGACGGACCTTAGTAATAGGGTCCCGTTTTTACCCTTTGGGTACGGAACCCTAAAATACAATAATAGTAGTTCTCTCGTCGTGTACTGTTGATAAGAATCCACTTTTTAATATTACATTTATAGTTCCATTAAAGTTCAGTCGGCTCTCAGTCTATATCTTCAATAAAAAAATATTTTGAGCGCAAGTTAAAATGACTTCTAATAAAATCCCTGCTAAGTGCAAACTTGGTTGCTATAATGTAGCGCACGGAACGGCAACGCCGCTCCGTACCTCCTCCGAAGTAATAATTTGATCTTTTTGGCGCGGGAACTATATTTTTGTTTACTACGTGGAAACTATAAGGACTAGACATTTGAAAGTTTTGCTGCCTATGGCAGCTATTATTTCTCATGTTTTAAGCTATAATGCATAATCATATCTTCTTTCGTTCGGAAGATATGACATGAGCAGCTGGGGTGCCGTCACTCCAGCTTACACATATTAGTCGGTTTAATAACTTATTTAGTATTTTGACCAGAGACTTGAAAATTTTGCTGCCAATGGCAGCTATTATACCTTAATTTTGGAACTATGATACATCATCATATCTTCTTTTGTTCGGAAGATATGACATGGCAGCTGGGGTGACGTCACTCCAGCTTACACACACGTTTTTGTATCATAGTTTTAACACTTTTTAAGTATTATCGGTCAGTTCTTGCCTTCCATGTGCAGCTATTTTGCCTTATTTTTTTGACTATAGTCCAAAACCCTAACCTTACTGGTTTGCCTGTATTGTATGAGGAAGCTGGGGTGACGTCACTCCAGCTAACACATACTAAATGACTCATAATAACGAAGTTTTTGTGGCAGCTAAATAAAGACTCGGAGCTTTGATTGCTGCTATTAAACCTTAAATAATAGCATAGATAGAATTATTCTACAACTTATGAGGAAGCTGGCGTTACGCACATAACATAATGTAATTAATTTCTAAAGCTATGTCTAACACGGATCAGAATGTTGGGCTGTGAAAAAGATGGATGAAAGTATGATGAAGCATGTAGCAGAGAAGAGAATGTTGAGATGGATGTGCGGCGTGACGAGATTGGATAAAGTGAGAAATGAGTATATTAAAGGCAGTTTGAAAGTGGCGCTGGTGGCAGAAAAGTTGAAAGGAAACCGTTTGTCCTGGTATGGTCATGTGATGAGGAGGGATGAAATGCATGTTACTAAAAGAGTTATGGATATAAATGTGGATTGATGGAGAGGGAGAGGAAGGCCAAAGAAAAGATAGATGGACTGTGTGAGGAGTGATATGAAAGAAAAGGGAGTCAGTAATAACATGACGGGGGACAGGTCGGTATGGAAGAAGCAAACGTGTTGCGCCGACCCCGAGTAACATGGTATAAGGGCAGGAAGATGATAATGTCTAACACGGACAAAAAAACGACAATCGCGCAAAAACCACCGGGCGTATTTTAATGAAATTGTCACCGTCTCAAAGACAATTTAATAATATACATTTTGATCGAAGGTTTTTTTTTTTGAAGTCATAGAATATTAAGGAAAGTACAAAATACTTATGAATTTTGGGTCGCGCGGGTGTGAAACGAGTGAGCCTTTTGTTCCCTCAAGGTCGTTGACGACTGTCGTCGTCTTAAGATGGTCACCCATCCATGAACCAACCTCAGCGAGCGTTGCTCAACTTTGATGATTGACCCGTGCGGCAGTTGTTTTATTATTCGGTCACCCCCCCTTTGATATTAACAAAAATCTATTAAAAACGTGCTAACGTTTTTTTAAGCCATCATAAATAAGGTGCCAGCATTGCAGCCATGTCTGTTTTTAACCCCCGACGGAAAAAGAGGTGTGTTATGAGTTAGACGTGTGTTGCTGTGTATATGTGTGTCTGTCTGTGGCATCATAGCGTCCAAACGAGTGAACCGATTTTGATTTAGTTTTTATTGTTTCGAGAGTGTTCTTAGCTATGCTTGAATAATTTCGGTTCAGCCGTTCAAAAGTTATGGGCATTTCACTATTTAAATCGGGGTGTTTTCGCAAGATATCGTGTCATAATCACGTGTTCAATAGATTGCCGATCGAGCGTATCTACTATGCACTAGATAAATTATGTAGCATGAAATAAAAATATATCGGGGTTTATTTAAATTTTGAAATTTTACTTGTGTCCATTTAAAGAATAAATGCTAAGATATTGTGTCATAATCACGTGTTCAATAGATTGCCGATCGAGCGTATCTACTATGCACTAGATAAATTATGTAGCATGAAATAAAAATATATCGGGGTTTATTTAAATTTTGAAATTTTACTTGTGTCCATTTAAAGAATAAATGCTAAGATATTGTGTCATAATTACGTGTTCAATAGATTGCCGATCAAAGCGTATCTACTATGTACTAGGTAAATTATGTAGCATGAAATAAAAATATATCGGGGTTTATTTAAATTTTGAAATTTTACTTGTGTCCATTTAAAGAATAAATGCTAGCTGAGACCTTAAACAAGTGACATTCTATAATTAAATGAAAGTGATGCGGTAGCGATTGGCAAAACGTCAAAATGTATGGGATTTCCGAGCGCTGTCGGAATTTCACGATTAACCATTGCCATCGCTGACGTCCAATGAAATATGTCTAGAGCTTTGGACACTCTACACTCACAGACAAGAACTACATCACATACAATACTCCCACATGCACAACATCAAGCACTCACCAATTTAATTGTTACTACTTAAATTTTATACTATTTTAATTTTTTGCTATTTTATTTCTTTTCACTATTTTAATTTTGTAATATTTGTTATTGTTCTTTTGTAACCCACACTGTATTCTGGAAAGCTGTCGTCTCCCTCTTGGAGGAGGGCGTTTATAGCTGCGACGCAGTTTAAAGAAAACAATTTGTAAAATGTGTATTTGTTCCAATAAATAAATAAATAAATTGTTGGTATAGCTACCTCCACTTCATTCCCAACATTTGCCTTTTTCTGCAGATAGTATGTGAACTTCTTCTCGCTGTACCAATCTTTCTCTTTAACTCAAAATTTTTCTGTGTTGGAAAATATCTCTTCAACGAAACTCTCGGAGCAGCTGATAGTCTGTAGTAATAACGATTTTAGATAGATATTTATATTATGCATTTTCTAGGAACTGTTACGCGATAGTTACTAGGAATAAGCTTCGTAGTACGCTATTCAATATTTTGCTATCAATGTCACGCTGCTGTTACGAACTTAGATAGGTACAATTATTCTCTAAGTTTATAAGAAAAACATTAGGTATAACAAAAAAAAACCACTTCCAAAAAAAACACAACAAAGTGAAAAATCACTTTCTTTTCAGAAGTCGGTGTGTTTAGATATTATTGAGTTTCGTTTTTCGACTGCGATTTCGGAAAAGAAAGTTGTGTATTAAGTGTTTTTTTTGGAAGTCGTTTTTTTTTTGTTAAACATATTTTAATTTTCTGTTTTTGGTTTTGGTACCTCAAATTTCCATGTAAAATAAATTATAGCCAACGTACATCTCATGACGATTCCAATAAGCCCAAATACGACTAGAATACACTGTTTTATAAAGGTGTTTCAGTGCCACCTTCCGGCTTTATCATCAGATCAGTTCATTTTCATCAGTACCATTTTTTTATAATTATTGGCTTTATTTGCTCGCGCTTGACCGCTATCTCACCTGATGGTAAGCGATGATGTGGTCGACGGTGTAACACGCTTGCCTAGAAGTAACCTATTCACTCTTGACTTAAAGACCCCGAGCGAGATTGTAGCTATCTGGAAACACAGACTCCGGCAGGAAATTCCACTCCTTAGCTGTACGCATAATGAAAGTATTTCCAAATCGTTTAGTGCGTATGGGTGGGATGTCCACCATGTACCGATGGCGCATCGCCGTACTTCTTGTAGTCCGATGATGAAACGGGCTAGGCGGAATTAGATCATGCAATTCCATCGCACACTCTCCGAAATGCAACCGATAAAAAATCGACAAGCTGGCAACTCGACGACGATGTTCAAGGCTCTGGAGCTTTGACTCGACCAGTGCCTCATTGCCAATGAGCCTCTTGGCCCGTTTTTCGATCGACTCTAGTGCATCAAGCTGGTATTTGGCAGATCCGTCCCAGAGATGATATCTTAGACCCGTGACATACTTATATTTAAGGAGTTCCAGTGGCCATCTGTGGTCTTCTCATCAGTTCCACTTCACAAAATGATACTTTCTGAGTGCAAATGATTGCATTGTTGATGAAAATACGAAAATCGCCTTACATATTTGAGGAATTACCTCGATATCCATGGGATCCCATCATCAGATTCTGACTTGGTGACAATGGGACCATTTCAGAAGTATACCCTAACAAACACAAAAAAATATTAAAAATCAGTCCACAATTGACGGAGAAATCCGTGAACATACATTTAAAAAAAACACATACATTCGAAAAAAGAACCTCCTTCTTTTTCGGAAGTCGGTTAAGAAGTAAATTCCATTGAGTATTACCTCACACTTGACGTGACGTGATTTATATCATACTAATAGGCGATTTAAACTGCAAGTACACGCAATGCGATGTAATTCAACCAATTAGCTATTAAAATTTTCATAGATAAAAAGCTTTTTACAAAAAAATACTACCGACTTCCAAATAAAAAGACTACAAAGTAAAAAATAACTTTATTTTTGGAAGTCGGTGTCTTTGGTAGGTACCATTTTTTTGCGTTATTGACACCGACTTCCAAAAATAAAGTTATTTTTTACTTTGTAGTCTTTTTATTTGGAAGTCGGTAGTATTTTTTTGTAAAAAGCTTTTTATTTTTCACTTTTTAGTTGTACAAGTTGTTTAGTAAGGTACATAGGTACCTTACTAAACCACTTGTACGAATAGATTACCCGAAGGAACGCCAGAATAGATTACCCAAATATCATGAAACTAGATCATTACCGGTGAAATGAGAGATCTGCGTACCCCTTAAGAGCGTACTGGCGTGATGTTATGTTATGAAATGGTATAAACAATAAACAGACATGCGATTGCAGCAATCTCGAGAGATTTGCCGTAATATATTGAAGAGTTCTGTTGTATATCTTCGAAGTTCTTCATCAGATCTTCACCAAATTAAAATGGGACCAATTTCGAAACATACCTTTTCAAACAAAAAAAGAATTTTCAAAATCGGTCCAAAATTGACGGAGATATGCGTGAACATACACAAAAAAAAAAAAAAAAAAACAAACATAATGTCGAACATAGAACCTCCTCCTTTTTGGTAAGTCGGTTAAAAATACATTTAAGCGATATCCGACCGCATCCCCTATCAAGTAAATCAAAACAAAGATCGAACTTTCATATTTTGTCGATTTGATTCTATTATATCGTGTACCTATTAATTTTTTTGAATACCTGATCACATTGTTAACAAAACATGTACCAAATGTTAAATCGCTATTCCTTGTATCTTTATAACAATACTAGCTTCTGCCAGCGGCTTCGCCCACGTGAATGTCGAAAATTATCCCAAGGGAACATATTCCCGGGATAAAAATTATCATATGTGCTATTCCAGACTATAATCTATCTCTGTGCCTAATTTCATCCAGATCCGTTCTGTAGTTTTTGCGTGAAAGAGTAACAAACATACATACACACTCACAAACTTTCGCCTTTATAATATTAGTGTGATATCGCCTTTAACATTATCATACTATGATTCCTTCGCTGTTACCGATTTGATCTTATCCTTCAGTGAGGCCGAGAAATAACTCGAAAACTTCAACCCATTGGGATCAATGTCAAATATATTTATTTCAATTAGGCCACTCAGCGGCACTTTTGAACGCCATCAATTAAAATTTACAAGTAATAAAAAATTACTCTACCGTCTATTCGTTTGAGCTTGTTATTTAGAAGAACGGACAAGAAACTCCATACGTACTCTTTTAAAATAAGATAATAAGTGTATTACAATATTTACATAAGTACATACATTATAAATTCATATACATATGTGAGGATGATGCATCCAGAATAGCACTACACACTACTACGTACAGGTATAAAATATTGAAAGTTTACTGCGAAACTCACACATGTACCGTGCATGTGCAGTTATATAATACTGGAAAACATTAACATCCGATGCAGTTACGATATGACCAATACCAAATGATGGCGCCCGTTCACGAACATGACGCATGAATTGGCACCACTCATCTTAACCATCATGAAGGGAACCGAATAATCCAATACATGTGCCACCTAAAGAAAGATATTTGAAAGAGTATGACACACTCAGCTGCCAGGGCACACACAAGTTAACGAATGACACATAGCTACAGTAAATGGTAGATTTAACAGTTGGGTACATAGTGCTCACACACGTGCTGTGCAGTTATATAATACTAAAAGAAATTGAGTTTATGCAATAGAAATATATTCATACAGTCTTCAGCAGGTCCAACAATACATCAAAACAATAATGTTCTGCATATCACTTGTTTTTGCGCCCTAGTGGTTGTGGAGCAGGACTAGCATTGAGTCAAGCTTTTTATCAATGACTAGCAATCCGCCCGCGACTTTGTTCGCGTGATTTCGTTTATACTAAAAATTATTTTCTTATATGCAGTTAGTGAAGGCGACCAAAAATAAGAAATTACAAAAAAAAATATTGGTTACGAGTATCGTAGATATACAGGGTTTATTGGATTGGGACGATTCGTTATTTGACTTAAAGAATAATAAATTTTAGGTTACCGCCACAAAATAAAATCCTCCCCTAAAAACTCATCAACCCCTTTTTGCCCCGTTGAGGGTCGAGTTTTGAACAACCTAAAAATGCTATTCAATCTTTTCTTCCCTTTTTTATATTTCGTTTATGTTAGTCAGATTGCGCAGAGCGATTCCTCAAAAAAAACTTTAACACCCAAGCCTATCTGGGGGGGGGGAAGCGTTTTAAAAATAGATTCTTCAAAAACTCTTTAAGTAAAACTAATAATGACAACCTTTATTGTTCACTTAGAATAGGTATATATAGGTATATATGTCAATTTTCAAATTTATTTACCCAAAAAATAAGATTTTTCAAAATCACTTTAACACCCCCTAAATCATATTTTGGGGGTAAAAAATAATAATGAAAACCTGTATTGTTTTTTTAGGTTGGTGTTTATGTCAAGTTTCATGTTTATTGACCCAAGAAATCAGATTTTTCCATACAAACTTCAACACCCCCTAAATCGTCTTTTGGGGGTTGTTCCAAAAAATTCATAACGACAACCTTTATTGTTTATTTAGGTTAGTATTTATGTCACTTGACTTTAAGTTTATTAACCCATGAAATAATATTCTTCAAAAACACTTTAACACCCCCTCGTCTTTTGGAGGAAATACCAACCCCAATAAACAATAAAGGTTATCATTATTATTCTTTTAAGACAAAAATAATAATAATGATAACAACAAAAGATAACCTTTATTGTTTATTGGGGTTGGTATTTACGTCAAGTTTATTAACTGAAGTTATAAGATTCTTCAAAAACACTTTTATACCCCCTAAATCGTCTTTTGGAGGTGGTTTAAAAAAAAAAAACTACGTTTATTGTTCGTTTAAGTTAATATTTGAGTCAAGTTTCAAGTTTATTGACCCAAGAAATCAGTTTCTTCTATACAAACTTGAACACGCCCTAAATCATCATTTGGGGGTGATTCAAAAACAAAGACAAAGATATTTTATTTCAACAAGGCGGCACTTTTGAACGTTACATAAAAAATGTTTCTACTGTGTATTCGGAAAGTAGCTTGTTATGGAGAAGAATGCACAAGAAACTCCATACTTACTCTTTAAAAATAAAATTATTTTTTTACAATATTTAGGAACATACAATATTTTAATTACAAATACCATTTGCAAGTAAAACGCGTGAGTCGAAAAGTAAAGTTCCAAATGAACTTAATTATTATAAAGCTGACTACTGCAGGATTAATGAAGATATTGACAGTGTTGATTGGAATGGTTTATTGGATAGCTTGACGCCTGAGGAAGCAGTCTCTTCGTTCTACGTGAAGCTTTACGAAATTATTAGATCGCATACACCCACATGTAAACAGAAGAATCGTAACTTTCCGATATGGTTTACAAAATCACTTATTCGTTTATTTAAAAATAAAACCTATGCATGTATAAAGTAGAAGAAACGCGGGCATATATTTGATTATGAAAATTTTTCTAATCATAGAGCAAGTTTCAGAAGAGAAGCTCATAAATGTTATAAAATATACATGGTGTCAGTTGAAGATAACATTAATACCAATATCAAGGCCTTCTGGACATACGTCTCCAACCGTAAAGCCACAAATAAAATTCCTTACACAATACATTACAAACAAAATTTCGCCTATGATCCTACTACAACATGTAATTAATTCTCTAGTTTCGTTCACTCGGTGTATGAACCCTCCACATTTGATCTTGATTCATGGGGACCTCCGTCTGCTATTGATGCTTGTGATTTTTTTGAATTTATTCAAATTACACTTTTCCTTAGAAAGTACTCGTAAAGAATTAAAAATGCTGGATTCTACCAAAGGATCTGGCCCGGACGGTATACCTGCGATAATTAAAAAAAATACCCATAATACATTATGCTATCCCTTATTTATAATATTTAACAAATGTATATCTTGTGGTGTCTTTCCTGACGTGTGGAAACGCGCAAATATTGTACCAGTACACAAAAGTGTTTCTAAAAATGACGTGGAGACGTATCGTCCAATCTCAATATTGTCAGCATTCTCTAAGCTCTTTGAAAAGCTTGTTCATGCTGAGATTTACCCATTTGTTCGTCGTGTTCTAATAAAGGAGCAGCATGGTTTTGTAAAGGATAGATCTTGCATAAGCAATCTCTTGATATTTACATCACAACTCTTTGAAAATATGGACAATAGGCAACAAACTAACGCAGTATACACTGATTTTCAAAAGGCGTTTGACAAAGTTGATCACAGACTGCTACTAAATAAAATCGCATTCAATGGTATCAGAGGGGACCTCCTGCGTTGGTTTGTTTCTTATATAACTAATAGAACCCAGAAGGTGGTGATTGATGGCTTCGAGTCCAGCTGTATCCAAGTCACATCCGGAGTCCCATAAGGTTCAATTCTAGGACCTCTATTATTAATTCTATTCATTAATGACATTAAATGGAGCTGTGGAGCTGTGGAGCTCGTGGCTAAATAATAACAGCCGAACGGGTCGATCTTCAAGGTTAAGCGACGCTTGACGAGGTCGGTCCGTGGATGGGTGACCATTTCAACATACCGAGTTTCCTCCGTGCCTCGGAAAGCACATTAAGCCGTTGGTCTCGGCTGTCATTTAAAGATCTTTGACAGTCGTTACGGGTAGTCAGAAGCCTGAGATCTGACAAAAGTCTTACCAAGGGGTATCGTGTTACCCAGTTACTGGGTTGTGGAGGTCAGATAGGCAGTCGCTCCATGTTAAACACTGATACTCAGCTGAATCCGGTAAGACTGGAAGCCGACCCCAACAATAATTGGGAAAAAGGCTAGGCGGATGATGATTAATGACATTAAATTTTTGGGCGCACGGTTGGCGCAGTGGTTGAGCGATTGACTGCTGCGCTGCGTGTCGCGGGTTCGATTCCCGCACGGAACAAATATTTGTATAACCTACAGATAGTTGTTTCGGCTCTGGGTGTTTGTGTATGTGAGTTTATATGTTTGTAAACGCACCCACGATACAGGAAGAAATTCCTAGTGGGGCAAAGTTTTTTTTTTTCAATAAAATAAAGATTGTTTCCAGAATTCAAAATTACTCTTATACGCGGATGATTTAAAAGTTTATAAAAAAAATTGCAAATGAACAAGACTGTAATGATTTTCAACAGGATCTTGATCATTTTTCTGACTATTGTTCTTCTAACAAATTTCACATTAGCCTGCCCAAATGTCATAGCATAACGTTTACTAAAAAGAAAAATGTTATTAATTTTAATTATCGACTTGCTAATAGTATTATCAAAAAAATTACTTGTCTTCTTGATCTTGGTGTGCAGTGGATTCAAAACTTCATCTGGATAGTCATGTTAACCGTACGGTTAATAAGGCATACCAGATGTATGGCTTTGTGATGAGAGCATCAAGAGAATTCCATCGACCCTCCACTTTCTTGCACTTGTACAGGTCCATAGTTAGACCACAATTGGAATACGCAGTACCTATCTGGAATCCCTATTATGAAAAGTATTGTGAAATTATAGAATTAGTTCAACGTAGGTACCTTCGAGCCATGGAGTATAGATGTTTTCGAAAAAAAAATGTCATATCAGTCGATTCTCAAAAAATATGGTCTCCTTACATTACAGTCAAGGCGCACGCTCCTTGAGACAATGACTCTATACAGTGTATACCGAAACAAATTTGATTGCCCCGACTTGGTGAACTGTTTATCCTTTTTTCTTTCCTTTTTTCCTTTCCTTTTTACCTGGTTCCTCGAACAGTGCAGGGGCGGGCGGTGCGCACCAGGCAACTATTCGCTACTATCTCTTGCAAATCTAATGCTGGTGTACGCTCACCGCTACGCCGTCTAGTCAATACATACAATAAACAATTTTGTGCAATTGACATATTATTTGTAAGCAGATATATATACCTTTAGAACTAACATAATCAACATTTTGAAGGATCAACAGTAGTAGCTTCTAATGTTTCTACATATCCTGACTACAATAACGTTTGCTAATCAGTTTGTCTTAGTATAAGTAGTAATCTGTGGAAAATGTAGTGGGTAGTATATTTGTTAAGTCATATGTTTAAGACAATTTGTATATTTTTAGTATACTACTGTTTGTTTTCCCTATAATAATAAATAAAAAAGTAGGTACATGCATTATTAAATTCATACATGTGAGGACAATGCACCCAGAATAGCACTACACACTATACCACCTACAGGCATAAAGTATTGAAATACTCACACATGTAATGTGCAGTTATATAATAGATACTAGAAAAACATTAACCTCCGATGCAGTTAAGTTATGACCAATCCCAACTGACGGCGTCCGTTCACGAACATGACGCATGAATTGGCACCACCCAGCTCAACCATCATGAAGGGAACCGGATGATCCAACACATGCGCCACCATCAGAGAGACATTTGAGAGAGCATGACACACTCAACAGCCAGGGCACACACAAGTCAACGAACGACACATAGGTACAGTAAATGGTAGATTAACAGTTGGGTACATAGTACTCACACACGTGCTGTGCAGTTATATAATACTAAGGAAATTGAGTTTATACAATACAAATACAGCAATGCAATACAGTCTACAGCAGTTCCAAAAACACCTCAAAACAATAATGTTCTGCATATCACTTGTTTTTGCGCCCTAGTGGTTGTGGATTGTGAGGTGGTGAGAACTAGCAATGAGCCAAGCATTTTTATCAGTGATGTAATCCCCCAACTTATAATATGCCAGCCTACATAGTGTGCGTTTTATACAGGTTTTAAACTTCGTTTCACTCAGTTCAAGAATGTGGGGAGGAATTTTATTGTAACATTTTGTACAGTACCCCATGAAAAATGAGGCTACTTTAGCCAGTCTGAAACCTGGTTGAATTAATTGTAACGTAATTATGTCTGTCGCTGTTTTTACTAAAAAGATGTAAATTCTTTCTCACGTACATGATGCTTTCATAAATATATTGACAAGGAACCGTGATGACGTTAATGTCCTTAAACAGTTCCCTTAGAGAATCGCGCCGGCGAAGATTATATATCGCTCTGATGGCTCGTTTTTGCAGAATAAAAATTGATTCAATGTCTGCAGCCCTTCCCCATAGTAAGATACCGTAAGACATTATACTATGAAAATAACCACCCAAGCCAACTCTCAGAGGCCTTGTTATTTATGAGTTATGATATGGAACACCAAACGACGATTATCCCTGCTACATAAGTGCAACCAAGGACAATCCCCGGTTGATGCAGGATTATTGTTTAATATGGGGACAAAGATATTGGACTATGGGTTTGGGACGTTTAGTGGATCGATTGCCTAAAACTATAGAATGACTATTGGCCCATGCCTGACCATCGTTGAACTACACGGCTACAAAGTGGCAAGTGGTGACTTGCACACTCAATTAATGGGCCCAAATAAGTATCACTGGCACTTGAGTGACGTAGCGCCTTGGAGATACTTGAGGAGTGGAGGGGTGTATCACGGCTATCAGGACCATCACGGAAGTATGGTCAAGATCCCGAGCAGCATCTTAATGGATTATACTTCCTTCCACCGGTCACGTTTGCTCTTGCGAATCTCCACTGAATCCAGCCAATTAAGGCAAGAGAGAGGTATGAGCTCTGTTCCCCGTTAGTGTTCATTCCGACCGGGCAATAAAAGCAAGCTGGAGATGAGGAATAAGACTTCTCCCGTAAGATTAGGTCCGTGGGGTCGCCACTGCCCACTAGCTCGCCACAAAACTGCCCTGCGGATTGTATCTCTCTTAGTCTGGCCCCACACCCTAGGTATGTTACAGCAAAGTGGGATCTACCGGTAGACACACATCTAGGGATAATAAGAGCGCGCAAGGTCCACCACTGAGCCAACGAAGAGATACTGCGGTGGGGTTATTGGAGCGCGGAAGCTCCACCACGACGTCAACGTAGATATACTGCGGTGGGGTTATTGAAACGCGGAAGTCCCACCACGACATCAACGTAGAGATACCGCGGTGGGATTATTGGAGCGCGGAAGCTCAACCACGACGTAAACGTAGAGATACTACGGTGGGGTTATAGGAGCGCGGAAGCTCCACCACGACGTCAACGTAGATATACTGCGGTGGGGTTATTGGAGCGTGGTAGCTCCACCATGACGTCAACATAGAGATAGTACGAGAGGAATTATTATTATTATTATTTAATCTACTGAAATTTAGTTTTCATTTAGTAACGTTTTCAAGATAGGGTTTTAAGGTCGACAAGTGACAAAAAATACAGATATTTGTGTAAAATCAGATTGGTTGACATTTTGACAATCGCAGCAAGTGAAAAGAACCCATAAGTATTCAATTACTCACATAATGTAACATAACATCACGTCTGTATTCCTAGAAGGGCTAGGCAGAGGTGCATCTACAGTATCTACACCCACATTTCAATTAGGTACTCATAAGTAAAATTTGCTGCAGGGTGCCCGCGTGGTCCAGGCACGTCATGGTGGCCCCGTCACGGGTGACAGGCCGCGCGGCCAACCAAGTCACCTAAGCAGCAGGCTAGCAGCCGACGCCTCCACCATGCCTGCGCCGATCCTCGTGTACTTCACCTACTACGCCTGCTTCACGCTCATCTGGCTATGTGGTACTTATTGTGTCTGATAACTTACAAGTCAACTAAGCAGTAGGCTAGCAGCCGACGTCTCCACCATGCCTGCGCCGATCCTCGTGTACTTCACTTACTACGCCTGCTTCATGCACATCTGGCTATGTGGTACATAATGTGTCTGATATTATTCAATCCACCTAAGCGGCAGCTAGCAACCGGCGCCTCCGCCATGCCTGCGCCGCTACTCGTGTACCTACTTCATCTGCTACGCCGGCTTCACGCTCATCTGGCTATGTGGTACGTATTGTGTCTGATATCATTAAAGTCACCTAAGCAACAACTTAGCAGCCGACGCCTGCACTATGTCCGCGCCGCTCCTCGTGAACTTCAACTGATTCACGCTCATCTAGCTATGTGGTAAGCATGTATTTATTATTAGTGCATACTTTATCATCCTTCAAACTGACTCACTGACCAAAATCATCAATCAATCAAGATGGTGGACATCTCTGTGGTGCTGTTATGGCCTCATGAGCGATCATCTGCGACAACCGAAATAGGGAGGTATGTATGTTTGGTAACGTTATGAATACAAAGACGCCTTTTTCAAAAGAGAATGATAATTTGCGAACAAGCTCTGCTGTGGGCTATCCCAGGTGCTGATCCTAAGCATTTTTTTAATAAAAACGGACAGACTTGGTCTTTCTGCTCTCACTATAAAACCATTGACATTGAATCTTTCAACAGTAGAAGCGGATGACACATTGCCGGCGCTAAGGGGCGCGCGGCCGGCTAATGGGACCGCGGAGCCCCCTGACCTGCGCTTCATGGGCCGGGTCCCGCCGTACCAGCCACCACCCATGGGATCCGGGGGCGTGGCCGGTGGCCCACCACAGACCTTTTGGCATAACAACCCGCATACGCGCGTCGAGAATTGGCATCGTAAGTTTATCTTTTTCAGGTGTCAACTGGCCCCTTATACTATTTGCTTCTTTTTGTCTACCACTGGGCTGCATCTTTAGAAATATAATTCAAATTGTTAATATAATATGTGTAACGATTTCCGGTTTTATAAAAAAAGTTTAATTAAAAACTGTAACCCGACTACGGATTTTTATTTTACTTTTTTTTAGCCTATGTTACCCGGGCCATAATAACAAATCGATTGACACCTTATTAATCAAAATCGAATGAATAGTTTAGGCGCTACGGAGGAACATATGTAAATATACACATACATACACTGCTAAAATCATAACCCTTCCTTTGGCTTCGCCGTAGTCGGGTAAAATGAAGGTAAACTAAACAAAATTCCTTAACTCATGCGCATTAAGCGCGAATTCGACTCGCATTGATTTGTTTTTACCCGACTGCGGCGAAGTCAAAAGGAAGGTTTATGATTTTAGCAATCCATGTATGTATGTTTGTATTTACGTAATTATGTTCCTCCTTAGCACCTACCTAAACCACTCGTCCGATTTTGATAAATAAGGTGTCAATCGATTCGTTATTATGGCCCGGGTAACATAGGCTAAAAAAACCGTAGTCGGGTTACTTTTTGCTTGTTAGAAATATCTAAAATATTATCCAGTAGAAGGCAAACAAAAAATTGTAATAGCGAACATTATGAAAATAGATAACTCCATACATATGCTGATGATAATATACCTTCATATAATGATGAGTTCGAAGGTCAATTAGGATTGCCGGTGTTCAATATATATATTTAATGAGATATACGAGTACCTATCATTTATTGAAATTGACGTAAATTTATAAATGTCAACTGCAAAGTAATTTTTTGTTTTCTTTTAATAAGAAATCGAATTAATAAAAGTGCTTATTGTATTAATAAAGTTGAACAATTCAAAAATAACCCAACTTTATTTATTATTGGACAAAACAACAATTCCATTATACATTTTGATATAATAGAAAGCTAACGATATCCTGGTGTCAACAGATCGTCCCGCTCCCGCATTCAAACTACACCCGGTATCCCATTCGAACTTAGACGAAGATGAACCAGTAGGCGGATGTCACCAGCCTTGTGCTAATGCACAATTTTCTTGTCAGGTAGGAAAATTGCTTTTTTTAACTGACACTGCATTTTCTGTAAATATTCAAGGAATTCTAAAAACACTATTGAACAGACTGAAATTGTTGATAGATCCTGATTTTTTACTGTTCTGCCTGCTTATTCTCTATTGCTAGAAATTAAATGCTCCACCAAAATGAATCAACATTATATTTCATAATATTCAAATTCATATCAAATCTGAGAGCCTGTTCCTAAAAGCCATGTTTCTCACAGAAATCATGCACCTGTATACCAATGGCAAACCGTTGCGACGGCCGAGTGGAATGCGCCGAAGCCGAAGACGAGAAGAACTGCGCTCCAGCTTGTGATGAGAACCTGAACCGAACGCTCTGCCATAGCACGAGTGTTTGTATCAAGCTCGACTGGTTTTGCGACGGAGATAACGACTGCGGAGACTATTCTGACGAAACTCATTGCGGTAAGCTGTATTCCTTCCTATAGCACCCATCATCATCCTCCAGTCCATTTCCCTATTTATTTGGGCCAGCCGCCGCCGGTTTTGCGAGAAATACACAGGTGCACATAAAAATTTGCACATGGTGTTCATTGACCTCGAAAAGGACTGGGTTCCTAGTGAGGTTTTTTGGTGGGCCCTTAAGATGAAAGGAGTGCCTGGTAAGTATGTAGAGTTGTTTCGAGCGATGTACAGTCGATGCAGTACCCAAGTTAGGTCTACAGTGGGTAATACTGGCAGATTCAGTGTGGCAGTCGACTTGCACCAAGGGCCGGCCCTCAGTCCCTCTTCCTGTTGATAATGGACTATCTGCCCTGCCTCTTCCTGTATGTCCGACGGGACATACAGGAAGAGGCACCCTGGTGTAAGCTGTTTGCCGATGACATTGTGCTGGTTGCCGAGAGTGGCCTAGAGAATGGAAAAGATGGATGGACTGTGTGAGGAGTGATATGAAAGAAAAAGGAGTCAGTAATAGCGTGACAGGGTACAGGACGGTATGGAAGAAAAAAACGTGTTGCGCCGACCCCAAGTAACATGAGATAAGGGCAGGAATATAATGATGATGCGACGAGTCACCTTCTTATTAGCAATTTCATCTTTCACACCATCTATCTTTTCACCATCATGTCCTTACCTTATGACGCCGACAGCATGAAGCACCGACGCGTGAGTGATCGTGAAATGACTCGCCACATCACCCATTTCATTATTCCGAAGCCAATGGTAACTATTACAGTAGAGGTTTTTGTGAATCGACTCTGATAATTGCTTCCGTCTATCGATTTGAATAGCTCCTCTTAGCTAACAACGTGGGCCCATGAACCCAGATGCAAAAACTGTTCATTGGTTTGTTACTTGTTTTATTTTTATTTTGGGGTAATCTTCATGCATACCTATCGTCTGGGGCAAAGGAAGGGTTATGTCGGCATCCAACAGACTAAAACCCCACAGTTCCTACCGCTCCCATGAGTCGAGGGAATGGCATGCAATTCAATTCACGCGCCCCCGATTGTTGTTGACTATTCCTGAAATATCCTAAAAGACATGTTAAAGGCTCTATTATTCCATCAGGTGGAACAATAAACTGTACGACGGAGCAGTTCTCTTGCGCCAACGGACTGTGTATCCATAAGGACTGGGTGTGTGATGGTGACAACGACTGCCGGGACAACTCTGATGAATCCAGCTGCACCAAGGGCAAGTAAGTGAAGTGAAGTTTGTTTAATTGGATCAATGTGTATATTTCCATAACTTTGGTTTAGGTTAGACTTTGGTTTAAGCGATATAATTGACAATGCTTAACTAAGAGTTATTTTATTCATCGCTTTTCACCTTTATAATATTTAAACCATATCGGAAACCATTGTCGATTTTTGTGTTTTTTTTTTCTCAAATATAGTAATTGCAACTTTTTCTAGATATTGAACACAATCTTAAATTTTCTCAATATTTTGTGTATAGCCTAGAGCAGTGGTGGGCAAACTTTCTTAATGGAGGGCCATAAAGTTTAAGAAATTTCAAAGGAGGGCCAGAATTATAGGTAAAATGCATTTGTGTTGAAACTTTTAATCAAATTACACACTTGCACAAATGTTAAAAATTACAATTTAATTTTTAATCGAAGGCCCTGCCACGGTAGATGTAGAAATGATGATGTAGATTCTACTTTATACTTCTGGACCATCAAAATATAATTATCGCGGGCCATATAGGTACTTTTCATTCATGTCGAAGGACAGTCGCTCGGCGGGCAGGATTAAATATTTTCGCGGGCCGGAGCTGGCCCGCGGGCCGTACTTTGCCCATCACTGACCTAGAGTCTCACAGTTTCCACTTCTGCCATAATTCTAGATGAGAGCTAAAAATTAAAGTACCATGAAAATCAAAATGAGTTTATGACGTTACGAATCAGTTTTGTTGTCAACCTAATGAACAGACAGAAGTATCAAGCAATCCCATATTTAAATATAGAGTGGGGTGATAATTACAAGTTTCCGTATATGGCGGTAATACATGTTATATTCTCAATATTATTATTAGCCAGGCAAATGCAATTAAGTCTATTTGTATTGACGATGTCAATCAACTACACTGCGAACTGAAACTACGTCATGAAATTTTACATTCTGTGTTGTGAATAACAATCGGTACTAATAAATTCATTGAACACGATCGATATGACGCCCGATCGCATTTTGTAGCTTTCATAGGTACATTATACGTACCTGTTTTATTTTATAATGAGGTAGAGAAATCTACGTGGGATGATTCTTTAACTTATACTCCGTCCACGTCTGTCGATCTTATATGGCTCTATAGTTACGCTTTCATTAGAGCTCAACACGCCCTAGAATGCTAGCTTCTAGGGCGTGTTGAGCTCTAAATTCGTATTAAAACCGAAGCCCAATTTACATAGCAATCTTGTAATATTTTTATAAATTAAGTATGCGCTCAGAGTGCATTCTTCCATAATCGTAGCGGTAGTAGGTTTACGTCTATGGCTATGGCATCCCCTACTGGCAAATGACGTCACCTCGTATAACCCCTATATTAACTGCGTCATTGGTGTTTACACAGAGAAGACGACGACTTACTGGAGCAAACTTTACATCGCATAGATGCTCGATAAAATGTTTCAAAGTTTGCTAAAATACATAAGCAATATGCGTAAATGCAATATGGCTGCAGAATAATTCTGTGATATATTTTTTAAGTGAAAAAATATGCTTTATTAGGAAGCTTTAGCTTGAAAAATAAATCATAAAAAAGGTATACGTTCAAATATCACGAATCTAAATATATTTTCCGAAACAAAAGAAGGTTCCTTAACAATAACAGACAAGAAAAATGTTTTACAAAGGATATAATTAACACAAAAATTTAGATCTATTCACATAAGTGTATTTTTAATCTAATTAGAGGTTGTTTTCTCATGTATCCAGTTAACTGTAGGCGGGAGTGTGGTCGGCTATAAACCTACTCACAGAAAGGTAAAACTGTTGGTAGGTAGGTCCCTAAAGTAGCGAAGCTCTCCGCTGAGCTGCCTACGTATTATATTTATAGCTCCTGATTGGTTCTCAGCCCACACCCCACAATGGTAGTCTCCATAAAGCTGATGCATTGAACTTAATAATAGTTTGATAATGTCAGGTTCGTGAGGTTATTCAGACGTCAGGTTCCGAGAAATGGAGACGATAATAACTTTAGATTCTTGAATATTCTAATTTAAGATCAAGATTGTACCGTACGGTGACGGACGTAAAGCATTTAATTATTCCATATCTTCCCGTGGTAGTCGTAAAAGGCGACACCCAGATCCCTAAGAGATCCCTAAAGGATACACCAGAGAATGGGCAGCAGCGTTCTCTGTGCACTTTAACAACAAACTGCGATCGCCAACCCGTCAGCCAAGTGTGGCGATTACGGCAAACCCCCCCAAACCAAAATTAATAGCATAAATAAAAAAAACAGGCCAAGTGCGATTCGGACTCGCGCACGTAGGGTCCCGTACCATTATCGCAAAAAAACGGCAAACAAAACACGTTTGTTGTATGGGAACCACACTTAAATATTTATTTTATTCTGTTTTTAGTATTTGTGGTTATAGCGGCAAAAGAGATATATATAATACATAATCTGTGAAAATTTCAACTGTCTAGCTATCACGGTTCATGAGATACAGCCTGGTGACAGACGGACAGACAGACAGACGGACAGACAGACGTATCGCGGAGTCTTAGTAATAGGGTCCCGTTTGTACCCTTTGGGTACGGAATCCTAAAAACGGCCCCGAGTGCCCGGCAGCCCGTCTGCCCTCGACTACGGTGGCCGTCGAGGCAATGGCGTGGCAAGGGGTGCGAAGAATCCCCGGAGACCGAAGACCTGGTGAAGGTTGCGGGGATCCGCTGGTTGCGAGACGCACGGGGCCGGTCAAAGTGGCGACGCTTGGGATGTCCAGCAGTGGACGTCTTTCAGCTGATATGATGATGATGAAGATCAAGATCAAGATTGGAGTCTGCCCTATTACAAGCTTTTATTTAATTTCACCTGTGCCGGTGTCTGTAATCTAATCTTGCAAGTTAAATTTGGGACACTTCCCAGTGTTCAATGAGGGTTTCCGTTTTTGTGCTCACCAGTTGGCGCCACTAGCGAGTAAGGTACTTAAATATAGCTGTTAAACGTTTTTATTACGCGCACGTAAGCAAATATTGAATTAAAATCATTTCTAATGCCGTAGAAGTGCGATTAAATAAGAGTATCCTGAAAATTCGCGCAGCCCCTTATTTTTCGAAAAAAATGAGGATACAATTTTCCGAAACATAAAACTCTATTAAAGCAGTCGTTGTGGTATGGTGTGGCCTATTTTTGTCTGTCATATTTGTAAAATATTCATAATAATAAACAAGTAGTAAAAAAACTCGCGCTAAAGCCAAAAAGTCTATGAAATTGACATTTTGAAGACCCCACCTCTACACCAGCGCCCCTAGCGGCAAATTCAAGCACGTTACCCATAATTGAGCTGAAAGTTTTCACAAACGTTGGTTTTTGTGACAATGCAATTTTTTATATGAAAGTTTGTTTTTTTACCCGACTGCCGAAGGAGGGTAATGTGTTTATCAGTCTATGTATGTATGCATGTATGTATGTATGTTTGTTCCTATGTGGCGTTCTAGAGACCAAACGCGTTGGCCGATTTTGATGATTCTTACGTCAATCGATTCGTTTTAACCCTGCGAGTGTCACTGGCTACAATAAAAATTGAAAAAAAATGGCGGATTTTGGGCGCCATTTTGTGGGAGAAAAAATTTTTTTTTCTTCCCAACCCATCGTGTGGGGTTTCAAAATAAAGGGTTTTAAGAGGTGATTTCAAAAAATATATAACAGTTATATGTTTAAATGTACCTAAATCTAAAAAAAATAACTAATAAGTAGTAAATAAAAAAAGTTAATTAAAAAAGTCATAAAACCCGACTGCTTAAAAAGCGTTAGCGAACTGAAAAGACGTAGGTAAACAAGAAGAAAATCATGCAGTGCAGTCGGAGGATACATCTGGTTTTGGTCAGCCAGCTCGCGATTTATGTTATGTTAACTTTTTTTTTAAAGTATTTTTTTATATCAAAACCTATTGATTTGGGAATGTTCGTTAGTCATGCTGGCTAACGGCCTTCCAGCTTGGTTGCGAAGTGTGTGCTCAGGGTTGCAAATAGGGCTAGTCCTATATTCCCACTGGGGTAAATGAAGACACACTCGGCGTTTACTCGCCATTATGTGGGAGCAAAACATCACACACTGGGAATGGTTTTGCTGGGTATTTCATAAAGTGTCTGTTCGGGTCTTTGAAACTGTCATGTTATACTAATGATTGATTCTACTAATAAATGTCATAACATCTGGAATATAGTAAAGCTAAAATAATAAAATAACTGTAGGCTGAACTCTTGGCTAAATAATAACAGCCGCACGGGTCGATCTTCAAGGTTAAGCAACGCTTGACGAGGTCGGTTCGTGGATGGGTGACCATTTCAACATACCGAGTTTCCTCCGTGCCTCGGAAAGCACGTTAAGTGAAGTCGTCAAATGACAGCCGGGACCAACGGGGTCCCGGCTGTCATTTGACGACCTTTGACAGTCGTTACGAGTAGTCAGAAACTTGAGATCTGACACCAGTCTAGCAAAGGGATACCGTGTTACCCAGTTACTGAGTTGTGGAGGTCAGATAGGCAGTCGCTCCATGTAAAACACTGGCACTTAGCTG
Source organism: Anorthoa munda (assembly GCA_945859665.1). NCBI lineage: Eukaryota > Metazoa > Arthropoda > Insecta > Lepidoptera > Noctuidae > Anorthoa > Anorthoa munda. The sequence goes on along the minus strand of OX243902.1, from coordinate 14,516,094 downwards.
AATCCGGTTAGACTGGAAGCCGACCCCAATATAGTTGGGAAAAGGCTAGGCAGATTGATTGAACTGTAGGCTGAACATGATGCAAACATTTAAAAACAATGGATGTCAAACTGTGTCCATTTTTAATGAGATAAAACCAGCCATTGGTTTTATAATATCTCATGGACAATCTTCGAGAATAAGCATTTGTTACGTTACTTTCCGTAATGTATTTCGGTTACTTAAAAATCGTGATTAGATATCAAACTTAGATCTTAGAATCCTTAGCAGCTCAGAAACATTGAAATCCAAAACCTGAGTCCAAAACCATCCCATAGAACCATTTAAAAAGTTTAGGCGGGACTTTCAGGATTTTATTTTACACTGCGCGGTACGGGCTGTGGCAGTCTGTAGATCAATACGTCGGGGCTGGCGGGGCGCGCGGGGATGAGGGGTTGCGGGGTGCGGGTTGTGGGGGGTCCGGGGCCCGGAGCAGGTTGCCATGGCGACGCGCCTACGCTCCCTGCGACCCTAGAAGGAGACTCGCCCGATATATCCCAGTTCCGTGGGCGGGCTCATTATAGAACAAAATCATCGACGTGATTAATATTACTGGTACACCTACAGCAACTCAGTGACGATAATGTGACGTATGAACGAGAAAAGGCTCTCTTTTTAGTTCTTGATGACGAAGTAACTATGCTACTTTTATGCTATGTAGGTACTAAACATTTTAATGAAATGATTAATTAATACGATTAATTAAATTAAATTAAATTTTATTCAAATTCAGACAATTTTGGAGTTCATTCTTTGTTAGTACACAACCTTATAATTAATATTAGTAAATGACAAAAACAATTTAATGAAAAATATACACAAATATAAATTAAATAAGAAAGGCACAATATTTAAATTACAATTAAAGTTGTCAAAAAGTAAAAATGTTACAGAATTAAATTGGCAAATACTTAAATTAAATTTATAAGACTAGAATGACATAAAATTAAAATGAAAGAAATTAAAAAATTATAATGTCAGAAATTAAAAAATTAAAATGTCAGAAATTTAAAAATTAAAATGTCAGAAATTTAAAAATTAAAATGTCAGAAATTTAAAAATAAAATGTTCAATTATAAAATTTCATAAACATAAAATTACACAAAATTTTAACGTCCAAAAATTTAAAAAACCAACTATAAAATACAAATAATTAAATACAGGCAAACTAAAGTTATTATAACTTATAACTATATAAGCATAGTTTAAGTTTAAATGAAGATTTTATTTCACTATTTCCATTTTTAGGGTTCCATACCCAAAGGGTAAAAACAGGACCCTATTACTAAGACTCCATGGTCCGTCTATCTGTCACCAGGCTGTATCTCATGCACCATGATAGCTAGACCGTTTAAAATTTTCACAGATGATCTATTTCTGTTACAAAAAATAATAAAAACAATATAAAAATTTAAGTGGGACTTCCATACAACAAATGTGATTTCTTGCCGTTTTTTGCGATAATGGTACGGAACCCTTAGTGCGCGAGTCCGACTCGCACTTGGCCGGTCTTTATTTTTATACAAATGGGTTTCAAAAATCGAAAAACTTAATGAATGGAGGTTTATAGAGGAGATATGATGATTATTATTTGAAAAAAAAACAAAAATCTGGCAGAATCTACTATTAGCATAATATTCGTTAGTCTAATTAAAATTGAGGATTTGCTACGGATGCTACGAACATGAATGCTACAAAACGCATTACGTATGCGAAGAAACGATCAGTAGGGCGCTACGAATGCTACGAAACGACGGCAAGTGCTACGATACGACCATGGATGCTACGACTCAATTAAGAATGCTCCAATTAAGTGCCTACGATATTGAATTAGTAATGCTGCTACTGAAATTAGGTTTCCTAGAATGGATGATAATAAGATATTATTACGAATTTGTTGGTATGTTTACTCATAGATGTTATAATGAAATAGTACATAATGGTACAAGTGTGTTATGTTGGTGATTACCGCTGAGGCGCCATTGAGACCCGAGCCGTTAGCTGAGGGTCTTAAGAGAGTTGAGGACCGTAATCATCAATAGACACGTGTATCATACGACGTTTTTCAACACATTTGTGAAGAAAATAATACTAAAATAACTGTAATTTCAACAGTGACAACGAGTTGTGATTTTTTTTCCCAATGGCGGGAAATATTAATCAGTTTTCCTATGCGCGCGCATCTAACAATGGCGATCGGCCATAGACTAAAAGAATAAGGTTTCTTTTTTTGTTGGCTTTTCGCGGATAGCGTTTTAGCCACGTGCAAAATGGGGAATTTCATGTTTTCTTTATTACAGAGAAAACAAAAGTTATATTTGAGTGAAAGTTTTATTTATCAAACACGTACAAGTTGAAATGAGCAAGCAATAGGTACATTAATTTATTTGTGCTACTGAGCACGATCTTTTTGGTATCCAAACTTTTTTAAGAACAAAGCAACTCAACCAATAAAATAAATAAAAAAGCCGAACAAGTGCGAGTCGGACTCGCGCACGAAGGGTTCCGTACCATTATCGCAAAAAACGGCAAAAATATCACGTTTATTGTATGGGAGCCCCCCTTAAATATTTATTTTATACTGTTTTCAGTATTTGTTGTTAAAGCAGCAACAGAAATACATCATCTATGAAAATTTCAACTGTCTAGCTATCACGGTTCATGAGATACAGCCTGGTGACAGACAGACAGACAGACAGACGGACCGTGGAGTGTCAGTAATAGGGTCCCGTTTTTACCCTTTGGGTACGGAACCCTAAAAATGAACTCTATAATTTACTTGTGAATAATAGCAATGAAACAGAAAAAGAAAAAAAAGAAAAAGTCACAGTTTGATTACAGGTGTCATTATTTGCCTAATTGCGGTGAAATTAGAGCCACTTTATGAGCAAGCGTGTGTAAAAATCTATTTTTTATTGAGTTTGATGCATTTCTTTTTCTTCTTTCTTTGAGGCTTTTTATATCCAAATCCCTTAATGATGATTCTATACAAAGATATTTCACATTGGAACAGTACTTTGTAATGTTCTCAATATGACTTTCAGTGGTTCTGTAGGTACAGTTATTTTTTTTTACGCAGATGTCGAGAGCACCAGTTTATGTGCGCTATTGGAGAATGCATATCGAAGCACTGGCGCTGCGACAAGGAAACCGACTGTCCTGATAGTTCCGACGAGACTGATTGTCGTGAGTACTTCTATACTTCTATAAATATATAACTGCCTAATTAGATAGAGCTTCGCCGGTAAGGCTTTTATTTATTTACTGGAATTACTGCATAGAAGTTAAATTCCCTTTTGAAACGAGTACCTACACTTGCTCAGAATCCCATGCTCACCATTGATTGATTGAAATAGTTACACAAAAAATCAAGTATTTCCCTTTCTCCCTCATGAGATATTCGAAAGGCAAACGTCTGGCAACTCATCATCATCTTCCTGCCCTTATCCCATGCTACTCGGGGTCGGCGCAACGCGTTTTCCTCTTCCATACCGTCCTGTCCCCTGCCACGCTATCACTGACTCCCTTTTCATTCATATACTCCTCACTTTTTTTGTAACATGCGTTTTATCCCTCCTCATCACATACAGGAAAAAAAACGCCTGCTAAATGCTTTCATTAAAAAAAAATCCTGTTATTATGAATTAAAATGAACTTGTTTTATCAGCCGTGGACCTAATCCGGTGTGGTGAAAACGAATTCCAATGCGACAACAAGAAGTGCATTCGCAAGGACTTCCAATGTGACGGTGACAATGACTGCGGAGACTGGACTGATGAAGACACCTGTCCTATGCTACCGGGGAGCTGCAATGCTGGAGAATTTAGGTACGTCTTGCACAATCAATCTACCTAGCCTTTTCCCAACTATATTGGGGTCGGCTTCCAGTCTTACCGGATTCAGCTGAGTACCAGTGTATTACATGGAGCGACTGCCTATCTGACCTCCACAACCCAGTAACTGGGTAACACGGTACCTCTGGCAAGACTGGTGTCAGATCTCAAGCTTCTGACTACTCGTAACGACTTTCATAGATCTTTAAATGACAGCCGGTACCAACGGCTTAACGTGCTTTCCGAGGCACGGAGGAAACTCGGTATTTTGAAATGGTCACCCATCCACGGACCGGCCTCTCGTCAAGCGTTGCTTAACCTTGATGATTGACCCGTGCGGCTGTTATTATTTAGTCACGAGCCACTCCTTAGGTACGTCTTACACAACTATGGTTAAATATGAAAAGGTACCATGTACTTAGATTTACTATTTAGTTAGGGTTTATCTCGTTGTGCAAGTCCGTGGATTGGACCTTGGAACTTAATCTTTAGAAAGTAGATAAGTATAATCATTGAAACCTGATTGAGATTTCACATTCGCAAACGGCAATAACCCACTTCTCGGTGCACCTATGTACCCAATGAACTCATATGTTGTTGTGTCGAGATTTATGTTAGAAATTATTTTTTTGTTACTAAATAGAACTAATACCATATTCTATTGTGAAAAACTGATAAAAGAACAGTAACTTACTTACTAAAAATATTTTTGCAATAGGTGCAGCGACGGCAAATGCATCCCAGACCGTTGGCGGTGTGACACTGAAAGGGATTGTGCGGACAGTGGCGACGAACTCAACTGTGAACCGAACTCCATGCGCAACTGTACTGATGACGAATTTACGTGTGCTGATCGACGATGCATTCTGGTAAGTACCTATACCTATGCAGTACCATCATCCCTTCCCCCATTTCCCTTAGCCTTATCTTTTGCGGTCGGCTTAAAAAAAAACGGGGGCAGCTGAATACCTATTAGTATTTTGCGGGGAGGTCAAGCTCGTACCATCATGTCTTAAGATATACTAGTAACAAAGTAGGGTACGATCCCCAATTTTTACTGCACGGTTCGCAATATGACCTCTCTGGAAAATAACACCAGCACCTAAAGGTTAACCTCTCCATTAACCTTTAGGTCTTCGTTCTTGCTGTTTTATTAACGAAGCAATATAATAGAAGAAGTTATTATATCTATATTCAGATGCTAACTCGGTTCTTTTGTACAGAAAACCTGGCTCTGCGATCTGGTCCGAGACTGCACGAACGGTGAAGACGAAATGGACTGCGAAGTGCATTGCGAGGAAGACCAATACACTTGCAAAACTCAAGACCACCTCATCAGCAATGCCTTCAGAAACTGTGTGAATAGAAAACACGTTTGTGATGGCATGAAGGACTGCCCTAAAGGAGATGATGAAGACAGATGCCCGGTCAAGAGGAAGTGCACGTTTGAAGATAAATGTGACCCTGAAATGTGTATCACGACGTATGAGGGACAGCAGGCTTGCACCTGTCCTTTGGGATTTCTTTTGGAACACAATAACCACACGTAAGTATAATTCAGTACCTAATTTTTTTTCAAGCTCTTTACCAACTAGAACAAATACAGTTTAGCAGCAACTGTGTGCCTTGGCACATTATCACCAAAAAATCTCTGAAATCATTTAGAATGCCGTGTTTCACCTACTGTTTTCTTTCTAGGTGCCGCGACATCGATGAATGCATGTACGAACAAGACCCGGTTTGTTCTCAAACTTGCTCGAACACAGTTGGTAGTTTCAAGTGCGGATGCATGACTGGATACGTTCTGAGACCTGATGGAAGATCTTGCAAGCCTACTGGAGAATCACCTACGTTGTTGTTTTCGAACCGTGTTGGCATTCGACAGGTAAGAACACTTACACACAGGCATACACACATACATAATAAGCGTATAAATTTGTGGTCTGACATGGGAGTTCCCGCTCACAGAGAGGAGATCTGTGTCCCAACCCAATCCAACAGTGAGTCGTAATCTAACACGCGGACCAGTCCGGGTTGGTTGGTAATACCAATACAAAATGACACACTTGATTCAAAGATTCGAACTAACCATACATATAATATCAGTGTAGCCTACAAAACTATGTAAAATCATCTTTCCACACAGGTTTGGCTTACTGGAGACAACTACATGCCAGTAGTGAAAGGCCTTCATAATGCTGTCGCTTTGGACTACCATTATGAGAAACAACTTGTATTCTGGACTGAGAGCAATCTCCGAGTCATCAGAGTAGCTCAGATGAATAACAACAATTTGTCAGGTAAGGATTTGTAATGTTACAACATTCTACAGCCAGTCTTATATCTTGGTTTATTTATGTATTTATTTAGACTTCATGCACAAAAAGGTACAAAGACGGACTTAACTTAATGCCTTAGGCATTCTCTACCAGTCAACCAAGGGTGGTGAAGAGATAACAAGGCGTAGGCGTAGGCTTTGTGTGTATTTCTTGATACAATGATTGCCTGTTTCCCTCATAGATGTCATAAGATGGGGACTAGAAACACCAAGTGGAGTAGCAGTGGACTGGATACACGATTTACTGTTCTGGACGGATTCTGGTACTCGACGCGTAGAAGTTACTACCCTACAAGGAAACCAGAGAGCAGTCATCGCTGCTAATGATCTGGACAAACCAAGGGCTATAGCAGTACATCCCGGCGACGCGTTGGTGTTTTGGACTGACTGGGGTAAAGTAACAATTATATACTAGAGTTTAGATAGTTGAGAGGCATATTTTATGCTAAGGGTTATGAGATTCAAATTAAATGATACCTTATTATGATCTATTTCTATATTATATGTATTCGATTCCCCCCTTTTTTCTATTTTTAAACACGTAGCGTCGAATTGGTCACTTATCTATGTCTTGAAACATTGTAGGTCCTAATCCAAAAATAGAACGTGCAGATATGGATGGCAGTAGAAGAAAGAGCATTATAGTTGATAAGATTTTCTGGCCTAACGGACTGACCATCGACTATACGGAATCCAAGATATACTGGGCAGATGCCAAACACCACGTCATTGAGAAGTCTTCATTTGATGGACGGGATCGGAAGAAGGTGCGTACCTACTTAAAAGTTTTGATTCAATTAATTAATCTTGCTATTGGTTCAAAAAGATTAGGCGGGATGACAAGTTCAGAGTGCTACAACAGTCTTTAAAACTGATATACAAAAAAATACTCGTGTATCAACTCAACACAATGTCATTCACGTATCTGTGATGTCTAAAATACCAAAATCGCTATATGTATGCCTATAATATTTGAGGAGTCCCCTCGATTTCTCCAAGATCTTATCATCAGATCTAGACCTGATGACTATGGGACCAACTGGAAAGTATACCCTTTCAAAACAAGAAAATTTTTCCAAATCGGTCCAGGCGACTGAGTAATCGGGGAACATACATAAAAAAAACATAAAAGATGCCGAACAATTGAGAACCTCCTCCTTTTTTTGAAGTCGGTTAAAAAGATGAACCTTCGATAAGATAAATTAAAAAATAAACCCGACACATTTTTATTTCATGCTACATAATTTATCTAGTAGTAGACATGCTTCCATCGGCAATCTAATGAACACGTTATTATGACACGATAACTTGCGGAAACACCCCGATTAAAAAAAAAGATGCTAAAAAGATTTTTGTCAAACACCACTCAAACAAAACAAGCGAAATCAAAGTCGGTTCATCCGTTTACGAGCTAATCTGCCACATACAGATACACAAAAACACGGTACACACGTCAAACTTATATCACCCCACTTTTTCTGTCGGGGGTTAAAAATAGACAGTGGCACTATACTTCGAGCCACCTTCTCATTCCTTAAAATCGTCGTATTCTCAACCAGGTAATCACAAAAGGTCTTCCTCATCCATTTGCACTGACGCTGTTCGAAGACGCTATCTACTGGACCGACTGGCATACCAAGAGTATTTCAACTGTCAACAAGAACACCGGCATGGGAATACAGACTGTTCACGCAGGGTTGAATGTTCCTATGGATATCCATAGGTAAGTAACTGTGATGAGTTGAAAAATTATATGTCACTGTTAAATTTTTTTAAACGACCTACTTGTAAAGGAAGAATTCTATAAAATTTTGACCAAGGCTTTACATGAATATAGTCGTATCAAAAGTTAAGAGTTTCCAACTTACTACGCTTAAACTTAGTGGCTCTTTTCATTCATCTGCCATCAGCAACTTATGATTTTAGGATATCGGCAACTAATTGGACCATATTCAAACATCAGTCTTTTGCAATTAAAAATGTTTTTCAACAGCTACCACCCACTGAGGCAGATACAATCATACAAGAACCGATGCGGTACCAACAACGGAGGATGTTCTCACCTCTGTCTTCCGAACAGCAATGACCACTCTTGTCGATGCCCCGTTGGATTTAACCTGAACTCTGATAGGTATGTAACTTATTAAAGTTGAATATCTTGGCTATCTAATCTTCTGTCTATGTAATCCTGGTATACAAATTTGAAGCTGTTTAAATAAGACTTAGAGCGATGGCGTGGAGACCCAGATTTTACATATTTTCTTTATTACAGCCGTACATGCGAACAAACACCAGAGAAGTTGCTGTTATACGCCCGAAAGAAGGACATCAGATTGAAACAACTGAATCCTAGAAAACAGACTGATTCTTTGGATATGGTAATTAAAAAATTAACATAGATTCACTGTTTGATAACGATGTAACTGATGAAAAGGATGTGCCGGCAAATTTACGAGGCGTAATAATTCAGTTAAATGGTATTTTATCTGATTCTCAACACCCACTACAGTTTTATTATACCTGCAATAAAACTGTAGCAGGGCAACACCTACAGTTTTATTGAAGGCTCAACGCCAAGCATGTCAGCTGCTAGCTGTTTACCAAGTGGTACCACCACCTTCAAATGGCTTATCAAACATAACTTGTTTACCACTAAACTAATGTCTCTGTTCAGGTAATACCAGTAGAAACGATAAAGTCGGCCGTAGCTCTGGACTGGGATCACAACACCAACTCCATATTCTGGACAGATGTCGACAAGGACACCATCAACCATGCCTACTTGAACGGATCGCAGCAACGCGTTATCGTGGGATCCAATTTGAGTAAGTTGATGATTTATGAATGATTAAATAAAAGTTTATCAATGTGGTAGCAATTAAAGAACATGTGCGAAACTAAATGCTAAATTACGCTTTAACAAATGGGGATTTTTTTTGCATCTTACAACCAAATATTTCCGGTCTATGTGAACTGTAGAATTTACTCACTTTAACATCAAAACACGATGGGGCTTATTCGGTGCGATATTATTATTTTTCCTAGTCTAGTTTGTGTACCAGTGCTGGACAAAGACACATTCTTCCAAACCTATTAATTACGATGCAATAATAATTTTCAGTATGGCCCGCTGGTCTAGCATACGATTGGCTGACTGACAAACTGTACTGGACTGATGCTGGTACCAACAGGATTGAAGTGGCTAATGTCGATGGCAGTATGAGGACCTTACTAGCATGGGACAATATTGACAAGCCAAGAGACATCGTTGTGGATCCTAAAGGTTTGTACAAAACAAAAATAGAGAAGTATATTCTCAAGTTGATTATTTAATCAACTTAAGAAAAAAGAAAAAAATGTGGTGCATCGTTTTGAAATGATTTAATAACCATTTTTTTTACTGTTTAACTTATCTTCAATGTTACCCATCTTTATCATAGGTGGCGTCATGTACTGGTCCGATTGGGGCACTTCCCCTTGCATCGAGCGCGCAGACATGGATGGCGGCAACCGACGACGTCTCATTTTCGGTAACATGACCTGGCCTAACGGATTAGCACTGGACCTCAAGTACAGCCGTATCTACTGGACTGATGGAGGGAACCAGACTATCGAATATGCCAACTTGGATGGAACTGGAAGGACTGTATTGATAGGTAAGAAAAAACGTGGTGTTATATGAGAATTATGTGAGGTCCATCAAGTTCTGATACAACGAAAACGGAAACCAAGATCATTGCATGACTTTGACATGAAATACCAAACGGACGCAAAAAGTTGATAATGAATTTGATGAACCGATATTCGGAAACCTTTAAATTCAATAAGGTTATAAGGTTAAGGATATAATTCAATAAGGTTATGGATATATATCGGAAATAGGAGGGCTATCTTCAATAATACGTACCCTCGGTCTGTGGGCATATCGTGGGTATGCGATGCACAAAGCAGGTAACTTATGCCGTTTTAGAGATAGTTCTTGTTCCAATTTTATCAAAGCAGCGAATTCGGCCACCAATCGTTTCGCTTTTTCCCAACTTAAACACACTTGTTCAAGTTCACACACGCCACTTTTGGCTACTTCTCAACCCTTTTTCTCTGAACTCTTTTTAACTCCCAAAACGCGAGTCCGCGCGTATCTTTTCTAACTTCACGACACGATATGGTGGGAGAAACCCACTCTAGAGAATCCGTGTAGACTTTCCTCCCTTTTCATTGTTTCAAGAACACATCCGGCAAAGTAAGTACTGCTTGTATTATCCAATCCAAATCGAGTATTTTGACATAAGAAAAATAAAGTGTTGTCAATCGAATAAAATCGAACTGAGAATTGATCAGAAGCTAAATGTTGCCAATTAAACAAACCTGAAGTAATAAGTTTACAAGCGATATTTCCTTGTTTCCTGATTACTAATCATTTACCTTCCTCCGATATATATATTAAATAATCCGCTCGCTTGCTGCACCGTGTACATTTTGTCAACATAAACATTTTGTTTAGGCCAACACCTGCCTCACCCATTCGGACTGGATCTATTCGGAGACGAAGTATTCTGGACAGACTGGGACACTCAATCTATTCAGGCAGCCAACAAGTATACTGGCAAGAACAGAAGGACCCTCGGCGCTGGCGTGGCTGGACTTATGGATGTGAGGGTTTTCCACAAGGAACGAGTGTTTGGAGTCAATCGGTAAGGACCTCTATGATTTTATTGTACTAATGATACATCAAAAACTAAACAAATCAGACTGTGGGTTCCATCATTCTTGAAAAATCGTTTCAGGTCTTATAGTACACGAGTGCATTTGAATTTAATTTTTACACATATACATACGTATTTTAAGCTGTTTTTACCCATAACCATTAATACTAACTATTTCAAACAGATGCGGCAAGAATAATGGTGGATGCTCACATCTGTGCTTGTTGAAGCCTATGGGAAAATCGTGTGCTTGTCCTATTGGCATCAAGATTGGCGTAAGTACTAATAACTTATATTTTATTTCTATATTTATGCCTCGATCTTTTATGGACCATAGCTGGCCAGAATTTAAGAAATAAATAAAGCAGCAGTTTATTGACTCTACGGGTCCCGCTATTACTTAAACTAAAATTTTCTCGCTATCCCTTTACAGAAGGACGGTAAAACATGCGCAAGCGGTCCCGTGAACTACTTGATATTTGCGCATCGCGTGGATATCCGTGTAGTGTCATTGGACGTTCCCTATCTCATTGATGTGCCACTGCCGCTGCCCATACTGAAGAATGCTTTCGGAGTTGATGTGGATCATAAGACAAGTAAGTATTTAACAACTGCAGTCCTATGAGACGAATAAATAGAACCATTGCTTTCAGAGGACTCAAAACTTGCGATAGAGCTCGATTCTATTTAGTCTTCCTAGCTGTTGGACTATTGTAAACTGTAGTCACTCTCTCTTCCTTACAAGAAGATCAACAGTTAAAAGAACTATTCCATAAACATCTGAAGAGTTCAATCTTGCTAACAAAGATACGTTTTAGGTCTTATCTACTGGACGGATACTGGTGAAAGGAAGATTCAAAGAGCTAACAGAGACGGCAAGGAAATCGAGACTATCATTGGAAAAGGTTTACATACTGTCGACGGAATTGTTATTGACTCTACTGGTCGTAAGGTTTGTGCATCAATAATGTTTTCATATTTTTTGGCAACAAAATTTTGTGTTTCATATATGATTCTGTGTCCTTGGTAGATATATCTTTAATCATGAGTATGCTTGCAGATTTATTGGACAGACGGTGGTAGGAATAGTGTTGAAGTAGCTGAACTTGATGGCACTAACAGAAAAGTACTTGTATGGACCGGCTTAGGTAAGCAAATAATTAGATCTTTGGTAAATAACTTATCATGTTCCATTGCGAGAATTATGTAACCACAATATTATGTCCTTGCAGATTCTCCTCGCGCCATTGCATTGCACTATGAGTATGGGTACATGTTCTGGTCGGATTGGGGAACATCTGCCAAGATTGAACGGGCCGATATGGACGGAAAGAATAGGTAACAAAGCTCAAACAATTCACAAACTCCTCTTCTTCATTTAGAGAGTTGACTGTTTATATTTCTGGAAATTGGAATCAACCGTGTTTATTTTTCAGGCGTGTCATTGTCGAGAGTAACATCAAGTGGCCAAACGGTCTTGCTATCGACAAAATTGAAGGTCGTCTTTACTGGAATGATGCTAAAGTCTTATCCATCGAAAGTTCTGACTTCAACGGACATGATCGTCGAACTATCCTCAGCAATGTTCCGTATCCTTATGGTATTGTTCTTGTGGGACAACATGTATACTGGACGGATTGGAGAACTCAGGCTTTGCATAGGGCTGACAAAGTCAATGGCAAGAATTCGATCATTATTAGGAAGAACTTAGAAGGACTTATGGACATCCGCGCTGTCCAGGTATGTAGACTGAAGAATCTGGAGTTATGATGTGATCGTTGAAGACAAAGAAGGAAGAGTAATTTAAACAATATCGTTTGTTTTCACAGGGCGAACGGGAGTTAGAAAACGCTTGTGGCACTAACAACGGTGGATGTTCTCACTTATGCCTCCGATCACCTCAAGGCTACTCCTGTGCTTGTCCCACTGGCTTACTCTTCAACGCCAGCGATTCCAATCCCAAGACTTGCAGGAAATACCCTGAAAGCTTCCTCTTCTTTGCTACAAAGACCAGTATTGCTCTCATCTCGTTTGATACTCCGGAACAATGGGACGTCGCCTTTCCCATCAAAGTGCAAAATGCTGTGGCTGTAGACTTCCATTGGGAACGCAAGTTGTTGTTCTATACTGATGTCGATATGGATGTTATCAGGTACGATAAGGGCTTTTGAATACATTTTTATTCCAAAAAGAAAGACTCTTTCAAAAATATTTTGAACTAGTGAGACAAGGAAAGAAAACGAATATGTTTATTTCAGGTCGATAAACATGATGAACATGAGTGATACGAAAGACGTCATCAAAGGCAACATGGGCATCCCTAACGGTTTGGGAGTCGATTGGATCGCTAATAACATTTACTGGACTGACAACGAATACAAGGTAGGCCATCGTAACAATGAAGAAAACTTATCTTCTATCTATTCTATTCAAAAAATGAACAGCTAAAACAATTTTTATGATTGCAGGTCATAGAAGTTGCTCATTTGGATGGATCTTCAAGAAAAACTTTGCTCAGCAATCTTAGTGAACCCAGGGCACTAGCATTGTTCCCAGCTAAAGGGTGCGTAGCCATAAAATAGAAGAAAATGTTACTGAAGTTAATTCCTCTTTTAAAACATGAGCCATTTATTCACAATTTCATGATTTTAGGTACCTTTACTGGAGCGATTGGGGTCAAACTCCATGCATTGAACGAGCATTCTTAGACGGCAGTCAACGACAAGTCATCGTGATCCAAGATGTCGGTTTTCCCAACGGAATAACGATCGACTACAAGGACAGGAGGTTGTACTGGACCGATGCTCTAAGGCATAGGATCGATACTTCCGACTTGAATGGGCAACATCGAGTGCAGCTTATACCAGAAGCTAAGAATCCTTTCGGAATGACACAGGTAGGTTGTTCCTTTAACCACGACACATAAAGATATAATTTTAAGACTAGAAACTTTTCGAACTTCACTGAGAGAGGTAGCCTGTCCCAGTAGTGGTAACATTGTGGCCTGATTATGCGTATACTACGCTACTACCAACTTCGACAAAGCCCGAGTCTACAAAATTTGTTCGAGACTCATCAACACTATCAAACCCATTATATTCTCAGATCATCATCAAAACACCTATAACTGAAATGACACAGGTAGTATGAACCACACTCCATCCCGGTCGAGATTTGATCCTTTCGGCTTGTATTTTCAGAATCTCAAGTAATGTATTCTTTGCAGTTCAACGATTACATCTACTGGACGGATTGGTACAAGAAGGCAGTTATGAGGGCGGATAAGAAAACTGGAAAGAACGTAACAGCATTGAGGACTGACTTGGAGATGACCATGGAGATAAAAGCAGTGTCTTCTGAGAAACAGCATGGTTGGAACCCTTGCAAGGAAGATAATGGAGGATGTTCTCATCTGTGCTTCTTTAGGGAACATGATTATATTTGCGCTTGTCCAGATGGCCCTGATCCACTACCTTGTTCAACTGGTAAGTAACAATATTTTATTGTTTTTTTTTTACTAGATTTCCGTACGTACGTAAAAATATTATAATGCCACACATGGCAGTTCAGTGCAACGACTGAAGAGGCCCTTTTGTTGTTTCTTGAACATTTAAACGGTTTCGGCGGCTCACACAAACATTTTATAAGCCTTGAACTTGTAAAGCCTACTTAGCCGTGATAGTTTTCCTTTTAATTTCATTATATATACTACTGCCGTGAATTTTTTCACATATCCAAAAGCAATCATTTAGCTGGCAGAGGGGCGACATTTGACTCACACTTGAGCAATTTAAAGCTTAATTTTACGCAAACGGATCCCTGAATCGAAAAATAGTTTTCACAGACCCATAATATTTTTGAATAATATATCATACTATATTGCATTTATGGATTACCTACATGGATAGGGCATCCAACGGTATATTAATATGTATGCCAAATTATAGCTTTCTAGTACTAAGAGTCTCTGAGCTAAGCTGCGGACAGACGGACATGTCGAAATATGAGGGTTCCTTGTTGACTACGAATCCCTAAAAACGACCATCAACTTATACCTACATACTTTAAAGACAAAGTTGATATTCATTTGGGGCTTGAGGGAATATGTCATGTTCCCTTTAGAGTGTATTCATTTTGGCTCTAGATTTTAACTAAACTGTTTCTTTTTCTGATTTATCTTTGAACTTTTTGTTTTTTTTTCTGATTTGATCTCAAGTAGGTACTAACACTGCCTTTTCTTTCTAGTGCCCAAGATCCGCATAGACAACAAGATGCCTGCGCACTACCCTTCGTTCTACGACTACACGGACATACAAGAGGACAACGGTTTACCACTACCACCGACTGCGGTACCCGACACTAGTACCGGCGCCATTATTATTATGGTAGCCATCATGTGCTTTATCTTACTGGGGATTGTCGTCATTGCTTTTGTTTGCGGTAAGTTGAAATTAGATACTAAAATATATAAAATAATACAACTTGAACGTACGAAATGACTTATATATACACTGATCAAATTACTCCAGGCTGCAATAAACTACCGCCACAAATAGACAAAGTGAATCATTCCATTTTTTAAGTCCAACTACACCAGAACAGGTATCAAGAACGATTCAATCTTTCAAAAATATTAAAATACAGGAAACGATAACATAACAACAAACATTATCAAAAAAGTCCATCATATTTTTGCATCCACTATCATATAACTTATGTTTTGAAAAAAGAGGCTCCCGAGATAAACTTAATGTATTTATTATTAAGCCGTTGTCTATGAAAGGAGAGAAGACTTCAATTAAAAATTATCGTCCAGTGTCATTAATACCGATATTCTCGAAAGTCATACAAAAAATAATACACCACCGAAAGTACAATTTTCTCGAAAGTAAGAATGTACTGGTTGATGAACAAAAAGTTTTTAGAAAAAAATAGTCAATTAATGTTGCTATTTATGAATTTCTCACTAAAATTTTGTCAAGTGTAGATAAACCACTAGCCATCTGTGCCCTGTATATAGACACGACGAAAGCCTTCGATCATGTTGATCATACTATACTTATCGACAAACTAGAAAGATGTCTTTAAGTCAAGAGTGAATAGGTTACTACTAGGCAAGCGTGCTCCATCGTAGACCACATCATCGCTTACCATCAGGTGAGATAGTAGTCAAGCGCGAGCCTATAATATATATATAAAAAAAAAAAATTGGAGTCGCGGCAATGGCCTTGACCTTATCACATCATATTTAAGCAACCGGCAACAATACACAGAAATAACAAATATAAATATTAAAACCAAGCGGGCAATCAAATATCGGTCAAAATCTAGAACAGTGAAGTACGGTGTACCTCAGGGGAGCGTATTGGGTCCTCCACTATTTCTAGTGTACATAAATGACCAATAGTATTATTTGCTAATGATTGTAGGTACAATAATGATAAAAAAGTTGAGTCCTACAAATATGAACAAGAAATCAATGACATGCTTACATACTATATATTGGTTGCAGTCGAATAATTTAAAGATGTATTTAGAAAAGACGTGTATAGTGCATTTTAGTCAGCGACAACGACAATAACTACTGGTTAATATTTACAATGGACAGTCAGTTACAAAAACGGATACAACAAAGTTTTGAGGATTAGTGATAGACAGTCAACTTACGTGGAAACCGCATGTTGAATAAATTTTGCATTTGCTTTTGCTCTATATAAGCTGTCCTAATTTGTGAACCATGACTCCGTGCTTATTGCTTACCATAGCTACGTAGAATCAGTTCTAAGATACGGAGTCATCTGGTGGGTAGCTCGACAGACAAGAATTACGAAAAAATCTCCAGAGGCTTGAACATCGACGCCAAACGGCCAATCTGTCGGTTTTTTATCGGTTACATTTCGGGGAGTGTGCGATGGTACTGCACAATTTGATTCCGCCTAGCCCTTTCCATCACCGGACAACTAGACGTACGGCAATGCGCCACCGGTACATGATGGACATCCCACCCATACGTACAAAGCATTTTGCGAAAACTTTTATTATACGCACAGCTAAGGAGTGGAATTCCCTGCCGGAGTCTTTGTTTCCTGATAGCTACAACCTTGGGGTCTTTAAGTCAAGAGTGAATAGGTCACTTCTAGGCAAGCGTGCTTCACCGTCGACCACATCATCGCTTACCATCAGGCGAGATAGTGGTCAAACGAAAAAATAAACGTAATTTATTTTAACAATTCTCACCCTAACCCAGGACTTAGCAACTTAACTCTCCCACATCGGTGGGTTAAATATTTATGTAAATTTATCTCTAGTTTTACCTCTAACTATTGGTGGCGCAAGATGATTTATCTGATCAATCATGAGCTAGCTGTTAACATCGGGTTATTTAGGATAAACCAGGATCGCGCAAGTGGCCCTAAGAAGTTAGGCATCAGCAGCCTAATTGCGTAAGTGAATTCTGCAAAGGAAACAAGTCGATTCTTTCAAAGAATCAGAATCATTTCTTTCAACTTTTTCGGTATTGCGAAACTAATTTGGAAAGCCAGCGTTAGCGTTCCAAATCCTCCTTTGAGTTGAACATAGACTACTTAGAGATACTACGGATTTGAAGATATATGGCATTTGCATTACACAATACCAATAGTGAAGTTTTATCTCGATTCTTCCGCTTTCATTCATTCTTTTACAATCAATTCTACGTCAAAATATTGGTAATGAAAGGAGCATAACCTTTCCGTTTCAGAATGTAATATGCAATACGAAAAGTCGTTTTTGGGAAGGTACCAACTTGTTTGCTTTGCAGAATTCACTTCAGCAATTAGGCTGCAGGACTCCTCAAATACTCTCAAATTAACTCTTTCCCTGTTCCGAGATCACAATTGATTATTTTACTAAGTATTGTGTCATCTGGTGTATTGCGCGCTATAAACCTTTTAACATCATACCTAACTGAAAAACAAATTACTCCTTTTCCTCAGTAAAAATGAACCGAGACCGCGACGGCGACCTGAAGGAGAACTACCGCGACTCGGGCGGACACATATCGTTCCACAATCCCAACTACAGCTGCAACACCGGCGCCAGCGGCGGCAGTGCCGAGCCCGTCGAGCGCCGCCCCAACAGGTTCCAGGGCATCTTCAAATACGACAAGAATCAGGTAAGATTGCTTAAACACATACCCCCTAAAAATTCACTAGTAATTCTGAAATCAACTTAATTTAGACTAACACAGAGGTGAGATTTGTATAACCCATTTATGCCCAAAACTTTTTTACACTGATTTATAAAATGACAGTCGCAGAAACGGCTGCAAAAGTACGTTTGGGTCATTATCGACACCCTGCTGTGCACTGGGAGAATACGGTTTAAAAAAACGAGGAATATGGTTGAGGTTGTCTCAGACCTTTTTAGGTTGTTATGGCGATTAAGTTTTCACTAACGACTATTAGACCTATGATAGTATTGTTAAGTAGAAGTTCTCTCTAGAAGCCTTTAAGATTGAGGGACCAGATCTTAATATAGAATCTGTTTCAGGAGCGCGTGACCAACGTGTACATCCCGGAGGGCACGAGCTTACTGCCACCGCCACCGCCACCCCCGCGCCCCGCGCCGCGTCCCTCTACCCATGACGACTTCGAGCCTGTTACGCTACACTCCTACGCTTAGATCGACGTGACGCGACTACAACACTAGCGCACTAGCGGACACGACTAACCAATAAAGATGATATCATCTGCGATTGTTCAACAAACGGAGCCGCGGTACTAACACCAACGCGATATTACGATTTACTAGCATGCTACTTAGCAGTTGTTTCCTAACCATGCGCTTCGGATAGTGCGATGTCGACGCCAGTCGATTTTCGAAGCCCAAGCTTAGAAAATAACTCTATAAGACATTCTATACTGTCGTAAATTATAGTAGCGTCTACCCGCGTGCCTCTGTTTCTTAGTAAGTACCAAATTAGACATATACGTTAGGTGAGTCAATATCCATATACCATCAATTTGCGACATCAGGTTCGTCGATTAGATTTTGCTGTTGGATGAAATGAACTCCACGGGACAATCCTAAGCTGTATATACTTACTGTGGCTGTCGGCATTAGAGTGCTAGAACTGTGCCCATCTGATGCCGAATTGATGGTATCGCGACTTATTGCTTCATGTGCTTATTATCAAAATAACATGTAAAAAAAAGGAAAAGTGCCCCAAATACTGAGATTATTGTACACCAGAAAGCATAACAATTAAATTAATATGCAACTCGACTTTTACAAATCCAAGATTTCGGTATAATTGATCCATAATTATGGTACATTAGGTTAGGAACATTATGTCTACTAACAAATTATGTAAGCCATTAAAAAAATCAATATTTTGATTTTTCATTCATGATTCACATACATTATATTTGTCAATTTACAGCCCATGAATGGATCTCAACTAGATATTATAGGATCACTAAGTAGGACAAGTACTATCTACATTGGGAGATGAAATATTTTTAATGATTATAATACGTATCTACATCTAGACTAGATTATAGGTACTAGATGGTACATGTGTAAAGTAAAAATATCTATGTCAACTACATTTAAGATCATGGCATGCATAATTCTTGAATGTTCTAAAATAGGAAGTTATGAATACGTACAATATTTATATAAAATATGATTATTGTTATAGTTGATAGGGATAGGCAAATGTTTAGATGCATAGACAGTCTGGACGATTTCTTGTCACGTGTAAATAGATGTATCTACTTGTAATAAATTAAAAGGGATGTTCCCTAGGTAATGTATCGCTGGACACCACCCCAAGGGTGAATGTAAAGTGCGATAGCATGCTGCCGGCTCGCGGCCGCCCGAGGGCGACGCACTGCTCACCTCCCTGAGGGAGCACTGCCCGCGCGGGTAGGATCTAATCTCAGCATGATATCGAAGTGCAAGAGGAAAGATAATAAATTCATTAATATTTATTATTTTTGTACAAGTCAACTGTCGCTCGTTTCCTGCGGCTCACGGGGAAGATCGATAGTGACTTTTATACTATAGAAAAAGTTACATATATATAGTTACATCGTAAGATTACATGTACCGAGGTTTGGGATCACGCGCACGTCCGTTTGCTTATAAACGATATCCTAACAAAGTATTGTCCACTTATCACAGTTATTAATTTATATATCATGTTCATATTTATAATGTATTTGTATTGTAAGACCCGTCGAAGCATACGTTTATAAGTAATAGGACTCGACCGAAAGTTTATTTATAACGAGGGACTGATTGCTGGAAAATGGTATCCCGACCTCGTATAAGCCGGGAAATAGTTGCCAGTATGTAAAACAAATACTTAGTATTTAACACAGCACATTAAGGGTACTATCAAAGAAGAACATTCAAATAATATTTATAAATCCAGTTTTATCACTTTCAAATACAATCTGATTTTAGAGTAAATTCACCAGGTTTAAAATGGTGACAATAAAATATCAGTGTATATAGTTAGATTTAATTACCAATTGTGTTAACCGACCGGTATTATATTGTAAATAATAGTTTATTTATACTTTGTACTTTATATTAAATGAAGCTGATTTTATGTTGAATGATCGCCTGCTGACGGGCGGGCTCGCCTCCAACATGTTACATGTTCGTCTCATATCAGAGAAATTCATTTAGTACCTAATTAGTATTAATTATTGATTAAATGCTTTTTATTTACTCTCTGATCATCTAACATCGATAATAACGAATCTTGCAAGGCAAGCTATTTACACGGATAAGTACTACTTATATTTGATTCCGTTTCTTAACTGACAGAAAGACGAAATACCTACTAACTGGAAAAACGTATTAAAGTTTCACAGGGTGTTTTAATCTAAGGTAGAATTAGGACGGATGTCAGCGGACACAGATCCGAGGGAAAACAGATTACAAATCTTAATATTGTTCTATAATTCTATGATCAATTTACTTTTAAAACACCAAAACGGACTAGGCATACCTATATTTGTAGCGGGCGGTCCGAAAACACAGTTTTTGCGCTCATTGAATACTAAGATATGTATAACGAAAGTTCCTTTTTTGAAAAGATAACTACATTTGAATGCATTTAAATAAAAAGACTTTTAGTAACCAGAACGCATGTATAATTAATTTTATATAAGAATATTTATATTATTTCTTAAGTATACATCTGTATGTGTTGTTATAAAATGTCCAAGACTAATCAAACAATGATAAAATATAGTATGTTTTATATTTCTTATGGGTACTAACTGCATATAAACGAAAAATGTTGCAAACAATCCGGCCTGACCCAAGTTACTAGATTACTGCGAAAAGCAATGTGTATAGTGCCCGGCACGTAAGTTGGCAAGGTTTTGGCGTAGTGGGGGTAAGTTCGCGCATATTCCGCGAACTGACCAACCACGATATAGAGTGAACGGAACGCGGACGCGACACTATTGGACAGTCGATCCTTGTGTCAACTAACCAACCAATCGCGCGCTCGGAACCGTACAAAACGTTCCCCGCGCCCCTCTTCACTACCAAAGATACCTTAAAAACGATTACTGCGCATCTAACGACTCTTGCCAACTTACGTGCCGGGGATTATACTAGATACAATAAAATATCTTTGTGACTCTTGCAATCCTCTTTTCCGTCGGTTGGTTTTTAAATATTTTATAAATTTCCAATTATGTCTAGATGGAGACGATAAATATCCATTCCAATTCTTGAACGAATTAAGGGGCTTGAAAGAATTATTTCAGATTCTTCATACCTAATGTTCATAATAGTTTTAAGATATATTTTATGTAAATTGTTTTGTTACATAGCTTGTAAGGGATGGGAAACTAATTTAGTGAGTGCTGTGATACCGGATGCTTTGAAAGTTGTAGTGTGGGTAATCAGCGATGGTTAATGTATACATATTATATAATTATTATAGATTATTTTACGTTACGATATCCTGTCGTTTACTTTAATGTCATTGTAATATAATACAGGCTACAACACTAACTACACCCAGCAGGAAGAGTGATTTCTGGCAATGATAATACAAACATTGTATCGTGTATTCTAAAATTTATAAAAAAAGTGCTATGTGTGCCAAAATTTAAAATTTCAGTATTTTAACAGACATGATTGGTTCGAGAATGATTATAATTAAATTAATAGTTAATTAATTAAACAGCTTTTACACCTTTGAAGCCTCCTTTTATAGAGGTGTCAAAACTGTTTTCAAAATTTATGTACTGATAATGAATAGAAATTATCCCAATAATATTCCTGTTTCATTTACCTAAACCCGTTAAAAACATAACATTTTGTAGAGTGATTTTGTCACAGACGTAAACAAAAACATTATTATGTGTAAGGGCAGGTTCACATTAGGTCGGACCGACAGTTTTACCGGAACGACGAAGGTATCGGAAGCAAATAGGGATGATGACGGGGTATGAAACAGCAATTAATTCTATTTAGTCCGCCGGTTAAATTATAAAAAAATATTGGGCACGTATTTTTTGCTTATTCAAATCAATAAAAAATCACCAAGATAAAGCTCATCAAAGTTCGGGAGTGGGGGCTTGTAACGTCACTTCTATTTAAAAATTGTACCAAGGCATGACGTCATGCGATATTTTACCGCACACACAAAAATACGAGTCCAATATTTTATGGAAATCCAACTGACAGACTAAAAATATTTTTTTAGTATCATCCCTATTGGCATATGTATTTCAATAGCGCTGTTCACATAAGGGCGACCCGATAAAACTGTCGGCTACGACACATTTACCGGACATTCAGCCACAATTTCTGTCGGGTTGGATATAATATTGACATACTGCTTTATAAAGCGCCGTTCACACTTGTCGGCTCGTATTTTGTGCTCTTACGCTTCCTTTAACTTTCGCAAAATCATCAAAGGAACGAATAGACATTATAAAGTAATTATAGAACTTTAGCTCATCACTTCATAAATCGCACGTTTGAAATGATCTTACATCATTACGCTCCGCAAAGATTGGATGAACCTAATATTCCCTTTTTCTTTTTTCAATTAAATAATTTACTTTTTTTACCACATTACAACCAGAACCTTGTCGTCGTCCATTGTGCACAGAAAACAACTTAGTGCCTAGTAGTGGCCATCGAGGCGTCTCTGTACTCTGTGGCCTGTAACATAATGTCATGTGCAGTCAATTCTCACCAGAGAGCGCTGCGCGGTAGCGTTGCTTACAACTGCTTTGTGGTGATCCGAGCAGCGGTTAACGACGGTGGTGTTCACATAAGGTCGAACTGGCAGCTTATAGTGTGAACTAAAAACCCGATAGTCAGCCAACGGTAAAATTGTCGGTCCAACCTAATGTGAACCAAGCCTTAGATAAATGAATAGCAGTCCGGAGTTGGGAATTGTCTCCGATTGGTAGCAATAGTTGCGCCCTCTATTACATGGGATTTAAAAACATAACTGCCGAATCGTGGGTGTACTGGCGCATCAACTCTTGGGCACAGATAATATTATTATCCTAGCATACAGATGCCTCATCCCATACAAAGAAACTGTGCCGACGTAACTAGCGTTTTTCGACGGACTATTTAATAAAAGTACATCGATCGCGTTCGGTTCCGATCCACGGCTATAGATAGTGTTAGCAGCGACTTGCAAGTAAAATGGTTTACACAGTTCGTGACTGCTTTTTCTTTAATTACAATTTTGTTTAATAGTATTTTTTTGCACGTTTTTACAGTTTCATTGTACCAAAATGTGTTACAATACAAATTCAAACAATCGAGTGGAATGCCTCAGACATTTGAAACCGCGCCATCTATTGGAATCAATTTTAAATGATCCGATTAAATAATCTTTGAAATGTGAATTAAGAGCCCAATATCCCATAATTTTGTACTTAGGAGAGCTGATTAAGCAAGAACATATAATTTTTAAGATGAATTCAAGAAAATATTAATTTTACATCCAATTCCAAATCCAAATCGATGCATATCGCGCCATCTAGTGATATTTATTTGAACATTTTTTTTTTCTTACCTCTTGGTCTCCGTGCTTTGGGGTAGAATACAGGTGTAATGTTATGTTATAAATAAATAAATAAAACTACAGAATATAAAATACATGTACTAGTTTATTTCATATTAACCGTACTGTTACATACATACTCGTCGTTATACTTAGTCAACAACAGGAAATATAACACTTAATAGATATAGACAATAGATTCACAGATTATACGAGAAACTTGTTTTTCAGAAGTCACCACGGGTAAAGGTGAGATCACAAAAGGTGACAAGCTAGCAACATTATGACACTAGCAATACAATGGCGTTTTTGAAGGTGACCTCAGAAAAACAAAAGTCTACACATAAAAAGGTATTAAAAATAGACAGTTTTACATAATGTTATTATCTTATATGAAGTAGGTTTAATAACTAATTACTTCCGGAACAATATTAGAAAATGTCAATTTAGTTATTTTATTTGCTGGCAAACTAAAGACGCAGTTTATTAAAACGAACAAAAAATTTTGTCATCATAATACTTATCTATTTAAACTCTTAATTTTTTTCCATCCTAAAATATTTTTTGGTAACATATTCGATACATAAATTTTAATTTTGTGACGAATTATATTTAAAAATTAATAACATCTACTCGTCTCACTTATTAATAAATTCATAATAATTATTATAAATATTTTTGTCATTTGATATAATCTATAATTTTCAAATACTTTTATGGTCACAGTTTATTAAGCTAGTCAACGTTTAAAAAATAATAAAAAAGGCAAACATGTCAAAATTACAATCGTTTTTTTATTTCACTATGATCAAGCATTTTTTTTGTATACTTACCTATTCTATCCGTTCTTTGTTATAAGTTATGTTAGTAGTTATGCAGTAATTTTAGACCAGAGGCCTTAGTGCGAGTTTTTATTCATGCTCAATCGCGTTACTAACGTAAACGTCAATTTGTATTGAAACTGAATAAGCGCCGTCTAGTGACGGCAGGATGAAACCTCTTTTTTAGGGTTTTGAACCCAAAGGGTAAAAACGGGACCCTATTACTAAGACTCCGCGATCCGTCTGTCTGTCTGTCCGTCTGTCACCAGGCTGTATCTCATGAACCGTGAGAGCTAGATAGTTGAATTTTTCATAGATGATCTATTTCTGTTGCCGCTATAACAACAAACACTAAAAACAGAATAAAATAAATATTTAAGTGGGGCTTCCATACAAAAAACGTGAATTTTTTGCCGTTTTTTTGCGATAATGGTACGGAACCCTTCGTGCGCGAGTCCGACTCGCACTTGGCCGGTTTTTTTTGTATACATTTTGACATAAGAGATCGTTTACGTTAACGCGATTGAGCGTCAGTAAAAACTCACAGAAAGCCCACTTCTCCTTTTAATATGGAAACGTATAAACAGTAGAAAACGTATATTAAAGTGCGTATGTAACAAATGCTTGGTGCATTGCGTTTTATAGTAGAAGGCAAGCACTAAACCATTTTTAACTGTACAACAATATCTACTCTAATACAACTATTTATCTACACATCTCAACTGGATTGTGAAATTAGCTTATAAATGAGAAATAAAAGTAGGACTAGAAGGGTGGGAGGCAATGGATACATTTTAAATCAGCACTCATCGCTTCATTGACGAGGATAATTCAAGATTACTCTTCAGCGTTTAAGTTCTCTGTGATTCATTCTATGATCGAAAAAAATCAATGATCAGTTTCAGAATTTCAGGACACCTGACCATAATTATTAAAGCAAAACCTTTTATCAAGTGAACTTCAGTTTCTGTCAAACTCAAACTGCTAAGGCTCTAGACAAACGGATTGCATTTGAACTGCACTCCAACTTTGAATTTGCAGTTTGAATGCAGTTAGTACGACTGCAATAAAACTGCAAACCAACCGTGCAGTCCGATTGCAGTCGGAGTGCAGTTGTAATGCAGCCCATCTGTCTAATCTAGAGCCTTAGAATGGCTAATCGAAATTAAGTAGCAAATCAACTCACTGTAACTGGACATGAGTTTAAACAGCCTTTTTTTTTGAGATGTTTGTTTTTTAAAAAACGAGTACGGGGAATGTCTATTATAGAACCTTCAGGTATGCATCTTTTTTGTCGATCACTAAACTAAAGTTTGGTACTGCACTGGTATAATATGTGTGGCGGAATATACTATCATCAGAACAAAAAAGCAACAAGTCAACACTTATGTTGCACTCGTTTTGGAATGTAAAGTCGAAGGAATTGTTATGGACGTCAAAAGAACTCGAAAAGTGATCTGTAGAATCTTTTCAAGTAAAGTATCATGGCGGTAATAAATTTGATTAAATTATGAGATTGTGCTACGATTGATGCAAATAGTATTAATGTCACGGACTCTTGAAAAGTTTTAACTTGTTCGTTTATAGCACACATAGTACCAGAGTTCTCTACATTCAGCGACCAACATTCAGGTACAAACAATTCTTATTAAGTTAACAAATTTGGAACACGACATAAGTTTATTTAAGTAGATATTTATAGTTCGATGCATGAACTTATAATAACGCGTCAGACGTGCATTCTTTGGCACAACACTAACAAACAAAGTAACATTCACAAAAATATAAACAGTTTTTATATATTTATAAATTAGCAATAAGCTTTCTTATTTTAGAGGTAAACTATACTACAATTTCTCATTTGATTCATAGCGTATTTTCAGGAAGTAAAAACTGAATATGTATTTTTATTTTTAGGTCACTGGAATGTTTAAGCTAATAAGGGTACACTAGTCGACGGCACGAACTATTTTGTGCGCGGGGTTAAAATGCATGCTATCTCATCCAACAACACGTGCGGAACAGATAGATGCTGTTATGAGCAGTAAGAAGCTAGTTCGCGTACGAATACACACTTTTGCAAATTTGAAGCGAAATGGATGATGATTTAGAACGAAAACGAGCGCGCGAAATTTTATAAACAGACCTTTGGGAGTCTGGATATCATGAAAAAACGACTGAATGTATCTGTTCAAAATAAAATTATTTGCATTGTTGAACTACTAATATATCCCTGTATGGAGCCCGTTTTTAAATTTTCCTTCTTCTTATGGTACTTATTTACGCCCAAAGATGCGTTAAAATTAGTGTTGAAATAAGGAACTTTCGTAGCCCATAACTTTCAAGTAAATATTTTTTTTTTTTTTCGCTTCCATACAGGGATAGATAATGATGAGATAAATTAATATCATTTTTTTATTTTGAACGTAGATCGTCAAACAGTGGAGTAAAAGCCAGACTACGTTTGTATGGAAGAATTTTCGACTAGTGTACCCTTAAGGAATCATTCTTGCTGTATGTAAGTAGATGAAAAATACGAAAACTAAAGAGGAAAATATTATCGCTACGTTATCTTTATATTGAACGAGGTATATGAACAGAAATATGAGATCAATACATTATTACTAGCTACTAAACTTATAGTTATCATAATAATACGTCAGATATTGATCTACCTCTAAATGACCACGGGCGACCTTGTGGCATTGAAATATTTATTACCAAAAGTCAAAACCCTTTTATTTTTAAATTTAACAGCATTAATTGCAACGGTATAAAGAGGAAATTTACTGTAAGACCATCCAAAAAAGTTTAATTATAGAATAACATATTTTTTCGGCATCAGGTTTGGCCGTGTTTCTTAAATAATAATTCAAGTAATGTTGTTACATAAAAAATATAATGTAGAGAGCAAAATTGTCAGATCCATAAATTTTAAAACTGGCTTTCGAGATTTTAAAATGTGATATACGTTTAAAAAGATATGTGCAGTCATTTTGAAGTATCCAATATGGTGAAGACCGATTTAAACGTAAAGAAATGACTCTTAGAGAGTATTTTGTTCGTATGTTTCCCCGAGTGTCCTTTGGATAAGATCCCTGTAAGATTATACTATACTTTGATTACAACTATTGTCATGGCTTGTCTTACCTAGAGAGTTATTGGTACCGTTTGAGCTCAGGGAACACTTCTAGAAGTACCAGTTCGAACAGCTCCTGAAAATAATAAACATTCCTGGTTTAGCACTAATTTATTAGCAAGTTTTTCTTAATCGAATGTGTTCAGTGGATATCCAATTAGTAGCGCAATATTGTACTCTTTTTATGATAATGCTTCATAAAAAGAGTACAATATTGCGTTTATTAATTTCAAGACTTTGAATCTTTCTGGCCTCCAGCAGATCGGTTAGTTATCCATCGACTGAGTTTTACGTACGTATAAAATGGTGAGTCGGGTAATCGGGTTGTTGAGCTGAATTTGTTCAGTATATATATAATAAACTAACTTACATAGATAGTTTAAGTATTTTTTTTAAATGTAACTTTAGACATTTTTGTTCCTTTTTTAGGGTTACCCAAAGGGTAACAACGGGATCCTACTACTAAGACTCCGCGGTCCGTCTGTCTGTCTATCCGTCTGTCACCAGGCTGTATCTCATGAACCGTGATAGCTAGACAGTTGAAATTTTGACAGACCATGTATTTCTGTTGCCGCTATAACAACAAATACCAAACACAGAATAAAATAAATATTTAAGTGGGGCTCCCATACAACTAACGTGATTTTTTGCCGTTTTTAGCGATAATGGTACGGAACCCTACGTGCGCGAGTCCGACTAGCACGAGCCCGGTTTTTATTTACTGACCATTGAGATATGTATTGTTTATTTTAAACTTACGCTAATTTGTAAATCTGCATCTATAGATGGAAAATTTAATTGGCCGTTTACTACATGTTACTTCTGTTTATTAAATTGTAATATCTGTACCTAAGATTAATTAAAAAATAATAATTTACTAACAAGAATTTCCTTTTCCAGCTTAAAGTCGTGAACAATGTAAAGTATACGTATGAATAAACCGATAAACAATTCTTTAAGACAAAATTTGGTGAAAGATTGTATTTTAACATAAAGTCTTGTGTGACAGGCGACATGCGGCGACCACGTCTTCCGCACAGTTGTCGCGCCAATTCACATATATCACGTACAACCGGCGACATTTTTAGCGGGCAAGACGCGCTTTTAGCTACAAAATGACACGCCAATAATTTTAGATCGCGCGGTATTTGTATGATACGGGGACGTAGGAGTAACACGTTGGACGTTGGTGAAGTGTCTGTATGCCAGTATTATCAGTTGCCGTTTGCAAGCTTGTTGCGAAACATTGAGGTCGAGGCCCGGCTTCATTTGTATTTTAAATTTTATTTGAGGTTTTAAAGTGGAATTTCGTTGTGCAGGCTGTAAATATGAACAGTGAGAAGCGTAACAAGACTATTTACAATAATTTTTAAATACCAGTTTTTTAATAAAGTTTGACATTCAAAAGTTTCTATAAAAATATAGTGTAAAAAGTGAAGTGTAACTGCATGATCAGTTTTGTCTGTTAAGTCAAAATGCCAATAGTATTCAGTGCCGTAGCTTCAGAAAGGCACATAGTGTCTAACTTCGCATCGTGCGATGGCAACTTCACCGAGATAGCAGAACAAGTCTTGACCAAGTTACCGACGTGTAACAACAAGATGACCTATTCACATGGAATTTATCTACTACACTTTATCGCTGAAGATGACTATTTGTATTTCTGTATAACAGACAAAGTGAGTACCTAACTACATTCTGTAAAAATACCGGAAAATGCCAACACCGACTTTAAAATCCCTGAAGTCTGAAACGAAAATGAGCACTTTGCGGGACATTAATAAGTGATTAAACACATTCAGACGTGATTAACAATAAAACATACATATATTGTGCCGCATTTAAATGTGCTAAAGCTTATAGGAGAATATTCTTGAAAACCTTTTTTTTCTTTTTTTTTGGTTGTGAAATCATCCAATAACTGGTGCTCCCGCTCTGGGTGAAGCGGGAGGGCGTCTCAGACTTTTACTGACTAAAACCCACCCGTGTTCCTTCAGTTGCTTGTACCAGGGTCGCGGTAACTATCTTTTAAATGTATCCACGACCCATACAGGAACCCCTAAGACCATTAAAATCATTTATCGATTTATTCTCGATTTCAGTATCAATTTATTATTGTCCTTTTGAATAACAAGCGATCTTATTCAAATGACACAATCCGGATCTACCGATAATCCGAACACATGAATATTTTCTAAATCGCCAATCGTCAAAAGATTAATACATGTCAACGAACTTTATGATGTGTGAGATAGATTAGTAATCTTACGTTCGTTCATAGCCATCAAGACATAATTAATTTTGTTTATCATCAAACACCCACTCAGAATATTATAAAAACACTCACAACTATTTCTGTCACAGAGAGAGTGGTTATAAATTTAATTTTAGTAATTTATCTTCTACGGATCGTCTATCTAATGCATTTAAATATTTCCAGTGTTGTTTATAGAAGATACTTCAATCGAAACATATATTATGTTACATATTTTTTTCAACTTCATTGCATTGATTTACGGCATTCTTAAAATACATGCTAGGCTGAAAAAAGGATCTGAAAATAAGTTTTATGCTATTTTGATTGCAAAGCGTCAGTATAGCATTTCAGTTCTCACACTGGCTGTAAAACAACTGAATGTGTTTACCGTATTCACGAAAAAAAAAAAATAACATCTACTTTTGAGCCATTCTGAATACTACAACATCCCAAAATGTATGATTTTTGTACTGTACGTTGTATAAACGCATAATTGACTTCTATTACTTTGTCCATCACATAGTCGCTTTTATTATTGCAGTTTGATTATATCACATATTCGACAGTCAGAGTGTCAGTGTACAATAATATTGGCAAAGTATTAGAAGAAGAAACAATCCGCGCGATCTATAAAATGGGTCCTAGCGAGTCCCTCAGAGAAAAATTTAAAGAGATCGACTCTTCCTTCACTTTATATTTTGGAATGTATTTTGTATGTCCGCAAAAATCGAGGGCTTTTTAAAACTAGAAGCGACTTCCATAATTTAAATACACGCAGTAAGCACGAAATTGTAATACCCAAAATCAGATTAACTAGCAAGTCTTTTCATATAAACAGTATACGCTTCTATAACAAGTTGCGAAAGTTAGTTATAGAACTGACCGATGGAAAGTTCAAAAACTACATAAACGTGTCCTTATTAAAAAGCATATTATAAAATCAAGGACTACGTTGAAGATAACATTTTGGTTTTAGCTCCTTCTGCGCATGCGGCTTCCCTGGAAACTCATAAACGGCACAAATATGTGGATGACTCTAACTATTCTCAATCTCATTTTTAATTATTTTTTTCTCTCTTCTTTTAATTAGACTTTTTATAATGGTTTTCAATCATCTTTATAACCCTTTGCTAAGAATAGTTACAGCACTGATAACAACATTTATGCCACATGTTAAATTTAGTCTTATTATACATTTATTTTATTATTTTTACCTTTGTATAGATTCATTTACCGATTGTTTTGAATGTGTGAACATGGTAGGCCTTCTAGATTTCTAGATGCTTGATAACATTTGATAACTTTTTATCACGTTTTACTTTTTTTTTAGTTTCTAACGTCTTATTGTCGGGTCTACGTTGTCCCCCCATATCTAAGTAATGCATGGAAATATTGTAAAACCAAACCATATTTTTAAAAGAGTAACCGTGGAGTTTCTTGCCGGTTCTGTTCCATAGGAAACGAACAACCCGAACCGTGCGCCTATTGTCGATGTTTTATAAGTGCCCATGTAGGCCTATGTAAAATAAATAATAAAAGATTTTGATTTTTTTAATCAAAATTAAGATATAAAAGAAAGTACAAAATATATAAATTAAAATTAATTTCTAAGGAAATGAGTGCCCGGTAGCACGTGCAAATATGTGTAATTATATTGTCACCTGTCATTCGCGGTGTAATACAATACCCAAAATGTTGATGTTGGTACTGTACGTTTATGTATAAACGCTTAATTGACTTCTATTACTTTGTCCATCACATAGTCGACTGTCAGAGTGTCAGTGTACAATTTTATTGGCAAAGTATTAGTAGAAGAAACAATCAAAATCAAGAGAATAAAGAAAGTACAAAATAATTAAAATAAAATTAATTTCTAGGTACGGGACTGCCCGGTAGCACGTGCCAAATATTTGTAATTATCTTGTCACTTGTCATTCGCGGTGTAGTACGGCAATGTTGATCTAAGAGACAGCTGTCGATTCTAGGCCCAGCGGAGCGAAACTTGGAAGCTTGTGAGAGTCATGTTTACTATGTTATATCGGATACTTTTGTTGCTAACTGAATATGAGGATCACATACAATCAAGGCTACAAGTTTAAAATTTGCTACTGCTAGATGTGAAATAATTATTTACAAAAGTGAGTGCAAATAAAATGCAACTGCATCAATAGAGCTACGAATGTGGCGAGTTTTGAAGTTTTACTAACAACAAGATGTAGTATATTATGAGATTTGCTAAAACTATAAATAATAATAAATAAATAAAATTCTTTATTCTGTTCATTTTTAGGGTTCCGTACCCAAAGTGTAAAAACGGGACCCTATTACTGAGACTCCGCGGTCCGTCTGTCTGTCTTTCTATCTGTCACCAGGCTGTATCTCATGAACGTGATAGCCAGGCAGTTGAAATTTTCACAGATTATGTATTTCTGTTGCCGCTATAACAACAAATACTAAAAACAGAATAAAATAAATATTTAAGTGGGGCTCCCATACAACAAACGTGATTTTTGTGCCGTTTTTTTGCGATAATGGTACGGAACCCTTCGTGCGCGAGTCCAACTCGCACTTGGCCGGTTTTTACACAGTACAATATTAAAACAAAAATACATTACATAGAAACCCTTAAGTGCTAGTTATTGAAAAAATCCCTGGATCCCACACTAGGATTCCCTGTGTTACGGGGTCCAGTCTCTTCCCAAGTAGGTAAGGCAAATATTTTTACATGGTTACACAGAGATAAAACTTAATGAAATGCAATAGTGTATCTAATACCTTTAAACGAACAATCCTTGTATATATGTATATATAATCTGAATCTCGGAAACGGCTCCAACAATGAAATTTAGTATGCAGGGCGCGATAAATCGATCTAGCTAACTTTCATTTTTAGAAAACGTCGTTTCCTCTATTTTTACCTGAGCAGAGCTAGGTCGCCCAGGTACTATTCACCATACGTAACAAAAGTAGACAAGTAGGTACAAATTATTGTAGATATTTGAACGTAAAAGGTAGAAACGTTTGAAGTCATTACACTACTGCATATTATTACTTACAATGCAGGCTAAATAATTACTACAACCGGCTTATTATTCTACAATATACCTAAATGTACGGATAAGTATGTAGACTTATTATGAATCCTTTACATCTTCAGCTATGCCAACGCTCCAGAGCATTTCTCTTCCTCAACGAGATACAGCGAAGGTTCATAACGAGCAAGCCAACCGACGATTTCACGACAACACTAGCAGCCGAGATGTATCGATACAGTGAAGACTACAGCACTATTGTGATAAGGAAGGGAGAGTTGGACGAACTGAATAGTATACGAGTTGGATGCAGTGGTAAGAAAGTATACTTTAAAACGTATTAATTTTCCTTTACCGAAATCTTTTATTTAATTTATCCAGAGAATAGAATAGAATATAATAGAATACTCTTTATTATGTACACCATATAAGTTACAGAAAGTATAGACGAAGAAAACATTACAGAGATGATTGACAGAGATGATTCGTTAACCTAAAATTATTATTATTTTACAGAAAGCTTACTTGGAGAGAAGATACTTTACATCAACAATCCAGATGTGATCTCATACAGTGTAAGTTTTGCATTTATTAACCGTAATTAGTACTGAAAGATTCAGATTCTGTATAAAAACTGGAGGAACTTCTTGAGAATTTAGGGAATTAAAAACTCAGGTTGTAGCTCGCAGTGATTCACCTTTTTATTTGACTAAAACTGACATTATATGAATCCTAGAACCGTAAGATTAACGCCTGATTATTATTTATTTATTTGTTTACCCCCGTAATTGCTGGAACGTCTTGCAGCAATTACACCAATGGAGCACAAACTTACAAATACTAACTATAAGTCCAGGTTTCCTCACGATGTTTTCCTTCATCGTTGTCAGCGATGTCCATGTTAAACTTAGAAAGTACATCTGAATTGAAAAAGTCACATTGGTACTTGCCCGGATTTGAACCCACGACCTCAAGCACGAGAGCCGAGGCCACAGCCACTGGGCCATCACAAAAAAAAATTCTTCATAAAATACTTATTATGGTCTTACTGTCTACAAATTACGCCGAGGTAACTGATGCTTTAACAGATTCCTTTTTACGGTCTCCATAATATGTCGAACAATTTTTATAATAAATGTTTCCTAAAACTACATTTAAGATTATCATGATCATTTATATTTCCAGATTATATCACACGTAAGTGCAACTCCGGGCCTTATCTCGGTATCAGGTGTAAGTCCTACTTCAGAAGAATTATCGGTCGCAAGGCCCACTACAGAGGTAATTTCGGTCATGAATTCAACTGCAGAGACAACATCTGCTGTAAGGGAGACACCGGAAAGAGTACCAACACAGAACACAACTTTAGAGACGACATCAGTGTCGAGCACAACTTCAGAGGAAGCGAACATCGGGGACCAAACGTCACAGAATTTATCGGTCGTTAGACCAAGTCCAGAAAAAATGAGCCCGACATCAGAAAGCAAATCAGCTGTGTCTCCAAATCAGAAAACAATATCGTCATTGAGTCCAACTACAGATAGTTTACCGGTGATGAGTCCAAGACTATACATAGTAATTGTAGGCATGATCATTCTGGTCATAGCTATGTCTGTGTACGCTTTAGGCCCCGTATCTTGTGTTGTTGTTACGGGTATTGGGATATATTCGATGTTAAGGTCTTATATGGGTACTAAGGATAAAGATGATTAGAGTAGTAAATAGGTTTGTTGGAACGGCGGAACGATGACCTCGCAATATCTTCTCGTAAAGTATTTAGTTTTTTAATAATGCACTGTAGTAAGATTTAGTAAGCACTTGTTTTCTCAATATTCGACTGAGAGGGCTGATATACATGGGTTATTTTTTTCTAAATTTAGAATATCTACTATATGGATTCGTCGATAAGTTCTAAGGCTAAGGTTTGTTCTGTTAAAAAGTATACGGTACGTAAAATTTTCAATGGTTAAAATGTATGAAGTGCTTATGCGCAAGAATAAAGTTTCGTAGAAAAATGCAGTGTTTTTGTGAAATTTAACACTTAAAATATATTGTCCCACTTTTATTTTAAGTTTAGTTGCACTTGCGATGCGTTAGTATTTAGAATTTTACACTAATCAACGTCGAACTATTCGCCTGTAAAGTTGCCAAACGTCCCGGATTAAGTCGGTCAAATTTGACGGATACCTGTCCTGCTAAAAATATGCCTTTGTTGTTCCGCTGTCTGACATTTTGAATGATTAATCGTACACGTCCATGAAAATTCTTGCAGTTCACTTTTTACTAGATTTAATAATGATTTTTGGACTTTTTAATGACTTGAAATAAGAAGATGCGGCATAAGATGGTCGTATACACACGCATTAAAACGGTGAAGGAAAACATCGTGAAGTAACCGCATAGAAATATTAAAAACAGGAGAAGTGGCAATGGGGCGTGTCGGTGTCCGCGCGACGTGGTCAAAGTGAGCATGTCATAGGCAAATGGCCATCTCCGCGAAACAGTGCGCTTTCGACCGTCATCGTGACAAGTTACAAGAAAGCCGTGTTTTTCAGTGGTTTCTTGTAAAAACCGAAGCCTAAACCAAAACTTTGTAAATCAAAAAATCACTTACCATAGGTAAGTACAAGTATTTTATTATATTTGTCTTTAAAGTCATGAAAAATTACAAATCGTAAAATATTTCTTGCTTCTACTATGTTATTTTTGTTTTCAAATATCACAGCAACTGTACTATTTTTGCATTGAATACATTGCTTCTTAACCACTACCTAAGTTTGTCGCTAAGTGACTGGACAAGCAAAGTAAAAATCACAAAGCGATACTTTAGTAAGCGGATGCATCGCGTAATACGGCCGCTGCTTCATGCGATGAGTTAGTGATATGCTTGTGCAGATCCACTAACATAGGCTATTCTGCATAGATTCTAAGACATGCCGGTTTCCTCACGATGTTTTCCTTCACCGTTTTGAGAGCAGTGGTGATGAAGACGTCACATCCACCAACCCACACTGGACCTCCGTGGTGGTTTAAGGCCCATTCCCACTCTCACAGAGAGGAGACCTGTGTCCCAGCAACGGTGGGAACATTAATCGGCTGATGATGATGATGATATACACGCTACCTAGCCTTCAGTCAGCCCTGCAGTGTGCAGTAGTCGTCTGACGACACAATTTGTTGCCGAACTCGACACGAGTTACAGAACGGACGTTGCAGGCCTAAGGCGATAATCACCCCTGTGTATTCGTTGACTTCGACACCGCTGTCTTCAGCACTTCGGTGTAAATGAATCATATGTGTACTCACATAGAAGAGCTGCTTGTTGTGCGTGGTGTCCTGCAGCGTGTGGAACAGCTTGTGTGCGCCGCGCGCCGCCGCCTGCGCGCCCACCAACGACGATAGCGCGTCTAGTACGCTCTCGCTCAGCTGTTGTAGAGCTAAGGTTCGCGTGTGCTCTGGATAGAGGTATAATAAGGTTCAATTTCCAGAATCAATCACTATTTACTACACTGACAAGAAAAATACAACCGACTTATAAATAAAAACACTACAAAGTGAAAAGAAACTTAATTTCGGAAGTTGGTGTCAAAAAACGAAGAAACGAAACCAGAAACACTGACTAGAATCTAGTTAATGTTTTTATTTGAAAGTCGGTTGTATTTTTTTAAAAAGGTTTTAATTTTTCACTTTTATGTTGTGGTGCCTAGTGGGCAAGTTCTAAAGTAAAACAATAAACAGTAATTAAACCAATTTATTTTTTAAATCGCTCTACATTTGACAGAAAGATCGGTGAACATACATAAAAAAATCAAAGACTTTTTGGAAAATCGGTTAAAAATAAAACTTCAGGGCCACTTAATACCGACACACAAAACATTTCTAACGATATTTTAGTAAAGATACGCCAATCAATTAATTTTGACTTTAATACAACATAATACATTAGTAAACCAAGCTCACCTTTATCTTGAAAGTTTCTGTTGGATGTGTTCTCTGATAGGGTGCCGCCCGGCCACCATGACTTGAGAACCACGCTGATATAGTAGTGAAGCATTTGTTCGGAGAATATCCACGTTACTGTCTCCTTGATTTGCCTGAAAATAAGAATCTTGTTAGATTGACTTTTAGATTGAACCTCGCACAAAATGTAAACTCGTCCGGTCTTTCCACAGATTGGTCGATCTAACTCGATGATAGAAAGTTTAAGGGTCAGCTTACACTAAGAAGCGACGCATCACAGAGCGCACTTTTTACCCGACTGCCGAAGGAGGGTAATGTGTTTATCAGTCTATGTATGTATATATATTGCGTATGTTCCTATGTTGCGTTCCAGAGACCAAACGCGTTGGCCGATTTTGATGATTCATACGTCAATCGATTCGTCTTAACCTTGCAAGTGTCACTGGCTACATTAAAATTTGAAAATAGAAAAATGGCGGCATATTGTGGGGGGCCAATTTTCTTTATTCTTCCAAACCCATGGTGTGGAGTATCAAAATAAAGGTTTTCAAGAGGTGATTTCAAAAATATATGACACTTATATATTTAAATGTACCTAATTCGAAAAAAATGTTAACTAAAAGGTTATAAATAAAAAAATTAATTAAAAATATCAAAAATCCCGACTGCTTAAAAAGCGAACTAAAAAGAAGTAAACAAGAAGAAAATCATGCTTTGCAGTCGGAGGATACATCTGGTTTTGGTCAGCCAGCTCGCGAATATGTTTTTTGATTTTTTTAATTAACTTTTTTATTAAGGTACAACTTTTTTGTAATTGGTGTATGCAGGCGCACTTTAACCGTATAGTTCGGACGGGGTACATTTTGGGGCTTGACAAGCATACCTCCGCTGGCTCAGCCGCGGCTCATTTTGGACCCCAGATTTACGTCATACGACATCCTAATTAATGACTTAATTATTGATAAAGATACCTAACGAATCTTATGTGGGGGCTTTAATTAAAATAGTTGGATGAAAAGCTTACATATTAGCACAAATATTTTTTTTAGATTAAGTGCGCAAGTTTATTAATATACATTTGTTAAAAACAAGTGTCATAATACGATAATCGCCATTTTGTTGACAGTGGTGGTCGATGCTAAAAACATAAAAATGCAGATTTTGGACACCCAAACTCCACGACAGGGGTAGTGGTTTGCTAATTGTTTAATTATTGGTCGAATTCATCCATATTTCAAAATAAATAATTAGTGGTAATGAAGTTATTTGTTATTCAAAGTCGAAGTTTCGCGCCAATCGTGTTTGTTTACATTTTTATTTTACACAAATATCACCCACCCACATGTAAAAAAGATTACAAATATGACTACTATGTCTCTAAATATAATAAACAACAAGAAGAAGCCCAGATCTTAATGTAATTAACAAGCACCGGTCCAATAATACGTAAAATTCATTACCACTACTTTATTTAGTACAAAACTTCCAATTCATCAATGATATTGTTTTTTTTATTGTAATAGTGGTGTGCCAAAAAGATTTTAGCAATCGATTTTTTTATCCTATCGACTCGATTAATGAGCAATTATCCCAAATCGATTCGTAAAAATTAAAATAAACCTGATTTAGGCATAAAATACAATTAGTACTTAAATTATTACTATTAATTATTTCTTAAAGTAATCTTAATAGATTTTTGGACATTATTTGACTACAACCAACTAAACAATTTCATCGAACCGTGGATAATATCGCGCCGAATTTTCTATCCGATTCAAAATTCAAATTCGGAATGCGTTCGCTATTCAAAACTATTTTGTATAAAAATAATAATGATTGATTCTTTTAATGTTTGATAGTCTCAGAAGTATACAGAGTGCCTAGTATATTTTTATGGAAGTTTGTAACGCAAGTGTAGATAAATTTAGTTTCGGGGAACCAACGATTTTGTGATTATTCGTTATATTGCAATGAGTGTCGTACTGGCCCAGTGGCTAAAGGCCTCGTCATGGGTTCAAATCTGGACAAATACCAATGATTTCCTTTTTCAAATTCATTAATGTACTTTCTAAATATATTTTAGAAATCGTTGACAACGGTGAATGAAATCATCATGAAGAAACCTGGTCTTATAGTCTCAAATCGCCAACCCGCATTGAGCAAGCGTAGTGATCAATGTTCGTGCCTTCTCTGTATGAGAAGAGGCCTTTGCCTTGCAGTGGGACAGTTATAGGCTGGTATTATTATTATAATTATATATTGAATAATGAGTTGAGAGTATGGTATGGTTAGGTTTTGAATTCGGTCGAGTTTGTTGTAATGTTATGAACATTGGTTATTCTATACATACTTTTAAAAGTTTATTTTTATTAATTTTAAGAACATAAGTTTGGTTTGTATTTACATCTGCATTCCCCGAAAACTATTAATATCAATAACCTTGTGCGTATCTTCTTGCGCGGTTCCTTTCCAAGCGAGTTATGGCATGGTTGTCAACCAACTAAGCTGAAAATCATCTAGAAGCATGAAATTTGGCAGAAAGGTTCCTCAAGTGACGTAAGTGTGCAGTAAGAAAGGATTTTTGGAAATTGCATCCCTAAGGGGGTAAAAAGGGGTTTGAAAGTTTGTATGAAAAATCTAATTCCTTCGGCCATAATTCTTGAAACTTAGCATTATTAGTTTTTCGAAACCCCCAAATGACGATTTAGGGGATGTTGAAATTTGTATGGAAGAATCTGATTTCTTGGGTCAATCAACATGAAACTTGGCACAAATACCAACCTAAATAAACAATAAAGGTTTTCATTATTAGTTTTTCGAAACTACCCCCAAAAGATGATTTAGGGGGGTGTTAAATTTAACACCCCATAAATCACATATTAAATATTTCTTTGGTTAATAAATTTGAAAATTGACATAAATACCCATCCTAAGTGAACCATAAAGGTTTTCATTATTAGTTTTACTTATCTAGTCCCAAAATACGATTTTTGGGGAGTTAAAGTGCTTTGAAGAATTTTATTTCCCGGGTTAATAAATTTGAAATTTGGCACAAATACCAACCTAAGGAAACAATAAAGGTGGTCATTATACATTTTTCGAAACTAACTCAAGCTAAGAATCTTACTGGACAGGGTTTCGTTTTTGACGTGGGTTTCTAGGGAAGCACTAAGGCACGATTTTGCGGCAATTTAACCTTTAAGGAAGTGAAACGGGTCAAAATTAGTTTGTATGTAAAATCAAATTCCTTGGGGATAAAGTTGATGATCAAAATTTACATAAAACATTTTGAAAACTCCCTCCCAGATTGGGTTTAGTGGTGATGGTATAAAATGATAAATAAAAAAGAGAAGAAAGGAGTGAATAGCATATTTAGGTTGTTCAAAACTCGACCCTCAACGGGGCAAAAAGGGTTGATAAGTTTTTAGGGGCGGATTTTACTTTGTGGCGATAATCTAAAATGTATTATTGTTTAAGTCAAATAACGAATCGTCCCAATCCAATAAACCCACCAACCCCAAACCCAAATCCACGATACCCAGTTTTTAATAGTTTTAATAATATCTTATTTTTGGTTGCCTTTACTAACTGTATATAAGAAAATCATTTATAGGATAAACGAAATCACGCGAACGAAGTCGCGGGCGGAGTGCTAGTCATACATAAACATACTCGTATTTATACTGGTCATTCTGTATAAAACCGTCTGAAATAATCAATGTAAAACTCTCTTTTATAATAAAATGTGCCCGATAAAATATTTTGAATACCGACTGCATTCCAAATTTGAATTTTGAATTCTTTTACGTTCGGCGAATTCGGCGCGAAATTAGCCACGAATCCTATTTTTTTTTCAATTTACTGTTCTGATAACATTATGAAAGCATTTATGTATAGTTATTACTATATATTATTACTATAAGTTGTTATTTTATTTTGTGCCTATAAACTAACTTTAATTTTAAAACAATAGATTTTTGAAAATCACTCATTTATTTAAATGAATAATTTTAAATAATCGAAATACACTTAATCGATTAGGCTGAATGCAATTTTAATCGATTATGAGACGCGTGAATGGACAGCAAAAAAAAGCAACACCAAAGAAATGTCATGTTGCAAGGTTGCATCAAAATTTTAAGCAATTTTTTTCCAGATTTTGGCTTGTTTTTTTATGAATTTTTGTATGTCAAATGAGTATATCTTTGTGTTGTCTTTTTGCATCTTTTCAGCAAGGGAAAAGGTTGTTTATGTACATATTTTGAGCAAATCTAAATTGTCTACCGTTTGGAAAGGTGTAGTAATTCGTATTTTGTACACATTTTGCAGCAGACTGACGCGGTTTAACCGACCGCAACATGTTAATAAAGATATTTTTTACAAATTAACTGTGTAAAATAGCTGCGTAAACTTATTTTTCTGAATAAATTCGAATGTTGAAAGTTCAAATAAATTCCTGAATTTCATGACGTAATTTGCAACAACCTGTCGACTCAGCTGGTGTGTCATGTGTCAAAATCTTATCGAGCAGAGTGGTTAAACCTTAACTAAGGGACAAAGGATAAGGGACATTAATCTAGTCTGCTACTCAAGTAAGTTCCTTAACTATCGACATAGCTGTTAATATTCCTGCCGTACGTGATCTGCACAAATGTGACGAGCGTTTTCTTGAGCCACCGGAACACGCCGCGCATACCGAACACTTCACTCAGCAACGCGTATAGAAGCTCTGCTATACTATCCCTTCTTCAATAACTATATTCTCCAACAACCCTGATACCTGTTAATAGTCCTACCGTACGTGATCTGCACGAAGGTGACGAGCGTTTTCCTGATTCACCGGAACACGCCACGCATATCGAACACTTCACTCAGCAACGCGTATAGAAGGTCTGCTATACTATCCCTTCTTCAATACCTATATTCTTCAACTACCCTCATACCTATTAATAGTCCTGCCGTACGTGATCTGCACGAAGGTGACGAGAGTTTTCCTGAGCCACCGGAACACGCCGCGCATATCGAACACTTCACTCAGCAACGCGTATAGGGGCTCCGCTATACTGTCTCTTTCTTCTGGTATGGAGCCAGCGCCTGGAAAGATTATTTTTTAATTAAATGATTTTGAAATAGTTGAGTATCTGGCAAGGTTGAGGTTTGCGACTCTAAGGTCGGCTTTCCAGTAGCCAGCGAACCATTGAGCGAAATCGAAAATTTTCAAATCATGGTTGTTCTGTTGGTGGATTTTTCCTCGTTCAAAGCTCCGCTTTGTCGCACAACTATGGTCGAATACCAGCGTAACAGTAACTAGGCAATAAGATATAAGGTGATATGTATAGATAGATGAGACGTATCGATACTGTTGATCAGTACAGTTAAACAAAACGAAACCGCAACACACATTATTATCATGACTTAACCATCTAGTTTTACCAAAATGGTCAAAGAACAGGTTCGTATGATGTGAATATGAATGTTAACCATACCACGTAAAGAGCTAGTCATAGTCTTGCTAGCGTTATCCGATCCGTTGCCGTCCAGGTACAATGATATCTCGTCTTCATCTGCCGATATATGCGTGAACTGTTCCTTTTCTTGCGATGTGCGGTTCGTTGCTTCACTACTCGTGCTGTTAAGATGGCAAGAAGTTCAAGATTATTGTAAGGACCTAATAAATAAGTTACCAATGCCACGAGCGCCCAACGTGAAAAAAGAAAATTTGGTTCAAATAAATTGCACTAGATGGCGTGATAAGCTTTGATTTGTTATTAAGTTTTGTGAAATATTAAGATTTTCTAGAGGAGATTTTCATAAAAAAATGTTCTTGTATATTATAAACTCCGAAGCACAAAATTAAGGAATATTGGGCTCTTAATTCACATTTAAAAGATTATTTGAATGGATTAGATGGCGCGATTTTAAATTTCTGAGGCATCCACTCGATATTTTTTAATTTTGTTTTGTGAAACACCTTTTGGTACAATGAAACTGTAAAAACGTGCAAAAAAATACTATAAAACAAGTCGTCGCTGTATTAAAAAAAAAGTATTCACGAACCGAGTAAACCCTTTTACTTGCAAATCGCTGCCAACACCATCTATACTCGTGGAACGGAACTGAACGCGATCGTTGTTCTTAGAAAAATAATCATCTTAATCAGATGAAAAACGCTAGTTACGTCGACACGGTTTCTTTGTATGGGATGAGGCATGCTAGTATTATATTATCTGTGCCAATGCGATATTATCCCGGGTACAGATTAGTAAAACTTTACAAGAAATGTGAGCAACAAAAATGAGTCGCACGACATTATTCAATGCAACATGATTTGCAACACAGCACCTTGGTTTGGTGAATTTGTTACATTTCATATTCTGTTTCACCAATCTGTTTCTGCCACTATGTTTCAGCCTAGATATATCTTTAAAATAACAAGCAAATTGCTAAAGGCAGTATAATATTAGTGGTTCTCAAAGTAAGCTTAGCTAACGTGCCGTGAGCTTGTCGTTTAGTACAGCATTTAAGTAAGCGTTTTGCGAATACTTTCATTGTACGCACAGCTAAGGAGTGGAATTCCCTGCCGGAGTCTTTATTTCCTGATAGCTACAACCTTGGGGTCTTTAAGACGACGATTAACGCCAACGACCTTGAGGGAACAAAACGCGCACCCGTTACGCACCCGCGCGACCCATAATTTAATAGTTTTTTGTACTTTCCTAATTATTCTACGACTTTAAAAAAAAAAGCTTCAGATCAAAATGTAGATAATTAAATTGTCTTTGAGATGGTGTTGATTTCATTAAAATACGCC
Organism: Anorthoa munda; assembly: GCA_945859665.1. Lineage (NCBI taxonomy): Eukaryota > Metazoa > Arthropoda > Insecta > Lepidoptera > Noctuidae > Anorthoa > Anorthoa munda. The sequence continues at coordinate 14,472,110 of OX243902.1, read as the reverse complement.
CAGCGGTTTTGGTGCGATTGTCGTGTTTTTGTCCGTTTTAGACATAACTTTACTAATTAATTACACTGTGTTATACGAATAAAACTCAAAATGTGCTTAGATCAAATTATTAAGAAAATGGTCTAATGTAACATATATTTTTTCCAAAAAATTACGACTAGCCGTTTAGATGTGATTCTCATTTTAAAATCAGCTACTCAAGGGAATCTGCGCCTTAAGTCAAGAGTGAATAGGTTACTTCTAGGCAAGCGTGCTTCACCGTCGACCACATCATCGTTTAACACCAGGCGAGATCGTGGTCAAACGCGAGCCTATCGATAAATAAAAAAGTTGGAATATAAACTAGAAATTACAAATAAACACCATTACCTCTTAAATAATGTTGAGAAGGAGAATTTGTTTTTCTTTGGTAGGTCGCCCTGCTTCAAATACTCCGAACTGGGGTTAAGGAATGTGTATAAAGCCTCGCTTTGGTTTAATCTGTCATCTTCTAAAACAAACTGAAAATAAATCGATTCGACTATATTCTTTACTGTAAAAACTTATAATATTTTTTTAAAAATCGTTTCAAAATGTATCAAAACTATTGGAAAGGCGACAGCAGGCAGGTGTTGCAAAGTGGTGGATTTAAAATGAAAGAGTGAGATAGCGCATTTCCTCAAAAAGAGAGAAACCAACATCTGCCGTCGCTAAATTGGCCTTTAACTTCTGAGTGCCTAAAACGTGGATCCACGCGAGACACAATGGCTTTTTAACTGTTTCGGTAATTACGGCCACAACCGGTTAAGAGCTAAAAATAAACTTACTTCTAAATATTTCTGTATTAAAATTTTCGCTTTTTCTAAAGAGTTTTTATCGTTCTTCCCAAACAGAAACTTGAACGAGTTCGTTGGTAGTTCTAAATTCTTTAGTTCTGCACACATAGGCCGTAATTTTCGATGTAATTCCTGAAAATTAACAGTTTATTAGATTTTATTATTATTTAGACATTATTACAAATTAGAAGAAAATAATAATGACTTGCAAAGTTTCTAAAAGACGTTGCCCCATACTAGGAATTTTTTCCTGTATCGTGGGTACGTTTACAAACATTTAAACTCTCATACACAAGACACCCAGATCCGGAACAATTATCTGTAGGACATACAAATATTTGTTCCGTGCGGGAATCGAACCCGCGACACGCAGCGCAGCAGCCGATCACTCAACCACTACGCCAATCGTGTCGTCTTTTTAACCGACTTACCAAAAAGGAGGCGGTTCTATGTTTGACATTATGTATGTTTCTTTTTTGTGTTTGTTCACACATATCACCGTCAATTTTGGACCGATTTTGAAAATTCTTTTTTGTTTGAAAAAGTATGTTTCAAAATTGGTCCAATTTTAATTTGGTGAAGATCTGATGAAGAACTTCGAAGATATACAACAGAACTCTTCAATAAATTACGGCAAATCTCTCGGAATTGCTGCAATCGCATGTCTGTTTGTTGTTTATATCACGCCAGTACGCTCTTAAGGGGTACGCAGATCTCTTATTTCACCGGTTATATTCAAGTTTCATGATATTAGGGGAATCTATTCTGGCGTTACCATACTAAACAACTTGCTTATTAGGTAGGTACAACTAAAAAGTCCAAAAATAAAGTTATTTTTCACTTTATAGTTTTTTTATTTGGAAGTCAGCAATATTTTTTTGTAAAAAAGCTTTTTGCATGACACTATTTGATGAACTTTTGTAATACAGAGGAAAAAAAGGCTACATGTAGGGATTGCAAAATCCGGATTTTTTTGAAATCCGGATATCCGTTTTCTCGGTCGATTGAAATCCGGATTATCCGGATAATCCGGTTTTTGAGTTTTTTTATTTTATTTATATGCTTGCGCTTGACTACTATCTAAGTTTAAATGTTTTAATAGATTCGATAAAACAAATAAAATAACACAAATTATTTAAAATGTGCATATTTTATTCGCTCAATTTCGACGCATGACCGAATAAAAGAATGTTCACCGTCGACCACATCATCGTTTACCATCAGGTGAGATAGTGGTCAAGTGCAGCTGTGAGCTGAAACTTTTTGGCTCAATGAATGGAACAAAATTTAGGGGCGATTCAACGTAACGCCAAGAAGCTCAAGTCGGTCCGTTATTGGCACGGTCACACCTCGGAAAGAAGGAGCTGGTGGAACTGGCTCCTTTTAGCGGCAAAAAAGACACGCCTGGGTCAGCTTTGAATAGCAGCATTGAACCTGACCAGATTGGCATCGCCCCATTCGGAGAATGCCTTCAAGGACAGATTCAAGCGCCTAATCATGGCCACTCGGAGAGACCGGATCTGAGGCCCAGTAGCGCGCGCGTCGGACACGTATCTCTCAGCAACAGTGCAGTCGTCCGCATACCAAAAGGGGCCGTGGTTTTAGCAGATCGTTTATGTGAAGCAAGAACAATGTTGCTGAGAGTACCGACCCCTGAGGAACCTCGGCATTAATATCCGGTTGGTCAGACGAGCGGCCATCAATAACCACTCGGATCGCCCGGTCCCTCAGGAAGTCTACAATCTAATCGCACAGACCATTGGGCAGACCGAATTAAGGAAGCTTACCAATAAGGCTTTCATACCAGACCCTGTCAAAAGCCTTCGAGATATCCAGGGAGACGGCAAGCACTTCCCAAATGATCGCGTCAAGTGTCTCATTGTTAAGGCGCGGTTTTATTTTGTTACAGAACATGCCAGCAGAATAAAAAGCTTTTTCGGTCATTCAGTTTATCTATAGAATAAAAATAAAACCTAAGCCTACCAATTCTAATATTATTCGGATTTGCGCATTAGAATAGTTAATATCGATCTACCGATTACTTAAAACGAAATGTTGCTTGATAAATACAAATATTATCCGTTAAAATTAGTATTGAAATAAATCCGGATAAACCGGATTTGTGTCTTAAAATCCGGATTTAAAAATTTCACGAAAATCCGGATTTTTCAGTTGTTTTCGAATTTCGAAGAATCCGGATTGCAATCCCTAGCTACATGATGTATGAACGAAAATAAAGCAAAATGAGTATGTAAGGATCGTAGCAGTTGGCTTTTTGTAGTGTCTGCCTACCCCCTTGGGAAAAAGGCGTGATTTTATGTATGTATAAGTTGTCTACATCCTACAGGGACACCAATATTTCATGAGGAAAGATGAAGGCCATACCTGAAATTCGTTCAAAGTCCTAAGCAGCACCCATCCTGTGGTTATCTGTTCTGGTCTATCATCTTCGCTCACAGATTCTTGTTCCGCCATATGTACCACTATCACGAATTGAGGCGGCTTTGATTCGTCTATAACCTGGTATTGAAAAACATGTTTTATAGTAGTTGAAATAAAGTATACAGTTCAATTTGTCTACTATCCTCACCTTTTGTGCTAGCTAGAACCAGAAAGTTGATGTTTATTTTAGTTTATAAGAATAAAAATTACGTATAACTACTACTGATAAATAAACATCTCTAGCTGTATTCAAATCAAATAGTGTGCAAGAGTAAGGGTTAAGCCATATTGACGCAATCTAAGCGAATATCTATAAATGTGCATAGCATATTGATCCTTATGCCCGTACCATAATGCACACATTTCTTCTACGATAAAAAGACGATTGCATTCGAAAATTCGAAGAACCATGATCTTTAAATTTTCAAAAGCATCGTCTTTTTTATCTGAATTTAAATCAGTACATTACTGTAGGTATAGGGGTCAATACACTATGTATATTTTTTTAAATTCGCTTCGGTTCTGCTTCAATGTGCTTTCACCAATAATTCGCATATTGCGCCTTAAGCTGTGTATCCACATGAGCGTGCTCAGGCGAATGAGCCGCTGATTCGCCTGAGCGTGCTCAGAGGCTCAGAATGTAAGTTTTGGTCGAACGAGCCTCAATATTGAAAAAACTGTGCTCAGCCTGCTCAGTATGTGCTTGGCTCCGTCATGTCTTCACGTGTCCGTGTAGCTGGTGCGGCTTTTATAATCATTCACAGTGCCATGAAGAAGAAGAGAATACCCCCAAGGTGGGGGATGAGAGAAATGTATCATCATCGAATATTGACACGTGATTGATTGATATGTGATTCATACGCATCAATTAGTGTTAATCAATTCTCGCTATCCCACAAGCCACTCATTTTACATTCACATGCAAATAACAGAAAAAGTAAAATAAAACGTTAATTTAAACTATATTGGGGCTCGACGCGCTCGTCAAACACAAAAACAACCGTCAACACCGAGCGCCGAGCGAATACTGAGCGTCTTTGAGCGCGGACAAAAACCGACAACGTGCTCGCCTTGAGCGTGCTCGGACTTGCTCAGGCCGAGCGTGCTCAGGCGTCTCCACTTGAGCGGCTCGGCCAAATGCGCCGCTCATTCGCCTGAGCATGCTTAAGTGGATACACGACTATAAGTTTCTAACGCCACTCAATTTCAAAAAGTCTTTAATGTCAAAATATTGTATAGTCACCACAACAGAAATACTTTACAGAACGTCTTAAATTTAAGTGACGTTGAAAAAGTCGAGGGTAAAATTTAAAATCATTAAAAAGGAAGCTATTTACAAGAGCATTATTATCATAATATCAAGAGTTAGTTATTATATAAAACTGTTTCCTCATACCTCAGCACTGTGCACGGAGGCTCGCCACCGCCCCAGATGTTCCGCCCAAGTGTCTGTCCTAGCCAGATGTGCTTCCAATCGCATCTGTTCTCCTGCTAATTTCTCTACTTCATTTGCTAACATGGACAGCGCAGGAGATTCAGGTTTGAGGGAGGCTCGGAGAGCTGCTAACGCCTGGTAACACAATCATGAAATAAAATATTAGTCAATTCTTTCATGACATAATAATTAAGGTCTCGTAAACAGGGTAATTTCTTGAGATAAGACGACAAAGCGGAATGGAAATTGTAAGAAATAAAAACAAAACCAAAATAGAAATAAATTAGAAACCCAATACTCTTATCCAAAATAACCACACCTTGTTCTGTTATACTGAATAATAATGATTTTATCTCTGTTTGTGCGGTTAAATTAAATATTAATTTATGCTTATTACGGAAATAGGAGGAGCTCGTGGCTAAATAATAACAGCCGCACGGGTCGATCTTCAAGGTTAAGCAACGCTTGACGAGGTCGGTCCTTGGATGGGTGACCATTTTAACATACTGAGTTTCCTCCGTGCCTCGGAAAGCACGTTAAGCCGTTGGTCCCGGCTGTCATTTGAAGGTCTTTGACAGTCGTTACGAGTAGTCAGAAGCTTGAGATCTGACACCAGTCTTGCCAAGGGGTACCGTGTTACCCAGTAACTGGGTTGTGGAGGTCAGACAGGCAGTCGCTCCATGTAAAACACTGGTACTCAGCTAAATCCGGTAAGACTGGAAGCTGACCCCAATATAGTTGGGAAAAAGGCTAGGCAGATTGCTTATTACGGAAATAGACATCAAATAAACAATGATGGTCAGAGTCTTCACTTTTAGTGGAATATAATTAACCATGGCAATAACTTAATACATACTTGAATTTTGTTATTATGTCGTTCTTGTAACTCATCAAGTTTCCGTCTCGCGTAAGTAGAATGTTCTGTGAGGTGTATTGTACCGGCCACGCTCTCAGCTGACGACACAGACTCGTTTGATAGCTGACGGTCTTCTATCGGCGACCTGTCTGAAGTTATGTCTGAAAGAAAGAACATACATTTTAGAACTGGCTTGCTACTTAAATTAAAGGAATATCAACTTTGTGGACATGATTATTAAGTTGATTTTAGAATGACACACAAAGTTCATTATAAAAGTCATACAATTGTTTGTTTTTGAAAACAGATGTGTTTTTACATGTTTTTAAACTAAATCGCAAAACGCAGTTTATGTAGGAAAGTATTTTTTTTGCTTCTTACGGTTTGTGCATTTAGACAGTGTCACGTTTAGTTACACAATTGAGACACAAAACTACACCAATTTTAGATGACAATGTTCACTAGAAATCAATTAGCGAATAATTAAAACTGCCACTGAACTTAATCGAAAAAATCCCGTCAATGATTCCGAATTTTCTCCAGTTGCATAAACACTTGACTAACAAAACAACACCAATTTTAGATCACAATGTTCACTAGGAATCAATTAGCGAACTGCTACTGAACTTAATCAAAAAAGACCCGTCAATGATTCTGAATTTTCTCCAGTTGCATAAACAATTGAGACACAAAACTACACCAATTTTAGATCACAATGTTCACTAGGATAACTAGGTAATAGATTTGCGAATAATAAAAACTGCCACTGTACTTAATATAAAAAAAATCTGTCAATGATTCCGAATTTTCTCTTATGCAAACACTTCACACACAAAACAACACCAATATTACATCGCAATGTTCCCTAGGAATCAATTTGCGAATAAATAAAACTGCCAATGAACTGAATCGAAAAAATCCCGCTAAAAATCCCAAGGTAAGTTATTGGATAAGACAATGCTGAAATAATTCTGATCAGAAACAGGATATGTGTATTCAATACCTTTATTAGCCTCCTCAGTAGCAAGTTCAGCTATCAACGCCGTATACTGATCGCTAAGAAGGAAGGAATGATAATATTTCTCCTGTATTGTGTCGACTACGGTGTCTTGAACCTCATAGAACACTTCTGGACCCTTATCTCCTAGTAAAAATGCTTCCATTCTTTTTCTTGTGTCCTGAAATAACACACAAAAAAATTGAGAGTAAGAAAATAATAACTTCGTTATGGGTTCGAAAACGATGCTATAATGTACAATCAATGGCACATCAGTGATTTGACATTGAAACATATGCATAAGCTAAGTATGCTGGAGCAAAAAATAAACAGTAAACAAACAAACAGTTATATTCCGTCTATTTTTAAAAATACAACCTTACAACGCAAAATGGTTAGTTTTTTACACACTTTAATTTATTATCATATTAGTTCCGAACTCTAGGCTTTTTAATGTCGGCTATTGGTTTTGGTTTGAATAATACCTATTTATTTGTTTATACAATAAAAATATTGATATTGTTGTAAAATACAGAAAATAATAATTTAAATTTTTGACATATATTATTTGACTAGGCAGACTAGACTAGACTATTATTTGAAATAAACATCTTCTCAAGATATTTTTATAACTTTTTTTTTGTTTTTTTTTTTCGGATTTTAATGACAGAAAAAAAGACACTGTAAATACCTTTTTTATGTTTCGTTTACCTTTTAGTTTTTTGCTCCAGTGAAAAGAGTGCTTGAGCGCCATAAGTCATATCAGTAACGGCTTGTTTTGTTTTGTTTTGCAAGTCGTAGTACTGATGTGCAGTCAATTGTACAACATTTACATAAGGTTGAATTAATTTACCTTATCAACTTTAATCTCGGCGCTAGGTGACCTAATATAGGTATAAAATATTTCGGCGCCGAGCTGGTGCCAGCTACTCCGGGGACTGTGCCTCAACTCCTCCACAGCCATCCAGAAGCCGACCAGACCTTGAGAACACATCGTCTCCAGGAACATGGAGAGGTACCGTCGTCCCGTCACACTCTCCATTATTTTGTGTAGAGGTAGAGTCTGTAAGAGGATTGAAAGTAAATTCAAACAAATGCGTATCAGAGTCATTTGTAGTGCATCTAGTAACATAATTTAAAAAGAGTATTGATTTTTATTCGTTTGTCCTCACACTGAAACGCCCTGCACCAATATGGATGCTTCCTGGGTAGAAAAATGATAATTCTATTTAGTCCATCAGTGCGATTATCAAATAATATTGGACACGTATTTTTTGCTTTACCAAATCAATAAAAAATTACAAAGTTAAAGCTCATCAAAGTTCAGGAGTGGGGGCTTGTGATGTCACTAAGGCAGTATAAAGTGTACTAGCGGCGTGACGTTTCACGATATTTCAACGCATCATATCTTTGTCACTTTATGTTTACGAGTCAAAAGAAAAATACGTGTCCAATATTTTTTATTTATCTACCTGACGGGCAAAAAACTAATTTTCAGTAAACTACCCTGTTACGCTACTGGAGCACATGCTTATAATAAACTTACTATAAGTCCAGGTTTCCTCACGATGTTTTCATTCATCGTTGTCGGTGGTGTCCAAGATAAACTTAGAAATTACATATGAATTGAAAAATTCACATTAGTACTTGCCCGGATTTGAGCCCACGACCTATGCTTATAATAAACTTACTATAAGTCCAGGTTTCCTCACGATGTTTTCATTCATCGTTGTCGGTGGTGTCCAAGATAAACTTAGAAATTACATATGAATTGAAAAATTCACATTAGTACTTGCTCGGATTTGAGCCCACGACCTCAAGCACGAGAGGCCAGGTCTTAGCCACTGGGCCACCACTAGATACATATACATACATTGATATTTATGGCTATGTCTGTATGGCTCATATTTGCAAGTATTTTATTTAAACAAAGGGCTGATTAAAAGTTGCAGGATCCAGCTGCACGATAGCGCATTATTTTGTTTGATTTATCAAATGCGAAAGTTTTAAGCTCTTATTGCACAACACATTATTTTTTTAATTATAATTCCAGGCTATAATATAGGGCCTCCAGAGACATATTTATCAAAATAAAAAAGTTTAATGTCAACTTTTAGTTATCGTTTTTTTTCGTATTACTTTTAAACATATAAGTGATATGTATTTTTGAAATCAGCTCTTAAAACGCTTCATTTTGATACCCCACTCGATGGGTTAGGAAGACCTATTACCTAGGACCCGAATATGGCGTCCACAATCCCCCATGTTTGTTTTTTTTAACTTCACCAATTTAAGAACACTTGGACGGTCAAGACTTATCTAACGATGTATTAATTATAAAAATCCATCAAGTGGTTTGAAAGATACGAGGTAATAAAGAATATTACATAGATACATACAAATATACAAGATACGCGCGAAAAACATAACCCTTTGCTTGCAGCCGGGATTTTTTTTTGCGATAGTTGTCGTTTAATAAAGCAAAAAATTATGAAAAAAAACATAATAATTTGTCGGATTATTAATTCACCTGTTGCTTGTCTGTTCTAGTAAATAGGCCCCAAGTGTGAGGGTGATTCATACTTAACACAATAATCTGAATGAAGTATAAATGTAGTGCTTAGCTTGTAATTTAATACCGCAACAACGTTATGAGTCATACGATTAATAGGATTACCTACTATGTGAATTAGCAATATGGCTTATTGAAACTTAACATGATTATTTATTTATTTATTTAACATGGAAGACTTACAGCTAAAACAAACAGATCAGAAACAGTAGATTTGACAGTCAGCCAATAACAAGTCTTCACTTATAGACATTGAATAATACTTAATTTCTATGGACATTTCTGCACACATCGATACAAATAGATCAGCAAGTGAAAAATCACTCAATAATTCCTGCACCAGTGACACTGATACTTTGCTCGCATTGCATAACAATATACTAACTGCAATGAACTAGGTGAAAAAGTTTCGGCTTAAGCACTTCCTGGCTGAAGGCACACTAGTTAGGAATGGGTCAATATCATGCTGCTTACACAGCTCATTAAAGTTCCTGCTTGCACGCACGATGTATGAATTCTGCCTGTAATTAGTGAAGGCTACTGGCACCTGCAAAGGTGGATTAAACCTTTTTGACTTCCAAGGGGTATTGAAATTAAATTTGGATAAAATATCAGAGCAGTTTATACTATTGTTGAAGACTTTCAACAGACAAACGCAATCAGAAATGTCGCGGCGATTAACTAGAGGCAATATATGATATTTTTTACATAGGTTATAGTAGTTTTCAGAATGATATGGTACTTTTTGGTGGTAGCATAAATATTTTAAGAATCGTTTTTGGATGCTTTCTATACGATTAATGTATTTGTGGTAACATGGGTTCCATATTTCTGACGCGTATTCCAAGTGGCTTCTAACTAAAGTACAATATAGAATCTTTAAAGTTTTAGCTTTAGTGAAGCACTTGGATAATCGCATTGTGAAACCCAGTGATTTTGATGCCTTAAGGACTATTGCATCAACATGTGCTTCAAAACTGAGCTTGGGATCGTGGTGAACCCCCAGATCACGGATGGAGTTTGATCTAAGTAAGTTTTGATTATCTAGAGTATACGATGTGTTAATGTTTGAGCGCTTTCGAGAATATGTAATAACCGAGCATTTGGCGGGATTGAGATCAAGTTTATTACTATGACAGTAATCCTCTAATCGATGCAGATCGTTCTGGAGTGCGATTGCGTCCACTAGAGACGATATCGAGGCATAAATTTTCATATCATCGGCAAAACACAGTAATTTGGATGAAGTCATGCAAGATTCGATGTCATTAACATAGACCACAAATAACAAAGGACCGAGCAATGAACCCTGCGGGACTCCACTAGGGACAGGGACCCAGCTAGATATATAATTATTTAGTACTACTGCTTGGGACCTGATCTCGAGGTAAGAGGAAAACCATCTGAGTAGATCACCACGTATTCCCATGTCATTTAACTTAGTTATAAGGATATTATGGTCAATGCGGTCAAAAGCCTTGCTATAATCTGTATAAATGACATCGACCTGCCTACCCTTGTCCATGGCATCACTAATAAATTCATTTAGGAGAATCAGGTTAGTGACAGTAGACCTACCTTTCAGAAAACCATGCTGGAGCGCGCTGAACGAGTTTTTAAGTGCAGAATAAACCTGATTATATATAACTCTTTCGAAGATCTTTGCTATAATACACAGTTTGGATATCGGCCTGTAATTCTTTATGTCAGTTTTTACACCTTTTTTATGTACAGGCGATATAAACGCTGATTTCCAAATTTGCGGGACAACACAAGTAGTTAGGGATTTTCTGAATAAAGATGAGATAGGTTGTGCTATCGCAGGTGCACACTTAACAAGAAGTTTAAATGGAATTTTATCTGGACCTGCAGCTTTAGATGCATCCAACTTTCGAAGCAAGCTTGTAACTTCATCAACATTTACATTGATACTACAGATATCCGATGATGTGCTCGATGATTCAGTGAAGAGAAAAGAAGAAGAGATCGGTTGCTTGACAATAGAATTGAGAAAAGTAGAATGAAAGTATTTGGAAAAAGCTTGACATATAGATTCACCCGTCAAATGTCCAGAAATATTTTGGATTGTCTTTAATAGATAATTCAGTGAGATCCAAATAGTTGCAATAGCATTGAGATTCCAAAGTTTTAACCCTTTCACGAAGAAGCTTGAAAGTTAATTCATCAGATTTGTTACCGTAAGTTTTGAATCTTTTAAAGTATTTATATTTTTCTTTGATTGTTTTAATAAGTGACGAGCTATACCAAGTCGGATACTTTTTATTGCGAAACAGTTTCTGTGGAATATATTTGGTCTGTAGCTCAAGAATAAATTGATTAAAATAGTTCACCGACTCATCAATTGACCGCGACGAGAACTCAGTTTCCCAGTCAATCTTGCTAATATCTCTGCTCATATTATGTACTCAATATGAATCGTACGCTTTGCAGTTCTCTAAGCAAGTCACCGAGCATTATGTTGATATTACCCGAGGAGTTGCACTCACAGAACACACGAGATGTCTCGACGGCCACTGCTAGAGACCAATTGTCTTTCCATACAAACTTTGCTTGACAGTGAGTTTCACCGTTTACTCATTGAAATTGAAGACCCATGAAAATTCTGACTACGGTATTGACACCCGCAATTTGTGCTTAGTGAACATTTTGCGAGCACTAATATTAGTAACGTTCCCAATCGCTGCCGGAGCGTCAATTCCGTGCTCTGTGGTTGCACTATATTCGATACTAGCGACCCGCCCCAGCTTCGACCGTAACAAATTATACTTAAAAACCTTCCTCTTGAATCTCAATCTATTTCTGAAAACTGCATTGAAATCTATTGCGCAGCTTAAAAGGTCTAAGCGTACAAACAGCGAAACTTACTTTATTTTATACTAGCTGTGCCCGCGGCTTCGCTCCCGTTAACTGACTGCCTACCCTAACCTACTTACCTACCTACCAATTTTTTTATTCAGAAAATGACTTCAAATGCACTAAGCCACCTATCGAATATCGAGTTCAACTGTCCGAGTATCTATTTTACTTCTTGAACACTTTTGAATTCTTCTAACTTTTGAAACAAAAACTAAGGAATACTTCAAGTTACGCACAATTTGTATGTATAAAAGTTATCTACATTGGTTTCGTACATTTTACGTGATGCGTGCACAAATAAACAGACAAAAATGCCAAAAATTTTGGAAATGGGTTCTGTTGGTTATCTTTTAACACCCTGGCTATTATTTTTGGAAAAACTTCGATGTACAAAAACGACTTTTCTGCAAATTTATTATATGTATTGATATTGATATGTAAAGAAGATACATTTATATTAACTAGACTAGAAATAGATATTATGAAAAGTGATAATATTACCTTTACCTTGCTATCAGACTCCACCGTCGGAAAAGCTCCGTCCCATCCAAGCTTTCTAAGGGCGGTTTCACATTCAGCTTTGGCAATAGTCAGCTGATTTATATACCTCTTCAGTTTCTTAGCATCCGCCACTTGTTGTCGACTAATATTTTGCGAACCACTTTTTTCTATAACTTCTATGTCTACACCCTTGGCTCGTTTCACGTTCTGTAGGGTAGTTGCTTGCATTATTTGCGTGACGATATCATATCTGTAAAAAAAATGGATATTGTTTACACTAGGCGCCTAGTGAACGCATTCTTCGGTAGACGAAAAGTAGGCTACAACTCTCACACTTCGAAACTCGTATTTTGAATTCGATAGATATTTATGATAGACATATTAATTATAATCGCAAAAATTGGAACAATGACCGAGAATATCGAGGAGGTGGGGTAAGTGTGCTTATTTGCAACTAAGTAGCGGATAAAACGGACTTTAAGTCAGAGAGCCCTTGTTTCAAAGGCATATTCTTCAGGGCTTATATCTACTTCGGTATAAGTAACAAAGCGAGGGATATATCTTTGCGAAATTGTAGTTGAATTTATGAAATATCGAGCGTGTTGTCGGTTTTAGACGGTAAAGCAGTTGAAGAATTTAATTTGGCATTTGCGTGTTATTAAAATTCTACATCCAGACAGCGATATGCGGCGGTTTCGGTAGCCGAGTTACGGATCTACTGAATTCCCATAACATAACGAAAAAGTATAAGGATTGGATTTAAATCGGCCAGATGTAGCAAAAGACAGGATAAGTGGAAAGGCGGAATGAAGCCTTTGCCATGCAGTGAAATACAACAAACTTTATACATTTCTATACTATATATATAATACTAGCTGTTCCCCGCGACTTCGCTCCCGTGGGCCATCCCACAGGACCCGTTTTCGGTATTAAAAAATAGCCTATGTTACTCAGGAATAACGTAGTTTTCTATTGGTGAAAGAATTTTTTAAATCGGACCCGTAGTTTCGGAGCCTATTCGGTACAAACAAACATACAAACAAACAAACAAAAAAATATTTCCTCTTTATAATATTAGTATAGATTAGTATAGATTATAAAGCTGAAGAGTTTGTTTGTTTGAACGCGCTTATCTCAGGAACTACTGAGTGGATCTGCAAAATTCTTTATCAAGGAAGGTTATAGGCTATATAATATCACGCTACGTTCAATAGGAGCCGAGCATAAATGAAATATGTTTCAAAAACGGGAAAAAAATATTCCTTTTTGACAGCTTCCGTTGCGTGCGCTGCGTAAGCGGTTAAAGTTACGCAACATTCATGTATATATGTATATAGGGTAGGTAGGTAGCCAGTTGACGGAAGCGAAGCCGCGTGGGTCTAAAATAAATCTTTGCTCGTTCATTTCAGCTACCGTAAGGTGATTTAGCGGTGTTAGCATTAGGATTACTTTCGATTAACAACGTCGGCAAAAATTCCAGTTTCACTGAGTAGAAAAATACCAAAGCCCAAAACTGGTTTTAATGTGTTACATAGTGATAGAAATTACTATAGTTAATGCGAGAATGCGTTAACCTGATTAAATTAACATGATAGAAATATTTTGTTTTAAAATAAAGACTTTTGTGTCTGCTCGTCGCTGATTTGTTAATATTAAACGAAAGTATTTATTTTAATTAATGAGGTCAATTAAGTAGATAATGCTGGTATAAGGAAGTTCAGTGAAAAAATAATGATAACGAGAGAGGATAAACTGTTACATTATGTTGTACCTATTTTACGAATAGGTATGTATGTATTGCCATCGCTCTATTTATATAATTTATAGTACGAGCGCTAAGCGAAAACAATAGTAGGACACTGTATGTTTCCTATCCTTACGTGCCGTCCATTAATCACGTGATGTATTTTCTGCATTTTTTAACCCCCTCCCTCCCCCTTGGTGATACGTAGTGAGGTTTAAGACTAACCTCCCGCCCCCACCCAAAATCACGTGTATTTTTAGTACCTACAAAGAATCTTAAACTTTGTAAAAAAACAACTGAAATGAAGGACTATGACACGGTAAAGATGATTAAAATGTCTAGACAGAAAGGTTGCAGCCTGTTTTTTTTTGGTATTAAAATAATATCACACGCGCAATAACACTACACGCCGTTTTTCGGTTTAGAAATCGCGCGTTTGAGGCAAAAAATAAATACACGTGATATCTTACTACACCCCTCTCCCCTCTTATGATATTTTGTGATTTTTGCTGAACCTACTCCCCCCCCCCCCCCCCCCCTCCTTTCAAACCTCACGTAATTAATGGACGGTCCTTTACGGCACATCGTAACATTGCATAGGTTAACATCCAGGGTTGGACAAAATTTGAATTACTTGTAGGTACCTAATTAAAATACGTTAGTGAAATACAAATACGTATTTGGTACCTATTTGTAATTAAATCACTTACGTCTTACAAACGTAATTTGCAAGAAGTAACTGACGAATTTTTGTATTCAGTATCTATTTCAAATACTTCTGGCTTCAAAATACATTTGAACATAAATACATAAACAGCGATCTTAATAAATGGGTGCGTTCTGCAGAAAATAGTGCTCAATAGCTTTAAAGCAAAATGGCGACCGCGTAGGTACGTCAAATTGTCAAGTAGGTGGGTATCTTGTCAATTGTCATTATTTTTCTTTCTTACGGGTTATTTGCACGAAACTTAGGTGTTTTATTTAGAATATCACGATGGATGATCGACTTAATTTTGAAATATGTATTTAAAAATAATAAAGATACTGTATTTTGTATTTCATATTTCAAATACTTACATGCGACATGGTATTTTGCCATTTGTATTTTAATTAAAGCAAAGCATGTATTTTGCCCAGCTCTGTTTACAACACTGATAACAGATTATACCTGTTTGTTTCACCTCTAAACCGCTGAACCAATTTTAGTGAATTTTAGTACAGAGAAAGATTGAAATTTTTACTTTTTGTCCTGGGAGTTTTACCTACATTCCTTTGGAATGATTGCCGACTTTCACGGAAGCAAAGCCGCTGGGAAAAAATAGACATTTTTATATCTATTTCTAGAACAAAGGTACAAGGTACGTATGGAACTGTTTGCAATATTACTTTAGTACCTACACTTGGCTACATGGCTACTATTTGCATGGCATGTAAATACGCCAAGGGCATTCTACTGATCCGTAACTTTTAATTATGTAAAAATATGTGAACAAACGTCGACAAAAACCTCCGTATTACTTCAATCATTCTGTATGACAATTATTTTTATCAAGCGCTCATATCACAGGAGAGTCCTTGACACATATTTAAAGTAATTGGTCAGTGAAAGTAATAAACAACATTATCAGTGTGCACTCACCGTAACCGTTTCAGCGTGTCGACATTGTTACAGCTATTGATCAGACGTATGTAGTCCTCGAATGTTTTGGCGTACTCGTGTGTTCTTACGTGCATGGCGTCAACCTCCTTCTGCGCTTCTAAATACTGGATTATCTTCTGGTTTATGTAGTCTGGTTCCGTTACTAGGTCTATTGCTGGCTGTAAAACTAGAAATGAAGAAGATGTATATCATAGATGAAAATTAAACTCTCTCTAGTCAATGTATAAGGCCAGTCCTGTTGTTGTCAGAATCAGAATATGCTAATAATGCTATGTTAATATGCTAGACAAGATTTTTTTTTCTTTTTTAAATACGTTGTCCCACACTAGGAATTTCTTCCTGTATCGTGGATGCGTTTACAAACATATTAACTCACATACACAACACCCAGAGCCGGAACAACTATCTGTAGGTCATACAAATATTTGTTCCGTGCGGGAATCGAACCCGCGACACGCAGCGCAGCAGTCAATCGCTCAAGCACTGCGCCAACCGTGCGCCAAGAACATAAATAGTGCTTAGAAATCAAGTGGATCTAGCGTGAGTACCGACACACCAACTAAGTATACGCGACGGCGAGCTTAAAGGCTCCCGCAGACAGGGGCAAATCGCGACCAGGACGCGATGATGCGCCATCTCTTTTTACCCGACTGCCGAAGGAGGGTAATGTGTTTATCAGTCTATGTATGTCTGTATGTATGTATCTATGTTTGTTCCTATGTGGCGTTCTAGAGACCAAACGCGTTGGCCGATTTTGATGATTCTTACGTCAATCGATTCGTCTTAATCCTGCGAGTGTCACTGGTTACATTAAA
Source organism: Anorthoa munda (assembly GCA_945859665.1). Classification (NCBI taxonomy): domain Eukaryota; kingdom Metazoa; phylum Arthropoda; class Insecta; order Lepidoptera; family Noctuidae; genus Anorthoa; species Anorthoa munda. The sequence continues at coordinate 14,455,396 of OX243902.1, read as the reverse complement.
ATTGGAAAAAACAAAAATGGCGGATTTTGGGCGCCATTTTGTGGGGTATTTTTTTTTTTTATTTCTTCCAAACCCATCGTGTGGGGTACCAAAATAAGGGATTTTAAGAGGCGATTTCAAAAATATATAACACTTAAATGTTTAAATGTACCTAATTCTAAAAAAAAGTAACTAAAAAGTTATAAATAAAAAAAGTTAATTAAAAAAATCAAAAAACCCGACTGCCTAAAAAGCCAACTTAAAAGACGTAAACAAGAAGAAAATCATGCTGTGCAGTCGGAGGATACATCTGGTTTTGGTCCGCCAACTCGCGAATATGTATCCTCCGACTGCACAGCATGATTTTCTTCTTGTTTACGTCTTTTTAGTTTGCTTTTTATTCGGGTTTTTTGATTTTTTTAATTAACTTTTTTTTAATCAATTTGTTCTACGGATGGGTGTATTATTCAAATAGTGAAAAGTGGTCGTCGCATCTCCTTAAGACGACGACTAACGCCAACTACCTTGAGGGAACAAAACGCGCACCCGTTTCGCACCCGCGCGACCCAAAATTTTGTAGTTATTTGTACTTTCCTTATTATTCTACGACTTAAAAAAAAAAGCTTCAGATCAAAATGTAGATAATTAAATTGTCTTTGAGATGGTGTCAATTTCATTCAAATACGCCCAGCGGTTTTGATGTGATTGTCGTGTTTTTGTCCGTTTTAGACATAACTTTACTAATTAATTACACTGTGTTATACGAATAAAACTCAAAATGTGCTTAGATCAAATTATTAAGAAAATGGTCTAATGTAACATATATTTTTTCCAAAAAATTACGAATAGCCGTTTAGACGTGATTCTCATTTTAAAATCAGCTACTAAAGGGATTCTGCGCCTTAATGCTTATGAAATTACCTACGACTGCATTTGCATTGTATAGGTACCTATGACGGGACGCGAAATTTTCGCCAAGTGTTACGCTAAGGTGTCGCTTAGTCGAACTCGTGTGAGGGTGCCTTACGGCGCAAGGCGGCATTATTGACAATGACCTCAATTAGACACAGGTGACATCCAACAGGTGTTTTCATTAATCCACTTTAATTCACTTTGTGACTGTTTATGCCTATGTTTAGAGATGCAGTATGTGTAGTGCACACTGCACATCCTGTACACATGTGCTAAGATCAAGATAAACAATTAAACATAGTATGTACATAGGAAAAGATTTAATAGTACCTATAGAGATAAGATTATGTGTATCTGGGCTGTCAGGGAATTTTAGAGCTAATTATTTAGACATTCAAACAGTAAGGATTCCATCCAGTACAGTTATGACATGTTGTTACATATCAAAAAAATTTGCTATTCTAAACATAAGCCTAATGCAGTTGGTTACTATAATATTAGCTTACATATGTCATCCCATAGAAAGAAACCGTGCCGCCGTTTCTTCTGATTATACTGATTATTTTTTGTACATAGATTGCGTTCGGTTCCATCGTGGCATGGATTTAGATGGTGATCTATCTATCGCCGTGGAACGGAACCGAACGCGATCGATTTACAAAAATAATCAGTATAATCAGACGAAAAACGGCACGGTTTCTTTGTATGGGATGAGGCATTTGTATGCTAGTATTATATTATCTGTGATAAATAGCAATGTTTTGTACTAGATTAGAGCAAGAGTATGTAACTAAAATATGTGTGAAAATATTTTTATGCTATGGCTATGAGACTAGACATTTTCTTCCTGGATCTTACAGGGGAGATTAACATACCTTTGCATGCCAATATTTCTCTCATGAGGTGTGTAGCTGGAGCCAGTGAGTAGCACCGAGGCATAAGAAACATGATGATTAGCTCACTGATCTGCCTCAAGTAGTGCAGTTCTGTGTCACTGGACATCAGGTGTGGGGCCAGAGCAAATACTGGGGGTTGATTCAGTTCCAATCTGCAATATTTGGAGTATATTATCAAGAAAAGAAAAAAAAGCAATTATCTATTTGAATGTAGCTTCTGTGTATATTTTTTGATTTTTGAATATTATGATATTTTATAATAATTAATAACTGCCCAACTTAGCTGTAATACAACCCTGCACCAAAAAATATGGTTGGGTTCCAATGAATAGAACTATTACTTACGCACAACTCCTGGCAATTCTTATTCGTTCAAAATGCTGTGTAATCTTGGTCACCATGTCACTGGCAAGCAACTTCTCTGCATCAACCCGTAGCAGTCTCTCATACAAGTTCTGAACTCCACCCCACACATGCTCCTTGAATTTATCTATCACTGGCTCTGGTTTGTGAGACAACTCCTTCAGCCAACGGGCCACAAAGTCTCGGAGCACATAGTCAATTAATAGCTGTAACTGGCTGTCCACAGTACGCCCAAATATAACAGGCAAATGAGACTTTTTAGTTGCATGAGGCCAATTTGACTGATCCTCCTGCACACAGAAATGTAATTGTAAATATTAATGTGATTCAGGCTTGAGAAAATAAATATTATTTAAATAAGTCGTACCTTTAAGGTCTCCTCTATTTGTCGAACATCTTTTTCGACTTTATCCAATAAAAACAAGGATGTTTGGTGCGGAGATGATAACGATACATGACCCCAAAGCGTCAACACGAATACTGCTATCACTATGAATAAACTAAGAAATAATAAATAGATCAAGCTCCATAAAAATGGAAAATACCATACTATAGATAAACACAAGGGTGCTACACAAATAGAGATCCACATAAACATGATTTTCGCTCAATTTATCTAAACATTATTTTTGAGAAAAATGTAAACAACTGTGATTAATCGGGAATCTAAGGTTCACAATAATGTGGCGAATTTCATATATTTACGATCGTGTAACACTGTTTACGATTCATGTTTTTTTATTTATTAAATATGTCTCTCGAGATTTGTATATAGTTTTTTTTTTGGTAAAACTAGTTCGCTCGTCCATTAATCCCCCTTCCGTTCTTAGCTAGCTAGCTGTCCTGTCAATAAAAAATGTATTCCAATTCAAACTCAGAACGAGATGCAAGATTCAATGATCTTGGTGGCACAGCGTGTGGGAGAGAGACCTCGAAAAATTGAGAGCTACACACAAACGTCATATTGACATTGATACCTTTCAGTCAGTCTATCAGGCGAGGGAGTGGGAGAGGAGACCAGTTGTTTCACCATCATCCACTTCATGAGACTATGAGACTCAAAGCTATAGACAATTAGTCGATTAGTTGGTATTAACACTAGCGAAGATTATTAAAAACTTCTGATATCTTCTCTTTGGTATACGTCAGGATTTCATCTTTAGGTAGGTACTAAGTTCTGTGGATGTCATGATGAATCTCTCTCGCAGCATTGCCAGAATGTAACTGTTATTACATTTTACGTTACTTTTGACCTTTTCATGTACCTTCCATGTAACACTACTCAAAATGTAACTTTTACGTTACTAAACTAATAAAAAATATTGAAATATTTTCGGCAAACAAAAAATAATCGTGAAACTGAACGCATCTAGGAAAGTTTTTGTTCGTCGTTTTGTCGCATCTGATTTTGTGACACACAAATTGACTTATTGCATATTTACTCAATCACTTACGTGTTTTTTTTTAAATCTTCCATCCCGTTTACTCCGGCGAGTGAGTGAGCTTATTAATGTCCATGTCGTTTTCGGATAAAATTTCCATTATGGGCCGTTGATTTGGAAGTTAATTTTTTTTTGTAGGTAGTACTCATAAATAGAAAGCTTTTACAATTTTATTCAATTTTATGTATTTTTGTATGGTAAAAAATGTGAATTAGTCCAAGAGCGAGCGAAGCGAGCTCGGGAGCTTAGGGCACCCCGATACGGATAGGTTAGGTTCGAAGGAGGGGAGCTGAAGTGAACGAGCATAGCGAGCGAACTCAGCTCCCGTCATTTCCTTCATTTTAGGTTACTTTAGACCCCGCAGACAGAAATAGGAGCTCCGTCGACTTTGTTGCTTAAATAGTAATCGTTAAAACTAACCATGGATATCTCCATAACCATGGGGTTCCGTGGGGTGGGTATGGTACAGTGGGGTACCCCCTCTCGCAGGGAAAGGGGGGTCCTTTCCCTGCCCCCCTCCGCGCCCCTTAAATCGACATTTATATAAAAAAAATATTCTAACCTGAAAACTTTAACCATGGATTAAAAATTATTATCTCCATAATCATGGGGCTCCGAGTGGTGGGGATGGTACAGGGAGGTAGCCAAACCTCCCCCCCTCCTCCACACTCACTTCCCACGTTTTCCACATAATGTAACTTTTACATGCAAATATAACTTTTTGAGTTGTCTCAAGTAATATTTGACTTTCTGCCACTGGCAACACTGCTCTCTTGTCAAAATCAATGTTATCATTGGTAATCATGATTATTAATGAAAAGGAAAAGCTAGAGTAAAAATGTTCTGTGATCAAATTCAAAAGACAACACGGCTTTTGGTGATAAACTTGTCCGCAAAAGTTTATGAGCATTGCGTTGATTAAGTGTTTAATTTGTTTGACCATCTTGTGAAACAAGTGCTATGTGATAGGGAAATCAAAGCAGTGAGCCTTTATTTAAAAGTCAGTCTGTGCATTTCAATAATGTTGCACCACTTGGCACTGCTTTGAATAGGAAACTGTTGTATCATGTCTTACGAATTCCTTCCATATTAATACTATTGTTTAGTTAAATTATTATAATGTCTGAAATAGAGGCTACGTATTTAGTTGTGGGCGGAGGAATTGCTGGCGTGACTTGTGTGGAAACTTTAGCAATCTTACATCCTGAGGAAACACTTGCAATTATTACAGCTTCTTCGTTAGTGAAAAACGTCAGTAATGTCAGTTTTTTTGCTAAAACCATTGTAAAGTTTGATGTAAATGAATCAGAAGCAAGCTCTTTGATGAAAATTCATCCAAATCTAAAAATTGTTTTTGATTCACTGAAGCATGTGGATACAAAAACTCAGATAGCTTATACTCATGCAGGGGATAAAATTAAATATAAGGTTATGTGTATTTGTACTGGTGGAATACCAAGACTTATCAGAGATTCTCATAAAAGTAAGAGGATACTTGGAATTAGAGACACTGAGTCAGTGATAGAATTTCAAGAAAAACTTAGAATGGGGCGCAGAATGGTTATAGTTGGTAATGGTGGTATTGCATCAGAGATAGTGCATGCCACATCAGGAATACAGAAAATATGGGTCATAAGAGATGACTACATATCTGCTACCTTTATTGATCCTGGAGCAGCAGAATTTTTCCAGAACACATTTAAAAATAAAGAATTACAGCCGGACCAAAAGACTGTTTTAAGAAGACATGTTTTCTCAGAGGAAGACCAAGTTGTTTCATTAAATAAGGATTTAAAATCTGCTGCATTAGGTCCAGATTGGTACCGAAAACTGGAAGGTATAAAAGATAACAATGGTGTACAGGAACTTGAGACTATTTATAAGGTTGAAATAAACTCAGTGGAAGAGACAGATGACAAGGAGTATCCCCTTGCAGTAGTGCTTTCAAATGGTAGGACTATTGAATGTGATTTTGTTGTGTCAGCAACTGGTGTTGAACCTGCTGTAAATTTCTCATGGGATAAAGAACCACTGATGGGGCCAGAAGGTGGTTTAGCTGTCAATGAATTTCAAGAAACATCAATAGAAAATGTTTTTGCAGCTGGCGATGTTGCTCATGCAGCTTGGGATTATGCGCCTCATTGGTTCCAGTTGAGGCTTTGGACTCAAGCTAGACAAATGGCAGGAATGGCTGCTAAAGCTATGCATGGAAAAATAATGAATGAAGAAGTGTTACAAGACTTTTGTTTCGAACTTTTTACACATTGTACTACACTGTTTGGTTATCAAATTATTTTATTGGGCAAGTATAATGCACAGGGCTTAGGAAGAGATTATGAAATCTTATTACGTATGACACCTAATAAGGAATATATAAAGCTTGTACTACAAAATGGAAAGTTGCAAGGTGCAATACTAATTGGAGAAACTGATTTAGAAGAGATGTGTGAGAATTTGATTCTTGATCAGTTAGATTTGACACCGCTTGCAGATCAACTTTTAGATCCAGATATTGACATTGATGATTATTTTGATTAAGAAAATAAAGGAAAACTAATTGGTTTTCTGCGTGATAATCTGCTTATAAAACTGTGTGATATGCAAAATATTCTATTTATGCAAAACAACAATGTTAATAATTATATTGTTATGTTGTTCATTGATTTGTTTTCGTTTTTCTTTCCAATTAGTTGTATAGTTTAGCCAGGGTTAGGTTTAGCCTAATTTAGAGCTAAGCTGAAGCATATTATCTGGGGCTGAAGTACATAAGAAAAGGGTATTTTAATAAATTTGCTTACAACGGGCTAAAACACATAGACTAATATATTTCCCCTTCCCTTAGACAGTTCCAGTATTTATGGCCTTGGCCCGCCTCAAACCTCAGTCATTCCACAGTATAAATATACAAACAGTATGGAAACTACTTACAAACACTCGAAACGGCATTGGCACACTCACAAACATGCGCATCAACAAGACCTCTTTAGCGGCTCGCACTACTGACTGCACCGCGAGCCGCTTAGTGGCTCACATAGAGTATTATAGTAATGGTGTGCCGATGCCGTTTAAAGCGTTTGTTGGTAGTTTCCGTACTGTTCGTCCATATTTATACTGTGGTCATGCCTCATTCATTCAGTACAGACATTCAAAGTTTGAAGAGTACCTATATTGTACTACTAGCTGACCCGACAAACTTTATTTTGCCATCAAAACACCAAACATTTATCTACCCTACCCTACCTACCACAGGGTATATTGTGAATCTAAACAATCCGGGGCGCCACCCAAACGCATACAAAAAATTTCATTCAAATCTGTCCAGCCGTTTAGGAGGAGTTAAATGACAACACGTTGAACACGTACACTCGTACAGTAGAATTATATATATATAAAGATTAGGTACCGGGTAAAACGGGGTGAATAGGACCGCAGGGGTGAATGGGAACACAACTTGGATTAGGATTTAAACTGTGATACCACTTTAATGGTTTCAACTAAAGCATCGTTTTTTTAAGTAATTACTTAATATATTGGTATACCTACTAAGATGTTGTACTTAAACAATTTTTTAATGTGAAAATTCCCTTCAAAGTTTTGTTTCTATTCACCCCTGTGGTCCTATTCACCCCGTTTTACGGTACTCTTCAAAGCTTCAAACTTGAAAGTCTACCTACCATAGAGTACAGCTTAGATAAAGTACCTATAGATTAAGCACTGGCGTGGCCGCACATGAGACAGCAATAGTTAGTTCTGGTGTTACAACAAGAACAAGAACTACAACCCACCATCGCACTGACACTTATTATCTATAAATAACCCAAATTCCTTGTCTCAATTAACACATAATACCACGAAATCATAGAAAATCAAACAAAACCGAGTTTGTCAAACCTGCCATTGTATTAGAGTTTGACAAACAACAGAAACCGGCCACGGGGACAAAGACAAAAATAATCTTTTGTCCTTATCATTTACATGGAGCTGCCAATTAGCCATCTCGCTCTATCAATCAAGGTCATTTTACGGCTTAATCTATAGGTACTTTATGTAAGGAGTACAGTAAATAGATTCTACCTACCATTAGGGCTTATTACACTACACGGTTTTCAGGGCCCTAAACTGTAATTCAGGGTAGTGTAATAAATGTTAGGCAGTTAGGGTTCTCAAAATATCGACCTTATTGACTTGGAATGATTTAGGGACCGTGTAGTGTAATAAGCCCTAATTGTCAAATAAAATCTGTAGATCTGTGTAGGCTCTTGTCATCCGAGGACTGTCTGTCAGTGTTAAATTATAATGTCAGAATGACGTCTGTCAAAATAAAGTGATTGAATAGTGATGTATTATTTACATAAGACGTACATATGTCAAATAAACCTAAACAACCAATAAGTTTCCTAGAAATTGAATAGATAATTAAATTCAATCAACCAATCTGCCAACCCTTTTTACCATCTATGTTGCAGTTAGCTTACAGTCTAACCGGATTCAGCTGGGTACGTATTTTACATCGAGCGACTGCCTATAAGACCTCCACGATCCAGTAACTAGGTAACACGAACTCCTTCGCAACGCAAGACTGGTCTCAGTTATACCACAACAGTAACAACTGTCAAAAATCTATAAATAATGACAGCCGGGTCTACATGAATCACGTTACGCCATTGGCATATAACAGTAATCTATGGCGATTGGGCTTAGCGTACTTTCCGAAGCACTAAGTCTTGGTATATAATGGATGGTCATCCAGCTTAACCGGGCGATCCTCCACAGGATAGCCCGGTTAAGCAGTAGACTATCACTTTGACTTTGATTGAATTGCGAGATGCCTCTAATAAAAAAAAAAAAAAACAAGGACCGACCTCAGCCAGCGTTGTTTAACCTTGAAGATCCGTGCGGCTATGATAAGTTAGCCACGAGCTTCTGAATGGATATTATTGTTATGTTATGTTCTCGATTAACCGCATGAATTACCGAAACAATAGAAAAGTCATTGTGTCTCGCGTGGATACACGTAGCGGGCACTCAAGGCTTTTAACAGTACATGACGGTACCAACTTTTTGAGTTTGTTATCAGGAACGATTGTTGTTGGGGTTGGGTTTGTTTGCTACTCGAACTTCATACTTTAGAAAATAAATAGAAATGCATATATTTTAGATTTTACCAGTCTAATGATCATATTCGAATCGAGTAATCTAATATCGATTCCAATCCAACAGTATCCTATGTCCCATCACTAACATCGTTCTCAAAATTTATGGAGATTTGACGTGTTCCGTGTTTGATGTGTCTATATAATAAAAGTACTCTGTGGTTTGATGCGCGCATTGTTTTTCTCGACTTTACAATTGTAATTATTTGTTCTAATTCGTTTAATGACTTTCCAAGTTTTCTTAGTCTTTCACCGTTTGTAAAGCAAGCATTCCTATCGCGGTACTCGATAGTGTATCACTAAGCGTGTGAAAGTTATTGTGTCGTGTTCTTCTTTGTTTCTCTTCCAATTCACCGTCGTAATTGTCCAAAATGCCTATATTATTTAGTGTTGTGGCCCGAGGTACAGTGGTTTTAGCTAAATATGCAACGTGTGCGGGTAATTTCACCGAAGTTACGGAACAACTACTATCGAAGATACCGCCCCACGATGATAAGTTGACGTACTCTCATGGAAATTATTTATTCCACTATATTGCGGAAAACAAATTGGTTTACTTTTGCATTACCGATGATGTGAGTACTGTTAGTTTATTTACAAACAATCTTCAACATAATAGTCATAACAAATACATTTTCTTCTTATGCTAAACTTTTTCTTCAGAAATTCCAACGTTCGAGAGCATTCTTATTCCTCAATGAGATCAAGAGAAGATTTTCGACAGCATTTGGTGACACGGCTCAGACCGCCATACCCTATGCTATGAATGGAGAATTTGCCCGGGTTCTAGCCACAGAGATGAAACATTACAGTGATTCCAAAGACCTTGACACCATATCGAGAGTGCATGGCGAGTTGGATGAACTCAAGAATATCATGGTTAAGAATATTGGTGAGTAACCTAAAGTACTTTCTCCAATACTGTAAATAGCTCTTAATATCATTAAGAAATACTAAGATTATAGACTTGATCATAAATTTTTATTGGAACTCTAATATTTAGAAAATTCCTTTGACAATTTGTTTATCACAAACAAACAAAGTGCTAATTATTGACACATTACTGATGATAACAAATCATCCTTCGCTAATGCATCTTGACACTCAAATTGTAGGGTAAACAAAAATATAGGCAATATTACCAAATAGGTACATGCTTATCAGACACCAAAACAGTCAACACCCAACCCAATGATTAAATAAATGCAACTTCTGTGCTTTTGGAAGGAGCTAGGCTGGCTACTTTAGCCGGAAACCCCACGCACAACGCACCAAATGGGAGTCTAAGTGCGGAAAAGGGAGTCCTTCTTCTATTCTAAATGCAACTTAATTTTAAGTTCCTGTTAAGCTTGTGGTTCTTTTCATTAATCAAGTCAAGGTGGTTACTTGGGGTTATTGACATACATAATAATATTACCCATATAAAATCTAATACCTTTTCCTCTACAAGGATCATATTATATTAATTTCAGTAAACCACAAGGCTTGTGGTTGATAAAAAATTAATGAAAAATGTATTCCTATTTTTAGCTCTCTAATTATATTTAATCTAATATTAGCAAATGATCCTAATTTGTACATGTACATACAAAACAATCAATTATTTTTCTTCTGGTTTTGATAGCTGATTGTTTCACATAAATAAAACTTATCAGCCCTTATCTTTGTTTTGCGTACAAACTGCATTATATACCTACCTATGTATGGACGTGTCAATGGCTGTGTGTGTAATTGAGACGCTTATTTACTTGTAAAAGTGATGTATTGTAATCTTGTGTGTGGATGTCGTTACCATATTAGTCATGTACTGTTTACATAGCAGGCCATTGCTGTAGGTCCATGCTTAATTATATGCATTATTGAGTCTCAGTTACAGTTGTATAAATATTTATATTGAAATTTCATGTTTTTACTTGCATCAAATACATTTATAATGAATTTTACTTATATTATAGGACCTAAACGAAATATGTTTGTGAAATCTTTTGGTTTATTACAAGAAATTGTTATGTTTGAAATCATGCAATATTGAATGGTTTCATGCAAGTCAATTTCGTAGAGGTAAAAGTTAGTCAGATAGGTATTATTTGACCTACTTTCTCCTATCAGTCTTATTACTTATCATCTTTGTATATTTCTCCATACACATTACAAAAGATGGTGTTTGAAAAGGATAATGAGTCGGCACTATCTAATGATAATTATTTATCATTGGTAACTATTAGTAATATCTATGGACATAGTCCCCTATGTAAACAAGTCATTTTCAAAGAACCATGTACATTATTGTAGTTTAAAAACTATACTTTTATTTTGCTATTATTTAATTGCATGCTGTAAGACAAGTATAATGTTTTTATACTTGATACATTATGGCCTGTACCTTCCAAGGCCTTACAATAATTTCATGTAATGATTCACTCTCAAATCATGATTATGCATACTTTAATGTAATTATTTATGGAAGGAATGGAAGGTTTCGTGTTTCTACTAACAATAATACCTTTAATACAAACAAAACTCATGCCCTTTTCCCATAGAGGTAGGCAGAAATTGAACTGCCTAGCCTTTTTCCAGCTATATTGGGGTCGGCTTCCAGTGTAACCGGATTCAGCTGGGTACCAGTATTTTACATGGAGCAACTGCCTATCTGACCTCCACAACCCAGTTACTGGGTAACACGGTAGCCCTTGGCAAGACTGGTGTCAGATCTCAAGCTTTTGACTACCCGTAACAACTGTCAAAGATCTTCAAATGACAGTCAGAACCAACGGCTTAACGTGGTTTCCGAGGCACGGAGGAAACTCGGTATTTTGAAATGGTCACCCATCCACGGACCGACCTCGTCAAGCGTTGCTTAACCTTGATAATCGACCAGTGCGGCTGTTATTATTTAGCAGAAATTGAACAATGCCACCTGCAATATTGTTCTATAATCCACACCTATTTTCCTTGCTAACTATGTACAATATTAAGGTAAATAAACTAGCTTGTGGATCTAACTTGATGTTTTTTAATCCATTTCAGATAACATGGCAATGCGCGGGGAGAAATTAGAATTACTAGTGAATAAGGCCGACAATTTAGCGACTGGTGTAAGTATTTACAATGATAATAAACAGAATTATACCACCTCTGTAATAGTTTCTTGAGTATATTTTTAAAGAGCTAATGACACACCTTTAATGTTTTACCAAATAGATAGATAGAGTAGGATACCTTACTAAAAATGTTTAAAAAGTAATCATAATGGTGTATTTTTGAAATTTTTCCGTACATCAAGTTACTCACGTAAATATTAAAGTAGGTATGTCATAATAAACACGCCTATGTTTTACTAGAATTTTCCTTATTTTAACACATTTACAACTAGTAGAGAATTATGGAAATAGAAAACATGTTTGACAACCCTAAATAAATAAATTCAAAAGAATAATGAAGATTTTTACTATTTTCAGTCACTTAATAATGATGATTTTTCTACTATTTCAGTCCGTAACATACCGCCACACATCAAGAACGTTGCAGCGTTCCCTCTTCTGGAAGAACGTGAAGATGTACGTGATTATGGGAGGAGTGGCTGCCCTCGCTGTCTACCTCATCGGTGCGATGGCGTGCGGCGGCCTCAAGTGGGGCAAATGCGTCGGATAAACAAACATCTAAACACACATATATTATTACAGCAGTTATCAAATAACAAAACCATGATTAAAGGAGTCTGACAACCGTTTTATGACACATGGTTTTGTATCGCGATTGTTTTATAAGTATTGTTAATGGTTATGCAATCATCAATGGCCGTACACATGACTTGACAATCCTCAAGGCACGTCGTCGTAGTCTTGACCAAACTTCGACTGTCCGGATTTTATGCTAGATATCAGTAAAAGTTAATATCGATTTCTGTATTTTTTTGGCACAATTTCCGTCTTCTGATATGATGATTTTCTGATACTTTTTCCCCAAATAAATGGAATATGATACATGTAGTGTGGACATGACCATAGAATAAGAAGTTCGTACTTCATATTTCTGACGTCTGGTAACTGAAGGCATTTAGAATTCGTTTGGAGAGGGAGTTTAGCATCATATATCCTTACTAGCTGTCCCACGCGGCTTCGCCCCCGTCAACTGGCTATCTACCTACCCTACCTACCCTATATATGAATGTTGCGTAACTTTAACCGCTTACGCAGCGCACGCAACGGAAGCTCTCAAAAAGGTTTTTTTCCCGTTTTTGCAACATTTTTCATTTATGCTCCGCTCCTATTGGTCGTAGCGTGACGTTATATACCCTATAACCTTCCTTGATAAATGGACTTTGCAACACAAAAATAATTATTCAATTCCACCCAGTAGTTCCTGAGATCAGCGCGTTCAAACAAACAAACAAACTCTTCAGCTTTATAATAATAAGTATAGATTCTATGGCACGGGCTCATAACTTTGTCTTCTTTTTTCTGGCCATGAGAAATAAATAAAAACAAGTTTAAGCGCGCACGACATCGCTCGTCGAATCTGCATTCTTGATATAGGCAAATTTGTTATGTAAAATATATTTTTTATTATATTTTTTACTTGCGTGAAGTTTTTTATTAAAGATGACGTTGTGTTCTTTTGAATTGAATAGCACTCCTGTTTTTCACTTATATGTTAACTTTTCACAAAATGGAGACAAGTTCAATGATTTAAAATGGGATATCAATAGACATGTAATCAAACAGTAGTTTAATAATGAGTACTTCAATATAGACAATCGCACGTAACAGTTCTCGCTCTTTTATCATTATCATACATAAACAGCACCGTTTCGTGCCCTGCGCATCGGAAAGCCAACTTCAGGGCGGCCCAGAAGTTTAACTATATCAATCCATAATTTGTATATATCGTAGATCACAATAATTAAAGGCCTTCTAAGTAAAAAAATGTAGAAATTGAATTAAATAATAATAATAAATTATCTCTGGGTTTGTAAAAAATCTAAACTATATAAGTCAAGTCTGTCTACATAATCAAAACTTGTTTGGTAACTTTATTTACGCTTAGTTGATTTTTTTTATTATGTAATATGGCTTTTTGTCGTATCCTATCTAAATTGTAACATTGTAATTTTTTATATGAAACAAAATAAATATATCAATAATAAATAAAATAAGTAATGACTTGGCAGTAACTTAGAGAGTGGCTGTCTAGATGATTATTTTACGTAACCAGAAAGGATTGGCCTCTGTATTTAGATATAAAAAGTAAAGAACTAGAATTATACTATCAATCAATATACATCAGTAATATTTGCTCTGTACGTGTTTAAAATCGTGCGGGTTCGTTTAAAAAATATGCCAAGTTTCGCTTCCATAAGAAGTTAATTTATTTTTCTAATTAAAAATAAAAAGTCCTATAAATACTTCGATAATATAAGTTTTTAAACTGTCATGGTCACTAACATTAACATTAGAAGCGGGATATTTACCATGTTTACTGTTTGTTGCGAGTTTCCGACATTTCACACTCGTCATATCATTATATTTCATCATTTCATTTTGTTTTTTTTGGGTGGGTACCCGCAATAACTTCAGTTTAACCGTGATCATGGTTGTTGCAACAGCACCGAAATATCGGAAACTCACAACAAACAGTAAACATGGTAAATATCCCGCTTCTAATGTTAATGTTTCTTCGATAATGTTCTAAACTTGAGAAAGATCTCTTATTTTACTTAAGGTACTTTATCATTCAATCTTTTCGTTATGCAAATATCCGTATTACTTCAAACTATACCTGCTGCTTGATCCAATATCTGTGTTAACATAATGTTATTCATTTATTCAACAAATTATGGCTATATCATTATTAAGCATCTTTTTCTGTAGCACATGGCAGATATTTTCGTGTTGCTATCCTGTCACAATCACAACTACTATTTATAAAAATCACTGTATCATTTTTAGGAAGTGTATTGCCAGATTCTAACATTTTATTTGTTTTTAGATCATTATTTTGTTCCCCTCATTAGTTCCAGCCAAGTTTAATTAATTTTGTTTAATTAAATAAAGTTTTGGATTCGATTAAATTGTATCCGATAGCGGGTCATAGTGTTTTTATCTCGATATTTATTACTGTATTTTTATCATAATATTATTGGGATAAAAATGTGCCAAAACTTGAAAAAACTAGAAAATCTGTGTGTTGTCTAAATATTTGCACTTTTATAAAACAGTTTTTTTATGTACATGTTTTTACACTGTTAAAATAATGCACCCCAATTTGGATATTATTTTAGTATTAACATA
Source organism: Anorthoa munda (assembly GCA_945859665.1). Lineage (NCBI taxonomy): Eukaryota > Metazoa > Arthropoda > Insecta > Lepidoptera > Noctuidae > Anorthoa > Anorthoa munda. The sequence goes on along the minus strand of OX243902.1, from coordinate 14,440,361 downwards.
AAAAAAATATTTCAATGGGAACTCGCAAAATAATAGCAGTTTAGCGATAGCCCGAGCATCGTTGGAGGATTCGGATCGTGTTAACCCGAAAGTCTGACTTTCCCGAAATATATTGTGAGATAAAAATCACCAAAAAAAATTGCATTTTATTATTTTTGACGAAGATTTGGGCTTTAATAAAACCAGTCTTAATTCGTATTGTATTCGTCGAACTCCTTTATTATGCATGCATAAAAAAAAACATTATTATGCATGCATGTATAAAGTTGTAAGATGTAGGTCCCTATAATATGTCGTTGAGTTTGGTAATGATAATAAGTAATATAAATTGTTAGTATTGTAATAGGTTAATATATTTACTATAATGCCACATTAAATATGTGATATTTCCAGAGAGTTGGCATGGTGTTCCAAGTTATTTTAAAGTAAAACACTACAAATTTTATTAATTTATAATAATTATTATTGTGTCAATTGCCACTGAGCACTTATTTAAGATAATTTGGAATTTCTAACAGTCCAAAAACATATAAAAAACAAAATGAAATTGATTTCCTTCCAAGTGTATAAAACAGTGACAGTAAAACTTTTGTGATTTGCAAATTATATTGAAACAAGGCATCACATGCGTTTGACTTAAATTATACGTAGGAAAAACTAAATATTTTAGCATGTATCTCAAGCCCAAGCCTTACGTTTCATATACTACCAAACTTGTAAACAATTGTTTTAATAAAGACTAAAAAGTATTGTGATATTGAGTGTATAATTGAATTATGTAAGTATAATCACTTGTTTGATATGTATAGAAAGTATGTTATAAACTTGTATAGGTTACTTAAAATTGTTTCATTTTCAATGAGCCTCGCAGTTCGCATGTCGGACGGTGCTAATTGCTAATCCCATCTACTTAGTTCCTGTTTCGATAATGTAGTGAATGGCACCGTTTCCCAAATATCGGGTGGCGGGTGCTTGTGTGCCTGTGTCAGATTGATCCCGCGCCGTGCGAGGGTGCATCCCCCGCCCTTCCCGCGAGCCGCTGCGTTCGCTGCGAGCGGCAATCGCGCGCCAACCTCTGCCGCGGGAGGGCGCCGCCGACGCCCGTCGCGTTCCTATACCACGCACGTGCTTACCCTACTACAACGTTATCGTGTATCGGTGTGAGTGACTGCCCGTTGAATTATTCCGTGTCAATACGCCTCCGCCTCCGTCGTGCGATGCGTGTCTAGCATACGTATCGCACGATTGGCTGTCGTGTGTAAATGAATATGTTTGTTCTTTGGCATTATTGTTGTTCCCGAGGGATCGGAGGCGATTGATATCGCTCACGGATGTGGTATTAATATTAATTTTAAACGTGCCTTATCGTTATCACAGAATGCTCTAAGAACGGACCCACTGTACGGCCCAAGATTCTTGTTAGAATCTATTATACTTAGAAGCTTTTAAATTGTTATTGTTATCATCAATATGGTCAGTAATGCGTGTAACAGGCTTAAAGAGGGGTCCAAGGATGATTGTTATTAATATTTATAATCCGGTCTGAAGAACTTGCCTACTTATTTGTAACGAACAAATGCTGTGGTTTACTGTAGCACTGACCAAAATAAGCGGCAAGATGTATTACCGGAGATACATATTCATAACTTACGCGCCGTACAAAGCGCCGAGATTTGATTGATAGCACTTTCGGCAGTTTCGGCGATCGCATAAGTCATTGAAAGAAGCCGAATGCGAATCAACTCACCGCTGAGTAAGTGACTCACATAGATGTGTTAAACGACTTGTGTCGGTGTGCGTCGGTTATTAGTGGCACAGGAAGCGGTGTCGATTTTAGGGAAGGTTACACTAGGAACGGTTCACAGGTCATTGTTCTTTTTACATCGAACCGGCCTTTTTGTAGCGCGACAAGATAAATTGCTATTGTTTGTGTGCGAGCCTTTTTTGTTGCGTCAAAGACATGGGGTATTTTTTTTAGTTTGGAAGTTTTAGTGGACCGTTTTAATTAATTGTTTCCTACACATCTTAAAGTAACAACAGTAATGCCCACGAATAAATTTCTAACTCAATTTCAAGTTCAACGAACGAAAATGGGTTAACCGCGCTTTCGAAATGTCGCACAAAGTGAAAAGACGGTTCTGACTGTCTCTCTTAACTATTCAAGTGAAGGATGGTGGAAGAATAGTGTTCAAAAATGGATGACAGTTCACCGGACCTGTCGCTTAAATTGCGACGGGGTTCGAGCGACTCCCGGGAGTCGTTTTACATGGACTTCGCGCAAGGTATCGACTCGGACATCGAAGAGGTGACAACGATCGAGCGCGTGATCCCTGAGCATCCGGGGGGGAGACAGGAGGGCGATGCCGACACGCTGGCGACGCCGTCTGGTCTGGAAGAGAACAAGGAGCTGGGGCAATGGTGCGTTTGTTTTGTTATTAGACACATTTTGGCCCTGGATTCTAGGTACGTAGAAGACAATTTGATCAGAGACTTTGTCTGGTAAGGACTTTTAGCTCCGGGCGTTGTATTTGATTAAGTTGCAATAAAGAATTTGAAGTTGGTAAATGTGCAAAGTACAGTCTTTTTAGTTTTCGTCTGATGCAAAATGGATAAAGCGAGATAGAGGACCAAGAGAGGCACCCCGCACAACACCTTTATACCATTACATGACAATTGCCAAAATTGTAGACTGGTTAAAGTTTTACGCGGTTTATTGCGCTAGCGTTACGATGAAGTGATACGATATCCTCTTCCGTCCTCCAGGTGGAAGCCATAGTTATTCGCCAAGACTTACTAAAGAACAGGAAGTGTCCTCGTAATTATCACCCCACCTGCATTTTGTTTACACACTTTAACACGACGAGCGATGTAGAGAATGCTGCATAAATGGTATTGAGTTAACACCAATTAATTAATCAAGCTGTCTTTAGACACGATTTGACACTACGAACTACTTTTATTACCTATAGTGTGGTTTAAATGAGCCTTCTGTGGCGTGGACGATATTACATTTCGTCAATGTCGGTCGATAACTAATGATAATAAAGATCACACTTCGATATTTTTGGAGATAAAGATAAGACAATACCTAATGTGTAGTGTATACCGAAATAGTTGCAATTTAACATCTGTCTGGCATGTTGTATTTGCCCTACCTATGTAATTTGGTACCTACCTATACCAGCTGTTCTCACCAACCCGCATTATTTTCACGACCCTAATTCGTACAATTTCATGAATTGTCCCAAATCTGACAGCAAAATAACACAGCTATAATCGGTTTGTTAGACACATTTACATAATCATGAGTGACTACCTTCACGCCCCGTCAACACAGATGTAGGGTTTACAGCACGAACATTGTTTTGAAATTTCAAAGCTTAGATTATGATTTTCATTAAGGTAGGTAGGTTTAAATTTTAATAGAAGCGTCGAAGCTTAATTTCTGCAGGATCTCGTCTTTTGCAAGATTTATCGAAGGAGTAACCTAATTGGCGAGACAAATGGAACTTTTGCTACGACTCTGAAATCTGAAATCAAAGTAGAGACACTTTTTAACAGATTTTGGACTTGGACCAGCGTAAGAAAAATTTGATAGCTTTAATAAATTGGATACTGGCTACTGTCAGCCTGTAATCGTTGGTTATACATATAGTTGCTGAAAAAGTAGCCGAGAAAGACATACCTACGGACGATGTTGAGCGAATTGATTGGTATATACCTATAGTGTGAACAGACAGTCAACAAACAGTCTACGTCTAGCCAAGAATTGAGCTTACCTCAGTACATATTCGGCACTATAAACTTGCCAAATTAAATGGCTACCTACCCTTCCTGTAAATTAAACACGTCGCCCTGACGTCAACAAACAAAGCAGTGCAGTAGGAAATCCGAGACGGTTTGTCTTTGGCCGGCTACTGACCGCCGAGTCAGACGTCTAGCCCGGAATGCTCGCTCACAATAATTATGAGATTCGCTTAATCTACGGAACGGGACCACTTAATCTAAGTTGAACTAAATGCTTCTCTGTCTATTAAGATTTCAGACTTGAATAATGGCGGTCATTAAAAGAATAACTAACTATGTAGACACCGAAAAAAATATTAATCCTGATTAATCTTGAGGTAAAATCTACGGTAATTTATGCGAACAAAGGAAACAGTCTACAAAACTTACAAAATAACACTAATCTAACACTATTTTAATTTAGATACATCAATCATGGACTGAAACTTGTAACTACCCACATTATCAAATTAAACATGTAAAACGAAACCATTCAGCCTGTAATAGCTGTATCCGATTTCCAATCTGATTAATATCAATTTACGAATGTCAATAATGGGTTTTTAAGAGGATTTCGCTAGTGATACAATCAAATCATTTCGTGTGTCCTATCCCGTCAGCGGATTTTAAAACCTTGTTTGATTTGTGTCCGGTACATTTCATTTCCATACATTTTTAACTAGACTGACACCGGCTACACAGGGGAGTATCAATGCTAGTCTATTTATTCAAATTGCTCTGAGGGTTACCGACGTTGTATTGTGGGTATCCGAGTAGGTATTAACTATAGGAGCATATGTTGGAAAATGGTGTAAATAAGTAGGACTACAGTTATTTGAATACATTGTGACCCTTTCTGTGTGCAAATCCATCTTTTCTTTACTGGAAGAAATCCCTTCGCGTATAAAGTTTGCCGCATACATTCTCTTCTGTGGGTTGAAAAACATGAAATTGCCAAAATATTTGAAAAGCTATAGGTAAATACATAGTAACTTAATTAAATATGCAATCAATACCTACTTACCGTGCATGACAGAATTTAATTTAACAGAAGGGCGAAATGTAATAACAAGTTAATAATTGACGTTATGCTCTTTGCAACGGCACTGAGCCAAATTAATGGCTGCTATTTGCATTGTATTTCAGTTTATTTGGAAGCAGACTATGAAATTCATGTTTAACGAGAAGATATATATTACAACGCTATTTAGAATCATCAAGGTTGCTGGTTGAAGAACTTTTTCACTTGAAGGTAATATAATTGATACCGCACTCTCCATAAGCTTTGTCAATGCTTGACTGCTTCCAAATTCAAAGCTTCTCAATATAAATGGAAGGGAAACGTCCACGACCGTTCTACATCTACGCACAAGTAAATACAATCGCCGAAAAGGGCCGGGATTTCGCGGGTCGAACATATTACGGGTACGGCGTAGTAGAGTACAAAGAAATGAAGCGGAACATGAAATGTGTGTCAACGGGACCCGTCAGACGGGTTGCTATGGGCTTTCTCTCGAGCACCCCGGGGTCAGATAACAGACCACATGTCGTGCTTGTGCGGTCGCGCTCCCGGCCGGCCTGACTAATGTCTGTCAAGCAACGCGTTCTAAGAAATGTGGAAGTAGTTGCTCAACTATGTGGCCAGTTCGAAAAAGGATTGGTTCGATTAGGTTGTGGCTTTTTATTGTTCAATTAGTCACGGATGTAATATAAGAAGATTGTCTTGAGGTTTGGTTGTTTTAGGTGATATATAGAGGTCTCACTGTCGGTTAGGCATTCTCATCATACTTAAACAGATTTTTTAAAAATTTTCAGAAGTTGAAATCGATTCCCTAATTTCCCTTCATTTCTTAAGCATGCCCAATACGTTATAATAGCAGTGTCCTTCTACTTAGGGCTACTAATCCCCAGAATGTTTAAGCGATATTCAAAAGCTGGTATGGGGTCCGCATCAACACATAACTTACCTGGCTTCATAATACGATGGAAAACGTGAAGAAACTCATACATATATATAAGCATCATAAAATGTAACGGCAGGAGGTGGCGCCACCACCAACATTGGCATCAAATTACCGATATAACGGTATATATTGACTACATGACTGTAATGTGTAGGTGAGTGGATGGCTTTAGAATTACCAGTCATTGCCCTAAAAACACAAAACGGAAACCTTTATTAGACAAAACAGGATTATGTGGAGGAATATCATTAAATTTCAGTGTATTTCCAAAAAACGTCAACAAAGCAATATCTACTTTTCCAATTTGTCAAGGAAATAAAACACAAAGCGTTTGTATTAGTTCTTGCAACTAACATTAAAATTTTACAAGCTTTTTCTCATCTCCATTCTCTCTCTATCCCGACGTTCGGCGGCTTCCCCCACAGAATCACTCCAGCTCTCGCCTCCGCGGCTCCTCGGCTACAATACTTTTAACACTTCCATTCCCACTTTCCGTACGGAACAGTAATAAAGATACAATGCTCCAAAATAGACCACCGCCGTCGGAATTAAAAAGCGTGAATGCCGTCCCTTTAATGACTTTTTACCGTCACTCCAACTGAATAATTCTGTCGTTTCGTTCCAATCATTCGTGAAGGGTTTTATTAGGGACATTTCATTTTATTTCGGAGCGGTAGGTACTAGCTGCCAATTTGCTGTGTTTCTCCTCTTTATATGGAAAAGGGACGATTTTAATGAACAATACTGTATGAAATATCGTCTGTTTATACTCTGTATTCGTTCTAGGTAGACCAAAGCTAGTTATATATATGCCTTTGTGTACCTGCCTGCCTTTAGTGCCTTCAGACTCCCATAACTATGTGTATGATAGGTATACCTCCTTCCTTTATAGGTACCTAGAGAATGTTAGAATATTCGTTCACGAAACATGAGGCTTTAGTGTTTTCCTTTGACTGATTTTGGTGTTCGTCGAAGCTTAAAAATGCTCGCAATAACTTATGAAAAGATTTTGCGAAGTTTTGAGCAAAAGTCCCGACAATAGTCGATAGAAAAGTTTAAATGTAAATCTTTTCATATTTTGCCTGACCTGGCGACAATACAGCTGACTTTCACATTATTCGGAGGGGAAGTTTGGGTAGGTAAGTGTTGTTTATATTCATTTGTTTTTTTTCTACCGAATACATCGTTAAAATATTGATCAATCAATCATCGTCTTTTCATCAGGGGTTGATTTAAACACGAATCACCGCGCTATAAATCATGTCTGTAACGCGGGCACGTTCTAGGGAGCATATCTGTTTAGTAGTATGACAAGGCACAAATTGCTGTTAATGCGCTCCACATTTCAAAATACACGTGTCTACGCCTATATTTCGATGTAAGGCTCTATGAGATTTGTTAGCAAATCTCTTATTATTGAAGTGCAAATCGATAGATACTGAGTGTTTTCCAGTTCATGTCACCGTTGTTTAATTTATCCTATGCGAATATGCCACTTCTGATATACCAGATCTAGATAAGAGCTTCTATGCGTGTATGCCTTTTCAAGATTTCTCGACGAAATGGGTGGTATCTCATCATCTGCCTAGCCTTTTCCCAACTATATTGGGGTCGGCTTCCAGTCTTATCGGATTCAGCTGAGTACCAGTGTTTTACAGGGAGCGAGTGCCTATCTGACCTCCACAACCCAGTAACTGAGTAACACGATACCCCTTGGCAAGACTGGTGTCAGATCTCAGGCTTCTGACTACCCGTAACGACTGTCAAAGATCTTCAAATGACAGCCGGGACCAACGGCTTAACGTGCTTTCCGAGGCACGGAGGAAACTCGGTATGTTAAAACGGTCACCCATCCAAGGACCGACCTAGTCAAGCGTTGCTTAACCTTGAAGATCGACCCGTGCGGCTGTTATTATTAGGCCACGAGGTCCTCCTCGGAAATGGGTGGTATCTATTCCTTAGATAAATCCTAAGATTCTTAATCAAGGAAGCGGCGGTAAACGATTAGTAGTTTTCGTCTTGTGCTATTGCCGTTTTCTAATCGTTCGATAAATAAAATTGTTCTACCAATGTTTTTATAATCAGAATCAGTTGCCCAAAAATAATAAACACCAACCACAACCATAGACAAATTCTACTATAATTCACTCTACACGGCACCACAGATAATATAATACCGGTACACAGTAGCTCCCATACACTCGGTCATTCCGAGTTTACTAGCCAACACACCGCTTAACCACAACACAACGCAAGCCAAACAGTTGTCAGTTATCCCGTCACCCGTCTGATCACTGCATGGTGATATTCCAGTCATTGACTTTACGCGGACATTCAGCTTCGCGGCTCGTTGAAAGTTGGAACTGTGTCATAATAACTCCTGTATGAAAACCAATATTTGAACTATACATCGAGATTTAACTACTGTAAAAATATTGGTACTCAGCTTAGATTGGTAGCCGAAAAAATATTGGCGAAAAAGCTGAAAAGGTGAGGCAGATTAACATTGAGAGATTACTAATAGCTTGCATTGAAACTTTTAGTACAACAATAAAAAAATAAATTGTACAAAGGAGAAATGTGGTGAACAAAGGCCTTTTGCTACAAAAGTGTAGTCGATTATTCTGCCTTTTACAAACTTGTTAGTGACGGTTCGTTACTGCTTGTGGTGTACCATCTGCTATAGTAGAACCGTCCGTAGTTCGCTAGTCTCTATTTGTGGCCTCGCCCGCATGAAACTTGTGTTCTCAACTGCCAGTTAATAGTAATTGTTTTACTTACATGCAAATGGTCTGTGGAAATTCGAGAGCCCATAAAATTGAAGCCTGTAAATCAGCAGAAAACTTGCTGAGTTTTCGGTTTTAATACTCGATCTTTGTCACTTTCAGAAGGTGAGTTATCATGGTGAAGTTTTATTTCAGAACAAAGTTCCTATCCGGCTGTCTATGAACTTTGGTTGGATAGAAGCAGATGTTGGATTTCCTTGTAAAGCTAGGTACATAACGTTGGGATTCTGATTACTTATCGGATTCGGAGAAGTCGTGATATGAAGTCTTCTATTTATGACAACATGCTGCTCTGAATCGTAAAGATTTTCCTGTCGGCAGGTTTAGTAAATCTAAGATAATATGAAAGGAATGTTCATGTAAGAAATTATTTGTAGCCTATGCTTTATATGGTGAAACTTGTGTTTTCTTTTGGTCGTCAAAAATAGAGAGGGGGCCATTATAGCCATGACTATGTGACTGACTTCCAATTACTTAACACAAATAAGCTCAATATAACAAAAAATAACTCTTTACTCACTGATCTACATACAGACACAGAGTAAGTAATTTATTGTGATTGGAGTCAAGCTCTAATGTATTTTTGTTTTCATTTTGTTAACGAGTCACAGAGCAGTGACATATGGACGGGCAGCCAGCAATAGGCCTTTGTTTTGGCTCGCTGTGGAAACATAAAGTACACTATTTTGTTTGTAAGCTTTCTTTCTACTCGTAGATAAGGCACAACAGTTTTAAAAAGAGCACGAGGAAAAACAAGAACAGGGTAATTTCGGAAATGCAAAGGACTTTGTTTGGAACGGAATTTATGTGGTTCACAAATGAAAAGATATGTCGCAGAATGCCAGTGATTTTAATACACTGCTCTGGATTGAATATATCTATTACCTACAAAGGACATATGAATGTGCAAGCTTTTCTGTTACACAATACTTCAGTTATTTGGTTTTTATATCAGTGAATTAATATTCCAACTCTAGGTAATAGCTCCGACACCAACTCATACCTTTTGTCTCCTTGTACAACATTTATTATTTTTATTAAATAATTAATTATTATAATGTAAAATGTACAAATAAACAATTTTTTTTTTAAATTTTGTACCTGTGTATAGGTATGAATTGGTGTCGGCTAAAAAAGTAGGCTTTCGCCTGGACTTCTGATCAGTCCATTTTTAAGCGGTATTTTAAGATTGTCTGAGCGTCATATGCCACCAAACCATTGATACCAGTGCCCTACGATATGAAGAGCTTCCAACATTTTTATTGGCATGTTGAGAATAAATCTGTGTTTATACCTACCTACGTTTTTAATTTAGAAAGTTGTTATTTATTTTATAGTGTCTTGTATCAAAGACAATTAGGTTGTAGCTAGCATTAAACAACGCTCCACTTTCAATTACCGTAACATGTTTTTGCCAATAGACATTGTCAATATCCGCGCGACAAACACGATGTGCATCTAACTTCACATCAGCTCGCTTTGTACAGTGGGAAACTGGAAAATCTTGTCTGAGTATATTATTTGGAAGATTTTACGGTGTTTATGCAACACCTAGCTACCTTAGAGTAAGCTAGTTTTCAACAATATGAGAACAGTTTGTTAATATCCTATCCTAGCATTGTCAATATCCGCGTATTGACAAACACTTACAATGTGCATTTAACTTTACATATCCGCTTGCTTTGTTGAGTAGATAGAAATCTGGGAAATCCTGTCTGGAGTATATTATTTGGGTAATTTTCTGGTGTTTATGCAACTCCCACTTTCGAGGTAGCTGGTGTCCAACAAGATGAGAATAGTTTGCAGGATTTTGAACAACTTCTTTGAGAACATCTTATCTACTCTAACATAGGGTGCTCGGGTAGCTTGAATCTTTTAGTTTAGATTCTTCCACAAGCTTTGTTTTTTCGTCTTTCAGTAAGTTATGTACATAATTATGATATGCCCCATTCTCTTTTCTGCGGTAGTATGTAACATCAAACAGCGTTCCACATTCAATTACCGCCACATGTATCTATCCACCAATAGGCATAGCATTGTCAATATCCGCGCGACAAACACTTACGATGTGCAACTAACTTTACTTCCGCACGCTTTGTTGGATGGAAAACAGGAAAATCCTGTCTTTGTATATTATTTGGGAGATTTTCCGGTGTTTACGCATTATTTACCTTCAAGTTAGCTGGTGTCCTACAAAATGAGAATAGTTTGCAGGATTTTGCACAGGTTCTTTCAGAATATCCTATCTACTATAGTACAGGGTGGTGTTAACTTATTTCCGTCTCGAATTTTTTAGTTTAAGTTCTTGGACAAGCTTATTTTCTCGTTTTTCAAGTAGGTAACTATGTAGTAGGTAACTATATCTATGTGATACCCTTAAGGTCTATCCACACATGGCCGTTCCCGGGACGTGCACGGGACGTGGACAGACCGTGCCACGTCAGGGGCTCAAAAAAATATCGGTGGGAACATTTTATATGACATCGTTCACACACGTCCCTGATATGTGTCGATAGACGTTAATTCTCTTTTCTGCGGTAGTATATGACTAACATCAAACAGCGTTCCACATTCAATTATCGCTACATGTATCCGCCAATAGGCATAACATTGTCAATATCCGCGCGACAAACACTTGAGCCCGCGACGCGCGATGCGAGCGACTAATTTCACGGCGGTCCGCGTCGATGAGAACGCTTTAAAACACCTCGTTACCGCTGCCGTTTGATATGAGCTACATATAAGGTTTAATTAGAGGTGATATATTGTAGTAAGGGTAGCAGCTGGGAGTCTAGACACTAAGGATTTTAGATTCAATGAGGTAATAACGTCAAAGACTAGGAGATTCTCGATACGACTGAATTATTTACTCCAGAACCGTTTGCCATGTTTACTTAAAACATTCACATTCTGAAGGACTGATTGAACTTGTTACCTACTCAACTGCGTTCTAGATCTAACACCTCAATCAAATATGACGTCCTTTAATTATCACTAATGGTTTCTGTTTTTAGTTACCCTTACCTATTATCTGAGCAAATTACCAGTTTTAGTTCCAAAATCTCTGATGCATCTTTGAAAATTAACTAATTACTGGACCATGACGCATATACGTGTAAATGTAGGTACAGCAGACAAAATCAATCCAATTCCGCATACGTGCAATTTGGGGCTATATGCAGGCAATTTGCTCCGTCAGCTTTTTCACAACGGTCCATTTCACCGTATCGCCGACTAAATTGGAAGGTGAAACCCGAGCTTTATAATCAGTCAGTGGGAGAACAGGTTCATTAACATGACGAGCTAATTCCGCATTGTGTACACGAATAATTGTTGTAGTCAACTTTGGAACAACTACGGCGCAAAATTTCGTATTGTCGTTGAAGCTTGCAAATTGCTCCTGTATTTTCTTTGTTCGAATTTCCCCTGTTTACGCGACACGCTAGGAAGTAAGGGTGGGGGTGTAGGGGGTGGGTAGGAAGGTTAGACGTTAAAAGAAAGAAGCTCGGGATTGCAGGTGTTTTATTGCGGTCCGGCGCTTGTTATGTGAAACCCTACAGGTCCTTCCTTTGCATTTTTTCGCGATACGTTTAGTTACGCATATTTGCTGTTCTGGGTATTTGGTCACACGTGTGATAGGCACGTGTCTGCTTTCATGTAGGTTTAAAAATATGGGCGCTTTTATCTATTTCCACCAAACTTTTAGTGAACTGTCGGCTTTAAAAACTGAGGCTTTTAGCTGGAAAATAATCGAATTTGTAGAGAAACTACTAAATCTAACAGTATTTCATTTTCCAAAGTCCCCGCATTTGTAAGTAGGCAGCACTTACCATGCAATTAAGAAATCGCAAACTTCCAACCGCCCTAATTGTCCATACCACAAACTCACTCTCATTAAAAACTGCTGAACCCAACAACATTACGGCAGCATGAATATTTAGTAGTTATTTGCCTTCCGCACTTTGGACTGCTCAAATTGCACAAATAGTTGCCGCCGCCCGCGAGATATTAGCATAAAATGAGCTTTTATTATGAACATGCTAGGAAGCTAGCTTAGCAGTGAAGCGCCGTAGACCGCTGCCACCCTGTAGCCTGTAGCCTGCCACTGCCTGCCAGGCTGCAACATATTATTAATGTGTTTAATATTCTGAAGAAAGGTTGACGATGTTTGCTTTTGATATACGTGTGGTGTGGAACAAGCAGGGTTACTGCAGGCAGCATAAATTGAAATAGGGTCTGGTTTCGGGTGTTCTGAAATCAGGGCTCTCATTAGTAAAGCTAAGCTTTGACTTGGGATATCTACTTAGCAATAATTACTGTCGGAAATGTCTAGTGCGCAGAGCTATGGGCTTTGTAAGTAAATTAGTTGTAGTCTTTTGTCGCTTTGCTGTAGTCGTCACAATCTAACAAGTCCGTTGACGTTTCTCATTTTATATGCCGCGATAACTTTCTACGTAAGAAATAAAAACAAATTTATAATCCTAATTAAATACTATGTTACCGATACACTATGACAACGAGTATTATTCGCAAGCAACAATTTTAATTATAATTACGTATTTTTAAAGCTGGCAAAACGGGCCGATATTTTTTGACAACTTTAGTCGTGACAAGAAGAATCCTCCTATGTTATTTTTATCTTTCTGGGATAAAATATTTCTAACTAGATCTTTGGCGTAGCTACAATGCCCAAGCAAAACAATGTTGCTTATCTATGGTCTATTTATTAGTAAGGAACAGAAACGATTCCCTCGAGTGACTTTTACGGTTTGCGTGGGAAGAAAGAACCGCTAAAGGTCTGTTTTTTATGCTCCAGGTCAACAGAAAAGGACGTTATTTACGGCATACAATACTTTAGGGCATCATTCGACGGCTTTCTGGTATATATAAGGATAAACTTTGAAATTTTATTTAATACTAGCTGTTCCCCACGGCTTCGCTCCCGTGGACCACAGGCCCGTTTTTCGGTATAAAAAAATAGCCTTTCAATCAGGAATAATGTAGGTTTCTAATGGTGAAATATTTTTTTAAATCGGTCCAGTAGTTTCGGAGCCTATTCGGTACAAACAAACAAAAAAAATTTCTTCTTTATAATATTGGTATAGGTAGATAATTTAGAAAGGAAAGGAAAGAAAAAAATATCAAAGAATATTGCAGAGGATTAGCTAGTTTCTGCCAGCGGTTTCACACGCGTGAATGTCAAAAATTATCCCAAGAGAACATATTCCTGGCTAAATAAAAAGTATTCTATGTGCTATTCCAGTATTTAAACTATCTCTGTGTCACATTTCATCCAGATCCGTTCAGTAGTTTTTGCGGTAAAGAGTTACAAACACACTCACAAACTTTTACCTTTATAATATTAGTGTGATTAGTCATAATACGTAGGTACGGGTTTTCCTAAAAAACCATCAAAGAATGTTAGCAATCATTCAAATCATAACACACTAGTGGCACGCCTATAACCATCTTGAATAATATACCTTTCAAATAACGAAAGATTTTTTCAAATAGAAGCATAAACTTACAAAATTCGGGTTTACGCTTTATAATATGAGATGGTAAAACATTTTGATTTATTCGAAGACAAGCTATAAATTCTTTAGCGTACCGAAAGCAGTTTCCACAAAAACACGTTCAACTCCCACAATCTTTTTCCACCTTTTCCTTATACAGCAAAAAAGAAAATCTACCAAATGAATCTCAATCATAGCACGATACGTAGACACGACGCGGACGGCGAAGTTAACTTAGGGGAGGAAACTTGTTCACAAACTACAAGTTTCTGGTCATCGCTCTTGGATTTTCTTACCTTTTCGACTAAGAAAAGTTACATTGAGAACGGTAGGAAGTGTACAGTCTAAAACAAAATATAAACATGTGTAGGATTAATAATTATAAATAAAAACCGGCCAAGTGCGAGTCGGACTCGCGCACAAAGGGTTCCGTACCATTATCGCAAAAAACGGAAAAAATATGTATTTTGTATGGGAGCCCCACTTTAATATTTATTTTATTCTGTTTTTAGTATTTGTTGTTATAGCGGCAACAGAAATACATCATCTGTGAAAATTTCAACTGTCTAGCTATCACGGTTCATGAGATACAGCCTGGTGACAGACAGACAGACAGACAGACAGACGGACCGCGGAGTCTCAGTAATAGGGTCCCGTTTTTACCCTTTGGTTACGGAACCCTAAAAATCATATTTTCAAAACGACACGAAATGTGATATTGCTTGTTAATACATATCCAATAAGCCCAAACACGATGGTGCTATTTTATCTGGTTGAGGAGTTCCTATGGCCACCTTCCGGCTCCATCTTGAGACCTACACCGTAGTACCATATTTTTTTATTTTTCTATTTGTTTCGTCAAGTTTTAACTTAATCGGATGCCCTGATGCACTACCTGTGCTTGTAAAATCGATTACTAGTTGCTGGACACACATACGAATGCAAGGTAATATAAAAAGCTTTTAAAAAGAACGATTAACATAAATCTAATGTAACTTTGTAGTTCACCGCATAAAACCCTACTTCTAAGATGAATAATAGGCACACAACAAAACAAGAAATTCTCGAAAATGTTCTAACTTCGCTAATAAAGGCAACTTCAGCCAAACTGGCGTAAACTAAGTTTGTTGCAGCACCGTGACCGCATCATAGATCTCATTTGTTTCATTTAACACGGTACCCAAATAGCCGAAAGTTCTCAAATGTGCGGTCCTATGGTTGTCTAGGGAAGCGTTGAATATTATTCCGGAACATTATGGCCATAAACAGAGTACAGAAGGACCACTTCGGATATTGCGTGAATAAGAACTCGACTTTTGTTTTGGTCCTTTCCACCGATAAACTTTTGTGACTCCACGTACGTCATCTACTTCTTTGTAGGCATGGCGCTTAGCAAATTACTATACTAACGCCTATCAACTGTATATCAATCAATCAATCAAAATCATTTATTTCAATCAAACCATTTAGGTAAAGGCAATTTTGAATTGTAAAGCAAAAGATGTAGCTAGTTGCATATTCGCAAGCGTCGGTAGATCTCTTTGGAGAACAACGTGCAAGAAATTATTACTGTAGACCTAAATAACTGGTTTTGAATTAAAATCCGGCCATCTTGTCCAACTACAATACGCTGTATTCGATTGTGTGCTTTTGTAGCTGGTTTGCAATCGATATCCTTTCTATCTGAGACAGCAAGATTTACATAGAGTGTACCTTCTCTATCTTATTATTTCGTGATATCCTCCCGAGCATCAAGCCTGCGGCTCATCGGCGGACGTTGAACGACGGAACATATCGCAACAGCTGCTGCTGCAACGAAAGACATATCTACCTTATATTGGACATTTTATTAGACAGCATTAAAAATGAATCTCTTATGTAGCAGATGCCTTGAGCTTTCGTTTTGGAATGGGTTCGTAGGTAATGTATCCGGATGTGACGTAGGATTCTTTGGAATCGAAAGAAATCTGTCTACAGTTTTCATGCTTCAGGCAATGCAGATTATCGGACATATATCCCTGTGTCCTACGTTGTTTTTAATGAGCTACATGGCCATCTCTTCATCTGTTTATACTACTAGTATTACTAACATAATAAATTTTCTAGACAACCTACAGAATAACTTCTGAATATTGATTAATGTGAACCGCCAATCAAGTTTTACTATAATTTAATCCAACCCTCTTCTGCCATTTCATTCCATTCGAATTCCAAGTCCACCCAGTTTCAACCCAGTAATTAAGCTGCAAATTAAAAGCAGGATTCTGTCACACGAACGTGGGCATTACAATCCACACTCGCATTAGGATTCTGACTTCATCATAGCTTCACAGCTTAGCTTACCATAAAGCGATATTCTTGGTCGTAGCTTGCACAGCTGCTGTCGTGATTATTCAAATTTCGTCGGCTCCTCGTTTGAGATGCCGCGGATAAATAGATATAAAACCAAATGTAGGCCTCACAGGCTTATTTATCTCTGAATAAATTGAATATGTTTGCAATTTCTATTCTAATTCGGGTTTGTTTCGGCCTGACGGTATTAATTCCGCCTTTTGCTATTGATGTCGCTTTGTTGATCTTTAATTTTACCCACCATATCGTTTAAAATCTCTAAATACAATCACGCAAGTCATCTTTACATCAGCAGAAATGCCACTATATCTATAATGAAGACATCACATCGAACTGATTCGATCAGATATTACGATTAACTTTAAGCTTCTACTTACCAAAACACACACGTCGTTCTCATTCAAAAGCGATTTGTCTAAATCATATTAGAAGTCATGGTAGTACAAGCTGACTGGCAGATAAATGGTAGCCTGCTTTCAATTACGATTAAATTTCCATTACACACAGATTGCTGGAAACCGGGAGTGTGCGGCATTGAAAGGGTTAAGGTGCAGTGTTCAATTTACAGGAGTAATTGTGATCTATTTAGTAGGTACGGGATTGAAAGTTATGCATAAAAATAAATACAAGTTACTTGCAAAGAGTTTTTTTTTTTGGTAAGTGCACCCTGGATAAAGAACAGGCACACATCATAATACAATCAGTAGGCTAGTTTATCGGATACATAACGTTCTCCATTCGACGTTTTAATACATCCTATTTTTATTATCCTCCAAATTCTACACGTTCGTAAGGGACGCGCTGGACACAAAACGATGGAGGCAGATCATCCGCTCCAGGTGCAACCCTGATGCTGACTACAATCCTCAGACATGAGGGACCGACCGAGAAAGAGAGATTTTTACTATAGTTATAACCTCAGAACTTTAAGAAGGCGTCAGACCTTTTCTTTTTCTGTGTAAGAGTAAGATGTTTGCTCCTGTATATTTTTAGACATCACATTTAAGTTGTCAAGTCTGACTCCTCGCTGTCTAGCAAGTTATTTTCAGAAAATGTAAATAAAAATAAAGTACTTAATTCTTATTTTCTTTTACGTTATTACGATGCTGAGTATAATGTATAAATGCTTGGCACGTATATTTTAATAGCAACAAAATGCCTGACACATGGCACCCGTAACGGGAATGAGTAAAAATATTCGGGTTTCGTGGACTCATCGTTGATGAATCAAAGCCGAATAGAATAATTGTTACGTCACTCATTTATAGAGCTTTAAAGGAAATGTTAAACACCGGATGGTGTTCCGTTCCATTTATAAGCTTTGTAAGTATATTATTCACCGCTAAAATAGTGGATATTAATATTATAAATGTTCTATTTTTATACTGACGACATATTTTCACGTGTTTATGTAAAAAATAATGCTACATATCCCTCCTTAATATTCAGACGTTTATTTTTCAACTACGACTATATGTTTTTTTTTTTTTTTTTTTTTTCTCTTTATTTATTAGGGACTTGTAACCAACAACAGGTTATGTCAGCCCCATCTAATCACTAACCTAGTTACTTACACACACTTCTTAAGACTATTTAGGATAAACTTATAAATAAACTTAGATTTAATACTTGCAGGCACAGCTAACACTGATTGAAATTTGCCTAAATCTAGTAAATTTAATTCTAATCGCCTACATAAAAGTTTTCTTTCAAAATGATTTCGAGTGCAATCCAGAAGGAGGTGTTGTACATCTTCTGGTTTATTGCAGGCATCACAATTAGGTGAAAGGGATTTTTTCATTAAAAATGCAAACTTCTTTAATGGCATATGTCCCGAACGTATCCTAAATGCCATTTTAAGTAATTGCCTACCTAATTTAACGTCGGAGAACCACGGAATTCGAGGAGGCTCACATTGCATAGTTTTGTACCATATTCCTTTTTCACGAGATCTGATGTCAAAATATGCATTCCACTTTTGTTGCCATATTTTCGAGTAGCGTGAAAAATATTCTGAGTAATCAGGTGTTATGAATACTTCGCTTCCGTCTGTACAAGATCTTTTAGCCAAAACGTCAGCCTCCTCGTTTCCTCTCAAACCAACATGTGATGGGATCCACTGCAATCTCAGAGTTACATCATTAGGCATGGTATAAATTTTATTAAGGATGACATAAGCTAACGCTGTTCCTCTGCAACCAGAGGCGGAGCGAGCTATGTGTTCTAAAGCACTTTTGCTGTCTGGACTATATGTTACCGAGGCCCAATACTTTTGGT
The DNA here is from genome assembly GCA_945859665.1 of Anorthoa munda. Taxonomy (NCBI): domain Eukaryota; kingdom Metazoa; phylum Arthropoda; class Insecta; order Lepidoptera; family Noctuidae; genus Anorthoa; species Anorthoa munda. Next base: position 14,421,680 of record OX243902.1, on the reverse strand, counting down.
CCTTCGAGCCGGATATAAGTATTTGATCTATGCGCCACTATTTCTGAAACTGTCAATATAAACTTAGTACTTACTCGGTCAAAATTAACTTTTCGTACAAACCTCCCCCATCGTTTGCTACCGCCTTCATAATATTTTACTCAACAGGCTATCAGTGTCATAAATCAAACATTGTAGTCGTACCGCGGGGATCTATTTATACCGAGTGACTAGGCGAAACTGTCCCTTGTATGGTAATCCTGGCTTCTTTTGACGCGAGTTTCACTTCGTATAATTACCGGTAAACATTTGCTGTGAAGCGGTAGCTTTGATTGAGGAACGTTGACGTTGCGAATTTAATGTTGGCATAATTAATGCCAGCAAGGTATCCAGGAAGCATTTTTTTTTTCATGGTATAATTTTAATATCACTATGTCTTTAGTTTTACTTTGAACTCATTAGAAACTTGTCAAACTTTACTTTGATGCTAAATCATAGGTTTCCAGGCTGGTAGAGATTGACAATTACTTAATTAAAAACTCTTAATTCAGTCATCATCGTATGTCACGTAGTACTTCGTGAGATCGACAAGTTATAAGCCAAAGAACGGTTAAAAATATCTGACATTAGAGTTTATCAAACCTAAAATAACGTTTGGATAATTTTCATGAATGAATTTATGCCGAGTCGTATTTATACGTTCCTCTTCCTATTTAAACCTTTTGGGTAGCCAGCTATTTATATCATATAAAATATTATATTCTCATAAACTCTCCGTATCTACTTATCCGCGGAACCAAATGTTTACGGATAGCATAAAGTGGAGTTGTGGCCGCAATAAAATGTTTCTTTAGGCTCATTTTATGTTTTCAGCCGCTGGGTACTGCATTATGTCAGGGTTTTAGTGTGGGGCTTTTGCTATTATGATGATATCTAAGATCGCAAATAAAACGTGCCAATGCTTCTGTTGTGTATTCTGTTACAATCTGACTGTGAAAACTAAGGTGAACAGAGCTGCTAATGCCAAGCATCGTGGAATGAACGATAGCTCGCTCACCGAAGTATTCATGCTGTGATTTTTCTAGATTAGACCGGAGCATTATTTTCTGGCTACATTGTATTATTAGCATATAGCACAATATGAACCACATCAGTAAAGGTTTCCCATTATTCAGCTATTTTTTGGGATAATAAATTCAGGCTGTAAAATACCTGTACGGTATTCAGTGGTGAATGTTGGTTAGCCACTTCTGAAAATCAATTTGATAAACAACTATTTGTTCAACCAGTCGTCCGACCAATTAATTCTGTAGCGCCAGTCCTATTATTATTTATTTGTGGTTTATTTGCCAGTGTGGATTCACAGAACACAATCCTTGCAGGAATTGTATTTGTCCAGACTTTGGTAACACATCAGACAGGTGTGAAAATCAATAAAATTGTACTGTTCGTAGCTAGAAAAAATTTCAGAGGTGATTGTTTTTATTTAAGGTTAAAAGAAAAACTTTTTATGATCTCGGGAAGAAATTAAATTACTATAAACTTCAATTTATTATTAAAAGATAGATCGTGTGAAAAACTAGACTTACTCAAAGTAATTTCAGTATAATCTTGATTTACTCACGCAGAGTAGGTGTCGTGAGAGCTTGTTATACACGCTTCTAATTATTATAATTTTAAAAATCAAAAAAAACTTTTTAACGAAAAAACAAACCGACTTCCAAAAGAACACTGCAATACGAAAAATAACTTTCTTTTCCGAAGTCGGTGTCTTTGGTACCTATTGTTTTCCGTGTTTCGACACGTACTTCGGAAAAGAAAGTTATTTTTCGTAAATTTGCAGTGTTCTTTTGGAAGTCGGGTTGTTTTTTTGTTAAAAAGTTTTTTATTTATCTCTTTTTAGTTTTGATAGGTACTTCCAATTGCCATAAAATTCATTTATAGGCAAAGAACATCTCATGACGATTCCATTAAGCCCATACACGCCGGCTTCATCATCAGATCTGTTCGATGGTACTATTTTCATCAGCACTATGTATTTATAAGTATTTGCTTCATCATAGTCGTTAAACTATTCGAGATATCTTATAACCCATGACATACTTAGCATTAAGGAATTCTATTGGCCATCTGTAGTCTTCTTCACCAGTTCCACTTCACCAAATGTTACTTTCTGAGTGCAAATGATTGCATTGTTGATAAAAATACCAAAATCGCTATATGTATGCCTATAATATTTGAGGAGTTTCCTCGATTTCTCCAAGATCCCATCATCAGATCCTGACCTGATGACTATGGGACCAACTGGGAAGTATACCCTTTCAAACAAAAGAAGAATTTTCCAAATCGGTCCAGGTGTCTTACAGTAATCGGGGAACATAAATAAAAAATAAAAAAAAGTTTCCGACGAATTGAGAACCTCCTCCTTTATTTGAAGTCGGTTAAAAAGAACGGTGAAACTGATCTTGTTGGCCATGTGAGAGAGACCTAGCACCCGCTTGAATTTAAATAAGCTCAAGAAGGGAGGAAGTGCTAAAGATTCGCTAATTCAATTTAATTTCCCACTTCCAACTTTTCTTCTTGCCATAATAAATCTTCAGAACCTATCTTAAAGTCTTCCCGTTTTTAACATTCAAGTGACGTTGACGGTTCTTGGGAAAAATTACAAAATTCCCGTCACGTTGTAATATCATTTACATATAAATCTTTCTTCAGAAATGCGTGTCTTTCGGAGCTGCGGAACCGTTTATTAGATTTTTCTCGCTTGAAACAAAAGCCGAATGGGAATTTGTTGTTTTGTTTGTAAAACAAGGCTTGCTCTGGTCATCAATGTCTTGTTGGTAATGGTTTCCATTTGTCTCGCTCAAGTATTTATTCTTTAATTTGTATGCGAGAGTTCTGTTAAAGTTTTTCCCATAAGTATAACACGTTTTGCTCGAGACCCTATCTTGCTTTGCTTTCGAAGCCTTTGTTAATTTAATGGCCTCCTTTCTTTCGGAGGTGCAATATATTTCAACTTTAATTTTGGAGCTCATCTGCTAAAGTCATCTTTAAAGGCACGAGGCTTAATTCTCAATTTGCGACATTGTAGACAAACATTGAAACATAGAATTATGCAAAACAATACCTATTAGGTTTGTTTACCACTGTAGTTGGAGAACCAAACTTGAAGACCATGCAAATTTGAGGTGGAGACTAAGTCGTTTGTTTCTTTGATACTCTATTGTAGTATTATATGGGACCGATATACATGCATTTTTTTTCATAATATTTTTGCCAATATTTTAATTATACATTATAAAAACAATATGGCACCCATCCTTAACACCAACATACGTAGAAGTTCTATACGACTTTGAACAATACCATAGCCTGGTGTATAATTTAAGCAAGGGGTGGCAACAGTTAGCCTGCATTGTTCACGTCCTGGCCAGGCTATCTCGTTTATGCTAATACTTTCTTAACAGATTAAGGCTTTGTTGAGAGCTCGAACTGTATTATCTGTGGACTGGGGGGTGACCATAAGCTCTTAGAGTGTGTGTAAGGGACAGATTTATATGACTTGTATACATCTGTCACTTACGCGATCTCAAAATAACCTTACTCTAAGAGCTTATGGTCACCTCCCTGTTCGTGTATTATTTTGGGTGGATAAATAGGAAGACCTTTGGGTGTTTATCTTATAAAATTTTAAAGCTTCCTTAAGAAAAACGTAGGTTTTTGGGGTATATTACAATTCAATAACGCACGCTTCTTATTCTTTTTGTTGAAGATAACAAATAATGTGTAAAAATTCTATTCAAATAATTTACATTCCTATTTATTCCGATCCAGTTCCCACATCTCTGCTCAATAAAACCACATTAAATTACATTTTATCACATTGAGTAACATTCTTGTAGTACGGAACCAACCTCACCGATCGATTGAGGCGCCCTCTCGCGGGTTTATGTAGCGGAAACCGAGTCGCCCCACGACTTGGCTACATTGTTCTTCCACTGAAAAGTTAATGCAGAAGGTCCAGTGCATAAACTTTTTTACCAGTACTGGCCGTTTCGTGTATTAAAATAATAATTATGGTCTGTATGGTAGTTATTTATTTGTTAAAAATGCTTGATTACCAAAGCAATACAAGTGATCTGAATAAGGTCAGCCGATCATACAAAAAGCTGAAAATATCCATATCTGGTGTCACATCCAAAAATAAGTAAAGCTGTATCATTAATCACAACTGTTTGATATTTATCTCACAGTCCGAAAAGGTAGACATATTTGATAATTACTTGTTCCTGTGCCCTAACCGGGTCCATTGTATACCTACTTAGCTATTAGCCTCTATGTAAGTAACATCTGTAAAACAATATGGAATGCAATAAATGAATTTAAAATATGACTTCAAACATAAATATCGGCATGGTTTGAACTATTCAAGATGTGTGGCTTCTTTTGCGCCGAAAAGTTAAATGAGATTACCTTGGTGGTTTAAAATGTGGATGGCATATTTTTTTTTGTAAGAAGTGAGACTTCTGTAACTTCAGATGAAGTGATTTTTTAAATGAAATACCCAAAGAGATATAGACAATGTTCTATTGTTAGAACATTGGCTATTTATAAAGAAAAATAGCTTTTATAAGCTTGATGATATTTTGTTTACAAGAAAACTTGGGTCTACTTAAAAGTAATTTGATTTTGTTTTCACGACTTGCGATAAGTATATTTTCAACGTATTCGGGTTTGAAGATTGCTTTGCGTTTCTTGTTAATTTTATTTTTCTTCAGCTGAATAATAAATATATAAGTATACTTGATGCACAAAGCAACACCTTAGTGTTTTCAAGCTTAGGTACTTAATTACATTTCAATTGGTTCACATTTGGTTTTTTACATCCGCGTCCGGAATTTTCAGTCTGGGGGAAACGTAACCGATGAAAAAACATTACTGAAAAAAATAGGTTTGCTACAAGTTCTAATAAAGTTGTAATCTTGTGCTTTCGTGTGACTGCCAAATATTAATAGCCAACTAGGTATCTGTTAGTGATTTTTTCAAATCCTGCTTGTTTCATATCTAGGATATATAGATAAGTTCACGCCTTTTTCCCGTGGAAGTGAGCAGAAGCTACAGAAAGCCACCAGCTATGATCCTTACATACTTCCAAAGTGGAGTGCCGATGATAATCTTAGAGGTATATCTCTAAGATTATCATTGACATTTCGCACTCCTCATCTCAGATCAAATAAAAAGTCAAGATGGAACGTTGCAAACAACAAGGTGAAACCGGTTAAAATTACGCCCTAGCCGTATAAATACACAATTATACGCACACACGTACAACAAAACTACGGCTTAGCTTGTCAGCCGAGCTATCAGATCAAATAATAAAGCTCGTTCCATCTTGACTTTTTTTTAATTTTAAAAGTGACTCACACCTACCCGCGAAAAGAGTAAAACCGTCAAATCAGTGAGCTATTTTTACAACCAAAGTAGATCGCAGCAAATACGTCTGAAATTGAATTTTCCAATTCCACGACTACGACAAATTGGTTCCTAACATCCCCCGTTTGAGATGGCTCGATAGATAAGGTGTCACAATGAGCCACGAGCCACCCCTTTGGACTGATTGGGTCAATGTTGTCTCACTTTCTTATCTGAACTTTCCACGTGACCCGGTGGAAATCGATTTAGTCTATACTTCGATAGTTTACTGCTGGTCTTTTTGTCTCTATGGTAACTTTGGTTTGATTCGTCAAGATTATGTAGAGACGCGTCAGTGAATCTTTTAAAGTTTCCGAACATTTTTGTCAAATGTAGAATAATCAGGTTTGATATCACACTACAGAATTCAATTGACAATGCCATACACGATTTCTGGGCAGAAATGATCATCGCGTTACAAATTAAATTCAAGTCAAAAATATTCAACAAATCACAGCAAAATTTGTCTCAGTCATTTTACGATATTTTCGTTCCTGAAATTGGACCTTAAAGTTATATGTACCTTTCAAATCCTTCCTCCAGTTTAAAAGTGGCTAGAACCGAAGGACCAAAAGTCCATTTTAATAATTTTATGCTGACTTGATTAAAATGATTGGGTGTGGTAGACAATTTACATATAAATAGTTTTGAAGTTATCAGCGCATTAAATTGGTCTCATGTATTCTCGAATAATAAATTCAGTTTTATTACTTTCGAATAATTACAATGGTAGTCAATATTTGAATTTATTTATTCTCTTCGCCATAGCATGAGCTACGTCTATACTGTAAAAACTTGAATGAAATTAGATATAAGTGACCTGTCAATCTCTAGAATCAGACGGATTGACTTGAAGCTCACGTCACTTAAGTTTTCACGTTGAGATTTTTTAACCTGCCACACCACAACCTGTATAACAGGCTGCTCATGCCATGGTAAAACTCCTTTTCCACTTGAAACTCCTTTTGAACTTTTTTTTTCAACCAGAAAATAAAGCTTTAGAATAGAAGTTCTTCACGATGCAGCTGTCAAATTGGTAGGTAGGTACAAACTACATTTTCCATTCCATTTTCGAAATGAATAGTATTATGTCATTTCGAAAATGGAATAATATCAGTAACTAACAATATTTATACGTAATGAGTACAAAGTAAATTACTTTTTATAATATATCAACGATTAATTAAAAAGCTGCCCATCTGAGCTATTCACCTGAACAAAGGAATGTAATTAAGAGCACAGGGATTCTCATAAGCGCTTAAAGATGCCATTAATGCCTTTGATACTAAATTCCTTCGTATAATGAGATGAAGAGGCTGCTAAGATGTTTGTCCGCATTGGAGTGGCTTCGGTCTACGGATTTTAATAATTGATTCGACTGTATTTATTGGACGAGTACTTGAGACATTGTTGAAACTATTGCATTCAATTTCTTCAATCGATCTGATGAGATTTTTGACAGTCGTTACGGGTAGTCAGAAGCCTGAGATCTGACACCAGTCTTGCCAAGGCGTATTGTGTTACCCAGTTACGGGGTTGTGGAGGTCAGATAGGCACTCGCTCCATGTAAAACACTGGTACTCAGCTGAATCCGGTAAGACTGGAAGCCGACCCCAACAATAATTGGGAAAAAGGCTAGGAGATGATGATGATCTGATGAGATTTTTTCTCATTATTAATTAAGAATAATTGTTTGATTGGCTCGCAATAGCTGAATACAGACTTGTGAGGAAGAAGGAGAAGGAGGCTTTGGTTTGTTTGTTTGCGTATGGACAGTGACGACTAATATTATAAATGTTATAGTTTGTGAGGATGTTTGTTACTCTTTTACGCAAAAACTACTAGACCGATTTTGTTGAAACTTAATCAGTATAACACGGGCTATAATTTATAAAGATACTAGCTTCTGCCAGCGGCTTCGCCCGCGTGCGAAGTATACTATCATCCCAAAGGAACATTATACCGGCACTAAAAGTATATGTTCTATTTCACACTATAATGTATATCTGTGCCAAATTTCATCCAGATCCATCCAGCCGTTCTGGCGTGATTGACTAACAAACATACATACATCCATCCTCGCAAACTTTCGCATTTATAATATTAGTAGAATTATAGTGAGATGAGATTAAGTACCTATTAAATCCGCGTGTGCAGCCGCGGGTGGCGGCTAGTTGGCTATATAATAATATCTAGTCTAGATAAGGATTCTTTCCGTTCTTAAAATTTTAAGACCTTTGCAAATATGAATTCTTATAGATAAGTCAACCATGGGAGGCCATGTTAAGGAATTTGACGTGAACGATACGAGACGTTTGATTTCGTGTTCAGTGGGCTGGAATCCAGCGAGCCTATGTTATGCCTTAGAAAATTTTGTCGAAAGGGGCCCTTTCAATTTGTAACGTGTATTGAGTTATACGTAGGATTATGTTTACTTTTTCCTCACGAAAATGTTTTGAAAAAATATTTGTATACGCTAAAGCCTATTTCGTAAAGTGTGCTGGTGTAATAAAACATTTTTTTTTAATTACAGTAATGTAGATAAAAGCCGGCGGTAAATGTTGACTGTCAAACATCAACTTTTCATTTATAAAATACTTATAAACGTCCGCATTTTTTCCCCGTAAAATTTAAGCACACATGGATTTCAAGGGTCCATCAAACATTAATTAACGGACAGATGAATGAAAGCTCCGGCAGAACGGACAGACGGACATGACAAATTATACGTGAGGATTTGTTTTACTACGGAAAGCAAACACCGGCCAAGTGCGAGTCGGTCTCGCGCAGGAAGGGTTCCGTACCATTATCACAAAAAACGGCAAAAAAATCACGATTGTTGTATGGGAGCTCCACTTCAGTATTTATTTTATTCTGTGTTTAGTATTTGTTGTTATAGCGACAACAGAAATACATCATCTGTGAAAATTGCAACTGTCTAGCTATTACGGTTCATGAGATATAGCCTGGTGACAGACGGTCATCCAGACGGACAGTGGAGTCTTAGTAATAGTGTCCCGTTTTAACCCTGTGGGTACGAAACCCTAAAAACTAAGCCACGTGCTGAAATAACACAGCAAAAGATTTTTATGTTTTTTATACAGACTTGCAATCTGTCACTGGTTGGATTCGTAACAGGAATGGTTTATCTTTAACATGGTTTCCGTTTTGTTTAGAAGAACGAATAAAAGTAGCGTGCAGCTGAAAGATAGAAAAAAACATTAGAAATAAGTATTTAAAACTATTTTTTTTAAATATTGTGTATTTGCAAATATGAATAAAATAAGTCAACCATGGGAGGCCATGTGAAGGAATTTGACGTGAACGATACGAGACGTTTGATTTCGTGTTCAGTGGGCTGGAATCCAGCGAGCCTATATTATGCCTAAGAAAATTTTGTCGAAAGGGGCGCCTTTCAATTTGTAACGTGTCTTGAGTTATACGTAGGATTATGTATTCTTTTGTCTCACGAAAATGTTTTGGATAAATATTTGTACACGCTAAAGCCTATTTCGTGATGTGTGCTGGTATATTTTTTTATTTATTTTTTATTTCAGTTTTGTAGATAAGAGTTTTGTTTAAAAGAACGAATAAAAGTAGCGTGCAGCTGAAAGATAGAAAAAAACATTAGAAATAAGTATTAAAAACAATTTTTTTTAAATATTGTGTAATTTTCGTTTAATGGATAATACAATTTACCCAAAGTAGGGGGTATGATCAGATTATTTTATGGACTTAATCATACATAAAGGGTCCATAAACAACCCAACAATCCTGCGAATTTAAATTGAAAATTTTGGGCAAGGGACGGCAATATGACGGGTCGTTGAGGCATCCTTATAATTAACGCCTCGTTCATTCTTATCCTTACTACGTAATATTAAAACGCGAAAATTGTGAGGGCGGATGGATGGTTTTTTACTCTTTCGCGCAAAAACTCCTAAACGGTTTTGAATGAAACTGGTACACAGACAGTTAATAACCTGGGTTAACACATAGAAATTTTATTCTAATTTTTACCCGACTGCCGAAGGAGGGTAATGTATTTATGAGTCTATGTATGTATGTGATGCGAATGGTGTATGCGAAGAGGAGATAGCAGCCTTGAAAAGCTGGTCATTGTTGGCAATACCGAAGGAAAGAGAGCACGAGGCCGGTCGCCAACACGATGGTCTGACCAAGTGAAGGAAGCTACGTCCTCAAGCAAATTCCAGCAGGTGGTGATGGCAACTTTGGACCGGAGTCGATGGAGGCAGATAGTCCGCTTAAAGGGGTCCAGTAACCACGATCCTCAGTAATGAGGGACCGACTCAAGAGAGAGAGAGTATGTATGTATGTATGTTTGTTCCTATGTGGCGTTCTAGAGACCAAACGCGTTGGCAGATTTTGATGGTTCTTACGTCAATCGATTTGTCTTAACTCTGCGAGTGTCACTGGCTACATTAAAATTGGAAAATAGAAAAATGGCGGTTTTTGGGCGTCAAATTGTGGGGGCCCATTTTTTTTTGTCCTCCATGCCTATCGTGTGGGGTATCAAAATAATGGGTTTTAAGAGGTGATTCCAAAAATATATGACACTTACATCTTTAATTGTACCTAACTCTAGATTTTCTTCTTGTTTACATCTTTTTAGTTCGCTTTTAAGCAGTCGGGTTTTTTTAAGGTTCCTTTGGGATCATTTTCGACTTTCACGCGGGCAGAACCACTGGCTAAAGCAAGTTGCGTAGAGGTTCCCATATGATTAACGCTTCATACTTCATAAAAGCAGAGGGTTTTTCCTCTCATTTTCCACACTTATCTACGTACGACACTAGTGGATGTAACAGTGCTTGAAAAAATTTCATCCGCGTTGGTGAGCGGTGATATTTTTGAAACGTTAGTTGAGTGAAAATTATCAAGAGGTTTTTTATGTTGATTTTATATTATTTCGGTTTGTAGTGGATGCTAGTGGATGAGTGTGCATGGTGATGTACAAGACATCATCATCATCTCAGCCGAAAGACGTCCATTGCTGGGCATAGGCCTCCCCCAAATGTCGCCACACTGATCGGTCCTGTGCGTTTCGCATCCACTGGACTCCCGCAGCCTTGACCAGGTCGTCGCTCCAACTAGAGGGAGACCTTCCAACGCTGCGTCTTCTGGTACGCGGTCACCACTCCAGAACTTTTCGGCGTATATGTGTACAGTGGAGTGCAACTTTTATAATAGCCTTAAAATCGTCTTAGTTTAGAGAATAGTATATAAAATTCAAAGTCGTCACAAATAATTGTTAACTATTCTGATAGCGTTTATTGTTAACTAAAGGCTCCCACGGAGAGAACAAGATGACGAAAATTTTTCACAGTAATTTTAAACTAAAAAGTCATCCCATTGCCAAGTCGTGCCTGTCTTATGAACATTAATATTAAAATCAATTAATGAATCATACCAACGGCTAAATATGAAAGATAGGTACTTTAAAACATTTACAAATTGAACTGTTCCTGCCAATAACAGAAATATGGTCTTCATTAACGAAACAAAACAATACAACTCATTACTTCCGCTCCACTGAGTGCAACCTTTCAGATACAAATGAATCTGCTATGGACACTTTATGAAACAAATTAATGGAGCATTATGCCCGCATTCGTTTTTAGGGTTCCGTACCCAAAGGGTAAAAACGGGTCAGACGAGACTATTACTAAGACTGCGCGGTACATCTGTCTGTCCGTCTATCTGTATCATGAGATACAATCTGTCACCAGGCTGTATCTCATGAACCGTGATAGCTAGACAGTTGAAATTTTCACAGATGTTGTATTTCTGTTACCGCTATAACAACATATAAAAACAGAATTCAAGTAATATTTAAATGGGGCTCCCATACAACGTGATGTGTTTGCCGTTTTTTGCGAAAATGGTACGGAACCCTTCGTGCGTGAGTCCGACTCGCACTTGGCCGGTTTTTTTATTTCATGACAGCTCACAACGGGAGCTAACTAAGGGCTGGCTAATCTAAACAAACAATTAGGACGATGTGAAAAGGCAGTGTGGTGACACTTTACAATCTGTGAGAAACAGGGGTGTGACTTTTAAACTATGGGTTGCTTTTAAAAGCTGATAACTGACAAGACAGATTACCTATTTGTATACGTAAGAATGAGAAGTGAGAGAACTTACTTACTAAAGAATTGTTTGTGTTTTAATTAGGAAGCTGCTTTGATACCTGGAATACCTATATAGGTACTATCGGGGAAATACAGACATAGGCAATGATTTCGAAAGTAAAGGATACGCCCATCTGAACATTTTATAGAAACCTTCTTATGACAAGCAAATACTCGCTCACTCCCGCCACAGATAACTATATACTAGTCAGAGACATGCACACGGACCACTGTCAACTCATCCCGTTGGTCCTAAACTGCAATTTTAGGACCAGCGCGCTGGTGACATTTAGTCGCGCGGTTGGACTGGTCCTTACGCAAGTGATATATACGTCAATGGACATAGGTAATATACGATGTTAAAGTGAAATGTGAAAAGTTTACAAAACTAGATTTAGATAGGATTTTAGATAGGATCGTAGATAATTCGCGTGAACAAAAGAAGCTTAAAATTTGCAATGACCATTAGGAAAATATAATAATACTCAAATAAACAGAATATAAATAAATCCGAACTCCACTGAAAACATTCTAGTGTGAACCAAACCAATTGAAAAGTCGTAAATGTTTATGTGGTCAGTTAAGATCGAAAACTAACGCTGTTAGTGGTTCAGAGTGTTGCTGGCGCAATCAACGTCACTTCACATTAGAGTTGATAGCACTCTACTCTCGATACGTTTGCACGTTCGGTACGATACCAACAGTTTTCTGAAGCTAATTGGAATTGACTTAATTTTGAACACGGATTGATTTTAAAATATCGTGACTGAAATTTGGGAATTGTTTGTATTAGATCATAGGAATTCATTCCTATCATTTCGGTATAATAATAATAAAACCGGCTAAGTGTGAGTCAGACTCGTGCACGGAGGGTTCCGTTCAAACAGTTTCATTCACCAAAATAATTAGGTAACATTACTGAAGTTTATAAACAGTGAAAACACCGAAAATTGGTCTAAACGAAAAGATATACTGGTTTGATCCGTGGGATTTAGGGATAGACTTAAACATGCCGTTGGAAAACGGTCTTCATAAATCGACATAGGTCGAAGTCAGTTTACCAACTGCCATTAATTTTAAATCGTATTTATTTGTTCTAAAATATAAAGATATCAGAAACTAACGCTGTTATTGGTTCCAACTATTGCTGGCACAATCAACGTCACTTCGTATTAGAGTCGATACTTTAGTAATACTTTTGTACTTCGAGCTTCGGTACGATACCATACCAACAGCTTTCTGAAGTTAATTGGAATTGACTTAATAGCATCGGTATTGTGAACACGGATAGATAGACGGACGGACGGACGGACGGTTAGATTTTATAATATTATACGAAAATATTTACAGAAAAGCACTAAGGCTCAAATCAATGAAAATATTTCCGATGTTTCTGTCGTTAAAGACTGGATTTACTTAAAAACTCTATTCTAACTAATTCAATTAACGAAAGTGAAAGTTTGACTTTTAAATAATTGAACACCTTTTCAAAGATTAAATTTTATTATAGCTAAGTGAGTCTCACAAAGGTGACAAAAAGGGTTTATGTCAAAGTTCATTTTGTTAACATTGAAATCTTGTAAACTGTATCTTTAAATCTAACTTAAAGACGGCTGAGAAAATGCTGTTAAACTCATCGTACTTACTTCGTACTTTCGCTATAAATTTAAGGTGATAAGTACAAGAATTTAATTAAAGGTAGTATCCAAACTTATTTTAAGTTTGGCGTCGCAAAAACGGAACGTGGACGGAACCGGTGTAAAAAACGACATCTCCCTTAATATTCTCGTTTTATCACTACAAGATTCCCTTGATTGATTTTTGCGAAACTCTCCTAAATCTTCGTAAGTCAGGTGCTTTTTATTACCAGTGTCCATTTATCTTGGTCCTTCTGCTATAGATTCAGTAACCAATTCCTAATTGACATTTAGACAAAGGTACACGCAGATGTCTTAGCCGTCCCTGAGAACCTGATTAATTGTCCGCACATGTGCTTGACAGAACTTCTGTGAGAAAATAGGGAATACCGTGAGAGGGAGATAATGCTTGTATCGCAGGACCAGATTCGAAGCTAGTCTATTTTGGTCCTCGTGATATATTAGCGCCTGTAAAAATAAGTCAAGTGAAATACGAGCTACAAATGTAAGGGGCTTCTTCTCCATTTGTTGTTGTGTTGTGGAAACCACTTTAGAACCAATATGTTAGAATAATGTATCGCTTGAAAGGTTTCTTAAGTTACACGGCTTAAATTAATAACGTAAACATTTTCCCATCATCTTTGTTTGTTTGATTTTGATATGTGTTCTGTATCAAATATGATTTATCTGATATGGCTGTGATTTTTAACGTGAAACATGAATATTTCTTCAATCGATTTGGGATCTTATATATAGGGCAACAAAATCACCTACACTTGTTAAACCGATTAATGTGCATGTATTTTGGTACAACGCTGATGTTTTACATGTTCAAAACAAGCTTAAATACTGTGATAAAAAATCGCGGCAAATAATGATGAAAATGATTAAAAACTCATTAGCATCTCCACAGTAGGTACGAGTAATGTCCCAATGTAATGACGGAACAAAAATATAAAATTAATTAATTCCGAAAGATTAGACACACGCTGCTCTAATTAGTGCTAGCCTCACGTAATTAGCTCTTAGGTCGTCATTAGTACAATATATAGAGGTAGGTGCAGACAGTCTAGGTGTCGGGTAGCCATTGTTGTGCTGAGGGCCCTGGAGACATCTCGAGCGCGCCGTGTGTGCTTGGCCTTATTGAGTTGTACGACGCTAGCTTTGTAGCGTGGTGCGGTTCGTAGTTTCATACGTGAGTCGTCTGTCCCACGCGTCGGGCATAAATTGCGGATTATGACCCGGCACTTCTAGATTAAAGCTTTAAAAGGGATGTGTTTGGTCTAAATTGATAGTTTATGAAATATGAGGGACGAGATTGAATTACTGATATTCTTAACATCTAGTATGTAGGTACATAATAGAAAAGAAAATACACAGGAAAATGTTCAGAAAATTTATTCAAATAATCAGTTAATACTTTTGTTTGTATATCTATATATATGTATATTCACTCTACTCCTGTGCATTTATCATGTAGACATATGTATACACTTACACTTACACACACAGACACCCCCACACACACACTTACACTCTCATCCTCACACACAAATACTCACACACACACAAAAAAATTGTTAGTAATTTAAGTTTAGTTTACCTTAATTTCTTATTTCTCTTTGACTTGTAATGGTCCTAACTCCTACATCTTGCTAATTCAGGTTACCTAGTGTATTATTTCTGAGTGGAAACGGCGCTGTTAGCTGAGATACAGGCTCACGCCTAGTTCAGCTGCGGATGCTCATTCTCTTATCTATAAACTGTAAGCCTAATATTTGTAAGAATGTACTGTACCTACCTGCTGTTTTTGAGTAAATAAATATTATTTATTATTATTTATTTATTATTATTATAATGTGTGTGTCTTCTTTACCTGAGACCACAAGCTCACATGTGCATATACACTGGTCATCGGTAATATCGACCGGTTCCAAGTAAAGAACTTAGTTATCTACCATAGAAGTAAACACAGTTATAGGAAGTAGGTACGGTTACCTCTAGGATGCTTGAACTGGAGAAAATATTATGTAAACATCGTCTTACTCCTATGTCGTAACGAATACATCCGTCCGCTCCTAAACGATACGATTTATTGTGATCCTTACAAAATTATCCTTTACCGGACCCTTAGAACATTATCAACCTTATTGTTCAAGGACTATGGTCCAAAATCCCTTTTAAGTTCAAAGGATTAGGAGTCGAAGCAAATCGCTTGTCGTCCTTTGAAGGATGGCTCAACGCGATAAATACAGAAAACTGAATGTTTTTCTCTTTGTGTTTATCGAAATATTTTTTGGTTATAAGAGATTTAAACTGAACCTTTGGGAATTCACTTTGATGTGTGAATAAAATGAATTAAACAGATGTTATTTAGTGGATGTTTCAACATTTATCTGGAGAATCCGCTCTAAAAATAATCTTCTTAACTTTCCATGAGATCCCTTATCTATAACCTCGTGGTCCATAGTTGATCATGAACATTTCGTTAGTTTGTTATGGTCTAGAACAGTGATGGGCAAAGTAAGGCCCGCGGGCCAGCGCCGGCCCGCGAAACCTAAATGTCCGGCCCGCCGACGGTCTTTTGACATTAATAGTATATGGCCCACGATAATTATATTTGTCCAGAAGTATCAAGTAGCTTCAACTTAGTAGAATAATAGACTTAGTAGAGTAGAAGAATACAACGGTAAGCCAGTATGTCTTATATGTAATGAAGAAGCAGTGGCGGTATTTAAAGGCTTTAACCTCGCTCGCAATTTTAACACCAAGCACGCTAAAACCAAATATGCTTTGAAGAATGATGCAGATAAAAGGTAAATGCGGCAACCCTAAAAAAAATCAATCTGAACAAAGAAATATGTTAAAAAGCAAATTCTGGCCCTCCTCTGAAATTTCTTAAACTTTACCACTGGTCTAGAAACTTGCTGGTCAGAATCACCTGCACACCTATCAAACCACATCATAGCAGCCGAAAGACGCCCACCGCGCCGGACATAGAACTACCCCAAGTGTCGCCACATTAATTGTTCCCGTGCGTCTCGCATCCAGCGAACCCTATTGGTAATCAATGGTCTCACTATAATCAGTGGTGTCTCAACCCATATAAAGAAACCGTGCCGACGTACTGTACTGATTATTCTGATTATTTTTGTACATTGATCGCGTTGGTTCCGTTCCACGGATATAGATGGTAATCTATCTATCGCCGTGGAACGGAACCGAACGCGATCGATTTACAAAAAATAAACGGTATAATCAATACTGTGTTAAATTCTATAACAAAATACCTTGTGAGATATTAAAACTTAATGAAAGAAAATTTAAAAAAATAATTAAAAGCACACTTTGTAAACAAGCATATTACAAATTAGATGATTATATTCAAGATAAGAATGCTTGGAAACATGCTGGTCCTGCTCCGTAGGGCAATATTTAGTGTAGAAAGAATCAAAATGGTTAATTTGTATACGGTATATTCATAATTATTATAGTAACGCTTTATTTTTATTTTATTTTTTCTCTATTTGTTTAAAAAATTGACTCGCACACTGTTCCGTTGTTGTTGAATTAGGTAATTTACCTATGTTTGCAATATTTGTAAGTATGTGAGAACCATGTCCCTATTTATCAAGTGAAGGAATTTACCAGTTAGTGCTTGTAATACTTTATACCTATATTTAGTATAGTAGTGCTGGGTGCATCGTTCTCACGTATAAGAATTTATTAATGTATGTACTACTTATGTAAATATTGTAAAAAGCCGTTATTTTTTAAAAGAGTAAGTATGGAGTTTCTTGTGCATTCTTCTCCATATCAACCTACTTTTCCGTATGCACGGTAGAATCAATTTTTATTACATGTAAATTTTAACGTTCAAAAGTGCCGCATATTGGCCTAGACTTTGACTTTGAATCAGATGGAAAACGCTAGTTACGTCGGCACGGTTTCTTTGTATGGGATGAGGCATCTGTATGCTAGTATTATATTATCTGTGCTATAGTAAACAGACTAAAATCTTACCTCAATCACCGCTCCTAGATACCATAATGTCGAACATAGAACCTCCTCCTTTTTGGTAAGTCGGTTAAAAATAGAGATCTATGTTCAGACACCCAGATTCAGCTTCCATACTCCTTTCGCTAAGACCAATTCAGCTGCCCAGACTAACGCCATTCTATATTTAAACGTAGGCAGTCTAAACAGTACCATCCTCTTACATTGTACACATCCTTGTTCACGGCAGTTACCGTCGCCTGTGAACAGGATGCACGAGATCTATAAAACATATATTGACATGATGGAGCACCTATTCTGATATGCTAGTATTATATTTATCTGCGGGCGAAGATCACGCGATTTTGATAGGGAAGTCAATGCCGTGCCTTTTTGACCAACTTACTAAAAAGGAGGAGTTTCTATGTTCGACTTTATGTATGTTTCTTTTGTTTTTTTGGAAGTCTGTGTTCATAACGAAAAAAAATGGTACCTACCAAAGACACCGCCTTCCAAACAGATTTTTCACTTTGTAGTGTTTTTATTTGGAAGTCGGTAGTATATTTTGTGAAATAGTTTTTTTAAACAGATGAGAGTGGATTGACTAAACATTTATATATTTTTACAAATCTCTTCACGATTTAGCAATTCCTCTATAGAAATACCTCAGACATATTTATAAATAGACCCAATTTAATATATATCAATTAATTTGATAAATATATCAATTTGTTACTGTCAAGATCATCGTTCTAGTTCACATAAACTGAATTTATAGATACAAGTAGGTAGGTATACTAACCTTTTGCAAAGTTACTAGTTTGCAAAAGGGATGGGCAAAGGTTTTGTAGCTTGTCGAACTTACTGACCTCATAGCGTCCAGTGGCACAAGTCATTAACTTAATACTTACCAAGATTAGTTTGATTACGAACTTTGGACTAACGCAGACGAAAAGACATAATATCAGAAAGTACAATAAATCGCTAAATACATAGAAAGGAATAGAAAAGCGAACAGCACTGTATACTTACAAGGACCTACATCTATTTGTACGGAATCGATAACTTTTCAGAAATACACTCAGAATAGGGTTCCACAAACTATTCTCTGCAGACGTCGCTTTAGGACGCGCATCTGCGACTCTTAGTCTTGTCGTTATAAATAAGATTTGTGGTGAAACCAACTTGTATCCCTACATGATATTAAAACAGAACAATCTTACAGAAAATTGTTATGTTCTTGGAACTTGACGTACTGAATTAATTTGTATGAAATTGGGTTTTTGCGTAGAAAACTATATCTATTTGATTACAGGTCAGTTTTCCTAGTAAACCGAAATACCAAACTGCAGTAGTCACCTACATTAATTCAACTTTAAAATATCTCCAAGTGTCATTATCACGACAATAAAAAAACGATTATTTCAATTGCGAATTTCAGAAGCAGAATCAAAGATTTACACGGCATCAAAACACAGCTTAGCACTGTCGTCAGAGAGTCGTCGTAGAGTCAACCCTCAAGTGCTGTTCAAAGATTTCCTCCTTCAAAATCAAAATCAAAATCAAATGTTTTTTATTTCACATAGGCCTACATGGGCACTTATAAAACGTCGACAAAAGGTGCACGGTTCGGGTTAGTCGTTTCCTGTGGAGAAGAACCGGCAAGAAACTCCACGGTTACTCTTTTAAAAAAATTGGTTTGTTTTACAATATTTCCACGTTACAGTATTAGTGCTTAGATATGGGGGGACAACGTAGGCCCGACAATAAGTCGTAAGAAACCAAAAAAAAATTTGTATAAACGAGAGAGTTAACAAATGTTAACAAGCGTCTAGAAATCTAGAAGGCCTACAATGTTCACACATTCACAAAACAACTTCGATCAGAGTAGGTACCTATATTGTGATTTTTAATTTCGTAGACTAAACTGAAAATGACCTTTTTAGGGACATGGCAGTGTCAACACACTGCCAAGTCACATCGTCCTAATTGTTTACACGACCAGAACCAGGGTAATATGACTGCGAACAATAATCAGTACTACAACTCAAACATATTTACACCAGCACCAGTGCCTGGGGATCCCGTTGCAGAACCGACAGACTTCGACGAGCCGCCACTATTAGATGAACCTGAAATCTATCCAGATAGAATACTCGAAAAAACTTTAGCTATCATGAATCCATTCCACGGACAATCCAAAGCTGATGATGCTAACTTTCTTTTGAGAGATACGGATATCGCTGGCCCAATAGCATTTTGTTTAGCCCTTGCAGTGTGTCTTGATTGTAAAGTGTGATTGATTGTAAACACACTTTACAATCTGTGAGAAACAGGGCTGTGACTTGTAAACGAGATTTTTGTTCCGTTTTTTGCGATAATGGTACGGAACCGTTAGTGGGCGAGTCCGACTCGCACTTGGCCGGTTTTTAGTTAGCGCGGAGTATAGTTTTGCAGGTAAGGCTCAATGATAAGTGATTCATCGAATCGATGTGACATGTCATATGACTCCTTAATTTAATTTTACTAATTGGTGTAAATAAATGTTTTATGAATATAAATATAACAGTTTTAATAAACACAGTAAATAAACTTTTATTGTAATAAATAAGAATCAACAATAAAATAAATGCGATCGATAGAATGAAGTCTGACATATATGACTTGAAAATAAATAAGGGCCGCTAGTTTCATAACAAATGAAATATTTGCCGTGCAATAGTTCCATTTTCGATCTACTTCGATATTCTATCAACTTTCGATCGCTCAGGAAACGACACTATTTTTATGTAACGATAAAGTGGCAACCCCCTAAATGTCAGTTCAGTCTACGAAATAAAAATCAGAGATAAGTTTAATTTGAAGATTTCAAATGCAATGACAAAACAAAGAAGCAATAATGACATCAATATATCATGAACCCACACACTAGGTACTTCCGACACCGAGCCCTTAACTGCATGCGCGCACAGCCGCACAGATTGCGTTGTCTCCGGCGCATTGAAATCGACAATATCCTCCGACGCTTCCATCCAGCCATCCTCCCCTCGGCCCCACCGGCCTTCGATCGACTCGCGTGACGCGACATGTGACATTCGACCACATTCGACTATCTGACATTTTTTCCATGACGTGGTGTGCGAATGGTCGCGAATATCGACACTTTCCGGACGTGCGAGAGATGTGCTTTTGCCAGATTCGTTTTTGGAATAGGGTTAGTTCGTTTAAATATTTCAATGACGTAAGGATATTTTGGCTGTTGATGTGATACGATGTGTTTAGCAATTGGGGATTTTATAAAAATTTAGGGAGGTCTTTGATCAGCAGTCTGACGATTTAGATTGCAATAAAAAGCTGAGAAGTACAGCTAAAAAGAAGACGGCAGAAAACTATTTTAATAATTAGTCAACAATAAGTTTAATCTATATCCTCTTAAATTATAAAGACGATATAGTCTTTGGTCAAATATTAATGATACATTTCAAAGCAACTGTTTGCTTTCCTTCAAACGAATTTTACTGCTTTCATAATCTCCTAACAACTTCCTGAAAATTCCTCTTCACACTCTACTTCCCAGAATAACATTTACCATAACTACCAAGGATTTATTGGAATACTTGTGAAGTCTATATTTAGCTGTCAACGTAACGTGACACGTCCTATATCAAGGAATAATTTTAATTTAAATGCAAAATACGATCCCATAATACATCTTGGAGTTTCCCTATTTACATGGGATCTGCTTTACTTTACATATCTTTGGTGGGATCCACCTTTATTAAATAGGCTGTTACTACCTGAATTCACTATATTATGATCGCTTTTTTTGATAATATTATTTAATCGCTTGGTAAAATTTAGAATTACTGGTAAAGGGTAGATTTTATTTAAATTGCATAGCATAAAATAGAATATACGGCGAAAATAAAACAAAGGTCCTTTTACTCGTATAATCAGAGTAGGAAACATTTCAGAAAACACATTTCACATCAGCTGAAAATCGTATATGAGTAAGCATAACTACAAACCATTTCTGCTTATTCTATCTCAACAGTCCTCTTTCTCCTCCATATAATTACAATTAATGACAGTTTACATAAGTAGGTACATACATTTCAGAGTCCTATCTATCATACCAACAAACACACCACTTCAAGTTTACAAATTGATAGGCCCGATATTAACCCGAACGCCGCGGGCAATGCCCATTTGGCCCCATCAAGTGTCTATTTAGTAATTTCGCCGGAGAGCCGGTGTCCTGCCCTCATGCCTGCAATAATAGCAGCACGAAATTGCAGCAATCCAGCCGAGTATCATCGCGTTAGATCAGTTAATCCCCTGGGGACGGCGGCGGTTAATTCAGTCTGCACTGCGCTTGCGACGAATTTGCGTGTACCTTTCAAAATTAAATATTCTTCGTTCCATCTGTTCTTCTTTTAAACTTTCACTGAAATCTTCATTACTAAAATGTCGTATCAGATTGTGTATCTAGAAATTATCGTCCTTAGCAATAATGTTCAAGTTTTGGATTAGATGTTAAAGTGATTTAATCGGATGGAGATAATTGCAATGAAGATTACGGAAAACGGCGTCGTTAGCTGCACTGAAGCGGTGGTTGTTACAGTACCGCCTGAAAGGTTAGTAAGGAAGTTAAGATAAGGGACTGCATGTAACCATTTTTTGGGTATATTGGAGTTAGCAGTTGTTAACTGACATTCGATGGAGATAACTAGACGTTTAACCCATTTTCTTGCTCGAAATGTTTTAGACTACTTAAAAGAGAGCTTGCCTCTTCAAGCCAAAATATTATACACATTCAACAACCGTCCAGTTTCACTACCCTAGCTGTATTTTCGTCCATTTTGCATATTCACAAATGGGAGAGATCTAATCTCGCACCGCTTTCAAAGTGAATCTGACTTGCAATGATAGATTGCTTGCATCCCTTTCGTACCGAAATTGTAGTCAATATTTTGTATCTATCGTTATGTTTGTTGGTGCAATCCAACTCGTACAAATTCTGCGTATTGTGGGCAGCACGACAGTTTGTTGCATCGATCGGTTGTGCAGTGTGGCTTAAGTTTGCATTATTAATTAGCGAATAAACTGTTCTGGAAACAATCGATTTCCGTTGTCTGTTGGCATAGAAGGGAAATGTTGATCCAATTCGAATTAAAAGTACAAATGGACACATTTTGATGAATGTTCGCAAACTGTTCAGGCGGTGCTTTTCGTCCGCGAAAAAGTAATACTGGCAGGTAAAGCTAACCGAGTGATGTTTTCGTCCCTAGAAAACAAAATATTTGAAAATGGAACGTGCTTTCCGACACCCAAAAAGTATGCATGTGTATTTTGTGAGTACCATTCCCTAAGGGTTCGTTTCACCGCCCGCTGGCTTTTTAACGAGTTTCAACCTAATTTTGTAGTTATTACTTGAAAATTTTCCTGTACGGTAGCTAAGGTTGATAAACGGGAGTAATATACGGAAATTCTACGTGCTTTAGTAGGCGTTAGTTTACACTTGCTGTTTGCTTTGGCTATGTTTTGAATAATAAGTTATGTTTGTGGGCAAATGGCAGCATATTTGTTGCGGTAGACAAAACATTATGTTTACGTTTGTTGGAATAGGTTCCGAATTAATGCATAGGGAGTTTGTAATATACGGTACACACTGTGCTAGCAGGATTTAGAAACCATCATTTATTTCGCAAAGTGATCCTTTTATCATAAGTGTCCTTTTACCTTAGTAGTCCTTTTAACTTCTACCACGACCTAAAAACAATATTAAAATTATTTAGGCCGTGTCGTCCCCCACAGTGCCCTAAAAAGCATCGCGCCTACGCCATCCACGTTAACTGTC
This sequence comes from Anorthoa munda, assembly GCA_945859665.1. NCBI lineage: Eukaryota > Metazoa > Arthropoda > Insecta > Lepidoptera > Noctuidae > Anorthoa > Anorthoa munda. The sequence continues at coordinate 14,398,587 of OX243902.1, read as the reverse complement.
ACCTATTTGATTCACTTACCAACACGTGGTAATCCGCACTCAACCTTTAGCTTCCTACTCCGACACGCAAACATTAATACGTCACTTACTTGACTACCCCATTATAAAGGTGAACGCGCACCTAGCCGCACCGCAGGAGCCGCACGCGCCGCAGTCATCGCATTTTATAAATCTTTATATGAAATCGTATGCAGCCTCGCGCACCTATCCGCGCCGCACGAGCCGCATTTCAGCAAAATGCTGTAGGTATACGGATTCCACCAGCGCGTGCTGATGACGTCATCAGATTCGGCGCGTTTGATGCTTGCGGCGAGTGCGGTGCGGGCGGCGCGGAGACATCATGCGTACAGTGATGCCAACTTAGCTACTTTTTAGCTAAATCAAGCAATTTTGGCTACTATTTAATAAAACTGGTAGCAAAATTTTTTAGCTATCATTTTTTTATATGACATAAATGCTTTCGAGAGTCTGTAGTGGGGCACCGCATCTTAATTTAAATTATCTCAAGTCAGGACATAATGTGCGATACTCTCCAAACTGTTCTCTTTTCAAGTTAATGTCTCGAACCCATTTTTTTTTCTTTCATTTTCTTCTTCTAGCAATAAGCAACCGACAATAACAGGATCAAGTGCCGTAGTATACTACGTACGTTCGTTCTATACAGAAAATATTCATATAATAAGATTTACAGAAGTGAATATGATTCTGACAACACTGTGCGTGCGGCGCTTTCGGCCATTCGGCGCGTTCGGCGCGTACGGCGCGTTCGGCGCGTTCGGCGCGGATAGCGCGGGGCCTTGAGAAAATGCGATGACTGCGGCGCGTGCGGCTCCTGCGGCGCGGATAGGTGCGCGTTCACCTTTAAGCTGACATCTCATAAGTGTACAAGGTTTGTGCAAACAGATAGATACATGGGCTTTTCTACTTTATGAGGAAAATTTGTAAGTACTGAAAAACGTCGGTGTTACCAAAGGGCAACCTTGTTACCATATATCTTCTCAATAAATTAATTAATAAACTCGTAATTTATACGACAATAGTTTAATAAAACAAAATACTCCAGTATACAATAGCAATATTTATTTCTCGACTCCAACAACAATAGACTAGATTCCAGTTAGAATAGACTTCAGTAAACTTGGTGTTAGCTAATGTTATCGCAATAGACAAATTGTGTCCGACCTCGACCAGCGCCAACCGAACAAGGAACGTTCTTTCCTCATTCTCAGGTTCTTTCTTATGTCATCCGCTATCACACTATTGACAGTTTTACCACAGATTGGCACAAATTCAATCGTTTCTGAGTTGCCAGCACAATTAGTCGAATGCGATAAATAGTCGAATACAAATTAGATGAAATAATATTCTTGATCACAAAAACAGTCTTACTAATCATACAACGTTATATCCAAAACCTAAGAATAGGTTCATCCATGACTTACCTGTTAAATAGGATAGGTAATCCATTATTTTTTAATTTTTACTTACACACAGGGACAGACTATTGTCCGTCAAAAAGTAGAATAGCCACATAAGTAACGCGTAACTCAAAAACAGTAGAATGGAGGATAAAGACCGCTTCTCACTGCCCCTCGCCCTATATCCTGCTATTCCTTTAACTTTATAAACATTGTTCGTTCTAAATAGGCGGGGTCGTTGACCCGTCGTGGGCTGTTGACAGGGGTGGCTACGATTAATTTTAAAATGCAATGGTATGTGAGTGTTGCACGCAACTGGACGTGTGATACTGATTATTTATTTAGAATTTAGTATTACATGTGAATTTGGAAGGCTTAGTTAATTACGCGTTTTATGTTTATTCATGTATAGTTCAATTAAACAGTTCTAAAAAACAGCAAAGGAAATATTATACTTAATACAAGAGCCGTTTTTGCGTGATTAAAGCACAAAGATATAAACTTTCACATTTATTTATAAGAAGGAATGCTTATGCTAAGCGTTTTTTATATACAGACAGTCGATTCCCAGCATAGGGAACAATAATAGGCTGATAACTTGACAAGAAACAGACATAATAAATAAAATTATTTAAAAAATCAAAATACCCGACTGCTTAAAAAGCGAACTAAAAAGACGTAAACAAGAAGAAAATCATGCTGTGCAGTCGGAGGATACATATTCGCGAGCTGGATGACCAAAACCAGATGTATCCTCCGACTGCACAGCATGATTTTCTTCTTGTTTACGTCTTTTTAGTTCGCTTTTTAAGCAGTCGGGTATTTTGATTTTTTAAATAATTTTATTTATTTATAACTTTTTAGTTAACATTTTTTTCGAATTAGGTACATTTAAATATATAAGTGTTATATATTTTTGAAATCGCCTCTAAAAACCCTTTATTTTGATACCCCACACGATGGGTTTCGAAGAAAAAATAAAATTGGCCCCCCACAATATGGCGCACAAAAGCCGCCATTTTTCTATTTTCCAATTTTAATGTAGCCTATGACACTCGCAAGGTTAAGACGGATCGATTGACGTATGAATCATCAAAATCGGTCAACGCGTTTGGTCTCTGGAACGCCACATAGGAACAAACATACATACATACATACATACATACATACATACATACATACATACATACATACATACATAGACTGATAAACACATTACCCTCCTTCGGCAGTCGGGTAAAAAGAAAAGCTAATGTAGAATTCAGTTTGAAATGAATAACAAACGTGTCAGAAACGTTCTTTTTAGGGTTCCGTACCCAAAGGGAAAAAATGGGACCCTATTACTGAGACTCCGCGGTCCGTCTGTCTGTTTATCTGTCTGTCTGTCTGTCTGTCACCAGGCTGTACCTCATGAACCAAGATAGCTAGACAGTTGTAATTTTCACAGAAGATGTATTTCTGTTGCCGCTATAACAACCAATACTAAAAACATAATAAAATAAATATTTAAGTGGGGCTCCAATACAAATAACGTGTGGTACGGGTACGGAACCCTTCGTGCGCGATTCCGACTCGCACTTGTCCGGTTTTTATCTGTACAGCAAAACGAAACACCCAAAAGGCAACAAATCCAAGGCTTTTGGCGGGCTTTCGTGAAAGCAGACTATACGAAGTCAACAAGCCTTAGGATAAGAGACAAGACTGAGCGAAGTTAAGGAAACTTTGTCACAAAACGGACCCACCCAGGATGCCAGTCGGGACAAGTTCGTTAAAAAAACTATTAGGATAAAGTTACCAAAGAGTGTCGTGTTCGCAGAAATGCTGGTATGGATCTGCTCTCTCTAGATTTTCTGCAAATTATAAAATCTTTACCTATGGTAGATGTTATTGAAAACAGTATTTGGTGCCAGCAATACCATTGCCATTTGAATTTACATAAGTATGAGGAGGCCGCCCGTTGTATGTTTTTACCCGACTGCAAGGAAAGTATGTAAATTTGTTTGTATGTATGTAATAATCTTTATTACCTCATATCTTTTAAACCGCTAGACGGATTAATATAATTAAGACATCGTTAGATACGTCTTGACCGCCCATGTGTCCTTAGCTATGTGAAGTTAAAAAAAAACAAACATTGCAGCTTTTGGGGCTGATCCTCCGACTTTTATTATTTAGCCAGCTCGCAAATATGTATCCTTCGACTGCACATCATGAATTTTTCTTGTTGACAGCTTTATAGTTCGCTTCATAAGCAGTCGGGTTTATGATTTTTAAATTAACTTTTTTTATTTATTCTGGTGTACAATAAAGTATTTATAAATAACGTTCTTAATGAAATACCAATTAATATTAGGTCTGTTAAAAGTTTAATGACTAGGAACACTTATAACTTCCGCTAGAGGCGATGGCAGGTGCCGACATAGAAAGGAAAATACCGGCCAAGTGTGAATCGGACTCGCGCACTGGGGGTTCCGTACAAACAGTTTTCCAATATCATTAGCTAAAAATACTGAAGTTCATAAACAATGAAAGCACCGAACATTGCTCCAAAGAAAAAATTGTTTTTACATTTTATAATTTGATCGACTATTACTAGTAAACTAGTAAAGCCTACTTGCTAGCTGTGATAGTTTTCCTTTTTATTTTGTTATATGTACTAATGCCGTATACTTAGCCAAAAGCAACTATTTAGCTGGCAGGGGCGGCGGGACACTTGATTCTTACAAAAGTTAGCAATTTAAAGCTTAATTTTACGCAAACGGACCCTGAATCTAAATATATTTTTCCCAGACCCGTAATATATTTGATACCCCACACCTCTATAGTCGAGAAAAAAAGTATAAGGTTCCTTGGTGACTACGGAACCATACAAACGAAAAAAGCATGTGCTCTGCCAAAGCACTAATATAAAAATAAAAACAATCTAAAACTTACGCTACCTACGATTTAATAAACATCGCAACATGTAGCTCAAACCAAATCGGCAAAAAATAAAAATGATACCTGAACATGAGTAGATGTTGTCAACACGTAACTTTAGGTAGGTAGGTTATGTTTTCGTCAGCGAGTTTCCATTTTGTACCATAAGCCAAAAATTTCCCCTTTTGCAAGAAACATCCTTTTATAAGCGTTTTATATTTAATTGGGTTCTTTAAGATCTTAAGTGGGATGCTGAAAGGCTCCAAGCTTCTGAGAGTTTTCACCGGGTCCAGGAAGAGACCCTTTCGAATATTTTAATATTCATAACACAGGAAGGTCTTACCTGCTATTAAAAATAACTTTAGACTTCATCTTTATACATTTTCTTTTCAACTTGTTTTCAGCAGACGAAGTTTTGTAACTAAGTTTAAATACGGATAATAGAGCGCCGTAGTTTTGAAACAACATTGCCGAAGTATTATGTGATGTATAAAAATAAACAAACATGTATTGTAAGCACGCTACACATGAAATATAAACAATAAACAAGGCTAATGTTTTGTTTGCATGTTTAACGGATAGTCTATGAATTAAAAGCTATTAGCAGAAAGGCTTAGTTGAAGTATCGTTTTCGTAAACATTATATCCTTGCATTTGAGACAATTTCAATCCATCGTCGCCATCAACTCAAGTATCAACTTTAGCTATGTGTATTTTAAGTTGATATTTAACTGTTTATTTGTATTAAAAAGATCCTAAAAAGTATAGATTGCAATGACATTTTTGAACTTTGTCATGAGTGAAATAGAATTAAATGTTCCAAAATTTAAAAATTATTTTGAATTCTATATTCAAATATACACAGAGAAACCGGCAACGTTTTGACTTCAAGTTCAAAGTCGTTAGCAATGTGCATTGATTGTCTACGCGTGCTTTATTTGAACACAATGGAACCATCAAAGGAGATTTGCTACATCAGTACCTTGTCCATAAATGGGTACTAAACGTGTCGTAACCTTGGCTCACGATGTCTTGGACCACGTGTAAATTCAGAATAGAAATAGAAAACATTTGGACATGGACACAAAATGATGTAATGCTTGCAAAGGAAAGAAAAGAATAGAAAATTGCTAAATAAAATTGAATTAAACATGCCGATTTTTTTTAAATGCTGTACGTTACAAACTCAGCTCTGTTGGCACCCTGCAGTGATACAAGGACGAGGGTTTTTTCTACTTCGTGTACGGCATGACAGTATTTGGCCCAAAACTTTAACACTGACACAAATAAATAGGCAGTCTGCAGGATTGCCGACGGAAGAAAAACTTCAAACTTTGGAATAACACAGTTATTCTGTCACACATCACTTAAGCATGGCGAATAATGTCGATGACGCTATCAACATTAACATGTCAGTCACGCTTACCTACCAAAGATCGCTTAACGCGGCTAAAGATGTTTTCACGTCAAAAATATTAATTATGCAATAAAATTCACTCAAAATACCTATGTCTATGGGTAGTGAGTAGCGACATAATCATTTTCTTCCACAAAAAGAGCTCGAAGACTGCGCTATTCTCCAATCACACACTAAGACATCTAATGTTTCTCACCACAAAGCTTATCTTGTACTTTCTTCAACAAAAACAGCCTTTGTACTGTCTTCAGAATAAACAAGACAGCCTTGCGTTGCAGATATGTTTCCTTTCTTTCTTTCTGGATAGAAAAACGACGGGAAATGTGTGAAATGCTCTCTCTTCGGTCTCACACGTTTGCGTGTGTTTTTTTTTATTTTTCTCTTCTGTGCATATGAACAGACGTACTCGTGTTGCTAACAATTTATTCAGGATTATACGAATATTCTTCTTTCTTTTATTTTTTTGAGCGACGCCGTGAATTTTATTGTGGGATTTGTCGAGTTTTCAGTGTTTGGATTTTTATTTCATATTTGTTTGTTGATTTTATTATTTGCAAGTTTTTGAAGTCTGTGATTGTATATAACAGTTGTTATTTAAGAACGTCTCGTAAGGCTTAAGATGACTTCACACGACTGAAGTGACCGAAGCTTAAGAAGTTTATCTACAACCTCAAAAACACAAGCTTAAAATGTATTAAAACTTTAGAAACATATTACCATCAAACGTGATCAAATGTTTAGTTAAAATTCCTGTAAAGCGTCCAACCAAGACCACTCCTCGCTTTCGATTTTGTAAACAAACTGTACCTACACAAACACTCAACCCTTAATTAGGTATTGTTTAAAATTCCTCTCCAAAACGCTTTATATTCTGACTCATCAAAGAGTTCCATAAACAATCCACTTAATGAACCTGGCCGGATTACGTTAACCTTTAAAAGTAAAATGCGTTCTAAATTCAAAATACGTTCAGCGTGAAAGTAGTCAGGTTGTACAGACGTTCATTGATCAGCAGCCGGCCGGCCGGCAGCTTGCCAACGAAAGGGAACGTAAACTACGGTACTACTAACAACTTTACAGATCGTTAACACTACAACGTTGCCATTCAAAATTAAATCAATACCTGATCATGATAAGGTGCAGATTTCACTGTTTCAGGAGTGGTTGTAATAACAGCTTGGCATGAGAAAGTGTTAGTATACAGTGTGTACTAACATCTAGCATCTAATACTCGTAGTATTTGTAGCACGCTGAAAGTTGGGTGAGATTTTAGATAGCATTGTTCAGTTTCATTTATGGTTAATACTTAGTTCTGATAAGTTATTAATCTTTACTAATGTTGTAGTTTCTATGTTAGATTAACGGTCCAATAGATACAATAATATCTGTGAGATAGTTAAGTTCTCTATATTGCTACGAAACGGAACAATATTTGTAAGTTGTCTAATAACATGAAAAATGACGAGTTTTTAGTAAAATATCTATTAACTTCGATTAATTCTTCATATTATTTCCGAGACGGGTGAGCACGACTATACTTTTTTATTTTTTGTTCTCTAAAATTAACTTCGGGCGAATCGACACAGAAAAATGAATATTTTTAATAGTGGTCGATTCGCCCGATTCGGAAGAGTTAAATTCGGGCGACTCGTCCAATAACCCGAAAAATCGTCCTTTTCTTATTGTTGCTACCAAACGTTACATTATCATCTGAGGCCCTAGGCTAGTCACATTCTATCATCAAAAGCATGGAGATAGCGATTGGCAAAAAGGTAAAATGGTATGGGATTGACAAGCGATATCACCCCCTAAAATTTTTACATTTCTACTATCGCCTTTGTTGGCATCGAATGTCTAGGGCCTCCGATCAACTTTGTATCTAAACCAGTCGAGAGGGATATCGTAGAAATTTTAACGACGGTGAAAGTTTAAAGGCAGCCTGTTTCAGCTGCCAAACCGGCTGCGGTTACGAGTTTTATCCTGAAATTGTTTCAGTTTTGGTTACTGGTGGGTTGTTTAAACATTTCAGGAAAGTTTCTGTTAACTTTAAATTGTATTGTAGTTGGAAACTATTTGTTTGAATTGCTTCGGATGTTCTGTTTAGACAGTCGGATCATTTTAGTTTTGTTCATACCAAAGTTTAATGTAAAAAGGTTTTAGTACATCTACTTAGTCTAACTTTAACATTGAAAACTATTATGGAGTGAGAGTACCTACCTACTGAATCAAAATGGATTTCACTGCAACTTGATTAAAGAAAAAAACCGGCCAAGTGCGAGTCGGACTCATGAAGGGTTCCGTACCATAATCGCAAAAAACGGCAAAAATATCACGTTTGTTGTATGGGAGCCCCACTTAAATATTTATTTTATTCTCTTTTTAGTATTTGTTGTTATAGCGGCAGAAATACATAATCTGTGAAAATTTGAACTATCTAGCTATCACGGTTCATGAGATACAGCCTGGTGACAGACAGACAGACGGACCGCGAAGTCTCAGTAATAGGGTCCCGTTTTTACCCTTTGGGTACGGAACCCTAAAAACAACCAAGTGTGAGTCGGACTCGTGCATTAAGGGTTCCCTACAAATAGCTACATACACCAAAATAATTAGGTAACATTACTGCACCTGTAGCCAAGTTGACAATCTACAATCGATAACGCTAATAGAATACCAATTAATGTATCGGAATGACACATCAGAACGTTAAGTCACGTGGTCAGGCCAAACAAATAGAAGGCGTTAACGATTGAAGAAAGAGGTTTGTAACTTGGCTAGGGGGGGCTGAAATTCATAAACTGTGAAAGCACCGAACATTGCTCTAAAGAAAAAATAAACTGGATTGAGGGACAAAATTAACTTTGAAGTTGTACCTATACTTAGATAGAAATAGGTCGCGGTCAGATTACCAACGGCAAATAAGTAAATAATCCTTTTTTTTATTTTAGTAGGTACATATTTACAATTTTCGGAATTATCCTTGACATTGCTTCTTGCCAAATTTCATGAAGTACCCTATATGTTTTGAATTCCTAGCGTGTATCAAAATATACTTTGACTTAGAAGCTTGATTTTTCACAGCGCCTGTCTTTGTATTTGAGAATGTGATTTTAATTTCTACTTGATACCTCCTCGTGTTCCTGTGAAGAAAGTCTCGGACAGACAGACAACGAAGTGATCCTATAAGGGTTCCTTTTTCGAGGAACGGAACCCAAAAAGAATATTGAAAACTTTATAATACAACACGTTAGAAGAAAATGTCTTTATGACTTTAGCTTCGCACAAAACTTCAAACTCAAAAGATAATTCAGCAAATTGCTAAATAGGAGAAAAGTCTGAAAGATCGAAAATCGGTTCCAAGCATCATAAAATCGCTTCAATTTTATTGTACGAGCAATCGATATCAACTATAGAACAGAATTCGAATCTCGAAGATTCCAGACGACATAATAGTGTTAGAGATTTAGAACTAACTTCTGTTCCGTACCTAGTTCGCTGGTAGTTAATATTCTCGTGTTAATCGATCGATTCGTGGTTATCTCGTCCGGTTTAATAATTAACTTGGTCGAGAACATGGATGCTGGTAAGTAACTTAAATTGAGCTTATGGTAACTTTCAAAAAAGTTCATTAATATTTAATTCTATTGTCTTAAAGACCATTTAAAATTCACTGAGGTGTACCCTCAATGTCCAAGGTTGGAAAAGTCTTCAGGCTTGGTCAAATGACGATCTTCGCAGGATGACTTGTAGCAACTGGATGAGAGTTACCAAAAATCTAAGCAAATGGCGTGCAATTGGAGAAGCCAGTAGTGGACTGCTTTAGGCTGATGATGAGATGGCGATGTACCCTCTATTCCTCACCCACTTTCATCTATTTTTAACTACTTACGAAAGATCATTACTACGCATGACGGTGTCATACGAAAGTTATCCCAGCAGTGTGATACATTGTATTTAGTTATGTTTCCATTTTCAAAACTTTGACGTGTCAAAACAGACATGGCTCTTTCAAATTATTTTTCAACCACAAACTCATACTAAACATAATTACCTACTCAACTCGCCACGAAACACAAGCAATACAAGATTACAAAGCAGTTTTCATATCTCATAAAAAATCACAACGCTTTTCTTAACTCTCGTTCGCTGCCTCGAGCTAAGAAAAAGAGATTTAATCATGTATACAACATTGATATTAATATTGAAGACGCTGAAACAGGAGTATTACGGATGACAGGTAACGTGAGAAGAATTTGTTCCTCGGTTCGTGTGATTGATGAGGTGGATCTACGCTGCTAAACACCGTATGGATGGATAGTATGGTTTATTATAAAAAGGATATTACCTTTTGTTATTATAAGGTATCTGTGAGGTGTCTTTTAATGTTTTATACGGACTTGGCGGCGAGTTTTTGGGCGTTTCATGACAATTATTTCAATCGTTTTTGCCGCAGACTTTTTAAGCTGATTCGACCCAAATTTAAGGACTTACATTTATCAAAAACTATCGAAATAGTTTGTTACACTAACGAGGTTTTACATGGTCACTTTAAAATTAAATGTATGATCCACCTTTGGTTACAAATCCTTCCAGACTTGCACAAAATGAACTATGTTTATTTTTTCCTAAATTTAACGAGTGTGATTCCAGAAATAAAATCAGCAATGAAACACAACATTTTATGAGATCCGGAATTTTATTCATAGAACTTTGATTTACGATAGAAGAATTGCCAAAAAAACACGTATTCGGCTTTTATTCCCAAATGTTTGTAAATAAACTGAGTTCGAACAAAACACGGAGCTTTTATTCCAGATTACAACAATACAAACAAAAGAATCGACAATATCCCTCTGATATATCGTTACGATCCGTGATATTCGCGCAAAAATCCAGATGGTCTCATATATTCGATACACAAGCAATTTATTTTGATTTACTTACATTGGGTTCGTATTTGAAGCGATCCAGATGGACGTTGGTTTAATCCCGTGATCCGCGCAAGAGGTGAACATTGGTTTGATTAAAATAAACGCTATATGTAATCCGACGTAAACCGTTTACGCGGGAGACGGGACCGGAAATCGAAAGCGGCCATATTGGATGCGGAAATGTGCGAGTGGCGCCCATCTCCAGCCAGCGACCGACGGTGATTCGATTTGTGGCACTTTCGGTGCACAGGAACAAACGTTTCTTGGAATTATTTAATCCGGTTATGTATTCGATGTCCCTTTTAGTGCCGATTGTTCGTTTGAGTTCTATTTCCTGTTGTTCTATGAGTCCTGATTCGCATGTAAGCTTGTATTCAAAATAATATGACAAACGAAGAAATACAAAAAAAAGCTACAAATTTATGTATTAATTGAACTACTACTGTTCAGTACTTATGTAGATTTTTTTATTTATAAATTACATTTTATATTAATTATATTATATTTACTTATACTTCCTAGGTACTTATTGTTATGTATACCTAACTAAATATATAGTTCTACAAAGTAAAACTCATTTTCCATCCACCAAATATTATTTTTCTATGTAAGGGAAATTCTAGGCAGTTTTCTTACCTACCTATGAACGCACGAAGGTCGCCCTTATGAAAAGGGTATCAGGGTGAAACTTTCCAATGTTTACAGCTGACCGATCACAGAATTACCGAATATCGTATCGAGGTACCCAATATAAGAAAAGAGCTTTTAGTAAGAATAAAATAACATGAAAACGCTAATAATTATACGTGAAGTACTTTTACGTATTTAACTTAATTAAAACTCAATTTCTCTCATATTATTTCTTACCCTTCTTTATGAAAATTAGAGTAATGAATTTAGTAATCAGTTTCTATAAATAATTTGAATTTAGAATCTGCTAATCAGTTGCTGAACAGTATTTTTTTTATATATAGCTCTTTTTGGTTCTACAGAATATATAGACACGTAAGTACATATCTACGTTGTTTTTACATTCTCAGCTACTAATCTTGAATTGTCATCATGATTTTAATTCAATTCTACTGCATATTTTATATATTCATTCATATGCCAGGAAAGTGATTTGAAAACTTCACAATAGGAAGTCTGAAGAAATTGAGATTCCGTACAAGTGCCATCGGAGTTCATAAACTATAAAGTTGGGCCTTAGCGCCGCTCGCGTATCGGATTCTCGGCACGTTGGGGCAGGGTTCCATTTGTGCATATTATGTATGATTATTGCATACTAGGGTTTGCCTGCAGTTTTACTTCTTTGGCTTATCTCTCAGGTAGGTATTGTGCATTTTCTGGGACAAAATACTATGATACAGAGATTATATAGCTTTCTAATTAGATAGGGCGGAGAATAGGTACATATTCGCGAGTAGGCTGATCAAAACCAGATGTATCCGACTGCATAACATGATTTTCTTCTTGTTTACGTCTTTTTAGTTCGCTTCTTAAGCAGTCGTTTTTATTGATTTTATGGATTAACTTTTTTATTTATAACTTTTTAGTTAACCTTAGTTTTTCAAGTACATATAAACATATGTGTTACATATTTTTGAAATCAACTCTTAAAACCCTTTATTTTGATACCCCATACGAGGTTGGGAAGAAATTTTTCTATTTTCCAATTTTAATGTAGCCAGTGACACTCGCAAGGTAAAGACGAATCGATTGACGTAAGAATCATCAAAATCGGCAACGTGTTTGGTCTCTTGAACGCCACATAGGAACAAACGTTTAGGGGTCGTGGTCCAACTACAATGTCCAATTAGTTGGACTACGGGTCTTCGGTAGGGGCAGTTGTCCAACTAAAATAATAATTGGACAACTGCCCCTACCAAAGACCCGTGGTCCAACTGACTTATTTTATTAATTTATATTAATATTTAAGTAACTAAAATTAAAGTGGCGCTCAAAAAGAGCACTTGGAAATGTTTCCAAGTGCTCTTTTTGAGCGCCAAAGGGCTCCCCCATATGTATGGGGGAGCCCTTTGCCCAGCAGTGGGACATTAACAGCTAAATAATACATAAAAATATTAATTTTATTTAATTATACATTTAAGAAAAATCATTAACAATCAAATCAACACTGTTACTAGTAAAAAAAAAAAGAAATTAACGTAGTTTTTCTAAAGCATGTCAAACAGTTATTTCACCAGTTAACACTTGTAACTGTATTTCCTTGATGTAATCATCATTTTCAATTTGGCATTTTCGTCTGAGAGCTATCTTTTTTGTAACTTCTCTTATTTTTGCAAGGGTTGTTATTTTTTCTAACACGTTTAGAAGCCGCAACAGGTTGACATTTTTCGTGTTTAAAGTACGACTCAGTTTTGTATGTGACCCTTCCAAAACATTATTTGTTCTGCGTCTTTCACTAAACACGCTTATCATCTTGAATTTGTCAAAATCGTTTTTAATCCAGTATCGCTCTAATTATATTTTATTAGTTTTGTAGCTCCACCGTTACTTTCCGCTTTAATGTACTCCCATCCATTAAAATTTTATCATGAGGTAATAAAGGCAAAACAGTACATAATGAAACTATTATTTTCTCTCGTTTTGATTTTGCTTTGCTAAGGCCCAAGAATTTAGCTTTTCTCCAAATGCACTGAAACCAATGATAGTAACAGCCCAAAATTTTAATTCGAAGACATTGTGACATCCACCAACCCGCAAAAGGCCCGCGTGGTAGATTATGGCCCATTCTTTCTCACAGAGAGGAGCTCTGTGTCCCAGCAGTGGGAACATTAAAAGCCAGATGATGAATATTAATAATAATTAATAAAATAAGTCAGTTGGACCACGGGTCTTCAGTAGGGGCAGTTGTCCAATTATTATTTTAGTTGGACAACTGCCCCTACCGAAGACCCGTAGTCCAACTAGTTGGACATTGTAGTTGGACCACGACCCCTAAACGCATACATAGACTGATAGTGATAAATATATTACCCTCCTTCGCCAGTCGGGAAAAAGCATAAAATATAAAAATAATAAAACAAACAACAATGATAATATCTATAATTACACGGCAGTCATACGCTCATCTCACAATACTCCAGTCATACAGACAAGTTCTTCTTCCATTCGTCCGCGAACACTTCATAATCGGGCTTAGCGAGAGTTTACGAGAGGATGGAAGACTGCTGGCTCGAGCGACGGTTCGCCTCCAACAACTTCTAAAATTGACCGGGGCAAAAAGATGGGATAGTTCGTAGTGTAGTACAGGAGCATCAATTTTCCCGTGTATGATTTCATACATATATATGACATCAAGAGACGCATGTCAATGCCCAAGTTTGTCATGGATAGAATAAAGAAAATATGGAGGAACCGCAACATCACCAAAGCCACGAAAAGCCGGCTCATAGGCGCACTTGTATTCCCCATATTCCTGTACGCAGCCGAGACTTGGACGCTGACTGAGACTGAAAATAAGAGAATAGACGCTCTGGAAATGTGGTGCTGGAGGAAAATGCTTGGAGTATCGTGGACTGAGTTTCGCATCAACATATCCATTCTCCAAGAACTCGGTACAAGCAGCGCCAGTTGGCTATAGTCCAAGCTCGAATACTTCAGTTCTTTGGTCACGTGTCCCGACGACGCAACGATTTTATTGAACGACTTGTGGTCCAGGGTAGGGTAGAAGGAACGAGAGCGCGCGTCAGGTCGCCCATGCGATGGACCAACCAAATTAAGTCTGCAGTAGGCGGCACATTGCATGAGTGCACACGAGTGATGGCGTAGCATCGTGAGGCGAATTATGGCAGCTCCAAGTCTCACTGCAACATGATGACCACGACCGCTCTGCCAAGAGCATGCCGACAAAGAAGAAGAAGAAACAAGTCACTTTACTTAAATTCGACCATAATGTTTTAATACAGTTGCAATGGGAAATATTTCTCACTGTAATTTTTATGCAAAGTAGGTTCACGCCCATATACTTACAGCCTTAGGTAGCTCTGTTATATTTTCCTATTAGTTTATGGAATAATAATTATGCTTTGTAATAGACAGTTTCTAATTAGAAGTGAAAGGATTAAAAGGAAAGGTAAACAATAATGATACATTTAGCACTATCTTTAGGAGGGTGGGGATCACCTAGGTACTATAAGGGTCAAAAGTGCAGTCACGCTCTACCAAAACAGAAAAGGCATTTTTTTTGTAGCCAGCAGAATTCCAACTTTTCGCGGTTAGTAGGAATAATCTATACATTAATTTCTATACAAAATATTAAATCAGTTGTGGGTAATTTAACTTCTTCTACAAAAAGTAGCCATTTGAGTTTTGGGAGAGTGTGACTGCACTTTTGACCCTTGACTGTACATACATATACCACAACAGTTTACCTGCCGAAGTTTCATCTAAGTATCCAAATATCCAGACATTCCAGACTTCGATAAAAGTTAATTTCAAAAGTTTGTGGCGAAAAATGTCTGCAGTACCAATCAGATTCCAGAACAATTTATACCTTAACACCGAAGGCAATTTCGCAGGGTTGAAATTTTATAAAAAAAAAGTTGGTACAAAATGTCGCCAGACGAAAGCGGAAAACTGCACTCAAAAGTTCATTGAACCCACGTATCACATCCATAGACAAGCGAAGGTATCTCAAATGTTTCCTGTGTAATAACTCACTTAGGGAGGAATCCTTGCTCCTGACAACTCCTTGTAAAAGTTATCCTCCCAAATGTCATAGTCAGCATGATTCCTCGTTAAATCGGAGCGGTGAGGGCTTTCAATTTTTGCCGCGTTTTCCCGTACCCATATTTGAGAGTACATAAAGCGTCGACGAGCCGTAATGGTGATGAATTTGGAGGATTATATCTCCATTTACGCTGACGTAAGCACCGTCACCGCGCGGGATGGAGATTCTCTAGAATTTATGTACGTGTAATAGGTGTTTACTTTACATATTCATGTAGTATATATATTACCTAACCCTGCGACGATAAACTGTTTTATAACATTGACTATATTATATTCATGCAATTTGTTGTCTAATCTCTATTCCATGGGCAGAAAATCTGTGTAGGCCTTTTCTTTTCCAAATTCATCAAAAACGTAAAATGATATTTCTCTAAAACTTGCTTTATAAAAGTTGTCTATACTGTAATTTTTAATTTCGTAGACTAAACTGACAGTTGCTAATGATCTTATTTTTTTAAATGTTGCAAGCGCAGAGCTTAGTGTTGTAGGTAAGGCTCAATCATAAGTGATTCATCGAATCAATGTGACATAACTCCTCAATTTAATTTTACTAATTGGTGTAAATAAAAGTTTTATGAATGTAAACGTAATATATTTAAATATAACAGTATTCATACACATAGTACATAAACTTTTATTGTGTTAAATATGAAATCAACAATAAAATAAATGCGATCGATAAAATGAAGTCTGACATAAATGAGTAGAAACTAAACAAGGGCCGTTAGTTTCTAAACAATTTTTATTTTGCCCGAGAAATAGTTTTATTTTCGATCTACTTTGATTTTTAACTTTCGATCACTCAGGATAGTCAGGATACGACACTTTTTTTATGTAACGATAAAGTGACAATCCCCAAATGTCAGTTTAGTCTACGAAATTAAAAATCACAGTATAGTTAAACTCTCATGATGTTCAGCCTTTCCTTAGGTTAGATGAAAACTTAGTTTTTAATTAAAAGAGACAGGAGGTTTTTTAATTAAAACAGAGTCCTTGAGGACGACAGTAAAGTTTAGAATGCCTTCCACATACTTTGTATTGTTTAGTGACATTGCGTTACACAAGTTTTTCTATACCTATTTATCTTTAAGAACAAAATAACTTGTTATATTGTAACGGAAATTTTATTTCTTTTAGCTAGCGATTTTGAGCTCGTTAAGGATTTTTAGTTGAATTGCTTAATCACTACATAAATATTATAAAATAAAGTCCCCCGCCACGTCTGTACGCGATAAACTCAAAAACTTCTGAACAAATTTTCATGCGGTTTTCACCAATATAAAGATTGAGAAATAAGGCAGGTTTTTGTGTATAATTAGTTACGGGTGAAGCCGGGGCAGGTCGCTAGTTTAAAATAAAAATACTTTTTCTTTTCTTTTATTAGATAGCTTTTATCTAAATCTTTATCAAACTCACTGAAGTTGAAATAAGATTATGAGCCTTTTAGTATCCTAGACATCTGAGGTTCTATCCTTTTTTCTCTTTCTAAGGAGACAAAGCTCTAAGCAGAAACGTTTAGTGCATTAGCACCGCTAAAAGCTAGACTTAACGGTCGAAAGAAAACGATCACATGGATACCTAATTATCGCGGCTATGTTTTATTACATTGCTGAATAAGTGAAAATATCATCATTTCCTCTACTATAAAGAGTAAATTGTTCGATCTAATTAAACTGACTGTCAGACTCCCATTTCGACTCCTAATTAAATAAGAAATATTTTTTTTTGATTCTTCCTTTTGCTATGTAAGTGGACAAGCAATGTGCTTTAATATACCGATAGATATATAGCCAAAATTGTACCACTAGGTTTTCTTTTTACCATTTTGGAGCGGAACTCTAAAATGCTGTAGATGTCTGTTATAAGAAGAAAATGAATGGAACTTTATAACTTCGTATTAATCAACATTTTTTACTGTTGACGTTTGAATGAGACGGTACAAAGTACGTACAGTACATAGATTTTCTTAAGGCGCCGATTCCCTTGAGTAGCTGATTTTAAAATGAGAATCACGTCTAAATGGCTGGTCGTAATTTTTTCGAAAAAAAATATATGTTATATTAGACCGTTTTCTTAATAATTTGATCTAAGCAAATTTTGAGTTTTATTCGTATAACATAGTGTAATTAATTTGTAAAGTTATGTCTAAAACGGACCAAAACCGCTGGGCGTATTTTAATAAAATCGACACCATCTCAAAGACAATTTAATTATCTACCTTTTGATCTGAGGCTTTTTTTTTGTAAAGTCATAGAATAAATAAGGAAAGTACAAAAGACTACTAAATTTTGGATCGCGCGGGTGTAAAACGAAAAATATTAAATTGTCTTTGAGATGGTGTCGATTTCATTAAAATACGCCCAGCGGTTTTAGTGTGATTGTCGTGTTTTTGTCCGTTTTAGACATAACTTTACAAATTAATTACACTATGTTATACGAATAAAACTCAAAATTTTCTTAGATCAAATTATTAAGAAAACGGTGTAACATAACATATATTTTTTCCAAAAAATTATGACCAGCCATTTAGACGTGAGTCTCATTTTAAAATCAGCTACTCAAGGGAATCGGCGCCTATTCGTCAGTCGTCGGATTTCTATCAATTGCCATTTGCACTTGGTGCAGACCGGACGCTCTCAATCAACTTGGAGGTGTATAGAGCTGTTAATACTTTTAACATAATCTAATTTATTTTATAAAATCGGAGGAAAGCTGCTATTTTTACAGCTCCATATATTTCACACGGAAATCAAAACAAAACAACAATTAAGTTCTTAGTTCTGAATTCAAATTAATAATTTGAATTCAGAACTAAGAACTTAATTGTTGTTGTGTACACGATAAATCTGATAATTGATGGACATGGAAATTAGGATTCGTTTGTATTCGGAAATGCGATGATTGCCGAGCGACATTAAGTCGTAGTTGTACCGTACCTACG
This sequence comes from Anorthoa munda, assembly GCA_945859665.1. Classification (NCBI taxonomy): domain Eukaryota; kingdom Metazoa; phylum Arthropoda; class Insecta; order Lepidoptera; family Noctuidae; genus Anorthoa; species Anorthoa munda. The sequence goes on along the minus strand of OX243902.1, from coordinate 14,380,203 downwards.
TTGTTGTTTCCATTGTAGTACCTAACCTTAGTAACGTTCTGAAATGGCATAAAAATAGTTGTAGCTACAAAGCACCTGGGAGCAAGGGGGAGCACTCCTGGCCGCAAAAAGCGCCACCTGGTGCTCATTACTAATTAAGCGGTCTCCTGGGTCTTGTTGTTGCAAGCGCAGCTTTCAGACATTGTGGCGAGAGTGTCATTAATAAACAGAGCGACCTGTTAGGAGACAGCTTACACCTGGGAAGCAATGCAGTTGTATAAAAATGGCTTGAATATAAATCGCGACAAGACATTCGGGGCTTAAAGAGTAGGTAAACATGTTTGTTCGTTAATTTTAAATGGTTCAAAAAATACCGTATCAATTCCAGATTAGCTGATCCGACAACCGTCCAAAATCCTGAGTTCTTACAAAAATTTCATCATTCAGATTTGCCGGGCGCCTTTTCCATTCCGTTTGGAAATCAACGGTATTTAAGGCGCAGATGCCCCTAAATAGCTGATTTTTAAATGAGAATCACGGCTAAACGGCTGGCCGTAATTTTTTGGAAAAATATAGACCATTTTCTTAATAAATTGATCTAAGAAAATTTTGAGTTTAATTCGTATAACATAGTGTAATTAATTTGCTAAGTTATGTCTAAAACGGACAAAAACACAACAATCGCACCAAAACCGCTGGGCGTTTTTTAATAAAATCGACACCATCCCAAAGACAATTTAATTATTTACATTTTGATCCGAGGCTTTTTTTTAAGTCATTGAATAATAAGGAAAGTACAAAAAACTACTCAATTATGGGTCGCGCGGGTGTGAAACGAGTGCGCGTTTTGTTCCCTCAAGGTCGTTGGTGACAGTCATCGTCTTAATTATCATCATCATCATTTCAGCCGAAAGACGTCCACTGCTGGACATAGGCCTCCCCCAGGCGCCGCCACATTGACCGATCCCGCGCGTCTCGCATCTAGCGCATTCCCGTAACTTTAACCAGATCATCGGAAACCTTTCCAAAATTTGGTCCATTAAAACCTGTCTCCTGCAATGTCTCTTGGTCTGTCCACCATACCATATAAGATATTCTTTTTGTTACAGCTGCTACTCAATCCCAGCGAACAACATGTCGGGTGGGTCCCACGTCTCTCGTGCGACCTTCGGGGGCGCAGACTCCGAGATATCCGGCGGCAGTGCTCCGCCCTTGCCGAGCCCGGCATCCGCGGGGGCTGCGCTGGTGTCCCCGGAGACGCTGAGCCGGCACAGTAGCCCTCCGCCCCTACCACCGCACCCGTCGTCTCATCAGCAACCAGCACCATCATGTTCCTCACATCGAGTGCATCTGGAGTCACCTTTGAGGTACCTATTCTTTGTTTTTGGACGTCATATTTCCCCTTAGGCATCAGGTAACTATGCTTGCACTTCTCAAAGGTATAGTTTAAATCGGAAATACAAACAATAAAAGTAAAAAGCCGGCCAAGTGTGAGTCTGACTCACGCACAGAGGGTTCCGTATAAACAGCTACATTCACCAAAATAAATAGGTCACATTACTAACGTTCATAAACAATGAAAGCATTGCAGCACATTGCTCTAATGAAATAATAATAATAATAACTAACTTTGCCGTTCGAAAACAGTTGTCTCCATAGATTTAGAATTTTTTTGCTAATACTATATCTATGGTTGTCTCCATACATCATTATACAAAAAAAAAATATGTCGGATGGACAGACGGACATGGCGAAACTATAAGGGTTTCTTGTTTTTTTTTTATTGTAATTCACAAAACTGATGTACAATCATACTAGCAAGAAAAAAAGTCTAACAGAAAAAGTCTGATTGACATCTACTAGATGTGAATCTTACATGCACATATTCACTAGTAAAACACTTAAAAATTAAGGAAATGTATAAAAAAGTAATACCAAACCAATACCAAATAAAAATATTATAAAACAATAAAAATTAAATTAAAATTAAAACGAATCACAAATAAAATCAAGTTAAAATTAAGTTAGGTATTTACAATACAGTTATATATATATTAGTTATATTAATTTACAATGTAGTCAACAAATTATATATATTTATATAGTTTGTTGACTACGGAACCATAAAAAGGGACGTAAGCCGGTTAAAAACAAAAGAGCGTGTTGCTTCGATGAGTGAATCCAGCAAAGTACGCTACTATTTTCTACTCATTAGTAAACTATACGCAAATACTTTACAACCCTTTACCGAGAAAATCACGTTGGCAGATTCGTTGGACGCAGATGCCGCTCTGATACAAGTTATTAAATTAATTAGTTTTTCGCCGAGTAATTTCATAAACGTTTCATGTAATATGATTTTATGTTCTACAGCCTGTAAGTAGAGCAAGAAATAACGCTTTTTACCCGACTGCCGAAGGAGGGTAATGTGTTCATCAGTCTATGTATGTATATATGTATGTATGTATGTATATATGTATGTATGTATGTATGTATGTATGTATGTATGTATGTATGTTTGTTCCTATGTGGCGTTCCAGAGACCAAACGCGTTGACCGATTTTGATGATTCATACGTCAATCGATTCGTCTTAACCTTGCGAGTGTCATAGGCTACATTAAAATTGGAAAATAGAAAAATGGAGGCTTTTGGGCGCCATATTGTGGGGGGCCAATTTTATTTTTTCTTCCAAACCCATTGTGTGGGGTATCAAAATAAAGGGTTTCAAGAGGTGATTTCAAAAATATATAACACTTATATATTTAAATGTACCTAATTCGAAAAAAATGTTAACTAAAAAGTTATAAATAAAAAAGTTAATTAAAAAAATCAAAATACCCGACTGCTTAAAAAGCGGACTAAAAAGACGTAAACAAGAAGAAAATCATGCTGTGCAGTCGGAGGATACATATTCGCGAGCTGGCTGACCAAAACCAGATGTATCCTCCGACTGCACAGCATGATTTTCTTCTTGTTTACGTCTTTTTAGTCCGCTTTTTAAGCACTGAGAAAAACGGGCTACTTAAAATTGGCAAATTTGTAATGTACCGGCTGCCAGATACGTATAATGTGCTTTTCACATGAAAATTATAAGAGCCATACTTATAATGAAACGACACCATGTTAAGTAAGTATGCGGCATAATGCTCTGTAAAGACAATGTAAACAAGTTACTTGTAATGAGGCCGCATCATGAAATTACTGTGCCCGCATTATTAACGTTTACGTATGCGGTTTAATGATGCCGCATATGTATTAACAGAGCAGCATACGTAATTTACTTACCCGGAACCAGGAAAAATGTATGCGCTATACGAACGAAGTTATACAGCCGCATTATTTCAGTATCCAGGCTCTTTACAACAGTAACTGGTTCCCAAATCATTGTACTGACTCCGACTCATTAAGTAATGGTCCCGGTTACGTACATAATGTACGAGCATGCGTCGGGGATATGCCGATACATTTTACGCACACTGGATAATTAATAATGTCTCCGCCTACATAATCATTTACGTATCCTGGCTCATTTTACGAACTCCGTTTACTTACTGACTGTGTTCGGTGCGTATAATCTTTACGACGTCAGCCGCATCATGAAATTACTGTGCCGCACTCTTAACACTTACGTATGCGGTTTAATGATTCCGCACAGAGCAGCATACGTAATTTACTTAACCCGTAACATAAAATATGTATGCGCTATACGTACGACGTTATACAGCCGCCTTATTTCAGTATCCAGGCTCTTTAAAACAGTAACTGCTTGCCAAATCATTGTACTGAATCCGTCTCACTAGGTAATGGTCCCGGTTACGTACTCATAATGTACAAGCAGAGTAGGGGATATGCCAATACATTTTACGCACACTGGATAATTAATAATGTCTCCACCTACATAATCATTTACGTATCCTGGCTCATTTTACGAACTCCGTTTACTTACTGACTGTGTTCGGTGCGTATAATCTTTATGACGTCAGCCGCATCATGAAATTACTGTGGCGCACTCTTAACATTTACGTATGCGGTTCATTGATTCCGCACAGAGCAGCATACGTAATTTACTTAACCCGTAACATAAAATATGTATGCGCTATACGTACGACGTTATACAGCCGCCTTATTTCAGTATCCAGGCTCTTTAAAACAGTAACTGGTTGCCAAATCATTGTACTGAATCCGTCTCATAGGTAATGGTCCCGGTTACGTACTCATAATGTACAAGCAGAGTAGGGGATATGCCGATACATTTTACGCACACTGGATAATTAATAATGTCTCCGCCTACATCATCAGTTATTACGTATCCTGGCTCATTTTACGAACTCCGTTTACTTACTGACTGTGTTCGGTGCGTATAATCTTTATGACGTCAGCCGCATCATGAAATTACTGTGGCGCACTCTTAACATTTACGTATGCGGTTCATTGATTCCGCACAGAGCAGCATACGTAATTTACTTAACCCGTAACATGAGATATGTATGCGCTATACGTACGACGTTATACAGCCGCCTTATTTCAGTATCCAGGCTCTTTAAAACAGTAACTGGTTGCCAAATCATTGTACTGAATCCGTCTCATAGGTAATGGTCCCGGTTACGTACTCATAATGTACAAGCAGAGTAGGGGATATGCCGATACATTATACGCACACTAATAATGTCTCCGCCTACATCATCAGTTATTACGTATCCTGGCTCATTTTACGAACTCGGTTTACTTACTGACTGTGTTCGGTGCGTATAATCTTTATGACGTCAGCCGCATCATGAAATTACTGTGGCGCACTCTTAACATTTACGTACGCGGTTCATTGATTCCGCACAGAGCAGCATACGTAATTTACTTAACCCGTAGCATGAAATATGTATGCGCTATACGTACGACGTTATACAGCCGCCTTATTTCAGTATCCAGGCTCTTTAAAACAGTAACTGGTTGCCAAATCATTGTACTGAATCCGTCTCATTAAGTAATGCCGCAGCAAGACATGTTTGGTTCAATCCAACATAAAAAATCATTTATTTCACATTTCAGATTATTTTTTGCGTTTGGTTATCAAGTAGCTAAAAGACAGTGCTCCAGGGCCAATAATTTAATCATGTTATTTTGACATAACGTAAACAAAATAATATAAAAAAACATCGAATGATTTATTAAAAAACAATCTTAGAGTTTACATAAATTCAGAAACTTGGTTAAGCCTTTCTTAATGGTAACAACAGACGGTCACATACTTGATATTTATGGCTCCTATGCGGCAACTGTGTCAGATTCTGATATAATGTTACAATTATTCCATTGTTAACATCTCTAAATTATAATGTTTGTAAACCTGAATCCCTGCAATCTGGTGAGACACAGTTGCCTACATTAAGAGCAAATAAGTCGAGACGTGTAACAATGTGTAGTTGGGTAGTGGAGGTTGTAAATTGTATTGTATTTAAGAGAGGTTATAAACTAATAAGAAATGATTTCAGCAACAATGCCGCTACCCATCTAATAACTGATTTTCGAATAGCAGGGGCCATGATAAATGCTTTCCATGTACCCATTACAGATAGACCAGATGCCTCTTGAGCGTGCCTTGCAAAAATTAAATGAACCTAAACTCCATTTGCGATAACATTAGACATTTAAATAAGGCCATTTTACAGCCCGTTTAACTGAATTTGACTTCTATTGCCTTGGTGATACGACAAATGGTAGCTGTAGTAAAAAGTAGGTTTTGGTGACATTTTTTATGCTTTTTTTGTCATCCTTATGTTTACGTGATGGAACTCAAAACCGGTTGAACGGACTGTAAAATGATTTGTAAACAAACAATCAATTATAATATAAAAATGAATAGCAAGATCGTCGGCGGAGGATTGAACGTAAGTAAAGGCTCTGCTGGCTGCCCAGTCCTTCGCCACTCAGACGATGCGGGAGCGCCGCTGGGTTGTTTAGTGGGTATAACGGCTCTGACCAGGGAGTCCCACATACCCCTCCCTCCCCCGAGGGAGGGCCATGCGTAACGCATTTTTTCCAGCGAAATAAAAAAAAAAAAGGTTGGGTTGGTAGCCATTAGACGGGAGCGCAGCCGCGAGCTCAGCTAGTTGAAAATAAAATTAATGGAAGAAGCATCATCTTTTATTAGCATTCTAACGAGTAAACTTTTGGTTTTCATAAGTTCGGCTCTTTGTGACCCCTCCCCCTCAAATCGTAGGCTGGGACCGCCCCTGTGTATGGCTCACATCAGTTCTACTTTTCTTCCAAAATATTAGATAATTAATTGTTCAACCAACTAGCACAGGGCGCAGAAAAGGCTATTTACGGCACTGCAGGCACTTTTAGTCGTTTTATTTTCCTGAACAACCCCCCCCCCTCCCCCCCGAATCTAAAACCTGGCTACGCCCGTGGTATGGACCACCGTGGCCTGATGTGTCTGGAATGATCAGAATGAATATTTTTTTGTTTTATCTCATGAGTTTTAAATAGCTCGAAGTTAAACAATAAAATAATTTATTATTTTTCTTTTATTGACAAAATCATAAATAACGATATCTTTAAAAGTTCGTTTCTGAGACGAATGTTTATGTAAAAAAAAGACTTTTCATTTTGCCTTTGATTACAAAATATTTTAATCAATAACATAAGATCAGGCTGCATGGGCTATCCCCCTTTGCCTTCCCGCAAGGGTAAGAAAAAAAAAAGAAGCATCGCGAAGCTCACGAAACGTGACCAAATATGGTAATGTGTTGCATCAGCCCCGCCCGCCCCGCGGGCGCGGCTTGGGTTAATTACTTAATTCGCCCGCGTACGTAAGTCAGTCGTTAGTCTGATCCTGCAGTCTTCTGAAGTTGGAGTGTTTTTGTGCTAAAACGCGTTGGAGCGTAGCCATCATGGAATTTATGGAAGAGATATTAAACGCCGGTTTAGATGAAATAATACCATTCCTTGAAGGTATGTAAGCCAGTTTCTCGATTTTATTTAGTCAAGATTTCTTTTTCTCTGGTGTGGCATGTTTGAACTTGTTTGCTAGCTTTTTCACCCACAAACAACAGACAGACGTATTTTTGACAAGTAGGTAGGTACTTCTATTGTTTTAGTTTTGATAAGTTTTGTTTTTATTGATTATTGATAATTCTCCTACTAAATTTTCAAATGTGAACCGATTCTGTTGAAATTAACCAAACATGATGTATGATGACACCACAACTCACGGATCTGATAATGGCGTCTCCATCATTAGATTTTATTTTTTGCGTTTTTGTTACTTTTTCGTCGGTTCAATTTTTTGTTAAAAAGGTTTTTTTTTTGTTGAAAACCAGGAGACCGCCCCGAACCTGACTGAACATGTATGCAATTACAAGTAGTACCTACCTACATAACAAGTTTTGTACATGTTTGTATTTGTATTTTTCAGACAATCATATAACAACGCTTGAAACTGCCATTCTGTTAAACGATGGAGATTTGAAAGAACTGATTCCAAAGATTGGCCCCAGAATAAAATTTAAAAATTGGCTTCAACAAAATCAAAAAACGACCGGTGTCAATGTACGTACCTAAACTGTTTACTTGTATTTTAGCAAATAAAAATGTTTTCTTTGTTTTTTTCTCTTGGACCGATGCCATGCCGCATACTTTTGTAATGCATTGTAATAAAGCTTTTAAATTATTTTTCTAGAATCTTGAAATTAAGAATGCTGAGCTAAACGACTCAACTCAAAACGCTATACGGGACACTGATGTCAGTGATAATGCAAAAATCTCTACAGATTGTACTATTGCAGATAATAACACTGTGAGTTACTCATTATACTAACATTAATTCGTTAACCTGCTAAGTCCATTTTTGCATAGTTTACAGTAATTGTAATACAATACTGACAGGCGGCCCTACCCTTTTTTGGTGCTCACTTAATTTTTCATTTTGTAGCTTAATTTGGTAGGTACTTTATGTTTGTGATATGGACCAAAAGCATTGTTTACACAAGGCCATCGCTGGCTGCCAGTCTCACTGGCTTGAAAAATAGACGGGCGCTCTATTCTCGCCAGCGTTGTGGCTTGGCTTGAAAAACCGGCCAAGTGCGAGTCGGACTCGTGCATGAAGGGTTCCGCACCATCGTAGACAATCGTAGTAGGCGATCCTTTTTTTTTTTTAATTTATTGGTTGTTGTTATGGCTTTCTTATAGGTTTTCCTGTAATCTATTAGGCAAAGAACTATTTATTCAATTTTTTTGAAAAGTTTAGGCCTTGTACAGTATGATCAATTTCAACTCGATCGGTCCAGTAGTTTCAGAGTAAATGGCTGTGACAGACGGACAGACAGACTGACACTCGAGTGATCCTATAAGGGTTTCCGTTTTTCCTTTTGAGGTACGGTACCATAAAAACTGTTTAGACAAGGCCAATACCAAGCCATCGCTGTGACTGGCAGCCAGCGATGGCCTTATGTAAACCTTGCTTTTTTTTTCGTGGTAAAATCATCGAATGAGTCCTCCCATCCAGGGCAGGGCGGGAAGGATTGTCAGACTGGTACTTACTAAAATCCACGGTGTCCTTCGATGGCCCTTTACGTTCCGAGGTCACGGTGATAAGTCCCGCGACCAGTGTAAACCTTGCTTAAGATATGATTAAGATATGACCGGGTGTAATAATTCTAAGATTACGTTTTTTTTGTTTCAGGTATTGAAACTATTAAATGTAATGTTATTTTCTTTAGTAGAATTTATGAGTATTTAGAAGGCACTAGTCAAAGTTAGTGTGCTAGTAGATACGTAGTTTAGGTATATTGTTTAACCAGCAAAAATGTTATTAAAACCCGTATTATTACAACTCCCAAGAGCCCCGAAGGCTATACTCCAACTGGACCATTTACTCATTCATTTATCAATTTGTTCAACAACTTATTGTGTTTGTGTTTTACATACAGGAAAGTTTAGACGGCAGAGCAATACTCAAAGAGGGAAAAGGAGGCTTACTCACGGAGGGTTCCCGAAGGAAATTGAGCCAGCTGCTAATACACCACCAACTTGAAAACAATTGTGCAAAGAAAATTTCCAGTGAAGAATTTTACAAACTAGCTACCGAAATTGTGGAAGTATTCCACAAGGAACGCGTTGTGGTGTATTATTCTGCATATTTATCAGCTACAAATAAAGTAGCTAAAAAAAATGCTAGTGGAAAGCTCTACGAGAGCTATAAAGCTCGAAGAAGAAAGTTGCGAGAAAGTGGACAGTTGCCGGGAACTAGCCGTTCATCCTCGAAGTCGTCCAGATCATCGCTCAGATCCACGCCAACTATCACAGATGATGACATTTATAGCCTGGAATTTCTGGAAAGTGGTAAGCAAATAATCGCTAGTCACCTTTTTCGTGATTTAAATGTACCACGGGCGACTGTACTATGGTGCCCTTCCTCTTGTTGACTCAACCCACCATACACATATAAATTACAGGTGTTGTCTATGAAGAAACATTACTATGGCTGAAAAACAATGTTGATCCATGGAAATCTGTTGAAGAAAAGTGGGCAGAAACTGCAGATCACCGCCTAAATCGCATCCAATGTGGAAAAGGTGATATAGCGGATTACTTCAAGGATTTCCCAGCCTTAAAACAATCGCAAGGCTATACCTTGGTAAGCATATACCGCAGCCGCTTATTTTTTACATAATCCTTGTGGTTTTTCTATAAAAAACCACAAGGATTATGTAAAAAAAAAGACTTGTAGAATACTTGTCAAAACTGTCTCAAACATTACTTCGTTCAACAGCGTAGCCAACAAGTATTTTTACAAGTATAAAACACATTTGCGTTTACACTGAAGTCTGTGACATGTATTAACTCGTCTGATACATTGACAGCGTTCTCACCTACAAAATACAAACGTGGTTTAGACAATTATTGTTTATTTTATTGCAATTTCTGTACATAAGATCATAAACATGTAGGCAGGGACTGAATACCGATAAAATTTTGATATCGATATCGAATTATCGATATAAATACTGATATTTCGGTATCTCTTTATCGATATTGGTACCGATATTTTTATTCAGTATATTAATATATATACTTTAATGTGCCTTTATCAGTATCGATACCGATACTAAAATACCGATAAACTACCAATAAGTACCTTTATCCGCGGCCGCGTCATCTTTGCGATTCACGCCATCCGTCTCCCGGTACGTCTAGGTACGGTCGTGCGTCTGATACCTAGGTGAATTTTGGTTTCTAGTGATTGGTGCGTCAAGATGGCTGGATTGCCTGGTTTGTATTTTTTACCTATAAATTTTGTTGTTTTCGTTTGTTTGTTTCTTAATGCCTAACGCATTAAGTCCGCCTCTGTACGTTTGTGTGCATGAAGTATTAAATAAATAAATATACCGGCAAGGCATGTACGCACGAACGAATAAAACATGTTCACACACAAACATCGAATACAAAACATTTAGGTCGAATAGGTATTGAAATTTTGTATGTGCTTCACATATTTTTTTCGATGATAAACATGATTAGTTTGATAGTCTGTAGCATGCCCTTAAGTATGTATAAACCCTTTCCGTTACATCCTGCTATATTACTAATGGTTAATTAATAACGACGCAGCACAGGATCAAACGAAGGCAAATTACGTATTATTTCCGCGGTTTTTTTAGTAAAGGATACGATCAAATGACTCCTGCCGCTCTGTTCGATACGGTACGCACATGCGAACAAAGTGTTCGATGTTTGTGTTCACCATGTCCTTGTTCGTCCGTTTGTACACACCGCCTTTACCGGGTGTGTCTAAAGTCTAGTCTGCGAATATTATAAGTAGGTACTTACCTTTATACGTGAATAAGGAACATAATATGTACCTTAATTACGTATAAAGGTAGATAAGTAAGTAGCAGTAATGTAAAGTAATTTACCTCATCTTAATCGAGTAAAATCACTTCGTTTTAGTTTGGTTAAGTTTTTTGTTTCGCACTCAACGTGCGCGTCGACGATGAGTACAATCTATGGGAAGAACCGCGCGTGAGTTCAGCACTATTAAAAATTGACATGGCGTCGACCGCCAATGCCGATAATCAGCATGAGATAAACACCAGCCTCGTCACAGTCATCACCCATGATCACCATGAGTGGGTAGAGCTAAAATTATTTGTACTTACGATTCGTTGTCATAATATGGACAGTTCAGGAGTCTCGGGATTTGAAATACCTATATAAATTGTTAAATAAGTTAGAAATTACTTAGTAAAAAGCTATTCTCGTTCTAAGGAATTATGAACGAACACATATCCCTCCACCCACCCCGGCGGGTAAGTATAAGACGGACTCGGTTCAGGTTAATGAAATTAAAAACTGATGTTAGTTTTACAACGAATAATACATTTTTGATTTATTTTTTAAAGCCCGTAGTTACAGTTAGAATCCTGGGGAATGTCCATATTACAATCAACGTTTGCGGTTGAATGGTTTGGTAGAAAAAAAAAAAAAAAAAAAAAAAACAAAGTAGTAGGTACCTACTCCGATCACTGCTCATCACCGACGCGTGGCTCACCGTAGCTATCATGAAACCAACTTTTTAGCATGATGTAGGCATCATGCTAAAAAGTTATTGTATATTTGCTAAGATAATTTTAATTTCTAGGAAAGAAGTTACCTAGCATTACTATCGATGAATCTGATGAGTCTGACGATGAAACGCAATACTGTAGTCTGACACCACAAGTGGTTACTTACGAAGATGTTGAAGTTCAAACGACCATAGACACTACAAAAATCATTTATAATGATCAATGTCCCTTCGACACCCGAAACACAAACTTCGCAAGGCTAGTAGCTTTTGAACTACAGCGTATGCCAGAAGAAGGGCGTAATTACATTCCAACAATGTTAAATATCATCAGATTATTAAGAGGCGCGCCCTCACTATCAGAAATTATGAAATTTGTTCCCAAAAGTACTGACGATTCCGAAAGTGATGAAGATTTATTACCAAATCATCCAGTGTTACCACCAAACGTGCGATCGAATAAGGCTGGTTTGTATTTAACTATACTTATTTATCTGTTTAAGACTATTAAATAATTAGCTGTTGCCAGTGACTTCGTCTGCGTATATTGTGTATTTATTATAACCTACATAATTTTGTTCTTCTTCAAAACACAATCTATCTCTTTACCAAGTTTCATCAAGGTCCGTTCAGCGTAACAAATTAAAAATCTAACTCACATTTATATTATATCTAAAGGATTGATACTCATTGTTTTACAGGAAAGAAGAGAGCTATTCATGAATTGGATGACGATGAAACTCAATGCGTTGAAGATGAAAGTCAATACGATATTAAGTCACCTTCACCACCATCATCACCGTCTATCATATCCGGAAGACAGGAACGTATTTATACAAAAAAAAACATTAGATGCACATACAATAAAAGTTATGATTTATTTACACAAGAAAAGTCAATTCAAGCTACTGAAGCCGAAATAATTGACGCTATGGTATATAGACAATATAAAAATAATAAAATTTCATATACGACTGATGCTTTACCTAAACTAGACTTTCAAAATGAAAACTCTTTAGATAAACGAAACGAAGATGTTGCAAGGCTTGTAGCATTCGAATTGGAACGTATGTCTGAAGAAAGTCGTTCCAATGCATATCCACAAATACTGAACTTCATCAGGCTTGTAAGAGGCGACACCCTCAACAGTCATTCAAATCCAGTTGTGATATATACTCCGACTACAAGTAATTTTAGAAGAGCTGACGATTCGACTAACCCGGAAATCCCATTAAATACGTATTTGGAGTAGGTGGAATAATTTAGTTGATAAACTGTTAATGAAAAAACTGATTTGAAAAGTAAATATTTAATAATAATGTTAACAATCGTTTGTAACACAACAACTTTGGCAATAATCATCATTAAATTTAGACAAAGACACTAACAATCAGTCGTAAGAAAAAAAAATGTAAATCGGATTATTGAGATCACTTTTCTATTAAATCAGTAGTGTATCAGTAAAAGTAAGTTATTTCAATTTTTTTTATATAATTTGTTGTTCCTAATAAAAATAATATCTTCAATCAAATTGCGATTTAAATTGAAACGATACCTTGATACCACAAATTTCAAACTGGAGAATAGTCTTTCCACACTGACTTGTGTAGCTGGACTAGCAAGAACGACACAAGCTAGTTTATAGAGCGCAGGATATTTAATTTTATTCATTTCCCAGTATTTTAAAATCTCTTCAGTGGACTTTAGTAGAGGCTCATTCAAAAACGCCATTAATTCTTCATTTATGTTTCTAAATGTACGAGGTCGCATCTCCGTACTATCGGTGTCTCGTCTTAAAAGAGTTCGTACATCACTTTGAGCCTCGACATATTTAACACTAAGAAAATCTTCTAACTCAACTCTTGCGCTATCTGTGTCGGTTTGGGCCAAAGATGTCAAATTCGTTGAAGAAGACTGGGGCTCATTTTCTTTATCGCTGTTTAGATTTTGTAAATGATGATGTAATTCTAATAATTTTATTTTTGCTGTATCTCGCTGATCATCAGAGAGCATTGCATTTACTCTCCCGTCGAGAAAAACGGCACAAAGAAAAGCGTCGTTGTTAAATAACGTGTGTTCTCTCTTGTCCATAGAATTAATCAGCAATGTGCTCAGAGCTGTGTTAATATTTTTTAATTTTATTTTACACAACAGCCACTGCAAATAAAAGTCACCTATTGTGAGCTGTTCATGTTGTAAAATTTTTGAAAGTTCTTTAGCAGGCAAGAGGGAATTAACATAATCTTGTAGTATATTCCAAGTCGTTTCCGGTAAGGTTAAAATTGAATCATGAGCATTGTCGCAAATATCTTTTAGTGATATTAATCTCTGAATCATATCAACCGTTGAGTTCCATCTAGTAGGACAATCTAGGATAGATTGATTCTTTCCTGCTCTGGCTATTTCAGCAGCACATCTTTGGGTACGCAACTGTTTAGCAACTTTTCTTGCGTCATTAATGAATTGTTTGATTTCAGTACTATTGCAAACTTCTAGAACACACAACTGTAATGTATGTGCTGCGCATCTTATTATAGCTATATTCCTTTGCTGAGTCGTGTTTTCATGAAACTGCATTGACAGTGACGAAGTAATTGTTTCAGTGTAGTGGTTTTGTCTATCAATATCAAATTCAGTATCAGCGTCATAATCAAAGTCTGAATCTGAATCCATTGAGATATTTTCAGTATCTTCCAAATTATTCGCACTTTGTTCCTCCATCTCGATATCATTTTGATCGCTCACGTTTTCCATGCTATAATTTCCATCTTCAATAGACGTCCTCTGATTTGGAACATTTCTTCTTTCATTTAGTAGCCTACCCATCTTGAGCATATTTGCTCCATTATCTGTTGTGAAACTATAGATGTTGTCTAGACCAATCCTGAACCTTTGCAGAACAAACAAAACTTGTTCTTTCAGGTGTTCTGAAGTATGTCTTTCCAATAACTCTATCATTGCTAAATTTTGTAGTACAATAGTCCCTTCTTCTAAATATTGGGCGTTTATTCCCATGAAACTTCTGAGTGAAAGTGATGCTACATCTACTTTTATGCAAATCATTTTGGCCTGCAGGTCTTTAGCCATATCAATACGTAAATTTCCAGCGGTTTCAATTATATTGTTTCTAATTTTTCGAGAACACACTTTTGCACCGCAGTCAGGTATCAAAGATAGTATATTTTGGAATGCTTCGTCGTTAAGGAGAGCTAAAGGACGGCCATGAACAGTTACAAGATCAGTGCATTGTTTGGTAACTATTTCCGCATTGATTGTCGTTTTAGTGTTATCCTTTTGTGTCATATTGAGTGATATAACTTCTTCATATTCTGATTTATGAATTTTAAGATGTTTCATGAGATTGGAGCTGTTAATACTCTGAAACAAAAGAAAAAAACTTGTGTCAAATCATATTACTTTTCGGTTTCCGACGTCAAACTTCGAATCCTCAGACCCTAAATTTCGACATAATTTGTCCGGTCGTCCGTACTCAGCCATTTTAGTCACAGCCTCTTAGTATTAGTTTATTTTATTTGGAGTGTAAATATTAAGATAACGTATCCCAAGTAGGTGCCTATTTACGTTGTCTTAATTCACTCTACATTATAAACTTATTTTTTTTAAATAATTTACATGCATGTAAGTAAGTAATAATCTATTTATTTCATATACCTAATATTTTATCCTAGTATATTTTATTTAGCTAATAAATCTGATAAACCTTCAAAATAGTAAGCGATAATAGGATTTATTACATCAACATTCTAGTTATAATAAATACTAGCACTTTGCACGCGATTTCTTCAAAAATTGTGATATTATATAGCCTATGTTACTCGGTAAAGTAGATTTCTAATGGTGAAAGATTTAAAAAATCGGCCGAGTACTTTTTGAGTTAAATCGTAACAAGCAAACAATCAAATTTTTCCACTTTATATTATAAAAATATTAATAATATAGTTAGAGTAGGTAGTTTAAGTATGTAAAATACCTGGGTGACCGAGCAAATATTAACAGACAACGAATTTTCCAAAGATCTATCCATATACTTGATAGCAGTATTTTGAAAATAACAATAAGTCTCTTTAGGCGTGCGTTAACAGTGCGCGCGGCCGGTCTTTTCTTTCATTAGTCTGTTCAAGGTCGCGGGGCGCGGCTATAAAACGCTTCTATTTTACGAGTTCAAGCAAAAATGAAATTACAGGTGGCGGAAGTGTCCGCGGTAGTACCCATATACGGCCGAATACAAAGCAAAATAAGCATTGTCATCAAAATTCAATAAACAATTAAGTAGGTATGGTTTAGTTTGTCGACTCCAACGATCGCGGCTATTTAAAACAATTTACTGAATTGAGTTGATGTATGGTCAATTGACCATAACTTATGGACTAATGGTGCTCGTAACTGGAGCCAGTAAAGGCGCGGGTTATTTTCGGGAGCAGTAGGTATACATGCACAAGTTATTCGCTCGTCTTTGTACACGGTGCAAGTTGGAGCAAGCAAGGCGCGGGCTACTTGAGTCTCTCTTCACAAAACAAAATTGAACAAAACAACAATTACACTTGCGCGGGTAGCTCGTGTACAGGCTCGAGTCGCTGGATCCGCTCACCACCTTTTTACGGAGCAAATAACCCTGCGCAAGTATGTACCTAAACATGCAAGCTATACCGTGTACCTACAAACAATATTACTCACGGATATTACTGGACAATTTCTCAGTGCCGCTCAGCTGGTTTAGTAGTATACCTACACTTAAGTCACACACACGTCACTTTATCTATTACCTACCAATAGTTAGATAGTTTTCTGCTTGTAACTGTAACAAAAACTTACAGAATGTAATTAATAAAGTAAATAACTTACATTTAAATCCTTGTTGCACACCAGGCATTTCGATTTCAATATGGTTTTGTCTACATTAAAGTGCCTATAAACATTATTTTGCTTTTTACGCCCCATCGCATAAACCACAGAAACGTATACCTTTGTCAATACAACTAAAATACTGAAAAATTTATTTTCAATGCAGCACACACACAATTAGCACCACGGCGTCGGGCGTACACTACACGCTGCGTTTGATACACTGCACTGTTGCCGTTACGTTCCGTTTCGCGCCGAGATCTCGCGCGCCCGTCCGCTTACACGTTGCAGCCATCAGGCTATCGATATAATTATCGATATAAAATTATCGATAATCATATCGATACTCAGTACTGATATCAATCAGTACTGAGTATCGATATGATTATCGATAATTTTATATCGATACTCAAATAACTGATACAAAATATCGCTATTTACCGCAGTTATCGATTCTGGTACTGGTATTTTCTTTAAAATATCGCTATATTTCGGGTATCGATATCAGTCCCTGCATGTAGGCGACTAGAAGTTTTCAACCAACAAGTTTCATACAAGTTTTGTATACTTACAACAAGTTTTATATATGAAATATAGTTCCATAACATGTTTTGTATACAACATATTTAATACATGCCAAAACGAAAACATTGCATTCAATTTGTAAAATATATGTATTATATCTTGGTGAAAACAAGGGCTTATAAGACAATTGTCTGAATTTCGATTGCCATGTAAAATTCATAATGTTAGTTCCCGTATCTGCCACGATTCTTCTCTTTTCGCACAGACTCTAAGTCACTTGCAACACTCGCGCGCTGCCGACATAGCAGAACGAGATATTGTGCAGGCACTAAAAGAGACAAGCTATTCTAGTTCTCGCTCAACAACCCAATAACTATCTCTCTGGTCTCTGTGGTAGCGATCCGGACCTTTCTCACCAGTGGAAATAACATACTGTACATTTATTGTATTCTTTTTTTCAGCTAATGAACGATTTCAGTCGTCTGTATCCGGGAAAGGAAAACAAATTATTTTCCTCCATCACCCTCAAAAAAGAAGAAATTATAAAATATGCTTCATTAAAATTAAGAAAAATTAGAGACCAAGACACGAGAACAAAAATAGCAAATATAGTTGCACTGATTGACGGTAAGAAGTTTCTTATTATTAACCTTTAACTATGGAGTGAAGTCTCAGTCCCTGCCCATTCTAGAAATCGCACAGATTTGTGACTTCCCCCTTCCCCTCAGCACTGAGCCGCTCAGTTAGTGTATTGAAAAATGACGTCCATAGTGTTTTTTTTTTTTATTTTAGTTGAAGGTTAAACCTTCATAAAATTAAGTCTCAAAAATAACCGAATCTTTTTTTTCTTTGAATACAGAAGATGAACCAGAGACATCTAGCAATGTTGCTTTGATGTTACTGGCTTATGTCATCAACATTTCACCTGCACGGAAAATGAAAGGAAAGCCAGCATGGAAGCCATCCAGAGCAGAGGTATGCGACGGCTATATATCGCAAGCTGCTTCTGAAGCCGACGTTACCAACAAGATCATTCAAAAAAAGGAGAACCTGCAGAGGCTAGGCCGCACAGTTCAACCCTACGTAATTTTTGTTGGCCCTACCGTTACTGAGGTAAAAGTAGCATATGTGGTAATAAATGACACATTGTATAGTTTCAACAAATTAGTAACGGCTGTAGACTGTGCATTTAAAGTATTTCAATCGATAGGAGCTTGTTACCCGGAGGAAGCTGGAGACATATGGCTTTTTATTCAATTGGGTTTCTACAATATTGAAACTAATTTTGACAGGCCCACACAGGCTGTGAATAGTCTTTTAACTGATCTAGAGTTAATACTTTAAAAATGTTTACCTGTTACTATTGCAAAAAAGCCAGTGTGTCTCCGAGTTTACTTATAACTCATGTGCGAACTTTCTGTAAATTAACGGTAGGATTTGCCGGATTTCGGTGTGGTGAACAAGAGTGTTATCGTCATTATATTTCCTCTGCATCTTTCAAAAAGCACTTAGTTAGAGACCACCAGTCATCATTGTCAGTCTTGCCTCATCCAAATAGTAACAAACCGATTGATACAGATACAGAAGCCAATATCTCAAATTTACCTTCAACGTCAAGCAAAGAAACTTACGAAACAGCAAATACAATGGAATCTCTACCAACTCTAAGAGACGAAAACTCTCTTGGTCACTATGCTGCATGTCTCATCTCCACTCTATATGCTAACCCAATAATACCGCGTAAAACCGTACAAGTTCTTGTAGAAAATCTTCAATTATTTCATTCTAAATCACAATGCATTATAGAGCGACAGTTTAATGATCTGGTACCACCAGACCAAGATAATGTTCATGTTAAAAATGCTTTAAAAAATATAATTAGCGCGTTCAGCGATGCGTTTGGGAATTTAGATTCGGAACACAAACGAAACAACCGCCCCTACTGCCAAAAGGTGGCTCTCGGATCGCTACCAAAACGGGGCGATCCCCACATTTTGTTTTTTTTTTGTAGAATACCGGTTATAGTTTAAAGTCGGGCCTGGCGACATAGGTTCCGCAACTAGTTAAGTTAATGCGTATGTATTAGCGTTCGTATGCGAACGACCTTTAAGTTAAGTTTACCGTAGGCCTAGACGCATTGGTTTCCAGCGACGACCACGCGGACTCCATTGATGCCAAGGTACCCTTAGAGCCAGTCCACATGACGTCGCAGTAATAACGTTCCGACATCGCAGCAGCGACGCACAGTTGCGGCAAGCATTTTATAAAAACATCGCATCAGTCTATACAAAGCATGGATCGGAAAAGACGTCTGGCATTGCAACTATACTTTGCAAATAAAACTGAATACAAAATATGTACGTCAAAAATTATATGGGGTTGCGTGTATCCTTCCTATCAACGCACAAGCAACTGAGCGCTGCCGTGCCGTCGTGTGTGCGTTGCGTCGACGCAGCGCACCGTGTGTACATTATGATTATTAGTATGTAAAATGACGCAACGGCAGCGCTGTGTCGACGCAACGGAGACGCAACGCGCCGTGTGGACTGGCTCTTACTAGTGATTCTTTGGTCGGAAATCCTAGGTTGCTCTTACAACAAATACCTGAGATCTAAGATATTGTTTATACTACCATGTAATTCTAGAATAGAATGATTAATTAATAATAAATTGTTTATTGAGCCACACACGTTACAGTATACTTGCGCAAGTCTTGATTTGCGCAAGTATACTTGTACCGTGTATGGCCGGCATTAGATTTACATAACAAATGTGATTGAAAAAGCTCCAGTAAGTAGTCAATAACACTTGTGTTGGGGTTGTCTCGTTCCTCCCCTGAATTGCTAAACAGCATTGAGACTGATAATTAATTATGTGACTGACAATAATTAAGCTTGTGTTTTTTTTGTGTCTCAATTTTACGATTGAAAATAAATAATATGAATCCTTTATGGTCTATTCACTTAAAATTGCCTTTTACACTATATCAATCAGATGAATAGTTTTTGAGATATCGTCGTTAAAAGTAATTAGCAGCGAATTTAAAGCTTGGCAAGTCAGCAAGCGTTCTTTCCTTGCCCCGTCCCATCCCCTCTGCCCCGCATCGCTCGACCGCCTGCTCAATAACCGGGCGATGTAGCACGCGAGCCGTTTGCCTATAATATTTGAGGAGTTCCTTCGAACCATACTTATGTACCATGCTAGCGTACGTACGATACTGCTGCGGGTATAGTAAGGTATGCCTTACTATACCCGCAGCAGTATCGTACGTACGCTAGCGTGGTACATAAGTATGGTTCACCGTGCTTTACTGGTCCCGCACCAGTATCGTACGTCCACTGCCGTGGTACATACGCACGGTTCATCATGCCTTACTGTACCGGCAACGGTACCTTACCTCTACTACGACAGTTAATACGTCTGGTACATCATGCTTTACTGTGTCTGCCACAGTATCCTACGTATGCCGCCATGCTGCACACGTATGACGCACCATGATTCACCGTGTCCGCCATAGTATCGTAAGTATGCCGCCGTGGTGTACACGTGTGTCTCACCATGATTCACCGTGTCCGCCATAGTATCGTAAGTATGCCACCGCGGTACACACATATGGCTCATCATTATTTACTATGCTCGCTACAGTATCGTACGTATGCCGCCGTGGTACACACGTACAGCTCATCGTGATTAACTGTGTCCGCCACAGTATTGTACGTATGCCACCGCGGTGCACACATATGGCTCATCATTATTTACTATGCCCGCTACAGTATCGTACGTATGCCGCCGTGGTACACACGTACGGCTCATCGTGATTTACTGTGTCCGCCACAGTATTGTACGTATGCCACCGCGGTGCACACATATGGCTCATCATTATTTACTATGCCCGCTACAGTATCGTACGTATGCCGCCGTGGTACACACGTACGGCTCATCGTGATTAACTGTGTCCGCCACAGTATTGTACGTATGCCACCGCGGTGCACACATATGGCTCACCATTATTTACTGTGCCCACTACAGTGTCGTACGTATGCCGCCGTGGTACACACGTACGGCTCATCGTGATTTACTGTGTCCGCCACAGTATTGTACGTATGCCACCGCGGTGCACACATATGGCTCACCATTATTTACTGTGCCCACTACAGTGTCGTACGTATGCCGCCGTGGTACACACGTACGGCTCATCGTGATTTACTGTGTCCGCCACAGTATTGTACGTATGCCATCGCGGTGCACACATATGGCTCATCATTATTTACTTAGCCCGCTACAGTATCGTACGTAAGCCGCCATGGTACACACGTAAGGTTCACCGTGTTCTACTGTGCTCGCAACAATAGTATACGGGTGTTGCAGTCGTAGTTTCAGGAGTATTCAGTGCGACTTGCGCACTACGTATTACGTAACCGGACGTCGGGCTACGTACGTACGTACAAAAATCGACCACGAGTAAATTACGTAACCCGCTCCATGATGAGCGTCAGTATGCCGACTACGTATGACTGACTACTTACGCGTAATGGACCGGGTTACACACGTCATTGTGGTCGATTTTTGTCCTTATTTTACGTAGCGCGGCAAAGGAAATTTTTCTCAGTGAGCAGTCGGGTATTTTGATTTTTTTAATTAACTTTTTTATTAAATTAAATTATACAGGTGTGTTATCTACCTGCTTCGCCTAACATTCTTTGATCTATTTTCTTTCTTTAAGTTTCCAAGAAAACGTTTAAAAGCGAGTTCATAAATAGGATATCCTTTGCTTTATTTGTACTCTGAACTGTAGTCGTTTTATGTAGTCACTACAAATAGATAGCGTTTCAGTGTGAGTTTTGTAGGAATAGTTAACACAGTGACGGGATTTGCGTTAAATCTATTCGTGACAGACTATTGAATGCAAACGCAAACGCAGAAGTAACGCCAGACAAAACTTTTACTTCAGATAACGACGACCGTTTATCTCAGAAACATTGAAGAGAACTTGTTTGAAACTACAACTACTTGTTTGATCTTTCGCAGTAATTGTTAAGGAGGAAAACTATTTTTTTTATATATTATTTATCAATTACGGCAGAAACTTCTGAAACGCCAAAAGTTATTCAAGGAAGTGCTGGTTCTGAGACGTTAACATTGAGACAGCGAATAATTAATGTAAGTCTGACAGTAAACGCATCTGTAATAAAGAAGAAATTAATGAAGCAACGGATGCTTTTAAAAGGGAAACAAATGATGATAATGAACGCAACGATACTAAAAATAGTACAAAAGAAAATCCCAATTGCACATTTATAAGCGTTCCTGATATAATAAAGACTGGTCCTGCTACAAAGGGAAAAAGAGTTATGCGTGTACATTGTACAAGCCATGTTCATAATCAACATTGAACAGGCCCGCGGGGAATCGAAAAACTGTATTCCATGGCTTTGCGAGCTACCCACAAATAAGGTAACACGAAACCGCGTGTTCCATGCGTTGGTACGATAAATGTTTTAATTTTAAACCAGGAAATAGGCGACACGGGTATGTTAGGGTTTTATTTAAGCATTACTGCGTTAGTTATTGATTTTTCGACAACGAAAATTTATTTTACTGCATTGGTTAAAGTATTGACACCATAGATATAATTATATTTCTATGATTGACACGGGTCTGTGGACACGCTTGTTGCAAGAGAAATAAAAAAGTTGTTTGACCATATTTTTCAATGAACATCCCTGTATGTAAAACTGATTCCAAAAGTTTCGAAGGCTGATTGGCAGAAATAACAGAGTCAGGGCAAACGCCTGGACGACAGATTTAATTAAAAAAGTCTAAAGAAACCCGGCGCTAACAAAAAATCCGCCTCGTTCCAAAACCATTTAAAATTATTATGAAAATAATTTAACAGAGAAGCCGATGGAAGCTCACCTGGATGTTATTATCGTGGCAATTACAAAGAACTGAGACTTTTTAAATCCACGTCACCATGGCAACGAAATCCACGGTTTACAGGAAAATCGGAAAATTGGTCCTCGGAGTTTGCTCTTATAATAACCGAGAGAATGAGGGTGGAAATGTACCAAAATGTGCCTACATTTGGTCAGTGGAAGTATTATTTGGTTAGTTAGTCGGGTTTATTTGGCAAGTCACTGCATTATTTGGACAGGGAAGAGGGGCCTACCAAAGAGGGTTGACGCATTTCCGTGGTAGGTTTCATTTCAAAACTACCTTCTTTTGTTTTGCGAAAAACATTACAGGTAGTCACAGATAGTCGGTAGTCAATTGTTTTTCGAATGCAATGAATAAACCATGAGTATTGACTTTTCGATATTGTCCATGGAAACGGTCAAATGTATGTGAAACGGTCTAGGTATCGATCGGGGTTACTATTGAAGTTAAATAATTAACGTGTTGTTTCCTAGTCCTACTTTATTAACTGGGTTGTTTGCGTTCTCGTAGGCAGGTGTTTGAATTGACCAAACGCTATTAGCGTTTTAGTTCAAGTAAACTTCAGTTAACGGAGTCATTAACATAAAATTTTGATTTCCAGCTTAATTATGGCAACTTACTCAGTCGAAGCTTTCTATAGAAAAGTATACAGCAATATTATATTAATTCATTCTTCGTACAAATAACACAGGAAACTTAAAACTCCAACAGGCAGTTAGTGTTTGATGTTTCTATCCTATTCATGCATTTTACAAGCCTTGCATACCAAACACAGCGACTTAGCAATGCCTTATTAAATAAAATACAAATATAATTTATCAAGAACGCGTTCTGGAATAACTTTAGTTCGGATGTACTAAGTAATCCGAGGATCTGTCAGAGATTTACTCGGTTGTAGTATTTCGCTGTCGGATTTGGGGAGTAAGCCACGTATAGTTAATTGTGTAGTTGCTTTAGGTACACGCTTATTTGTGCACTTCGTTGGCGGTCTTTAAGAAGAGCTAAGCTGTGGTTTCTTGAAACGTTATTTCTGCGAAAATAAATTTTTGTTGGGTTTGATTTTTTATAAGAATAATATATTTCACAGTAGTCCGTTATTTATAGATAAACAGGAAAGTGGTAGTAGGTAATTGCCTGGGACATCATTCAATCTTATTGTCTTGGGTAGGTTTTGAGCAGTATACCGAAACACTATTATTTCGATTAAACAATAAGGGTTAATTGAAGGGTTCCTTCAAGCTCGTTGCCTCGCCTTTATGTCAGTGTTCTACATCTGACTGCGAATATGTACAATCTGCATATCATATATTATCTTATGGGAGTGTATTCTTTGGCAGAATGAACGTAATATTTTGTTGCATAATGTAGAGGCTACCTCAGGAGTTGTTGACTATACGGACCTTGTGGAAACTAGAACAAATTTCCGTGCGTTCAAGCGTTTTTGCCATACCTATTATTGGAATTAAATATAACAGCTCACAATGTTAGGACCCATTAATTTTAATTTTTATCCGTGGTGCAACAGGGTTTATACCAGTTGTAAACGACCCTTTGTGCCTAGTGGCCTTGTTTGTTCTGTCTCCTGCTTGATAGAAGTAGAAATTTATATTTTTTCCTACTCCTCCGTTATTCTTTTCTGATTAATTTCGTTGCGGGATCCAAGACAGTTAAATTCATTCGCCGGTGGTTGGTGCCACCGGTTTCTGGTGGTTGCTACTGTTGATTCTGGCATTCAGGAGTTGCAGTGGTTTGGGAATAGTGCGGCGGGACTGTCCAAAAAAAAAAAAAAGGGTTAATTGAAGTAACAGTGTTTCGGCATACTGCGTATAACAACAAATAACAGTCGTCATGTGCCAATGCCAATTTGCGAAATCCATGAACTCTTTTCTTTCTATTTTTTATTAATTTAGAACCTTCCACTCTAAGGGTCAAGGCACATCGAAAATAAAAATAAAATACATAGAATAGTAACCCTTATCTCCACAGTTTAATGCACACATTTCTATCGATATAAAAAGGCGAGCACATTTGATTTCCGAATTTTAGAACTGCGACACCGTGCTCCGCACGGCCGTAACCTAGGATCAATTATTATTAATATAATAATATCATTTTTGTAAATCTTTTCTTTTTCTTCATACAGATTATCAAGTCCTCCATCAATGTCCCTGGGCGGGTCGCTCTCTCTCCATCCAGTGTTGTATGGACCAGGAGGAACATCGCACGCGCCGCTGCCACCTTCAAGACGACTGTCGCGACCATACGCGGCGATACAGAGCATGCATGTTATCAGCGCGTAAGTAATCGTGATACCTAATATTTCGTGAAATTGGCTGCTAAACAAGGTTAGGTAAGCGTTGGATATTATGTCCATCGATATTATGTGTGTCCCGCTCTATCATGTACAAATCTTACCATGAACACTTAAGACAAGTGAGCTTGCTGTGAGCGGTTAATCTAACTGATGCTACCCACCAACGACCCATCACCAGCCCACCAGTTACTGGGTCGTCAATACTGATATGCTATCTACATATAAAAACCTTGCTTACTGACTTATCATATGTAGTAATACCACGGCATGAGATTTGGTGAGATGTCATGTGTAGCTGTCAAGATTTTTAGGTATTTAGATTTATCATTTATCTTTTCTATCATCAACATCATAGGAATCCTTTCACAAAAATCAACGGCTGTTTATTCCGACGTAGATATCAGATAAGGTTCAATGAAATGTTCGTAAAATTGTAGTATATAGAAATAAGACACGTACTGCTAGTGCAACCATTTATTGTGGACTGACCGTCCTACACGACACACACACATGCGTGAGTGCCTACAGATACACCACAATCCTCCACCCTTATTCTATAATTACCACTAATTCAAAACAAAACTATACAAACTAAATTGTGTGACCTAACCCTATGCTTTACACAAACAACTTTCGTAGGAAGTACTATGCTAGGGGGTAATAATATCCATGACATAATCCTGAAGACTTAACTCTAATTAACACTTATACATTTAAGCAGTACCTTAAGGCTAATTAATTATACATTATATTTAGCTGGTTTATTTAGCCTGCATTGACGCATGGGACGGGACTGGGTCGGCTCAAGAGTGGGCAAGCGCGGTGATTGAATTACTTCAGGTGTAGCTTGCTCCTCACAGTCTTCGAACAATTCCAGAGCTTCATCTTTATGCTCCCCCGTGACTACCTGTGACGCGTGCCCATCCAAACGGCTCGGGCTGGGCTCTCCAACATCCACCTCGGCTTCACCCTTGCTATGGGAAGGACTCGCCGGACTAATAAGTGAACTGCGCTTCCTGTGCTTAAGCTGATCGATATGTTTATGCGCCTCCCTACCTATCGCATCAACAACCCTATAATCCGTAGCACCTATCTTTTCTGCTACTTTTCCCTGCACCCACCTATCACCTCCGCTATACTGACGGAGCCAAATCTCGTCCCCGGGACGCAGGACACGTGTCCCGCTTGCGCCACTTGTCTGCTGTTGCTTTTGTTGGGCGTTCCTAACCTTAGTACCTCTATCCGGTCTCAACGAATCCAGCTTGGTTCGCAGCTTCCGGCCGCACATTAACAACGCCGGCGTTTCACCCGTAGTACAGTGCTCAGTGTTACGATAGTGCAATAAGAAATTGTTCAAAAATAATGTTACGTCCAATTTTTCTCTGAGTGCCTTTTTAATTACTTTTTTTACCGTTCTAACTGCATTTTCCGCTGCACCATTTGACGCCGGGTGATAAGGTGCAGAAAATAAATGTTCTACTCCATTTGATTTTAAAAATTGAGAAAACTCACTACTTGTGAAGGGCGGACCGTTATCGGTAACTATCTGTTTTGGTAAACCAAAACGCGCAAAGACTTCACTTAACCGGTTTATAGTGTGGCACGCCGCCGTACTTGGTACCTGACTTACTTCTATCCACTTGGTCCTAGCATCTACCATAACTAAGAAAATTTTACCGGTGATCGGTCCCAGGAAATCAAGATGAACCCGAGCCCATGGTTTCTCGGGCCAGGGCCACGGACAGGGTACGTGTCGCGGTGGCGCGTCCGCCTCGGCTGTGCAAGTCGTACACGTACGGCACATTGTCTCGATTGCTTCGTCGATGCCAGGCCACCACACATAACTTCTAGCGAATGATTTGGTCTTTACGATGCCCATATGCGCCTCGTGTAATTCTGTTAATACTTTTGACCTACATGTCTCTGGCACTACTACTCTGTGACCCCACATAACGCAACCTAATTCTTCATATAACTCTTTTTTTCTATTGTAATATGGCTTCAGTGAAGTTATTATTTCGTCAGACGGCCAGTCGTCTCTAAGATAAGATAAAACCCGGCCCAGCATAGGATCACGGCTAGTCTGCTTCCTAATGTCCTGATAATCCATTAACATCGCATTCTGCGCGAAATGTAAGAACGTTTGTTCAGGTACCTTAGTGCATTGTTTATATGTTGAGCGCGCCGGCAAACGCGATAAGCCGTCAGCCCCGTTATCTTTTGATCTTACAAACTCAATATTGTACGTATACGCTGACAACTTAATGGCCCATCGTTGTAATCGGCTCGCCACCATTGATGGAATTCCCTGTTTGGGTCCGAAAATGGTTACTAACGGTTTATGATCGGTTCTTAAAGTAAACTGCCTGCCGTACAGATATTGATGTAATTTTTCCATGCTAAATACAATCGCTAGTGCCTCCCGTTCAATTTGCGAATAATTTTTCTCCGCACAGGTGAGTGCGCGCGACACATACATAACCGGGTGCTCGCGCAGGCTAGTGCCCCCTGCGCCCGCGCCCTTCCCTTCGCTCAGCTGTGTTAGCACTCCTCCTAGGCCCCGCGCGCTAGCGTCGCACGTTAAAAACAATGGTTTATCTGGGTCGTAATGAGCTAAGACATCTACACTCGTTAAAATGGATTTAACTTTTCTACACGCTAACTCGCATTCGTGATCCCACCTCCAAGTAATACCTTTTTTAAGTAAATTATACAAAGGCGCTAAAATGGTGCTTAAGTTACAAACGAATTTGGCGTAAAAATTAATTGTTCCTAAAAACGACCTTAACTCCGTGACATTACGAGGGGAAGGGATGTTTACTATTCCCTCCACTTTCTCTGGGTCTGCCTTGATTCCCTCTGCGGAGATAATGTAACCTAAATACTTAACTTCATTTGTCATGAAGAAACATTTATTTTTCTTTAATTTAATCCCGCTGCTATGTAATCTTTCGAGTAATATCTCTAAGGTTTCGAAATGTTGTGTCATCGTTGTTGTTCCTATTATAATGTCGTCCAAAAATACTTGTACATTTGGAATATCATTTAGGAGGTTTGACATTATCCTCTGGAAAATACCGGGACTCGAAGACAGTCCATAAACCAATCTTTTATACCGAAATAGGCCCTTATGAGTATTAATTACTGTCAAATTATCGGGATCATCTAACTCAATTTGATTGTACGCTTGGGACAAGTCAATTTTTGACAATACTTTGGCGCCATTTAGTTTAACTAACAAATCGTCGATGCGGGGTAACGGATATCTATCGATCAGCAAAACAGGGTTTAATGTCACTTTATAGTCCGCACAGATACGAAGTCCCCCATCTGCCTTACGCACCGGTACTAGTGGAGTGGCCCAGTCCGCGCTGTCCACCGGCTCGATGACGCCGGTGCGCAGCATGGCATCCAGCTCTTCATCGACGCGATCCCGTAGCGCATATGGCACGGGCCGAGCGCGGCAAAACACCGGCGTCGCCCCTTCGCGCACGCGCAGCCGCGCTGCCCCTCCCTTGAACCGTCCCAGTCCCGCCGTGAATAATTCTTTATACCTGGAAAGCAATGAAATTAATTTTTGATTACTATAATTTCTGTTTTCTTTCTCAACTACATTTTTAAACAATGTAGGTATTTTGATTTTTAATTCGGCAAGCCATTGCCGTCCTAACAAAGATGTAGTGCCACCTTCGATTACGAATAGTTCCAAAATTTTTGATTCACTTCCATAGCTTACAGACGGTTTAATAACTCCTAGGGGCCTAACCTTGGCACCGTTATAAAATTTGAACACCAAATTCGATTTCTCTAACGTTCTGTCATAAAAAAACTTATCGTACATTTTTTTACTAATACACGACACTAATGAACCGGTATCTACTTCCATAGGAATGCTAGTTCCATCAATATTGATAGATAAACTTACCGGCTTATAGCCATTTAGACAGAGTTGGTACAGATCTTCCTCTATCTCCAACTCTTCATCCTCAGGCGGTGACTCGTCGTCTCCAGACAGGTCTGTCCCGCATCCCATGTCGGCCTGGCCCCAGGCCTCCACGTGCGCCAGCAGGCCGCCGCCACCGCCACTGCCACCCGCGCGCTTGGCTTGCGTTCCGGCCGCTCGCTCCGGGCACACCCTACGTAGGTGACCACGTTGTCTACATTTGTCACAGATGTAACGATTATATTGACAATCCTCCACTCGATGATTGGAACCTCCACAGGCCTTACAAGGATCCCCCTTGTTTCCGCCGCCGCCGCCGTTTGGTCCCCGTGACCATGGTGGGCGCGCGCCGCCGCGTCGGGCCGATACACCGCGCCCGCGCCGCGCCACCTCGGCATGAAGCATATCGGTGCCTCCACCACGGGTGCTGCCCGATGCGGTCTCGGTCCGCTCCACCGCTGCCGCGTCTCGTTCTGCCGCTTCCATCGCACATGCGATTTTTACGGCCTTGGCATATTCTAGGTTCTCCTCCGTGAATAAACGTTGCCTGATCGTCTCGCTGCTGAGTCCACACACTAGCTGATCCCGAAGATTTTCTTCTAATACCGTCTTAAATTCACAGTATCTCGCTAACTTTTTCAATTCTGAAATATATTGAGGTATGCTCTCGCCCGCTTGCTGGCGCCTTTGTCTAAAGCGATATCGTTCCGCCATAAACGAGGGTTTGGGTTGTAAATGGTCTTTCATCACTTGTGTAACTTTAGCATACGTTGTATCACTGGGTTTCGCTGGACTCGTTAAATTGCTTAATAATTCATAGGCTTCATCGCCCATCGCCGCGATCAATGTGGGTAGCCATAGTTCTTGTTTTATTTCGTTCACTTTAAAATACATTTCGGCTCGTTCCACATACAACGTCCAATTCCCGGAACGTACACTAAATTCCAACAATTTCCCTATCGTCATGTTGGCCGAAAATTTAAAAGTTCAATTCTGCACGCTAATTATCCAATCCTCGTCGCCACTGTAGTATATAGAAATAAGACACGTACTGCTAGTGCAACCATTTATTGTGGACTGACCGTCCTACACGACACACACACATGCGTGAGTGCCTACAGATACACCACAAAAATGTTCTTTCTGTTGAAAGTAGGAACAGGTAACTGTACGACCCCGAAAGCAAACCACAATACTATTCGGTATACTATTACTATCTCTAGACATTTCAGACTTTTAGTATCTAATCTACGAAAGGCATTCATTCCGCAACCACCACCATTTCTCAAATCTGACTTACAGAACAAGACCGATTCAAACTTACAATTCCTGCTATAAATCAGTCGTGTTCAAGATGATAGATTGCATTAATTTAATTATATGCATTAATAGGAACCATGGCAGATAGACATGATTTGCAACCTGCTAAGTATATGTACCTGTCTAGGTACTACACAATGATAGCGGTTGATCTGATCATGATTTACTTAGATGTACGTATATTTTTTATTCAATCACCTTGTATGTCCCACTGCAGAGCAAAGGCCACCCCCTTATCTTTCCAGACCCCCTTTTCTTGTGCCCGCCACCTCGAATCAGCCTTCAGCTAACATATCTCTTTTAAATAATTTGTAGGGGTCAAACTCGCGTTTGATAACTGTTTCATCTGATGGTGTGCAATGATGTTGTCGACAATTAAATAGAGCACGGTTACCTATTTGTTTAGATTAGTTGCCCCACACTAGGAATTTCTTCCTGTACCGTGGGTGCGTTTACAAACATTTAAACTCACATACACAAGACACCCAGATCCGGAACAACCTACATTTGTAACCATTTAGTTATGGTTCAAAGACCCCCACGGTTATAGCAGATAGGTCAGAAAGCACAGAATTTTCTTCAATTTTGCAGTTTTCGCAGATATTATTATTTTTCCAACCAGAAAACTAAATCATTTTTCACGGCTACGCAGAATAAAATAAATGGACTTTTAAGCTGTTGATCGATATGACTTTGAACACCTACCTCTGCGGAACATAAATCACTCTTTTTATTGTCGTCAAAGTATGAAAGCAGCGGTTGCAGTTATAAGGTGGACCGGGTGGTTTACTTCATAAAAAACCATTCCGCTTGTCACAACTTTTCCGGAACGCTGGCTAAAAGTAACGTGGACTTGTTATTCCTCCACAAATTGATATTTTCTCTAGTTAGTTTTTGCAATTTTAAGCCCATGCCCGATATGAAAATAATATGGTTTCTATTCTCGTCTTATTTCATTACTCTGCGTTCAAACTAATGAGGAATTCAATAATGTAAGAGACCCTTCAACTATCGCACCAAGCGAGGAAAGCGGAAATGATATTAAGTCTCCAATTTGCTGCGTTCATTTTATACAAGAATTTCTTGCTTTTACCTACGCTCCATATACGAGCGTGCATGCAATAAACCTCCAGCATTTTATAACTTAATTTTTCTTTTAATATTTTACAATTTTTACTCCGTCTTAGCACTTTTCTATGTTGTCTCCTCGCTTTGATAACAAAGGAGGTTTTACGGAGATTCAAGGGCGTAATTCATGTCTTTCCTTTGCTTTCTTTGTTATTATGAATGTTTTTTCTTTTCGATGGACACTTTTACATCTTTCATATTCTTTATTAGGTTTGAAGATATTCTCAAAAATATAAAGTTACATGAGAACAATGCTTCAAGTAAATTATATAAAGTTTGTCACAGACGTCACGGTAGCAATTATGATGCACCTATCCAATGCATTCAAGTTTAAGGAAGGGTGTTATTTGTGATTAAATATTTTATTACTTGTCTATTTTAAGTTACTATAAAACAATACCCACTATTAAACACTTGCCCTCATTATATTTCACCAGGCAAATGCAGAAGGTGCTAAATTCAATGAACCAAATTCATTTCCTAAAAAGATTTTCAGTTTTTTCTCCACAATTTCACACCATTTATTTCCCATGCTGCATTTGAGTTAATAAATGACCATTGAATTTGAGAGATGCTGGAAAAAATGTGCTCGAGCCAATCATTGGTGGGGCGTTGAAATTACCACAATGAAAAATGTGGAGAGAGCGCGGCGTAATAAATTACAAGAATGCGTAAAAGCTTGTAACCCAGCGCGCTCGGTGCGCCTGTCCCCTCGGCAACTTAAGTGCAGACAATTTTTTCGCACAGGTAATATCGGTGTTTCTAGCAAGGAGATGGCGGTACTTTGTAAAGTAGCTCCGAAATTTGTTGGGGAAGTGAACGCTTTGGGAGATGGGGGACTGATGTGCGGTCAGAAGTTGAATGTTTTGGTCGTGGTGTCTGTTGATTGGTTTTCAAAAAAAGTGACAAACTAGAAAAATATAGAAAAATAGAGGACAATTCAGAAGCTGTACAAAACAATATAATATCGACAAATTAAAACAAGCTTCCCTTCACTAGAATCACAATTCGCGTTCGCAAGGGAAATTGCATTTTCCCTCTGAATGTGCACTCTAATGAAAAGCACTCAGAGCGGTGACACAATGTAGTCTAGTGCCTGGAAATTAACAGAGGTACACATTTACATAGAGCTAGCATCTTGAGTGGCTGTGCTTATTTACGGGCACGGTGTTTCGGGGAAGGGAGCTGGAATACATTTCCGTGTTCCGTGTCGTTCGAAATACAAAGAACCGCAACGTTTTGTTAATTCTCGCCGAGTTTATTGAAACAGTGAGTTTGTTTTGCTCAAAAGGCTGGCGGAAATTTTGTTGGGCGTCAATTTTAACATTTCGCATTGTTTACTTGTCCATAGTCCTCGCTGGCTATGTGAATTTTCAGCCTGTGTGTGTTGCACTGAACATTGAGTTTTATATATCTAAAATAACATTACTATGCTAATTTATCTTTTATACTTATACATACTTTATTACCACTATTTGTAAAATCAATCTACCTAGCTTTTTAAAACTATATATTTTGGTGTCAGCTTCAGGTACTTGTATAATAGGATTACCGGATGCAGCCGAATTTATTTCAGTATTTGGCCTGCCCAGTAACTGGAACATGATACCTCTTGGCTGGACAGGTTGTTAGATTTTCTGGCTCCTGACTACTTGTAACGACTATTAAAGACCTATAAAACAGTCAGGGTAATCTATTCTGTCGTTATAGGTACTTACGGTACTCTTAACTACTTCCCTATTAGGTAAGCACAACTAAAAAGTGAAAAATAAAAACTTTTTTCCAAAAAATACTACCGACTTCCAAATAAGAAAACTAGAAAGTGAAAAATAACTTTATTTTTGGAAGTCGGTGTCCATACTAAAGACACCGACTTAAAAATTTGGTACCTACCAAAGACACAGAAGTGGAAGGAAGTATAGTGTATCAAAAACAAAAGAAAAAAGTGAAAAAAAACAAAGAAAGAAAGAAAGAAAAAAAAAAGAAAGTGTGTAAAAAACTTTTTTCAAAAAAATACTACCGACTTCCAAAAGTCGGTAGTATTTTTTTGAAAAAAGTTTTTTATATTATTATCATCTTATTATGCGTCATCTAAGACAGTTACCCGAAAACCATCTTCATGGTAGGGTAGCAGTAAAGAACAATGAGCGTAACCGATAACAATGAAGATGTCTAACTTTAAACCAAAGGGGTGAGTTCCACTAGTTGACCTAATTTGCAAATTGACTACGACGTTTGGCGAAATTGGTGAAACTCACTTCTTTTGTTCTTTGGTAAAACGTGCCAATTAATTCGTTAATTTGTCTTGACAACAAAGATTCTGGAAAAAGACTGGGGTCGCTCACAAAGGTTAATGAACTGATGAAATTAGCTAGCAATTGCATAAAGTGAGTTAGAGGTTTTATGAGTTCGGGTTTTAGGCAATACTATTCAGTAATCCTTTGGTAATTTAATAGGTCTGTTAAATTAATGAGCACCTGTGCTGAAAATTACGTGATTGTGTTGATAATACATTTACTTAATACTTCAGGAATCACTATGAGAGATTTATTTATTAACTAGCTGTCCCACGCGGCTTCGCTCCCGTCAACTGGCTACCTACCTACCCTACATACATGAATGTTGCCGCAACTTTAACCGCTTACGCAGTGCTCAGTGTCAAAAATGAATAATGTTTCCCGTTTTTGCAACATTTTTCATTTATGCTCGGCTTCTATTGGTCGTAGCGTGATGTGAAATAGCATATAATCTTCCTCGATAAATGGACTATCCAACACATAAAGATTTTTCAATTCCAATGAGTAGTTCCTGAGATTAGCGCGTTCAAACAAACAAACAAACTTTTCAGCTTTATAATATTAGTATAAATTAAACTTTAGGTAAAACGTTGATGCATAGGTGGACTTATCTACGACCTACGCATTATCTGCTAGACAATTAACGGAAGTTTTAAAGTACATATATGGCAAGCGGTAGAGTCAAAAATATGTGAACTTCATTCTCCATTAAGTATATTTCTGTACCAGAATATCTATCCGAAAATTGCTTGACGTAAAAGTAGTTCAAATAAATATGAATTCATTACTGGTGTTCCGTATTTAGACGCCAGCTCTCCGAAATATGTATATGTAGGGAAGACTATGTAATTTTCAGGAGAAGCCATTATTGCATGGATCCTTTTCGGGCTAGGAGTTATACAAACGAACTTCTTTGCTTGTATGTAGGGTCACAATGTATACAATCACGTTATGTATTGGAGAATAACGTAAACGACATTCCACTAAGCACGTAATTTGATCTACACGAAAAATCGGTAACTATCGCTTTCTTTTGTTTTTTTTTTATGGTATGCGTCGTGCCTGGCGCATTTAAACGTTTTTTCTTTCTTTCTTTATTTCACCTTAAGTTTTATCATCCTTTCACAACTCAATCAAAACCCGCCCTCTTCTTCCTCGATCTTCATAATTGTCTCTGTTTCGCGCCAAAAACTAGTCCTTAGTCAGGTTGACATCTGTCATTCGAAACCATATCTCTCTTCCACAGACTACATAAAGATACTCTTCAGAACAAAATCTTTATTTGCCGACGTATAAGTTTATTTTTGACAACATCCATAAATTCTAGTGTCACTATGTATTCCTTTACTAAGTTATAGCCAAGATACTAATCGTAGTAGTAACTTCATAAAGGCAAGCCTACGTAGACTTTCATTGCGCGTACAGCTAAGGAGTGGCTTTCCCTGCTCGAGTCTGTTTTCTGATACCTACAACCTGGGAGTCTTTAAGTCATGAGTGAATAGACCATTTCTAGGCAAGCGTGCTTCATAGTCGGCCACATCATCGCTTACCATCAGGTGAGGGTGGTCAAACGCGAACATATCAAAACAAAGGTAGCATTTAATAAAAAAAAACATAACGTTTTAAGGATAAAGGAATGTTCCAATATTCTAATTAATAATTTTAATAAGCTTTACATAAGGGATTGGTGAGTATGGTGCGAAACTTGGTGTGACCGCAGAACCTCTTGTTGTTAGCAAGGTAGGGTTAAAAGTTTTGTAATTATCCTCCTGTGTCTGGCTTTGTGAAACTCATACAAGACTTCAGCTCATTATTCGGAAAATTTTTGAAGGTATAATGTTTGTCTCTATAAAATATGCGGGAAAGCTTTCATTACAGGCTTACCTTACAGCTACTGAGTTTGTTTTCGTAAAATTACGTGAAGTTTAGCTTTCATTACCCGAATAATTCAATTATTTGTACCTACTCCTTATCACACAAGGTTTCTAATTTTTTATCCATTTATGCTCTCTTCATGGAGGCAAAAGCCAAACTAATCTTCTAAAGTACATCTTTCCGTAAAACTCAAGAGCATCATACATATACGCCATGCTCCCCATCCGCTTCACCCATGACGTCATAATTTTAGCAAGTCTATAAACAGGAGCCATATCATTGTCGGTAGCGGAACCGTTGCAACAGTAAGTAGGCACTGACGATCGCTGTGGGGAGCCAATAACACGCCGTTGTCATGGCAACCGTGCGTGCCCGAGAGGGCCCCCTTCCCCCGAGGACCGATCGCTTACGGAAACCAGAATACCATGACATCTCCTCCAGAGAGCAAACTTGAAAAAATCTTCTGAAAGTTAAATCCATCTCGAGAGCATGACGGGTCTACCTTCTCTGGACATCTATTATTTAGTACTTTTCGGTACCTCAGCGTCCTTTCTAAGATATATTGCTATCACGATTATCGTTTGTCAGCGATGGATTAGATTTAACTCGAACTAAGTTTAATGTTTTGACTTTGATTGGCCAGGATTGTTGAATTGGAAATTCAATTTATGTTCGTATTTGAATTTCTGATTGCTTTCATGTCTATCGGTTTTTCGAGAGCCCAGTTGGCTTATTGCGCTGTTTATTGAACTGAATCGTAATAAATATATGTTTATTAATTCTTAATATTTCAATAATATCTACCTAAGACTGAGTGACATCACAATTGATTAACTTGAGTAGCTTCCGATGTTGATTAATTTGATAATGAAATACGGAATTGTCCATTTCCGTATCCTATAGAATCCCACAGAGACGTAAATCCAAGCTTTGTTTGACGCTTCAATATTATTAACGAAACGTTTGTCGGAAAATCTTTTAACTTCGTAAATGCAAATGGCGCTTCCATCCCAAACATGGAATTATGAACGTGATTTCACGTCAACTTCACACAAGTCAAATAAACACATTTCCCGTGATAAGAATGTGGGGAAAATAATGAAGAATTGGATTTTACGTTTGAGTTGGAACCATCACAATTGACACAATACATTACATTTTGCCCGTAGAAAGTGGAAAGGTATTTTAATTCAAAAATTTCTTGAATCTCGAACGGCAAATAACAAGATTATAAAAAAAATTTCGCCCGTAAAAGGAAACTTTCAGCCGAATTTTGGAGCAATAGGTACCCAAATCTTTTGTGCGGTACCAATCAGGGCTATAGTGAGTCTAAATTACATGAATTCAAATATTAATAAAGCAAAAATGAAGGTGCTTCTTTGCGAACGCCAACAATTTAGTACGCAAGAACAGGCTGAAAGGAATCTTTATAGTGGCAGGCAAGCTCAAAGATTATATTTTGAAAGTTGCTGTGAAAAAGTACCTATCATATAAGTGTCGAATCATCGTTTTAATAACTATCAGGAAAATAGGTCTTAAAACAGATATATAGGGTTTATCTTTCACTAAAAGGCATTTAGCATACTACACTGGCCTTCAAAACTAAGGACGACACTTTCGAAATTGCAATTTCTCCTAAACAATAGAAGACAGAGGTCTGAAAAATAAAATATGGCCAATTTCATTAACTGCCTTTGAAATTATAGGATTTTATACATTAGTAATGTTTTTAACTTAAACAAAGATAGAAACCAAAAGTAACCATTTTTAACTTGGCAAAAACTAAAACAACATTTATAAGTTTGTTTTACGCCATTACATTTTTATAATTGGTATTGATAGCCACAACCTGGGAGTCTTTAAGTCAAGAGTGAATAGGTTTCTTCTAGGTAAGCGTGCTTCATCGTCGACCACATCATCGCTTACCATCAGGTGAGATAGTGGTCAAGCGCAAGCCTATTACGAATTAAAAAAAAAACAAAAAATTGCCTCCTCGGGCTCTGTTGAAAACTTTCTTAAATTAACTACATAGTATTTTAGTTTCTATCTTTTTTAAGTTAAAAACTTAGCCAATGTAATAAACTATAATTTCAAAGGAAGTTGATGATATTTTCTATAAAATGATTTTTATTTCAAAACTCTGACTTGCAATTTCTTAAGTGTGTGTAATTGAATTGAAGGCCAGTTTGAAAATTGCTTTTTGTCAATAGAAAGGTATAGTGTACAGCCAAATCCAATAAAAAATAAACTGTTATCAACAGTCAACTTTGCCTATCGCAATCTAATACTGGACCCAAGCCAAGCTTTGCTAACTCTCAGCTAGTACGCGCTAGATTTTATTAAAATAGCTACAAATTCATCGTAAATATGAATATTTTCGAGTAAGTCTAGCTAGCTGTTAGAACCATTAAAATTAAACGCGCAAAATGGCTGCTGCGTAATGAAAGCTCAAATTTAAGCGAATGCTAAATTACGTTGTAATTAGCGTGGTGCGCCTGATTTAAACGTGCCCTGAAATTGAAATATATATGGAAATGTTTTCGGGTTTAAAAATATTCATAATTTGGTATTTTTGAGGCTGTAAACATCAAAGTATCTAAGACCTCTGGTCATCCTTTTCGATAACGAATTTTCGTAGTTGTTAGTGTTTATTTTGTATTTATTTCATCAGTCATTTCTTATTGATCACCAAAAAAAATGTATTGTATCTCAATCCCAATCTTGATGTGCGTTCTTTGATGGTTGTATGTGATTCACCCTCTCAAAGATCCTCAATCAGAATCCTTGCCAAAGTAAACTCGGCGTTAAGTTACAGAAAAAGGTCGGGAACAAAATAATAATTAGCGAGATTGAGATGCAGTATTAATTACGGGTTTTAAACGATACGCATTCAATCCAATTACACATTATCTACAGTATTATTAGCTAAGAAAATAATCACTCTAATGTTCACGAATTCACCAGAAATATTACCATGATACTGCAGCATGCTTAAAACGCTGGTTTAGCATTTACCATTTATGCATATACCGAAATTCATGTAGTTGATAAATTGGTTAGACTCCTAACACGTGTAGTCGGTAATATAAGCGGGCATTGTCATCACACGACAATATCATTGCCTGGCTGGATGGATAGATTGTCTGCCGGTAATAGATTCACTCACAGCTGGGATGATAACACTTTGATAGTGTTAGCGATATAGTAAGGTCATGCCCTCGAAATATTGACATCTGATGACGGAAATGCCTTCTTTTTGATACACATGCTTATGGAAAGATTGATAAGGGAGTCTGGATGGATGCATTTATTGAAAAATTATGAAACAGTCTGGAGTTTTGAGAAGGCTAATCAAAAGAAGAAGACATATTGAAAGCATAACATATTGTAAGTAATCTATTGACAGACATTAAAACACTATGGATAACATCATTACGACATATAATCGATAAAAAATATTAGAGTACTTTTGTTCATCAAAGATAAACCGTTTACCAAAGGACGAAACCGATAAAATGGATTTGATGAGATGTAGAATTCTAAAACGCCATGGACATAAAATTGAAGATATATGGAAAATAAAACGAAACGAAGATGAGCAACATCCGCGTAAAAGTTACGACAATTTACTTACTTGTGACTGAATTCTGTCAGTGCCATGCGTAATAAAAACAAATGACTCCCTCTGCGTCTATTGGACATTACGATGTTGTTATTTTTCTCGTCGGCAGCTTCGCCAATGTTAGCGTTTGTGGTAACAAATAGGCTAGATTAGTTTCTTTATATCGAACGATTCTGTCCGCTACATACATTGGTTTGAGTACTAAGCTCTTATTTGTGATTACTGGATTTGTTTTTGCTGCTCGGTATCTAGTGTGAACATTTTGGAACGGGGTGGTTTCATTTGTGCATAGTTCGCTAGAATTCGATCGGTTGGATAGTTATTAAATGAATAGTCAAAGTTTCTATGCTAAAACGTGATTAACGACCACCTCTGGCCAAATTTATTAGGACAATTAGTTCACTTTTCAGTTTCACACTGCAGATTTTAGAAACATTTTGCAACTTTATAATGGTCGAAGCTTCAACATAAAGTCCTCAGTTATTACCATAATCCTATTAAATAACTGTTGGATTTTCTCTCTTTGTGTCACCCTCAACAGCTATATAAAGTAGTTCTCCAACAAAGAGCTAGTCCCGCAATCTGGGAGATTACCGGATCTCCCACTGACACCGTCATCGTGTCATCCATATTTATATGCTTCCAGTTAATCGGATTCAGCAGCTCTGTGCCCCGGTCTCGCTAAGTACCGGTACTTTACCCGATCTAGGTAAGCTCTTCAATGAAGGTGTTACGTCACATGAATGTTAATTGCTGTCGATTGCTATGGTAATCTGTTTGTATTTTTTGAGGTTTTTGAATTTTATTCTGCAATTTTTCATTTGTTTCATAGTGGACTCGTATCATCTTATATGGAATTTTTGATCATTAGATTGTTCGGCTAATGTTTCCTAATGAGTATTTTTTGGTTTAATATTTCCATCATTATCTGAAGACTAAAAAAGGCATTCTGCTGAGTTTACCGTTTTTGGACTTTCATTTATTTTTCTTCCGCATGGTGGCATCTTCATTGTCAATATGTCTGCAATTTGCGTATTTTTTATTAACACTTGGGTACTACACAGTCTGCTGGCTGTAGAATACTTTATTCCTAGCTATTGTTGCACTTATTATATATAAGTGTAAAGGTGTTCCATTTTAATATTACTTTTAGTGCAGCATCCCATACATATTCCAAGATAAATAGGTCCATAGCTCCATTAATTCTTGTCTACGATGCTTGTGGGACATAGTGCGGTCCTGGAGTAGTAAGACGGTCTGTTCCCGAAGGTCCTCGCTCGTAAAACAAATAGCGGATGTG
Organism: Anorthoa munda; assembly: GCA_945859665.1. Lineage (NCBI taxonomy): Eukaryota > Metazoa > Arthropoda > Insecta > Lepidoptera > Noctuidae > Anorthoa > Anorthoa munda. The sequence continues at coordinate 14,339,536 of OX243902.1, read as the reverse complement.
TGCTTGCCTCCACACTGTATTGTGGTGTCCGGAATTCGATAAACTATCTAGTGTTATGTACATAACACTAGATAGTCGGTACGGTAGTCCTGTATTTGTGTTTCGAGTTTGGCTATTGTTTGTCGCATTTCGGGAGAGCAATGCTAAAATAAGTAATAATATGTAGAAACGGATCTATCTGGCTGAACGTAAGAAGTCGAACATGTTCGTGTGAATACTTATGTTTTTGTCAACTCTATCCATTTTTCCAATATTGACTTAAGGAGTTATATTGTTAGTCTAGTTTAACAATTATAATACCGATTTTATTTCACCTGGACTCTCGTTATGACCGAAAATTTTACAACCCCATAATTTAAATTGCAAATAGACACCCGTGGTTTGAGGTGGGGTGATCTAATCCAAACCAGAGGTACTGCATAATTAACAACCTGTACTAATTATATTATTACAGAATTATACATTGAGTTTTAGCAAGTTTACCGCGGATTTTAATTTACTTGTCTTTGCTATTCTGTTTGATTCGTAAGCAAAGTTTTAATAAGTAAATACTTGGCTGTGCAAGTGGAAGTTTGCAATTGTTAAAAAGTATTGCCAATAACGTAGAATCTTATTCTTTTCCCTGTAATTCTAGTACCGAAACAAAGAAATCTCAAGAATAGCCAAAGTATCTTGATCACTACTCGATATTGTATATATTTTGCACAAAAAAAGACCATCAAATTCTAAATAGATTTTATTGGAGTGCAATTAGCCAGGAATTCGAGCTGAGCGAGAACAGAATGACGTGAATAGATATTACTGCTTTATAATGGTTACTTCCTTACGCTCTTAGCACTTCTACCTTCACTAGTGGCTACGCTGAATTATATCACCGACATTTAAGTCTAATTTAATTTCTTTTTTCAACCAGGAGCGACGCCCTAGCAACAACTCTATCGGCCCTCTACGGCAAGCTGCTCGTCGTGATGGGCATCGCCTTCCCCATGGCTGAGGTCATCTCCACATACATTCCACCCTCATTCTACGAGGTAAGTTATGACGACGCATATATATTATTTACAAGTAGGTTCCTACAACTGTCCCCTTCTATTTTCCTTTTATGTGTTTTAACAAATTGGATTGTCGATGATGTCATTTGAACTGCCAGAATATTTTATTGGTGTAGGTATTTGGCAAAATTTACATTTTGAACTATTCTTTTAAATGGCTCACTTTGGGGTTGTGGGATACCTTTAGAGAACTAGAGGACGGATTAAAGAAATCACGAATGCGGAGTACGTTTATACTTAACGTTTCATAATGGAAAACAATATACCACAGGAATTTAACGCGATGATAAATCAAAACCGCGCGTTAAATTCCCGTGATATATTGTTTTACGTTTAAAACGTTGAAACTTGCCCACGATAAAAGGTAAATTTCTAGAATGCAAAACTTATTAAAAATAACAAAGAAAAAAAGTAACTAATAATTTTCTCGGTTTTCTTTGTTATTTGGCATATATTAAATCTATACCTGACTATAATAACAACACAAAAGCTTATTTTTCCTTAATAATCTTACTAGGAAACCCATATTTTGATACTAAGAGCATTTATTCCATCAGCTAAGTACACACACAACAGCTAAGCTTTGAAGCATCAGGCTTCAAAGAACCCTGCGTCATTTAATTAATATCGATTATTTTAATTAATTACCGCGCCATTTCCCTACATCTATTTATTATAAGCAGGCCATAATGACGGGTGCGAAACGTTGAGCGCTCTACTCCAAAATGTGTGCAAAATAACTCATTTATAAAGAAGGTTAAATGCCCAAAAAAAATATGATAAACATCCGTAAAAATGCTAGTATTACGATGTCAATCAGTGTGAAAACCTTAATAAGGCAACCCAGTATTTTCTTTTTGTTCAACGTCTATCTAACGTAATGTAAATGTATTTTGCTCGAATATTAAGGAAATAAATAAAATTAAAAAACCCCCGACACGTTATCTTTATTTTTTATTTTTTTGGGACTATCCCACCGCACTATTCCCAAACCACTGCAACTCCTGAAAGCCAGAATCAACATTGGCGACCACCAGAAAAGCGCCGAGGCAATGAAGCTCGACGAAGTCCAGGACACGTTATCTTGCGCAATCAAACATAGCTAAGAATACTCCCGATAATGTAACTTTTAAAATCGGTCAATTGCAGGTCGAGTATTTTGAGACAGGCAATTGCCATTTCCGCCGAGGCATATATAGTGCTTTACTCAAAATAATGCAGGGTAGAAGTAATAATGCAAAAAGTAGTTAAATTACCAAAATTTTACAAGTTAATGCAGTTTTTAAAATGAACTGTACATTTCAGCATGGATTTAATTGCCCATAATGTAGATGGCTCTTTAGTTTTAACAATTTCATTAAAATACGCCAAAGCACTGTTTCGGAGAAAATTTTCACCTTTTTATCGTTTTTCCAAATCATAAAATTTTCATATACTTTCATGTATTTTTCTTTTGACTTCGCTGGAAGCAGGTTTTCCATTGGCAATTTGACTTTTGATCTTAAATCTTACAATCAATCTCCATTTCACTCTCTGAACCGTTAGAACTCATTTTAATGATTAAATTTATATTCATTAAATATTTAAATAACAAATCAAGACGAATTTTCAGCTTTGCCGCCGATTTTCTATTTATCATCTGTGCCGAAAGGCAAACGCATTTATGGCTATACAGCCACGTGAACGCAATTTGTACTAAGCAAAGAGACTTACTTTGGTATGCCAAGAATTATAAAAGAGATCCAATCAATGAGTATCTAATAACCCCAGCACGCGGTTTCATACAACCTTGCTGGAGCGTTGTAATGTTCCAAATTCAAAAACGCTCCAGCAATGGTTTTGTTTTTCTTTGTCCGTAAATTCGGTACTTCACGTTTCTTTTTTTTTTGAATAATGACAATATTTCCATGCATGTTTGAGAAAATCACTCTTACGCTCTCTGGCGCTCTGACAATTGATGAACTTCTAAATACGAATGACTTGATTGACTTTTTTTGATTGTCTATCCAGCCAACAACATTTCATGTAAGGTATGCAACCTCATACTCAACCGTTGTAGTACCTACCTACCCAACATGGACAGCGAAAGCAAAAAGATGATGACGATAAAACGCAGTTCATACTAATTAAATCTTGAAGCCAAACGATCAGGCATCTGATCGTTTGGCTTCAAGATTATGCAGTCTTTCTAGAAAACAATTAAAATATAATTAAACATCTCAGAACCTTTACGTAATTGCGGGTTAAGTGAAAAAGCGATTTAACTTTTAAACTTTGAGTATCGACTTTCAAAGTAAAAAGTTTTAATTATTGCTGTACCTTTACGTAAGAGTCAAGAATATACATTAAAGTTAAATTAACTGGATCAACGAACTTAGTAGGAGGTATGTAAGTCAACAGGCAATTATTTCGTCCAAGTTAGAGTTCTGATTAAGTATTTGAATTCTCAAACTAGAATTTTCATAAAAGGTTGCTCCGTTCTCTCTATATTTTTGCCTCATCATCCCCTTCAGCATCGACTTGGTAGTGCTGTGACAGAGCACAGGCGGCAGGCAGGGGTATAAGAATAGACATATGCATTTCAAGCCTACTTATTTTAAATGTTTATTTTTTGTTACCAGGGCTTCTACTTATACCTGTACATCGGCAGTATGGTGTTCCTTCTTTACATGTATGCAGCTCTCGCCAGGGACAGGAGGAAGTCAGAAGCAGCAGACACCACTGTTGTTGCAAGTTAGTATTTATATTAACGCGTTTAAGAGTTATTTTTATTAATCTAAATGGTTGATGGAACACTCAGTGGTATCCAGTATAATATCAATCCAGCTTTCTTATATCTCCAACTCAAAAAGAGCCAGCTTCAAATACTCAGACAAAATGCAACAAACAATGTTATTCCCTGAAAACTATTTGAGCTCACTTAAACACCAAAAACAGTATTTTGACACGCATCTAAACTGAGTTTTATGTAATAGAATAGCCAGGGCTCTACAAATCCAATCCCGAAATGGATGTAATCAATTAAAACTTTCGTTAGGTATGGAAATAACAATTCGGATATTTACATAATAGAAGTCGTTCAAAAGTATTCGATTATATAGGTACCTGTAATATTTTATTTGCCACGAACACAAAAATATTGAGCTCCAATATTCCCATTCATCGTCGTACTTGTTCGTAAACCGCTTGATTAGAACCACGAAAGCCTTATTGGCTGACGGAGTCAGGTTCAAATTGCATCATTACCAACACGGAGATGTTTTAAATGAAGGAGCGAGTTTTCAAAGTGCCTCGAGCAATTCACCCCCTTCAAAGGGCAATATATTTTATTTTTTCTTGAATTGCCAAGCGTTGCGTCTGGAGGTGTGGCGGTGAAGTACCTATAAGTTTTCTGGCGATAACGAGAGACTGTTCTGTGTAGGTACTTGAAAATCTTTGTGTTGAAGGTACATGGTACTCGACTCTTATTGGTCGGTAGGCACTTGAAAGTATTTTTGAAGGTACATGGTACTCTTATTAAGAAAATAATGAGGATATAAACACTTGAGTTTTGTGGAAAAACCAAAAATGCGTCGTATATTTGGGATCACAAATACAGCTAGAAAAAGTATAGATAGACAATACCTGGGTAGCAAAACATGCAGAGTATGAAACCATATTTTGCTCGATATGTAATAGATACAGGTAGCGAGAAATGGGATAAAGGGGAACAGCAAATTCGTCTACAAATGCTTTACCAGTACCCTTTGATTCATTATTCATCCGAAAAGAAAACATGCATGAATGTTTCACCCAAACACGCCTTATCCTGAAAATTTAACAACCGAATCTAAAGCGGATTCGTGAAAGTCGAAATCAGCTAATACGAGCACGGGGTATGTGACATGAACTCAACTTGTTCAAACTTTTCCTTGTTTTATCGTGTGTCCCGCCTTTATTTTTGCTCCTTCGCAATCGGCGTCGTGGAAACGGATGGAGAGATTTTTCCCTTTTCTCTCGCGATGCCACGTTTTGTTATTTAAATGACGCGGAAAGCCCAGTGGAGAGCCGACAAACATGCCAGCTAATGCGTTACAGTGGTGCCAGTTTCACGGATATTTTATGCCGCTATATTTCTTTTTTTTGTTATGATATATTTTTTGTGTACTTCATTGCTCTCACGCCCGGGTCGGTTTTTGTGAATTTATGATAAGATCAAGATTTTTGCTGACAGAGGTTCGTTAAAATATTTTCTTACAATAACGGACACTGACTTCTTCTTCAGACAAACGCTTGGGATAATCAGAAAAATCGTAGTTTTTTTTTTACAAAAATATTCAACACTAGCATCGTTATTCACACATAAAAAGGTCTACGGTATTTTCCAAACTAATTGCCAAACCGGACACTTTGCGGTCTTCTTGATAAGTGTAGAAAAAATACTAAATGTCAACCACAAAATGCGAAATAAGAAAATTTATATTTAGTTTTTAGGGTTCCGTACCCAAAGGGTAAAAACGGGACCCTATTACTAAGACTCCGCGGTACGTCTGTCTGTCTGCCGTCTGCCACCAAGCTGTATCTCATGAACTGTGATAGCTAGACAGTTGAAATTTTTACAGATTATTTATATCTGTTGCAGCTGTAACAACAAATTATAAAAACAGAAAAAAAAATTGTGGTGCTCCCATACAACAAACATGATTTTTTTGCGGTTTTTTGCGATAATGGTACGGAACCTTTCGTGTGCAAGTCCGACTCGCACTTGGCCAGTTTTTTTATTTTCAGCCAGCTAATTCTTTACTTTGTCCCCAGAATCGGACTCAAGCTCGTCCCCACCAGATTCGGATTCCTGCTCATCTCGAACCGAGCGCAGTACGGAAACAGCAGCTCATATACCACCCCAACTGGCCGCCAAGCGAATGTCGCTTGGATTCGCTTTAGCATCGCGCACGCATCACTACGGCAGCTTCTACCTGAGAATGGGGGCAGTTGGTGAGCTTTGATAATCGTGTCCCTCTCGCTCTGAACGTAACATTGCATTTGGTTTTGCTTTCGGCATCCTATCTAGCGAATAGAAGTCATGAACGCCGAGGTTTTGAATGCAAGGTTCTTAGTATATACAAGTTTTTGTGGATACAAAATATTGTAAGAATGATGATGTTAGCCGTGTAAGGTATTTTTCAAGTCAAGTCAAATCATTTATTTCCTAACAATATACAGTGTGTAGAAAGTAATAAGTAAAATACAAACAAAACCATTAAAAAAGTACGATTTAAACGAGTGACAAAAAAAAGTACTGGTAAATAACAATATCTCAATAATTGATAATAGTTATCCAACAACAAAAGAAAAATATATTAACAATAATCCAAATTCCATTTTAAAATCATTCCAGCAATAAAAAAAAATAATATTGAAACTAAAATTCAATAATAAATATTTATAATAAAAAGATCAATAATTTCACATATAACAAAATAATAATGATAATAATCCAAATTCCAAATCATTCAAGTCAAAATAAGAAAAAAATCAATACGTTTGGTTCAAAAAATTTGCTACGAACTCTGCTGACTGAAACAGACGTAAGACCAACAAACAACTGCACCGGTGACCGGTTCATCAAACAAATCCCAAAATCGAACAACCTTGTAATCTATCCAAATTAGTTTCTCGTATTAGCACTAACATCCAATTCTCCCAATGATAATTCAGACTATCTGTCGTTAATCTCACGGTAAATGACTCTGCAGTAATTGTTTTGTTAAATCAATTTGGTGTGTCGACGTAAACAGGGCCGTTTACCAAGCCTTTTGTCGGAGTCAAGGATTAGTTTGTTAACAAAGTTTCTGCAAAGGCAAACTTGGAAGCCGAACCTTTGGTGCAGAAAGTCCGGATTCACAACTAGGCCGGATAATCTTGTTGATTCGGAACTTGTGTACCGAATATGGATTATTGAGATTATCTTTGACAGTTTTGTTGATAGTTTTTGTGCTTAGAATAACATGAAGATAGATTTTCAACTCTGTTATGTAATCACTGGCTTTTATCGTGAATATGGCTTGGTGTGTTTCGTAATACCTTTCATTGTAGCCACTTTTAACAGAATCATCGTTTTGACTTGCTTTAAATAAATTGAAAATCAGCTTTAGTTAAATATTTACTTTACTTTACTTAGCTTAAACTAAATCCCACTGCCAGAAAAAAAAAACACTTCCCCTTTTCTTTCAAAACCTCTAGTTCTTGTACAATAGTTTAACTCGTAAACATGGCGGTCAGAACTTAGAAAATCTATTTCTACAAAACTTTCCCTATCTTCTATTTCAGCCGAATATATCCTCGAGTATCTGACGTCACCAACAAGGCCATTTTTTACGTCATCGTGAGTGTCTAATCGAATATTCACGACCACAACATAACCGTAGCCTGTATGACGTCATGAAATGTCAAGTCATACTACGGTATAGTAAGATCCAGACGGCGATAGTCTGTTTTGTCTGGAAGCACATTTATAACCTGCCTCGTCTGGAGGTCAGCCTACAAGAGAAATAGGTTATGAATAAATAAGACGATTGGGCCATTTTGGACACATACAATGGTGCAAGTCTTATTGCACAAAGAGCAAGAAAAGAGATGGGGCATCGTTTGTGGTGTGACTCTTCCAGTTGCATTGTCACGGGTTTTTGTTATGTTGTCTCATTGAAGGACCCTCATCTGATGGTGTACCTATAGCGGTCCAGCTGGCTCCGGAGTCGCCTTTGAGATTAGCTTTTCTGTAGGCGTCATGTTTCAGCCTTTGAAATAACCAACGGTCTAACGTTTATAAGAGATTATGTCGGTTTATAGAGACCGTATTTATGCAACTACGATAAGGGTGAATGAGTTGAATCGCGCAAGAATTTTGTAGGCGGATGTAAATTGAAAATCCGAAAAAGGTCGCCCCTCGAAGGATATACACATACTAATCGTATTGCCGATGCCCTTCAAAAAGGTGGGGTCAAGTTGGGTGTGTGCTCTCTGCCTGCATAACCAGATGTAAGAATGTGGACGAAAGAAAAGGTATGTGTGAGGATCGTGGCGTATGTCGAAAATTGTATCGTTTCTTTTCATCCCTGTAGAAATAAGGCCTTAGTGGCTGTGTGGGATCAAGTTGGGTGTGCACTCTCTGCCTGCATAACCAGATGTAAGAATGTGGACGAAAGAAAAGAAATGTGTGAGGATCGTGGCGTATGTCAAAAATGTTATCGTTTCTTTTCACTCCTGTAGAAATAAGGCCTTAGCGGCTGTGTGGGGTCAAGTCGGGTGTGTACTCTCTGCCTGCATAACCAGATGTAAGAATGTGGGCGAAAGAAAATAAATGTGTGGGGATCGTGGCGCATGTCGAAAATTGTATCGTTTCTTTTCACTCATGTAGAAATAAAGCCTTAGTGGCTGTGTGGGGTGAAGTCGGGTGTGCACTCTCTGCCTGCATAATAACCAGATGTAAAAATGTGGACGAAAGAAAAGAAATGTGTGAGGATCGTGGCGCAAGTCGAAAATTGTATCGTTTCTTTTCACTCCTGTAGAAATAAGGCCTTAGTGTTTATACCATAACATCGTGACATCACGCCTGTATTCCCTGATGGGTTAGATAGTGGTGTACCTATTTTGGCGTTATTAAAAAAGACTTAATGCCACGTTAATACGTATAATTTTGTTTTAAAATAAAAATACACTAAAATTATATAAAAGAATACAAATAGGTGAAACACTTGAATTAAACAAAAACTTTTTCACAAAAAGATGTCTTTGGTACCTCTTGTTTTTATCGTTTTTCAAAACGACTTCTGAAACGAAAGTATTTTTTGCAGGTTTTAGTTTTTTTGCTTTAGAAGTCGGTTTATTTTTTGTAAAAAGGTTTTTTTTTTCTCCTTTTAGTTTTGGTGCCCTATCACTAAAACGTGAGCAAACTTTATAGTAAGGTACCTAAAGGATGGACAAAATACCCATAAAAACTGAATTTACACATTCGTGCTGTTTTTCGTTAAGTAGTACGGTTGTATGTTCCATATCTTGAAGACTGCTGAACGGATATTGATGAAACTTGCACTGTTACCTAAGTTAAGAGATACATAATCCAATAAAAAAGAATGGTCACGATCTGATAAGTAGTTTCGGCGAAATGCGTGGCCAAACATACACTTATGAAATTTAGCACACGTGTTTTGAAGCCCATACAGAGTAACATATGTGCATATTGAGCAGTTCCAACAATATTACATACATATGTGTCGAATTGATTATCTCCTTTTTTTTTGAAGTCAAGAAGTCAAAAAAGAGGCTAAACCGATAAGGCTAGTAGCGCAATGCTGCACCATGTAATAGGCCATCTTGTTGCCAATCATCGAGCATAAATCTAGACTCGGTTAGATACTGAGAAATTGTACAGAGAAAATCCTAGGTATCAAACCCAGGATCTAATGCTCAGTTACTACTATCTCAGATAATATTATACTAACATACAGATGCCTCATCCCATACAAAGAAACCGTGCCGACGTAACTAGCGTTTTTCGTCTATCTAAACTGATTATTTTTATAAGTACATCAATCATGTTCGGTTCCGTTCCACGGCTATAGATGGTGTTAGCAGCGACTTGCAAGTAAAAGGTTTACTCGGTTCGTGACAATTATTTTCTTTAAATACAGTAACGATTTGTTTTATAGTATTTTTTTGCACGTGTTTTTACAGTTTGATTGTACCAAAATGTGTTACAATACAAATTAAAAAAAAACTTGTGGCATGCTTCAAAAGCTTAAAACCGCGCCATCTATTGGAATCACATTTAAATTATCCGTTCAAATAATCTTTGAAATGTGTATTAAGTGCCCAATATTTCATAATTGTGTGCTTAGGAGAGTTGATTAAACAAGAACATTCAATCTGTATGATTAATTCTAGTAAATCTTAATTTTACACACAATTCGATAACAAATCGATGCTTATCGCGCCATCTAGTGATATTTATTTGAACCAATTTGTTTTTCTTAGCGCTTGGACCCCTGCTACTGCACTTTCCAGGAGTAGTTTATCGAGACAGTCAGTAGTATAACAGATCTTCTTTTATTTCAGCATTTGGCATTGGGTCCATGATCTACTCAGGTCTGGAGTTCGGCCAATATTGGGAGTTGGAGCGGAACACCAACTGTCACAATGTTCTGCTGGCACTGACTCCTGCGACGAGGATGGCCTTTATCTTCATACAGATGTACTTTATCTTTCTGAACAATGAGGTACGTTGTATTTGTATTTAAACTGCTTTGAACATTGAATTGGCTAGAGAACGTTTAATAGCTGCAACATATGCTCAATAACCCACAGCCAATCACACATCCGTAGTGTTTGTAACAATCTGACATTACCAGACTCTTTATTTCATAGCAGTAAGAGCGGTCTTTATAGTGTTACCATTACTGCTAAACCCTTTGGTTGACTGTACGGTGGAGAGGCGCGGCAAATGTCGAAACACTAGTATGATACACGACCTATTAGAAAATAGATACCCAGAAGGTTAACGAAAAATAATCAATTATTAAAATTCAATTAATTCCTCACGGTATGTTCCCAAAGTTGATAACAGTTCTTAGAGTTCGCGGTAAACCCTTTGCCGCAACTGCTGAAAGAAGTTTTCTTTCACAATGTTAGGAAAAGTTTTTTTTTTGGCCTCACCAGTTCAGAACACAAATATTACGTTTGCCACACTTGAAAACATATGAGTGTATCTAATTATAATTTGTTTGTAACAAGCTAAACATTTATACTTAGAAGTTCCCAATTTCTAGAAATACATAGGTAGGTGCCTATAATAACTCTACGCTGAAGAAACCGATGAATCATGGAAATCTTCAGTATTTTTTGTCTGAATAAAAGTCAAATATTTTTCTCCAAGTGTTTACCGACCTACTAAGTAAATACGTATTAACAGAATTAGATTCATCCAATCAAATTGCTTCTATATAATTTGCTAAATCAATTATAACTCCAAATAAATTAATTAAAGTTCTATTTGTCGCCGAATTGCTATTCAAATGCGTAGTAGGGATTTCGAGGGTTTTAAAGCTCTTTGTGGAATCAATATGAAAATAAATGAAAAAAGCAAAAAGTTTAATTAAAAACTGTAACCTGACGACGGATCTTTTTTATCCTTTCTTATTTGGGCGATAAAAACAAATCGATTGATACCTTATTCGTCAAAAGCGGATGAATAGTTTAGGCACTACGGAGGTATATTCGTAAATACAAACATACATATACATAGACTGCTAAAATCATAATTCTTCCTTTTGGCCTCGCCATAGTCGGGTAAAAAGTCGCACATTGAAATACCTAACAGAAAACAGCAACATTCTGTTTCAAATAAAGGAAAACACTGAAAATCGCAGATGGTAGATATTTTTTTTCCATTTAGCTCCCGAACATTACAATCAAAGGCACTTTTCCACCCATCGATCACTTTACATCCAAGCATACCCATAAAATAAAATAGTGAGTAATCCATCAATTAAAATCACGGTACGGCCATCGTCCGACACCGTCCATTGTGTAGACGCCATTACCATTCATCACCATCGCTCACATTTCAGATGAAAGTGTACAAACACAAGATAGTGGCCCGGTTTGGTCTGATGCATATGGTGGGCACCAACCTGAGTGTATGGCTGAATGTCCTCGTGCAGGAAACCAAGCATGAGATCCTGACGTTCTACGACCCCGAGAACAAGACTATTGGACTGTCGCATAGACTTGGTAAGTCGAATTTACTTTTTGTTTTTATATTCAGGGTAATGCAATCGAAACAATAATTTATTTTATTACTGAAGAATATAATATTATTCGGTCGCATCCTTTTGAAAACGTTGGCGCTAAAAAGGTTCACTACAAATCATAATCTTATCAACATAAAACAAAATTTTCAGGCCCTGCAAAACATTTAAAGGCATCTTCATAATCTTCGCTAATGGATTTACAGCCCTCCCGTTACAGGTTATTGCCAAACTTAAGTAATAATTTGTGATGCACATTATTAATCCGAGTTATCAAGCGAATAAATACTTTCGGGGCCCAATAATAAAGTTGTTATTCTATTTGTAAACACAAAGTAGGCATAGGTACTGTTCTGATTATCTATTTGAGCATGCCATTAAAATTTGTTATTTTTTTTAATTTTATGGCTGTATAATATTTTTTTGGCCAAAACAGCCAGTATTTTTGTTATGTTTAGCAAGGAGTTTTAGATCATTACGAATTGTATGCGCTGTATCGAGCCTATTTTATTTTTAAAAGACTTCCCTAAATGGAGGAGTTTCTATGTTCGACCGACTTCCAAAGCAAAACATTACAAAGCTTTTTTTAAAGATATTTTTAATGAGTTTATTCTTATTACAAAAAAAATAAGCTTAAACCAAAAGTTTTTTAGTCAGCATAATTAAGCGTCCTAAGTTCACTAACATAACGCAGGTGTTTTTATAATATTGGGAAGACAGGTGGCTCAGTTCCTGTGCTTAAAAGTTACGTTAAGAAAAAAATCAAAGCTGCTTGTTTAAAAAAGGCATTAAAAATATGTTAGCAACAAATCTTGTTCTGACGTATCGTATATCGTATGTTTTAAAGAGTATTTAGTGTTGTATTTGATAAATGATATTCTGTCAAATATTGCAAGTAATTTCAGCAGATAGTGGTAGCAGTGGTGGCCCAGTGGTATCGGCCGCGACTTACAAGTTGTAGGTCGTGGGTTCGAGTCCAGGCAGGCGCTTTATTTTGTGAAAATTATTTCATCACTACTGCTCTCTAAACGTTGAAGGAAAACATCGTGAGGAAACCGGCATGTCCTAGAACCAAAAATTCGAAGACTTGTGACATCCACCAAACCGCACTGGGCCTGCGTGGTGGATTACGGCCCATTCCCTCTCACAGAGAGGAGGCCTGTTTTCCGCAGTGGGAACATTAATAGGTTGATGATGTGTGGTAATTTCCTGTTCTTGAATGTTTAAAAAAAAATCCATCTTAAAATATTAGAAACTCAAGCTCCAATTTACAAACAACATACAAAAATTACCGATATTAAGTAGTTTAAAGTTTTTTTGTGCACTTATTTAATATCCTCGTTTGCAAATTACCTACTCTATCGCTCTGAGGTTAGTTGTTAGCGAACCCAATTCAGGTTTCAAGCTCGTCTTTGTACATAAGCTTACCTTCTGTAACATTGTGTAAACAATTTAGGTGTACAATCAAAATTTTGAAGAAAATGCTAACTATTCGAAGAGATACAGATATCGAATTCGAAGAGGTATCAATACATTTATTATTATGTTTGATAGCCACGTATAAATGTATTCCCCATAGATTCCGAATTCTCTTTTCATCATCCGATACAATAAAACCATCAATATAAATACATAATATAGTAATAAAACTACGGTTGTCCTATGTTGTCGGTTCGGTGGACATTTTGAATGACCTGTCGTGTGCCACATGCCTATACAACGTCCGTTGTGGCGCCAATCGATAAATGTGTACTCCTGCCTTTATTTTACTTGTTATAATAATGTTAACTTTGTGATGTTGCTTTTAAAACAAGGAGGAGGAAAGGCGTGTGGGATTTTGTTTATCTTTTAAAATACATAAAATATGTACAATGTCATGACGATAAATCGATAGTATTTTTTTATCTTAGCTAAAAGGTCTTTTTGGGAATAGAACGATCTGCCCCCCCATGACGTGTCAAAAGTATCATAGTTCGACTGTGAAAAAGGGATAGATGTATACAAGTCATATACATCTGTCCCTTACGCACACTCAAAATAACCTTACTCTAAGAGCTTATGGTCACCCCCCTGCTCATATGACGTTTTGCCAATAGGACCTTTTGATACGGAGTCGTATTAGTTACAAAACTTAACGTTGATGGTAATAATGAAAACTATTTCTAGGTTTTTGTAGAAAGAAAAGAGGTTGCAAGATTATGTCAACCCTTTTCTGACAATTAATGTTTCTAGTAGTAATTTCACAAACACTAACAGTCGGAGCTTTTACAATTGATTTATTTAAACTATGTTCAGGTCATTGATCTTGAATTCTTGATCTATTTATTATCACGTGTAAAATAAGTTTGGTCAAAGAGCCTAAAACATTAATTTCATGCATCTACTTTCGTTGGTTATTCATAGCTATTTCATGAGTTCAACATAAGGGAAATATAAATATATTGCTAAACTAAACTATGTGGGTAGGTTTGTTATTGAAATACAGTAAAAACTTACAAATCATAGATACATCCAAAACTAAATATACCTATAATCGTGACAATCTAAGAAGTCCGATGACGTCACTCATTTTACATGTCACGATAACTCTGTACTTAAGAAATTAAAAAAACAAATTCATAATCCTAATTAATTACTATGTTACCCATATCCATACTATTGTATAACAACGAGTATCATTCGTAAGCATCAAATTTAATTATTATTAAGCATTGATGTATTGAAAAGGGGAAGATACGTTACGCGCTAACATCGCGATCAAAAAACCTGGGCTCAGCGCACCAGTTATCGGCAACCTACAGTTACCGATAGACAAGGACAGAGATAGGAGACGGCGCTGTAGTGCCCGCTACGGGCATTCACTTAGTCTAGTAGGACCAAGCGCTGTGTTCAGTACCGTATCTTCCCCTTTTTAATACATCAATGTTATTAAGTATTGTTATCGCTGTCAAATCCGACTTCTTAAATTGTAACGACTATAGGTATACAGCAGTCCCAAACTAATAAACCCATTTGCCCAAAACACAGGACCCACCTTAAGTTAGGTACTACCTATTTTACTAGGTAATAGTTTTACCCTGTTACATAACTAACAATCCATTTACCCAAAACACAGGACACACCTCACTTAAGCTAGGTTCTCTACAGTAACCGTTTTAACCTGTTATATAACACTGTTCTCTGTTTGCCAATAATTTCCTTTGTGCCGTTTAATTGGATTAATCGTTGTCGCTGAACTCTGACTTCAGAGGGATGTTGACACGAAGCGACTCTCTGATTTGATTCTGGTTAGTGATGATCTTGTCGATTGAGTGATTGTTTGCTTTTCTGTTTTTGGCAAGATTTTAAATGTAGATGAAAAATATCTCTGTTTTTCAGTAAAAGGCAAAACGAGTGATTTCATAGAAATAAAGTTTGTTTATTTTCTTCTAATTATACGAATGTACCTAATAAATGCGTCACATTTATGGGTCATTGATAGTTTTTTGGTTCATGTAATTTAACTGTTATTCTTCAATGGCCAACAGGTTAAAAAAGCTGTAAAAATATTAACAGGTTTTGAATGTTCAATTAAATCGGTAGCGTTTAGCGTCAATTTATCTCAACGTTTTCAATTATTGACAATTTTGTTGCAAATATTCTATTGCAGATTATTGATTTATAAGAATAAAAAAATTATAACATAATTAACCGATGATTATTGTCCGATGCAATAACGGGACGATGTTCGCTATCGTTCGGAAGTATTCGTTTAATTTTCTTAGTTTCTGAAAATCAACTAGTATGAGACTAGTTGATTCTCAGAAATGAAGAAAATTATAGTAAAACAATCCGTTGAGCTGTTGAGGTAAATTAACATTTTTATTTTCAACCGGTTTTTTTTGGAACTGAATAAAATAATGACTATTGAACTAATGCGGCTTGTGCGTTGACGTAAATTAATAGCTAATATTTTCAACCTGTTTTTTCATTGATGGTTAACGGAAACCGTTTGTCCTGGTATGGTCATGTGATGAGGAGGGATGAAACGCATGTTACTAAAAGAGTTATGAATATAAATGTGGATGGATGGAGAGGGAGAGGAAGGCCAAAGAAATGATGGATGGACTGTGTGAGGAGTGATATGAAAGAAAAGGGGGTCAGTAATGACGTGACGGGGGACAGGGCGGTATGGAAGAAGCAAACGTGTTGCGCCGACCCCAAGTAACATGGGATAAGGGCAGGAGGATGACGACGATGATGATGATGGTTAACTATTAACTCGTTGACGAATAAAAAGTCGTTAAAAACAGTATATTGATTGAACGACCACCTATAATCACATCCGCGCAAAACGGCTAACGCTCGGCATAATGCTGCTATATCAGGAATAGTTTTTGATAATGTGGCCCAATGGTTAAATGATAAGGTCTAGCATTATGTGTCACTGAAAACCCTCGTATAAGTTAACAGACAAAACTATAATGATCTGCCACATAAAATGTCACAAACAAAGAAAATACTTTAGGTAGCCTAACCCCATGTCGTCAGTCTTTTAATAAAGGATTCAGTAAATGTTTTCCTTCAGCAAAGCGAATTAAAAACTAGCGCTCTGAATGTGTGTGAAAAACCACTAGTCAACCGACGAGTCACGTGTCCTTTTGCTTTTTTCGGCAATAAAACGTTTTGGTGGGCAAGCTGACGATTGCTTTTTTTGTTTGTAAAGACGCGGTCCCAAAGAGAGCTACGAACTGGTTTTCTCTACTTCCATACTATTTTAGTAAACTATTATGTTGCCATATCTGTCTAGCCACACGCGGCCCAATGAAATTCATCGGTTGGATTAAAGCAGCGTCTGCTCAGTCCCACTCTTTCAAAACAAATGCGTGGTGAAGAAAACAAAAAGTAAATTAACGAAATGTGCTTATTCACAGAAAAATACATTTGTTACAATATAAGTATTATATAACAATATATATTATTATTATCAAACAATCCGTAAGCGGCTATCGACTAATGAAAACGGCTGGCCCTATGGCATGCTTAAACAGAAATCGCCCGTAAGCCGCATGCGAGCCCTATCGACTAAGAAAAAACCAGATGTAGCCGCCGACTGCACAGCATGATTTTCTTCTTGTTTACGTCCTACATTTTTAAGCAGTCGGGTTTTTAATTTTTTAATGAAATTTTTTTATTTACAACTTTATAGTTAATTTTTTAAAAGAATTAGGTACATTTAAACATATAATTGTTACACATTTTTGAAATCACCTCTTAAAACCCTTTATTTTGATATCCCACACGATGTGGTTGAAGGAAAAAAAATATTTGTTCCCCCACAAAATGGCGCCCAAAAGCCGCCATTTTTTCTTCTCTAATTTTAATGTAGTGACACTCGCAAGGTTAAGACGCGTCGATTGACGTAAGAATCATCAAAATCGGCCAACGCGTTTGGTCTCTAGAACGCCACATAGGAACAAACATACATACTGATAAACATTTTACCCTCCTTCGGCAGTCGGGTAAAAATGAGTATTGCATGCGCTGCCTATGGCATGCGTGAATA
Source organism: Anorthoa munda (assembly GCA_945859665.1). Taxonomy (NCBI): domain Eukaryota; kingdom Metazoa; phylum Arthropoda; class Insecta; order Lepidoptera; family Noctuidae; genus Anorthoa; species Anorthoa munda. The sequence goes on along the minus strand of OX243902.1, from coordinate 14,322,155 downwards.
GAATAGAAGATAGTACCCCGAATGCGAGCTCTAACAGTCAATGAAAATTTTCCTTTATAGCGGCCTCCGCGCGGTTTCATGTGTGCGACGTGCCTATTTGCCGCACGGCATTTACTAGAAAACTTGTAGTCTAACTGAAGCCGAAAGGTTAGGGATTTATGTTTGGAAGCCAAGTTTATAAGTTGTTGATAATAGTGTCTTTTATTGTCGCATTTTCGAATTCTGATGGCAACACGTTGCTTATTCCATTATGTATTAATGAATCCATAAAAATATAAAACTAATAAACAAAATTATGGACGCATAATTCTCAAAGGATATTGCCTTAAGTAATTTCTGCTACCCTCGAGACCGCGGGGCGCTTGATTTGTTTCCTAACCATCCCTTTGTAACAATTTTATCCACTTTTAATCCCTTCCCAAGTTTAGCGCATTTTATGGATATTTTGTTACGTGCCTTTGTGTATTCTTGTGTGTTGTACGGTGTTATAATAGGAATTAACACAATTTACATTGAAAGTAGTTATATGGTGCAACATTTTAATCGTAAACTACTAAGACAATCCTCAGAAAAACTTCATTACTGAAGCTAATTGTTACAAACACGAAACATCTGCTTTAATCGGAACATAATCTCGCCTTAGGGTATTTAATTAAAATATCCATTTTCCATGTTAATAAATTGTCAATAGCCGACTACTTTATCGAAAGAAAGAAAATTTAATCATACAACCCATTTCCGAAATGGGTCTCAAATGTCACGACCATCGGGTCTCGATAGCTTATGAACAAAATATGTAAGTAGGTGCAGATTTCCAATTAGGAATTTCCCTCATCATCGACAAATGTCACAGAGGCATGTTGATTGCGTTCCACTGTGTCCCACCCGGAAGGCACGGTGACCCACATTCCTCACCGTCATGTCGATCGACGATAATACGTATTGGATCATTTTAGCTATGTACACCTAATACCGTTTGTTCCACTTAAACTGGCGTTTGTTGGTACACGAGGCAATTTAGGGTATTTTATTGTTTAATATTTGGGCCTTTGGATTTTTTGTAAACTTATTATCTTGTTGGGTTAATATACGTAGGCTCTTTGAAACCGTCTTCTTGGACACTTCATCTTGATTTAATGTTGACATCAGTCAACGATCAATGTAGTTAAACCGCTCTAACCTAAACGTAGAATCCTTCTAATATTTTCATGTTATTTACTTACATTTACTATTATTTGTTTTGATTCCAGCATTTCAAAAGACGTTCGCAGCGTTTTCGACCGACGTGCCACCATCTCATCCAGCTGCCGCCCACCTGCGCGTGCCAAGAGGACTCAAAGGCCCTCACCACATCTTCGAGTGCAGACGAACAAACATCATGGGCTCTCTCGTCCAAGACGCCTCCCCGTTCCTCTTCCCTTGCACCATCGAATACTCTCTCATCTGTGCTGCCATCCTCTACGTCATGTGGAAGAACATTTCCAAATACCCATCAAAGGATGTTGCTGCAGCCATTGTCAAAGCTCGAATACTGGAAGGTCTGACCTATAAGAAGTCCCCGCATTTGTACAGCGTCGACTGCGCAAGAGCACACAAAGGCCTCTTCTTCGGAATCCTCGTTTTAGTACTAACTATAATATCTTTGATATTGTTCTTCGTTCTGGTGTCAAAGAAAGATTATGCGACGCTTGCAGTGGTTGAAGTCAATGTTTGTGAACTAGCGTTGTATGCTATGACAACATTTGCTAGTTTAGCTGGAATGTTTTGCGTAAGAAAATTGAAGTACGACGGCAACCGGAATCTTGAACTGGACAACATCCTCCTTGTCGGGGCTCAAACTGGCATGTTCATCTATGGCACTTTCACCATCATCGGAGGACATTTTACGATAGAGAAGAATACCATTCTAATACTGGTCACAGCTCTATCCTCACTAATCCAGACTACTTGTCAAACCATGTTTATTCTTGATGCAAGCCGAAGATCAGCCAAAACGGCCGAACAGTTACGGAAAAAGCCTGGCAGAGAGATAGTGACGTTCCTGTTAGTAACCAACTTGGCTATGTGGGCGATAAATACTCTTGAGAAGTCAAGAGCTGAGTCTCATCCAGTCCAGCTTCACTTTTATGGACTGTGGGCTTGGACGATCATAACCCACGTGTCGATGCCTCTGGCAATCTTCTACAGGTTCCATTCGACGGTGTGCTTGTGCGAGATATGGAAACGCGCGTACAAGATGAAGCCCGCTTACATGTAGCGACCGGCTCGGAGGTACTGGAGCACAGCGCTGACTCTCAGAATGTGAACTGTGGTACTTTCGGAATCATACAAGTAGACAAGTGGTAGTTGGATGTTAGTGCCATAGTCTCAGATAATCTCAGTGGACACCGGAGCAAATACAATAATTAGATATGGATCATAACGCATAATTTGTTCTACAAACTCATTAGATGTAGTTCAGGATTTCATCTCTCCGGCGTTCACTATGTAACCGCGTCGTTTGAAAGTTGACTGCTGTAATGTTAAGTTATTGTATTAAAATATTTTAATGTGTTATTTATTTGTAGCTTTATTATACGCTTTAACTATCATAGCGGAACTGATACGTTGAGTCGCAGTATTTCACAATTAAACGGGTTGGATTTTATTGATTTTAGCGCTTTATATTTTAGATGTTAATTTTACTCCATGTTTTAGTGTTAAATGTATTGTTAATATATTAAATGTGAACCTATTAATGATAAGTTTGTGTTCATATTTCATCTTGTTTAATTAGACGTACGTAGTATCAGATAGGGACTAGTTGTAAGCAATAGTAGAGTCTGTATCCCACATTCCACTTTATGGTAAATTCACAATTGCCGAAGCATATTGATTATATTCACGCACTTTGATTCAAAATGAATGTCTTCCATTAGGTTACATTGTTTTATACGATTTTTTTTACAATTTATATTCCTTTCCTGCTACTTTTATATAGCGTGTATTATTCCATAGTACAGAGGGAACAATAAATTCTATCGACCTAATGATATTTTTTTGAGGAATATTGACATAAAACAAATACATTGGCTACGATAATAAAGTACTTTTTACTATGAAACGCGTAATAGTCTGAGCAGATGTTAGAGAGTTTTGTAGCGGATATTTTTGCGACGAAAATGTGGTAGTGTCAGTAATTTTGGATAAATTTTTAACTTGTAGCGATACCGTGGACCCAGTAGTTAGGCAAAATGTAACACCAAAGTCGTAAGAGTAAGAAATTTTTGGAGCTTATTACGTGAGTAGTCCAGTAAATATTCGTAGAAGATAAATGGTCGCCAAATGAATGGTAATAGATGAGCTGCATGTCGTTTTGATTGTCTATAGATATAGACTTAGTGATTTCGTCCACTTCTTATGAGTATTTCAATACATTTTCAAAGACATATACGATGATTTTGTAATAGTATTTTAAATGATTCAGTAGAAAGTTCGGAGGCAGATGAAATGGATTGATCAAAGACTATCTTTTAAAGATTTTTATAATAGATTTTATAGTACACTGATTTAAATTAGAAAACGATGATCGTATGATGTTAACACGCATGAAGCAGCTACTATTTTAAATATTTCAAATACTGAACGAACCATATGTTCAATCTAACTTTGTAGATCAGTTGTTAATTGCTCAAGTTAATGTGATTTTCATATTTATTATTTAGACAAAAATATCTATCCGATTGTTGGTTTAGTTAGCCTCATCTATTGTCAACGATAGACTTCTTGATGTTTGTATTAGACTAAACATTACTAAGTAGAATTGTATGGAGTATTTTCTCTGATTTTGTTTTGATAAAATATGGTGCAATACATAGCCTGTGTTAAACATGATCTGTGAAAAAACACAATCGATTTCGGATAATATTTGATACCATGGTATTTCTTTTTATAAAATTTATAATTAAATGATATAGTAATTTTTTTAACCTACTGTTTTATACCATTGGAGTTTTCTCAATATTGTATAACATTTTCAGTGTTTTAGAATGTATAAAATATTGCTTTGCATAATTATTACATTGCAGTTTCTGAAAGAGGTTTCAGAAAACTAAATAATTTTGAAATTTTTGTATATTAGTGTTAGAGTCCTTTATACTTTTTATATAATATAATACATGTACCTAGAGTAACGTATGTCCTAGGTACGTATTGTAAGTACATTGAATACTCAATATGAAATTTTAGCTTTAAATTATAAATGTGACATACCAAATTTATACCTACTTATAAATTTATTGTAGAATAGGAGTGAATGTTGCGATACATAGAACATACTTTGTTTGGAAACAACATATTTTTGCACCACTTATGATTCTTATTTTCTTTAGGAGACGATGATTAACCATAAACAGTTTGGGCCCAATAGACCCAGCACCATTGAGAAATCAATAAACGCCACCTCTTTGATTTATTGAAAAGTAATCCCATCACATCACACCTCATCAGCCTATTAATGTTCCCACTGCTGGGACACAGGCCTCCTCTCTGTGAGAGGGAATGGGCCGTAATCCACCACGCGGACCCAGTGCGGGTTGGTGAATGTCACACGTCTTCGAATTTTTGGTTCTAGGACATGCCGGTTTCCTCACGATGTTTTCCTTCACCGTTTTGAGAGCAGTAAAAAGCAGTAAAAAGTAATGATTAGCAATTATTGGTTGAATTCACCGTCTTTGAATCTTTGTATGTACCATTACCTATTTTTTATCAAAAGTTTAAATCACATCACATCATCAGCCTATTAATGTTCCCACTGCTGAGACACAGGACGTAATCCACCACGCGGTCCCAGTGCGGGTTGCTGGATGTCACATGTCTTCGAATTTTTGGTTCTAGGACATGCCGGTTTCCTCACGATGTTTTCCTTCATCGTTTTTGAGAGCAGTGGTGATGAAATAATTTACACAAAGTAGAGCGCCTGCCTGGGCTCGAACCCACGACCTATAACTTGTAAGTCGCGGTCGATACCATTGGGCCACCACTGCTCTCAAAAGTTTAAATAACGCTGCATAATTCATAGTATAGTAATAGTTATTAGAATTATTATATGTTGTGGCTATAATTAATTTAAGATGAAAGCCATTTTGAGACTCAAAATAATAAACTTCAATGGAATTGAGTTATTCTTGCAGACAACAGTCTTGAATATAAATATGTTAGGACTACGAATAGGTACTTTTGGTATTCCCTATGTGCAGGAAATTTTGTTCAGATCAATAAGAGCTTTTTTCACAAGACACGAGGTTCCTTGTATTTTTACCGATTTTATCCCCGTGACTAAAGTGTATGTAAAAAGTAATATGACTCTGTATAGATTAAGGTATATAATTGTTTTAATTTATACGTAGGATAGCTATTTTACCTTTGTACCCATTATACCAAATATTCGTTGAAATATCCTTTGTTTTAAGTCGATCACCGGCATTTGTTTTGGTTCTTTCAAATAATGGAGTGTTTTGAATCTTATTTTGTAGATCTATAGATTTGAATTTCATCACAACTCAATTTACTGTCTTTCTATATTTACTGTTTTTTTTAATCAATTTTTTTTTCTATTAGCTCGCGTTTGTCCACTATCTCGCCTGATGGTAAGCGATGATGTGGTCGACCGTGAAGCACGCTTGCCTAGAAGTAACCTATTCACTCATGACTTAAAGACCCCAAGGTTGTAGCTATCAGGAAACAAAGACTCCGGCAGGGAATTCCACTCCTTAGCTGTGCGTACAATGAAAGTATTCGCAAAACGCTTTGTACGTATGGATGGGATGTCCTATAATAAATCAGGTACATGGTGTACCTGATTTATTATAGGTACTGATTATTTTATTATTTCATTTTTGGAAAATAAATTTACATTATGTGTGTGTCAAGATCAAATAAAAACCTACAAGTCCCTGATTTCGCTCCAAAATGCTCGAACATTGGATTTACAAAATGGGATTCAACCAACTTCATAATTTGCAAGAACTGTGCCTTTTTGTATAAATAAATAGTGATACTAGAGTATTGTTTTAATTATATATTTGTGAGCTATTTATTTGTTAGGAGAGACTGTGAATAGATCGGAGTAGCGGTAAGATTGTCTCCTTGGATGTTTAACGTTTACAAACAAATAAAAACTTTCTCGAAATTATCCTGAACAACATTGTTTTATTGTAGAAAATCCTATTAGCATATTGGATCGCAAAAATATATACCTACCAAGCTGCCGACCGTGGAAAGCTGGTTTCGATTCTCAGCACGGAAGCGTTAACGAATGAAACTTTTCAGTAAAACATTATTAACACCTTGAGTGTCCGAAACGTGGATCAACGCGAGACACAATGGCTTTTTAATTGTTTCGGTAATTCAAGTAAGAAAAGGTAATGCATTAGGGGCTTATTTAATGAGTTGCTACCGCTCATTAACCCTCACCCTACCTACTTACACTACACCCCACACACATCCCTTTTACCCTCTGGTAATTGGCACCCATTCTTCACTTGGAAGTGTTTTTAAAACCATTTGTGGTCACTCACAAGCTGGGGTTTGGTTTACTCTACGACGTACTGTAGGAGAATATCCTATAGTCGTTACCATAACGTTCCATAACACATAACTCTCTAATACTTCACTACCCTACACTCACCTCTTAAAGTCCTCTTAAACTTGAGTTTTCTGTAACTCTTGACCTCAACTCTACTCTCTTGAGTCGCCTTTAGCACTCATTAACCCTCACCCTCACCCTCATTTGGCTATAATGCATTATTCCTTTTTTTTTGAGCGGTAGCAACTCATTAAATAAGCCCCTAATGCATTATCTTTTCTTAGAGGTATTCTTAAAACCCTCTAAACCTTAAACTCAAGTTACTCTTGAGCTCTCTTAAACTCAAGTTACTCTTGAGCTCTCTTAAACTCAAGTTACTCTTGAGCTCTCTTAAACTCAAGTTACTCTTGAGCTCTCTTAAACTCAAGTTCCTCTTGGGCTCTCTTAAACTCGAGTGTCTCTTAAACTTGGGGTTTTTCTTAAACTTTAAACTTTTCGAGCGGATAAGCAACTCGTTAAATAAGCCCTAATGCTCTTGAGCGGATAAGCAACTCGTTAAATAAGCCCTAATGCTCTCTTCTAAATTGGGTTTTCAAACAGGTGCGGGTTACGACACCTAATTAAAAAAAAAGGGTCTATCCCACTAGTCCCATTGGCCCAGTCCCACCATGGGACAAGTGGGATAATATATCCCACTTGTCCCATGGGACAACTGATACTAACATATTTTTAAAATTATGTCCCAATAGTCCCATGGGACAACTGATACTAATATATTTTTAAAATTATATCCCATTAGTTCCATAGGACAGCGAGTACTGATTATATGATTGGGACGGTGAATCACGTTTATTTAGTTTGGATAACAATTCATTGTCGTCCAAAATAAATAAACGTGTGAAAAATTACATCTTAATCAGTGGAAGATAACTGCTTTAAAATTCAGTTGCAAGATTTGACCCGAACACACGTACATACATACATACATTGCAAGTTAAATGCCCTACGTTGAACGCCACCTGTAAGCCCAGTTCCTCGTTTTACATATCAACCGTGCCTAAAGTAATTTTATAGGATATAATTTACTAGGGAAAAATCCAATTAAACAAATACTTCATTACACATTACAAGGTTTATTGTAATAAACTATCCTACAGGTACACATACCTAAAATGTGGCGAGCCACTTAACATATAGATCTTTCCAGATCATTATCAAATAGGCATTTACTCTAACGCACCCCGACTCAGTACCAAGGTGTGTTAGGGAGACATCAGAGATGAGACAGCAAAAATACAACAAGCTCAGAGTCGCTTGTGAGGGTTCGTGAGATTAACGCTTAATCATTTCTAACTCAATTGAATACTAACAGACGTATTATGTGCTCATAAAAGGAACAAAATGCTTCGGCAAAGCAACCAGAGATACAACCAAAACATAAAATCTATAACAACTGGTCTTATTACACTGAAATTACCTTATCAAAATGTTCAGTAGAACTACGGTCTATTCTTTCCATCCGTTCGCGTGCGGCTGGCTAGGATGTGGCTGGAGGTGGATCACTGTGTTGCCCAATTTCTCACAGGGCATGGTAACTTTAAAAGTAAATTGTTTTCTTTCAAGCTCGTTGCCTCGCCTTTATGTCAGTGTTCTACATCTGACTGCGAATATGTACAATCTGCACATCATATCTTATGGGAGTGTATTATTAATTATTACGACCCTTTGTGCCTGGTGGCCTTGTTTGTTCTGTCTCCTGCTTGATATGGAGGGAAAAGGAAATTTATGTTTTTTCCTACTTCTCCGTTATTCTTTTCTGATTAATTTCGTTGCGGGATCCAAGACAGTTAAATTCATTCTCCGGGACTTCGTCGAGTTTCATTGCCTCGGCGCTTTTCTGGTGGTCGCCACTGTTGATTCTGGCTTTCAGGAGTTGCAGTGGTTTGGGAATAGTGCGGTGGGATTGTCCCAATTTAAAAAAAAAATAACTACGGTCACATGCGTTTATGTCGCATAAAAATATAAATTCTTATACAATTTTGATGTAAAGAATTAAATCACAGCTGCCAACAACCAGTTAAAGTAACTGTGGATTTCGAAGAGGCAGTGATTCAAGCCTTATTTAAGATATTGCCTAATACAACAGTGAAAGGGTGTATTTTTTTCTTTTTACTAGATGTTTGAAAAAGAAAGCAAGAGCGTTGGGTTTGAACAAATCTAAGCTGACCAATCGGATTGTTGGTTTATGTTGTGCATTACCTCTCTTACCAAATGATATGATATGATACAGTTGTTTTTTTTTTTTTGGATTAATCTATTAAACTATGATCCTAGACATATAATGTAATACCCCCTAAGGTACCATTACCTTAGGGGATATTACGTTATATAGTGGAAATTCTATTGAAGGTTGATAACGCAAAATATATAAGAAATTTACAAAAGCAGGATTATGTTTTTAATTTTGCCATTAAGTATTAGTAGACAATGACGACGATTGACGACATCGCAATCATACTCGTAATATCAGTATTTGCTGTCCTATGGAACTAATGGGACATAATTTTAAAAATATATTAGTATCAGTTGTCCCATGGGACTAGTGGGATATAATTTTAAAATTTTGTTAGTATCAGTTGTCCCATGGGACAAGTGGGATATATTTTCCCACTTGTCCCATCGTGGGACTGAGTCAATGGGACTAGTGGGATAGACCCAAAAAAAAAGCCTTCGTAATTACAGCTTGGCCAGAAAGAGTAGAAAAAAATTGAGGTCGCCACTATCGTTTATATGGCATCATTTATACTATATCATAAATGAATTTGATACTTGAAGTATTTTTAAAGATAAATCAGAATGGGGAAAATCGTTAAATCAGATGCTAATTTTTTTTTATTTTTCTAACTGTTAAATAAAAAGCCTAGGAGAGTAAAAACATCTTTATTATAGTAACAATATATTTTCTAATCACTATCTAAATATTCTACACCCGACTCTATGCTTGGCTGTTGTTGCTTTGCCTTCGTTTTTATTGCCTTCGTTTATTTTGCGTGGAACAGTGCTTTCTGAGTTTCCTGTAATCAAAATAAAACATTAATGTAGAATGATGTGCGTGACTATCAAAAATTGCAGTCGCTCTATACAAAGTCACTGTGTCAAAGTACTTTCCCTATGTAAATATAACCTCTAAAATTAAATTAAATCCAAAAAAACTTCGATGATGTGGTATATTTTAAAGACCAAACCGACTTTAACTGTAACTTAGATCATGAACTATGTATATTATATAAAACTAGATTGAATAAATACCTGACATATCAGCAACTCGTTTGTAAAGGTCATCCAAATCTCTTAGAAGTTTGCCGGCATGATATTCCTTCAAACACCTCTTAAAAACATTGTAAATATTTTCTCTGGCACCACTTTTTATCGTCTTTCCCATTTTCAATAACAATTCACCGACTAATACGTTTAATATCTACCAAAAATCACATTAATTCACGATACACTTTTATTGTTTTGGTAGTTTGACTGATGTTTGACATTTCTTTCATGTTGCCATGTGTAGAAAAAATTAGTTCACATTTATTTAATTTCTACTCTTTCTGGCCAAGCTGTACAATATAAATATTTCTTTGTTGGAGTATGCGTCATTGAATGTGAACCATATCCCCTACGTGTGAATGAATGAGAGTGTTTGACGAAAGTATGAAAGATGTTGTGTGTTGGAGCAAGGACTTATTTTAACCTTCAAAATTTTCAATGGAGTTGAAAATTTTCCGGGGTTGTTGGGGAAATGTGGTATTTCGCTATTTTAAGCCACATATTTTAGTTATTTCACTGAGTGAGCTGGTGTTCTCACCTAATTCACACTTAGGTCTCTTAATACTTACTTCATATTATTCCATGCCAATACATTTTACATCATATACTTATACTTCGCATCCTTTATACGTTTCCATTATTATTCTGCGAATCGGTCTAAAACGATTCGTTTTCTTATAAAATAATCATATTTTTCAATGTTATGACACCTACGTCAGGTTGTCAAGCTGTCAATACTTTTCCTTTTAAATTTTCTGTCATAGAGCTTCTTACTAGCTTAGTCTATGAAGATTACTTTTGATTTATATAATTTAAATTCTTTTTATCAATATGGTTAGCTCAAATATTGTATTTTATAAATTGAAAATTAATTTACATGCTCTCAGAATTCATCGAAAAGGTTTTGGATTGAATATTACTGGCTGTTTTGAATACTGGCAGGTTGCACTTTTTTTATGACAACAAGATGTCACTAACTTAAATTCTGGTTCTGATTCTGTCAAGCGGTGGATATAAAAGACGGAAAGGCCGAGGGCTTGGCAGTCTTGAAACTGGACTGAACGCTAGTAGTCCATTTTTCTGTTTGATACTATGAAGTATACAATTGTATTTAAAATTTCTCTTTAAAAACTATTATATATAAGGCCTGTGAATCTACCAATTCTGTTTAATGCAATAAATATTATTTATTGAGTGTGTTACTGGTTCTTTAACTTCGACGGTCACCGCTTCATATCAAAAGGGCTTGATTGATCAGCATATTAAGCCACAGCCTGACCTCCACACTCCTAGCTGCCTGTTCCTGCACCAGTGCTACTGCTACTGCTACCTGCCTGTTATCCTGACAATTGGTTCAAGCCTTGACCATCTGCGTGCTCATCTGCCTACCTCGGGCATTCCACGCCTTCGTGTCCGTCCAGCTGCCTAGCCTGCCCGTCCAGCTGCCCAGCCTTCCTGCCTGCTATGAAAAACCTGCCCACGTCGTGCGAAGCCGGCCCATAGTTTTATACTCAATATCCTTTTAATTAATTTTAATTTATAGTTACCTTTAATTTTATTAACGAGGCTTACGTGTAGCTCAGCCCATCTGAACTACACGTAACGCTACAGCCTTCAACCCGGAAACTACCTACAAACGCTCCAAACGGCACTGCACGTCCACGGTGCTGTCAATATTGCGATTAGGGGTCTCCTCAATGCGCATGTTTGTGTGAGTGTGCCGTTTCGAGCGTTTGTAGGTAGTTTCCGTACTTTTAGTACATATTTATACTGTGCTTCTAGGCTTCAACCATCATTAAAATGTGCATGCTCATTCAGCATCAACAAAAGGTTCCATACATCTTTTATTTGTCGTTTATGTTTTTCATTAGACATTTGTCATTTATAATTGGCAAAATGTTCATGATGCGATTACAGTGACAGTACAAGACTTGGTACAATGCAATATGCAGCAACTTATACAATTTTGGGACTACAATAAAAAATATCTGGAAGACTCAAAAGCTGACGAAATGAGTTCTAAGAGATTTCTTGTCTACTTAAACTAACACTTATTTTAGTAGTTGTATCTAGATAGATATAGAAAACTAAAGGAAAGTGTTACATTAACATTTCAAACACATGTTCAATAGAACATGTCTTTGAAATGTTAAAGCTAAAATAAATTGTATGTTGCGAGCAGGGGTGCTGCTTACTGCTTATCTGTGTTTTGAAGATCCAAGCAAAATAAAGTTTATCAAAGCATAGAAATAGACCCTTCCATTTTTTGTAGTTGTCGTTTGAGGTGACCAAATAATTGACAAGCTGACCAAATAATTAATCATCATCATCTGCCTAGCCTTTTTCCCAATTATTGTTGGGGTCGGCTTCCAGTCTTACCGGATTCATCTGAGTATCAGTGTTTTACATGGAGCGACTGCCTATCTGACCGCCATAACCCAGTAACTGACCAAGTAATTAATAAGATAGATAAATATCATGCAGTTGTCAAAGAAGAAAAAAAATGTTGAATCTTTATTCCATTTAACAACTATCAGTCCAAAGGTATTTTAATAATTTGAAAAACGACAAACTAGTAGAGCGAGAATTTGGGAACTGAAGAATTGATATTGTATTTGCCACAAGCGATCCAGAATATCCAGATGTCTAATTGTCATAGAATAAGCAAAGATCAAAGATCTGTCAAACATCTACAAATGGCAGCAGGGACCCCTGGGGTAACCCATTCACTCTTGCCTTAAAGATCCACAGGTTATAGCTATCAGGAAACACAGACTCCGACAGGGAATTCCTCTCCTTAGCTGTACGCACAATGAAAGTATTCCCAAAATGTTTAGTGCGTATGGGTGGGTTTTCCATCATGTACCGAAGGCGCATTTTGTCGTTTCCCTTGTAGTCCGTCGATGAAAAGGGCTAGGTGGAATCATATTGTGCAATTTCATCGCACACATTCCCCGAAATGTAACCGATTAAAAAACGGTGGATAACATGGCGAAATATAGATGAACTAAAATTAACCTCTTAGACGAATACAAGCGTTAAGCTGTGTTATATTTAAAACTAGCTGTTGCCCGCGATTTCGTCCGCGTCAAACTCGTAAAAAATATATTTTTATTTTTTTATTTTCCCGCCGGAACTATGAATTTTCTCGTGATCAAACGTAGCCTATGTTACTAGTTATCACATCGGCTATCTACCAGTGAAAGTCCCATCAAAATCGGTCCAGCCGTTTCGGAGATTACCCGGAACAAACAGACAGACAGATAGACAGACAGACAAAAATCTTAAAAAATACTTATTTGTTGTTAGTACCGTATATACTTTCACGTGCATTCAATAAAACGTTGTTATTTTGATATTACATACAGACACTTCAATTTTATTTATTTGTATAGATGTATAGATTAAAATAAAACAAAAACTTATAAGAATCTGATGATTGGAAACAAAGCATTGTCGAGTTTTTATCATTTCTTTTATTTGATTATTTTTACCTAATCACATACAATCCAAGATAAAATACAAAACGAATAATATTAAAATATAAACACAATAAATTATTTTTGTTTATTATTACTAGCCATCCAACTAGTTCATGTTAAAATAAAGTTTTTTTATATCTTTGGTTAGTATTACAATTTTTTAAAGGTTAGCACCGCATGTCCGATCAAATAATATCGAAATATTACGAGTGAAATCAAAATATAAAGTAAAATTTGAATTCGGAGCTAAAAATAAACAAAATTAAAATAAAGTTACTATTAAATTCAATGAAATTTAAATCACGATCAAAATAACACAAAAACATAATTATTCACAATTCAAAATAACATAAAATAATATATCCATCAATATTATGAACAATGGCCTAGTAAATGTGTAATTGTTCATTTCATTAACACCATCATCATTTCAGCCGAAAGACGTCCACTGCTGGACGTGGACATAAGTCCTCGTCGACCGGTCCTGTGCAAAGTATTCCTTTACTATCAATAATTAAATTTTTGTCATACCTATATTGTGAAACTTTTTATTGATATTCGAACACTTTTCGAACATGTGTTTTTGATAATGACTTGTGTCATTCTCTTGAAATAAAATGTTCTCTGTTCAAACAACGTTTTTACTTCAATTATCTAGATATAGGTACCGTATGGTGACGGACGTAAAGCATTTCATCATTCCATATCTTCCCGTGGGTGTCGTAAGAGGCGACTAAGGGACACACCAGAGAATGGGCAGCAGCGATCTCTGTGCAATCTAACAACAAACTGCGATCGCCAACCCGCCTACCAAGCGTGGCGATTATGGCAAACCCCCCCAAACCTAATGAATAGCACACCGAAAAAACGGCCCTGAGTGCCCGGCAGCCCGTCTACCCTCGGCTACGGTAGCGGTCGGGGCGATGGCGTGGCAAGGGTTCCTAAGAATCCCCGAGTGGACCCGGCTATCCTGGACTGGACCTGGGAACATACAACACGCGAACACTCCGGAGTCCGGACCGACGAAAAGATAGCCGAACTCGAGGAAGAATTGAGCAGGTTACGATGGAGTATTATTGGGTTATCTGAAGTCCGAAGAGAGGGGAAGGACTCGATAATCCTCAAAGCCGGTAACCTGCACTATTTCCTTAAGGGTGACCGGCAGTCCCAGGGTGGTGTCGGGTTTATGGTCCACAAGTCCATTGTGAACAACGTGGTGAAGATCGAGAGTGTGTCGACCAGGGTGGCATACCTTATACTCAGAATATCCACAAGATATTCGCTGAAGGTCATACAGGTCTACACCCCGACCTCGGCACACCCCGACGACTAGGTAGAGGCCATGTATGAGGATATCTCTAGAGCCATGCATGGTTTCAAAACACACATCACCGTTTTCATGGGAGACTTCAACGCGAAACTGGGCAAACGAGATGAGGATGAGCTGCAAGTGGGGCAATTTGGAGTTGGACGTAGGAACCACCGGGGTCACCTACTGGCTAGTTTTATGGAGAAGGAGGGCCGCTACATAATTAACTCCTTTTTCAGAAAGCGTGAGCACAGGAAGTGGACCTGGCAAAGCCCAGATGGTGCAACTAAAAATGAGATCGACTTCATCATGTCAACCAAGAAGCAAATGTTCAATGATGTCTCTGTTATCAATTCGGTGAAAACCGGGAGCGATCACCGCATGGTAAGAGGCACATTGAACATTAATGTCAAGCTTGAAAGGTCTCGACTGATGAACTCCACGCTCTCTCCAGCACAGATCCAGGTCCAAAACCCCAAGAGCTTTCAGCACGAACTCCAGAATCGTTTCGAGTGCGTAGGGAGCTCCGTAGACGAATACAGCGATGGGTTCGTGGAAGTTGTCGGGTCTAAGTTTTTCAAGACCCGCCGTACAGATAGGAACAAAAAGCTCTCTGATCCTACTCTCAAGCTCATGAAGGAGAGGCGTGAGATGATCTTGCAGTCTTCAGGCGATGCGTTGAAATACCGGCAGCTAAATAGACGGATCTCAAAGTTCTTGAAAAGCGACCTCCGCCGCTTAAATACCGAAAGTATTAAAGACAGCTTCTGAGGGAGATCGAGATATTCTATGGGCAGTTGTACACCCAACCAGTAAACCCGTCGCGAATCTAGCGAAAGACCCTAGAGCTAGATTGACCCGACACTATACCGAAGACATTCCGGACGTCAGCCTGTATGAGATTAGGATGGCTCTGAAGCAGCTTAAGAACAACAAGGCACCGGGTGATGACGGAATTACGGCCGAAATCCTGACGGCGGGTGGAAAACCAGTACTTAAGGCCCTTCAGAAGCTGTTTGATTCCGTCATACTCGCGGGTTAAACGCCACAGGCATGGTGCAGGGGTGCGGTGGTACTCTTCTTCAAAAAGGGTGACAATGCCCTATTGAAGAACTATAGGCCCATCACACTTCTTAGCCATGTCTACAAGCTGTTTTCAAGAGTCATCACGAATCGTTTCGCGTGCAGGTTTGACGATTTCCAGCCTCCCGAAAAAGCCGGATTCCGTAAAGGCTTCAGCACCGTAGACCACATACATACGCTGCGGCAGGTTATACAGAAGTCCGAAGAGTACAACCTGCCTCTCTGTTTAGTGTTTGTGGACTACGAGAAAGCCTTCGATTCGATCGAGACTTGGGCTGTACTGCAGTCTCTCCAAAGGTGCCAAATTTACCACCGGTACATAGAAGTGTTGAAGTGTTTATACAAAAACGCCACCATGTCAGTTCGACTTTAGGATCAGACCTCGGAACCCGTCCTTATGCAGCGAGGTGTAAGACAGGGAGACGTTCTATCCTGGAGGATGCTTTCGGTTTTGGACTGGAGAGGGCTAGGCATCAACCTCAATGGCGAGTAAATCACTCACCTTCGGTTTGCCGAAGGTATAGTGGTTATGGCTGAGACCATGGAAGACCTGAATATAATGCTCGATGATCTCAGAAGAATCAAATCAAATCAAATCAAATCAAATGTTTTTTATTTCACATAGGCCTACATGGGCACTTATAAAACGTCGACAAAAGGTGCACGGTTCGGGTTAGTCGTTTCCTGTGGAGAAGAACCGGCAAGAAACTCCACGGTTACCTACTCTTTTAAAAAAAATGGTTTGTTTTTACAATATTTCCACGTTACAGTATTAGTGCTTAGATATGGGGGGACAACGTAGGCCCGACAATAAGTCGTAAGAAACTAAAAAAAAATTGTATAAACGAGAGAGTTAACAAATGTTAACAAGCGTCTAGAAATCTAGAAGGCCTACAATGTTCACACATTCACAAAACAATCAGTAAAAGAATCTATACAAAGGAAAAAATATATAACAAGACTAAATTTAACATGTGGCACAAATGTTGTTATCAGTGCTGTAACTATTCATAGCAAAGGGCTATAAAGATCATTGAAATCATTGTAAAAAGTCTAATTAAAAGAAAGAAAAAAAGTAAAAATGAGATTGAGAATAGTTAGAGACATCCACATATTTGTGCCGTTTATGAGTTACCAGGGAAGCCGCATGCGCAGGAGCTAAAATTTTTATCTTCAACGTAGTCCTTGATTTTGTAATATGCTTTTTTAATAAGGACACGTTTGATGTAGTTTTTGAACTTTCCATCGGTCAATTCTATAACTGGCTTTGGCAACTTATTATAAAAGCGTATACTGTTTATAAGAAAAGACTTGCTAGTTTTCGTTAATCTGAATTTGGGTATTACAATTTCATGCTTACTGCGTGTATTTAAATTATGGAAATCGCTTCTAGTTTTGAAAAGCCCTCGATTTTTGCGGACATACAAAATACATTCCAATATATAAAGGGAAGGTAGAGTCAGTATATCGATCTCTTTAAATTTTTCTCTGAGGGACTCTCGTGGACTCATTTTATAGATTGCGCGGACTGCCCTCTTTTGTAAGATGAAAATTGAGTCAACGTCTGCAGCTGATCCCCACAGCAGAATGCCATAAGACATAATACTGTGGAAATAAGCATAGTATACTAACCTTGCTGTGGCTACATCGGTTAACTGCCTTATTTTCCTTACTGCATATGCAGCCGAACTTAACCGACCCGAAAGAGTTCTAATGTGTGCGCCCCACTGCAATTTTGAATCGATAGTAATCCCTAAGAATACAGTTTCCTTTATAACTTCAAGATTTTTGCCGTCAAGATTTAAATTTAGGTCACGTTGTGGTACATTTGGTAAGGAAAACTTCAGACATTTTGTTTTTTTCGCATTTAGTAAAAGATTGTTAGCTGCGAACCATTTCGAGAGAACAATCAGACTTTCGTTGACATGTAAGACATTCGTATCTTTCCTATCTATTTTAAAAATTAGCGAAGTATCATCAGCAAATAGAATTATATCCGATAATTTGGCCATCATAAAAGGGAGATCATTAATGTAAACAAGAAAAAGGAAAGGGCCGAGAATTGAACCTTGGGGCACGCCCATCTTGACTAGAGACCCGGAGGACGTCGCCCCATTAACATTTACTTTTTGCTGTCTGTTTGATAAATAGGAAAGCACAAGATCAGCAGATTTTCCTCGAATTCCGTAGTGGTGTAATTTACAGATCAGTGTGTTGTGGTCGACGCAGTCGAACGCTTTCGAGAGATCACAGAAAATGCCAATGGCATCCTGGGACTTCTCCCAAGATTCCAAGATGTGGCTGATGAGTTTTACTCCCGCGTCCGTTGTCGACCTACCTTTCGTGAAACCAAACTGTTGACTATGCAGGATCTTATTTGAATTGAAGTGAGACAACATCTGTTCCAGCATGATTTTTTCATAGATTTTACTCAATGCTGGAAGCACGGATATAGGCCTATAATTTGAGGGATCACTCTTACAGCCTGATTTGAAAATTGGTACTACTTTACTGTGTTTCATTAAGTCAGGAAAAGTGCCGCTGTCCAAACATTGATTGAATATGCCTGTTAGGACAGGAGCAATTGAGTCAATAATATCTCCAAGAACCCTAACGGATATCCCCCACAAGTCTTCAGTATTTTTTACGTTGAGACTTTTGAACGCGTTTTTAATTGTATCAATACATATTGATTTAAATTTAAAGAGCTTCCGAAAGAGTGGGTCTTAGGATGAACATGGACAAAACCAAGGTGATGTTGAATGCCCATGTTACACCCACTCCTATCAAGGTCGGAGACTCTACACTCGAAGTTGTGGGCGACTATGTTTACCTGGGACAAACGATCCAATTGGGTAGGGCCAACTTCGAAAAAGAGGTCAACCATCGAATCCGACTCGGCTGGGCAGCGTTCGGGAAGTTGCGCGGTGTCTTCTCGTCCAACTTACCACAGTGTCTCAAGACGAAAGTCTATGACCAGTGTATGTTGCCAGTAATGACATATGGCTCTAAGACGTGGTCGCTTACAACGGGCCTTATCAGAAAGCTTACAGTCACTCAAAGGGCAATGGGGAGGGCTATGCTCGGAGTTTCCTTGCGTGATCGAATCAGAAATGTAGAGATCCGCAAGAGAAGCAGGGTTACCGATATAGCCCGAAGAATTGCCAAACTTAAGTGGCAGTGGGCGAGTCACATTGCTCGCAGAACGGATGGCCGATGGGGGAGAAAGGTTCTGGAGTGACGACCGCGAACCGGAAGACGTTGCGTTGGAAGGCCTCCCACCAGGTGGACCGATGATCTGGTGAAGGTTGCGGGGATCCGCGGGTTGCGAGACGCACGGGACCGGTCAATGTGGCGACGCTTGCGGGAGGCCTATATCCAGCAGTGGACGTCTTTCGGCTGATATGATGATGATGATCTAGTTAACTAGTTTATTTTATCAAAATTTATGAAGAACAACTCAATGGAAATCAGCAGGCTATCAAATAATCCTTGCATCCATGATGATAGCATTATTTCCATGTCTCTCTAATAACGACCTTATTTTTACTTTGTTTAAATAAAAGTTATGCCAGGTTTCTCGATTACGCTTTAGAAAGATAAAAAAGAGTCCAACAGAAGTGGATTAAAATAGGTTAATAAATTTACCACAAATTTCACTATTTGGTTTGGATAAGATATGTATGACCATATTACTAAGACATAATCTAACAACAATAAGATGTCGCTCAATAAAAATATTAAAGAGGCTGTATAAAAACGGCTTAAGATGTCAGAAGTTGTATTTTTGCGTGTTAAACTACGAAAAAGTGGGAAAACAATTACAAAGTAAAAAAACCTGTTAATTATAAGCGGTAGAATTTGATTTCCATGAAGTAATAGCAACAGTATAATACGGCACCGAATCAATGTTCCAATATGCATTTTTATGAACGCAGAAATAACGGTTGCTATTAACGACACACCCCAACCAAATAGGGCACTCTTTAAGTACCTCCTTTGTAAATAGTGTCTTTTAAAAACTTTGACAAAGTCGACATAAAATATATGACTTATAAGTAACAACCAAAAGCTCTTCGCCGTTTCAAAGTATTCCTTAATATACATTATATAAGCCACTATATACAATGATAACCAAGAGTTTGACGGTAATTGGGTGTAGTAAAATTTACAAATGATTGGATAGAGTAAAACGTTCGATAGCATTCCATTAAGGAACACA
The DNA here is from genome assembly GCA_945859665.1 of Anorthoa munda. Lineage (NCBI taxonomy): Eukaryota > Metazoa > Arthropoda > Insecta > Lepidoptera > Noctuidae > Anorthoa > Anorthoa munda. The sequence goes on along the minus strand of OX243902.1, from coordinate 14,302,170 downwards.
AAATTTCTGTAATTCCGAAACTTGACAATGGTGCACCATGATACTACGCCGAATATCAACGTTGCTATGGTCACCACAATTATAAAATAGCAAATGATTAATTCTTGAATATATGAAAGTTCCCAATCCCAACTGTCTGTTGAGTAGAACAGTTCCTCATCTATGTCCTCTGTAGAGTTGAACATTACCTCAATCGTGGGATCTGTAAAGTTGAACAGATCCTCATTTAAGTCTTCTGTAGAGTTGAATAGAACATTGGTATCATAATCAGCCATGGCGATTTTCACTTGCAATGTTTTGATTTAAATCACTTTCACTACCTTCTTTTTCTTCGTTTCGTTCTTTGTAAATTTAATTCAAGAGATTTAAATTTTGTTCGACCAATGCTCAGCTACGTCGACAACCTTAACGCTGGCCTTGCAAAGGACTCTGTCACTTCTTGTAGTTATAGAAAAGGATGCGACGAGATTAAAACGACGGAACTAGAATTGCTGGTGGTCATCGGAGAGGTCTCTGCAAAGCACTGAGATGATAAAGCTGAGTAACCAGTACCCGCGTCGAATTAAAATATATCAAATTAAATTATTTATGAACAGCTTTACGGAAAACACTAATAGCAGATGTGGCTTCCGAAACAGTCGATCTAACAGTAGTAATTAATATCCAAACGCTGATAAAAGAACTAAAATGATTATTTTTATCCTAGGTATACCATAATCAGCACTAATTTAAATAATTAAAAAAAAAACTCTGGTTTTTGTTATCGCTCTTGGTTACCAAAATAATTCAAAACCTGGCAAGTGTGTATCGGACCATGCAAAGCAAGGGGTTCCGTAGTCGGGGGTTGGATACTCAAAAATACCTATGCGGCATGTTGACGTTACACCATTATTGCTATCATTTGTTCGGATCTGTTAAAATAGATGTTACAATATTGGTTCCAGCATATCTTGCCATAATATGGCATACAAATATTTATTAATAATTATGAATTAGAATATAAAATCTGAATCTGTAATAGTTAATTAATAACGATAGAAATTGTATTGCAGTAATAATAATGAATAAAATAGTAAAAAGATGTTGTTGCCGCCGCTACAAGTGTGCGAATAGGAGGGGCAGCCGGACCGCGACACAATCTCGCCTGATCGCCAGAGACCCTTGAGACCGCCGCGAAGAGCGCACATAATATATAAGACGTAGACATATATATCTACCTACATCTTATTTTAAAGTTATTAAAAAGTAAAGAAAAGGAATACACCAGTTTAGTTATAACAGTACTGAATCGTTTCATTTACGAAGCACCCATCAAAAAACCCAACAGGTGTATTACGAGTATATTAGTAAAGACTTATCTTCTTGAACTCTGAAATATTCTTGAACACTGTAATATTGTTTCGGCAGTTTTCATTTGGACTATTTATTTTCAGTGGCCTACTTAGTAACACAATATGTCCACGTCCAGCAGTGAATAATGATAGGCATATATGTGATAATACAGCAGTACTTTGACGTTGAGTTAATTGAGACAACCCTAACACCCCGCCCTGGGAACAGCAGTAATAAAATAATAGTAAAACACACTTGAATTATTCATGTAATCGACAGCCCTGCTCAAATTACCCGACGCTGCGGCACAAAGGGAGGTACGTGTTCTTATGAATGGTGTTGACGCCTACTGCGCTATTCTTTAAGCTTTGCTTCTTGACAACCTTGACAGATCCCTTACTAATCGTGTTAAAGGATTGAATCAGCTGATGCTATTAATATCCTACGAACAGGAGTAGGACGACAATGGGAATACTTAAAATATTTGGTATTGAATAGATATTTTTACTTTGTGACTTCATCATTGGCATCCTTGTTCGACCTTGCTTCCTACCTTCACGATGCTTCCTTGTTCTGCTGATTATAGACCTCCCTATTGTGCCACGCTTCTTTAGTTTGTGTTGAGGTTGGACGTACATTTTTTGTGTTAGTTGTTTAATATGGAGAGCGAGCATTTTCTTGCACTTAACGTTGCCTTATACCCTGAAACCTGACAAATGCATCTATTTACTCAACTATCAACTACCACTCATGCGTAAATAATTATATCCAAGGCTCCTGGCAGAAATCGTTGACCGCACATTGTGTATCCCTCATTGAAACTGCTGAGCACGAAGAAGTGATGTTCTATTGGGGGGATTTAATCCTAGGTAAGTCGAAGGGTTATTGGGTTCAGGAATTTCTCAGTAGCAGACCAGATACTGGATTTGTGCCCGTGGTTGGCGCTGGCTTTGACGAAAGTGTTTATTTTACAGTCTGCATACGTGCTTATGCCCTTCCGGAAATACTGGCGTGCTGTTAACTAAAAAAACATTATGAAGAGGTGATTTTTTAAAAGATATTCAATGTCTGAAAGTACTGATTCGATTATAAAAAACCTTTCACTGATAAAAAGTAAAATTACTGCCGAGTCCCATAGGCTATTTTTTTTCCTAGAAAAATGCACGGTTCCTGTGGGTATACCGACGGGAGCTAAGCCGCGGGGAAAAGCTAGTAACTTTAGCTTATAATTTTGTATTTACCCGACTGCCGAAGGAGGGTAATGTGTTTATCAGTCTATCTATGTATGTATGTTTGTTCCTATGTGGCGTTCTAGAGACCAAACGCGTTGGTCGATTTTTGATTCATCTTAACCCTGGAAGTGCCACTGGCTATATTAAAATTTTAAAATAGGAAGTCGATTTTTTTTTTCTTCCATGCCCATCCTGTGGGGTGTCAAAATAAAGGGTTTAAGAGGTGATTTCAAAAATATATAACACTTATATGTTTAAATGTACCTAATACGAAAAAATAAACCTAAAAGATACAAACAAAAAAAGCTAAATCAAAAATCCCGACTGCTTGAAAAGCGAACTAAAAAAAAGACGTAAACAGGGAGAAAATTATGCTGTGCATTCGGAGGATACATGTGATTTTGGTCAGCCAGCTCGCAAATATGTATCCTCCGACTGCTTTTCTCCTTGATTACGTCTTTTTAGTTCGCTTTTCAAGCAGTCGGGTTTTTTGATTTTTTGTTTTTACTTTTTCTATAACCTACCTATTGGTAAGATAAGTGTTGTCTACGAATGTTCTCAAAATGTTGTACAAACCCCCTAGTCGGCAAGTGAAAACTGTTTGAGTGTCGACAATTTGCTGCTTCGCCTTATTCGTCCGAGATAAGTGGTTTGCCTTACTCAGAGGGACTCTCACCGGTGCGTTCAGGTTTGAGTCTCAACTCGATATCACACTAGTTTTTGTTTGTTTGCTTCTATAATCGCGAGATTTCACTGACGTGTTGATTGATTTGTTGTTCATGGAAAGTTTGATAGAAAAATGAAGGAAAGCATGTCGGGTCGGGACATGGCATTTTGTCTCCCACAATCCAGTGTATTTTGGCTGTTTGACTTTGTAACTTAACTTTTAACAACTTTTCATCATCATCATATCAGCCGAAAGACGTCCACTGCTGGACGTCTTCCAGTTCGCGGTCGCTATTCCAGAACTTTTCTGCCCCATCGGCCATCTGTTCTGCGAGCAATGTGCCCTGTCCACTGACTTTAAGTTTTGCAATTCTGAGGACTATGTCGGTAACCCGGGTTCTCTAGCAGATTTCTACATTTCTGATTCGATCACGCAATGCAACTCCATTGCCCTTTGGGTGACTGTAAGCTTTATGATGAGGCCCATTGTGTGCGACCACGTCTCAGAGCTATAGGTTATCACTGAACTTTTCCATTTTGTTTAATTCAGGAATTGCCGCATAGGATCATTAGTGTAGGAAATATATCTCAATGCCTTCGGGAAATCTAGAGTTCTATAAACATGCAGAATTTTAACATCAGGAACAAGACTGGCTCCTAAAATAATTACAGTCAGGGTTCCATTTTTTTATAACATTTTTTTTTCCCAGAAAAGATTTTATCTTATAAATTAATTTTATAGCTACAGGAGATCCTGTTGCTATGTTCGCACAAAATTAATTACTTTCCTAATAAAACAGATCATATGTCGGTACCATATATGTTGTTATTTGTAATGGTCATTATCCAGTGTTATACGATAATTAGGTCACACAAACGACACGGATAATGTGAAAGATAATGAGGTGATAATTACGGCTTATGAATGGGCAATTATGTTTTATGAGTATTAGTTATTAGTTTTTTACTATTGTAGGGAGGTGTTACTGTGTTGCTTCTGTTTGTACAATTAGGTGAAAGGTGGGAGAGTCAATTGAATTGTTCCTTCAAACGTCTTCTAGTTTTTTTTGGCTTAGTTCGCGAAGTCATTCAAGAGGGTTTTTTCTTTGCAATTTCCGAGTTGTTAAGAACCTGAATAACCCTGTTTATCTAACACAGTCATAGAGACACTTGAGACCTTTACTTATAGTTGACAGAGACACAAGATCCTGCTTGAAATGTCGTAAGTGCCCAGAGCATTCTTCATATTAAATCAACTAATAGAGTTGCATATTGTGAGCGGATTTTAGCGTGAAAAGACTCCTTACAGAGTTTTTTTTTGGACAATAGAGTAGATGAATTTAACACTCCTAAATAGTCGACCACTACTCAATGTCCGTTCAATTGGACCGGAGCGAAATAGGATAAATTAAATGCGCGTGCGCTTCCAAATGATGTCAGTGTCAAACAGATGTTCTTCGCAATTAGAATATCGTTAGAGTTACGGCATAATGAAGTAATAGAAACAAAGTGCGTGTCACAAGAATTGAGGACATTCACATTATAGGTAGAGTGATATTGTGCTTTACATGTCGATTCGACTCCAATTTTGTCTGACTAGAATGTGGTCAACGACAGAACTGTCCAGGTGGTCGTTGGCCTCGTTCAAGTCATGGAAGGTGCAGGTGATTGTGCATGGGCAGAAAAGGAGATGGTGTATATCCTGTGAAGAGGTTCCTGGCACTGGCACCGTGTTTGGGAGCGTGATATTTTTTTATAGACTAACCCTGTAACTGCTGCAACTCATTATAGCCGGAATTAACTCTAGCAACGCCCAGAAAACCGCCGGCAATGAAGCTCGACGAGTCCCGTAGAAATAATATAACTGTCTTATTCTTATCATTCTTTGTTTCGCTACAATAACGTAGTAAGACAGGTAGAAATTAATTATGATACCAGACGGAACAACAACATAAATAAATAACTTATTTTAACCGTCTTGCCAAAACGGAAAAGGTTTTATGTTCGACTTTGTTTGTTTTTTTTTTCCGGTTTCGCCGTATTCTCGTAAACAAATCCTTTTTTTGTTTGAAAGAGTCATGGTCCCATTTAAATTTGGTGAAGATCTGATGAAGAACTTCAGAGATATAAAACGGAACTCTTCAATAATTCCCAAGAAGTTTGAAGAATCATCACACAATTGATTTGTTGGTTTCGGATTCTCTATAATATTGTTTATATGTTTGTATGTATCTCAGTATATATTTTTATTTTTTTTTGTATATAAAATATACCTTTTTCTCTATTCAGGATGATCATTCAGTTGCACCTGACTCGTTTTATCTCTGCCCTAAGGTCGACTGAAAGAAAATGCCTAAGGCATTAAGTCAGCCTTTTTTACTTGTGCATAAAGTTTTAATAAATAAATAAATAATTGACAGCAAATCTCTCGGGATTGCATGTCTGTTTATAGTTTATACCATTTCATAACATACAACCGGTAACGCCAGTACGCTCTAAAGGGGTACGCAGATGTGTACTATTCACCTTGATAAACTTTAATTTCGCCGGTTATGTTCAAATTTCAGGATAGAGTAGCAACTGGACAGTACGTGTACAACGTTCTGTCCAGTTGCTACTCTATCCAGCTGAGAAACTGATGAGCTGAGAATCTGTCCAGTTGCCAATCTGTCCAGTTGCTCCGGAGGGATCTATTCTGGCATTATAGGGACCTTACTATAGAACTTGCCTTTTAGGTACCACAACTAAAAAGTTGTCAAAAAACGAATAAAATAAAACAGGAACACCGACTTCCGAAAAAGAAGTAATTTTCACTTTGTGGTGTTTTTATTTGGAAGTCAGTTGTATTTTTTTTTGTAAAAACATTTTTTTTGCCTCTGTAGCGTCATTAAGTGCGAATATTTTATTTGTCTGCGCACCTCAAGCTTGTCTGCTACAGTTTTTACAACTAAACATACAACAACCTTGATATTGAACCGTTTATCGAACCGTATCGGCACGGTGACAACACGGCTGACACAATACAATAATCTTACAAGCACTTTACTGTATAAGTAAACTTATACCGATTTATACAATTTAATGGTGGTATACGGGATATGTAATGGCTAACACAAAATGTTTTGTAATTGGAATTATTATTTGTTCTTTCGACTTTTTAGAAAGTTCTAGCTTCTGCAAGGAAATTATCTCAAGTAAACACATTGGTCGCTCACAATGGGCCTCAACATGAAGCTTAAAGTCACCCAAAGGACATTGTCCTTGTGTGATTGAATCTTTTGTATCGAATACAGGGCTATGCTCGGAGTTCCTTTGTGTGATCGACTCAGAAATGTAGAGATCCGCAAGAGAACCAGGGTTACCGACATAGCCAGAGGAATTGTCAAAATTAAGTGGCAGTGGGCAGGGCACATTGCTCACAGAACGGATGATCGGTGGGGCCGAAAAGTTCTGGAGCAGCGACCGCGAACTGATAGACGCTACGTTAAAAGACCTCTCACCAGGCGGACAGATGACCTGGTGAGGGTGGCGGGAATCCGCTGGATGCGAGACGCACGGGACCGGTCAATGTGGCGTCGTTTGTGGGAGGCCTATGTCCAGCAGTGGACGTTCTTCGGCTGATATGATGATGATGATGATGAAACATATTCCTGGGATAAAAAGTATCTTATGTTCTAATCCAGGACATGGTCTACTCGTGTTTCATCGAAATCCACAACATACCATTACGCCTTTATTCACCGAATGGTCAAGCAGAGTTGCATCTTATAGTACACTCACATTTCGCTAGTTATGGGAGGAGCCTATTTCCATCGACCGGGCACAAAGTCCGGACTCCAGAAAAGTTAACAAATAGACAGAGAGAGTTTCGCACTTATAATATTAGTATGGAGTATGTATAATATAATACTACTGCGGTTATCAGATAATAGGGTTGTTTCCTGGGTACAAAAACGATAATTCTATTTTGTCCGTCAGTGAGATTATCAAATAATAGAATAGAATAGAATACTCTTTATTATGTACACCATATAAGTTACAGAAAGTGTAGAAGAAGAAAACATTACACTGGGTGACACAATGGGCGGCCTTATCGCTAAAAGCGATCTGAATATTGGATACCTATTTATTGCTTTATCAAATAAATAAAAATTGACAAAGATAAAGTGCATCAAAGTCCAGCCGGACGAGCACGGCCTACTGTAACAGGCTTGAGTCACACAGTTTGGGAGCAAAAGTGATAAAATGCGTGACTCAAGCCTATCGCAGAGGCCGTGCTCGCCTGGCAGGAGTGGGGGCTTGTGACGTCATTTTGGTAGTAAAAGTGGAGTGAAGTCACACGATATTTCAACGCACTGTATCGTCGTAATTTTTTGTTTAAATGACAAAAGAAAAAGTACGTGTCCAATATTTTAGGTAATCTAACTGACGGACCAAATATTTTATTTGTCATCATCCCTATTTAATTACTGTTGTCAGTCATTAGCCGTTTGTAAGTAATTATATTATATTTAACACAGATTCTTCTATGATTATTGCTAATGTGCTTGCATTCTTTGGTGGTAATTTATGAATGAACACACGATGAGTTCATTGATAATAATAGGGTCCTACGTAGATCGTACCTATTCGGTGTAAAAACTAATATTATAATTGTTATCAATTTGAATCATTCCAATGATCTCATAAAATAAGCTGAAAAGAAGTAGTCCACATGAAGAAAAGGAAATATTCAGGGATAAGGTCAGTGATAATTGATAATAATTATGTTACAAAATTAGACCGGTTCGTACAATCTTCACGGTACTAAGAACAGTGATACAGTTTTTTTTTTATTGGGACAATCCCACCGCACTATTCCTAAACCACTGCAACTCCTGAAAGCCAGAATCAACAGTGGCGACCACCAGAAAAGCGCCGAGGCAATGTAGCTCGACGAAGTCCCGGAGAATGAATTTAACTGTCTTCCCGCAACGAAATTAATCAGAAAAGAATAACGGAGGAGTAGGAAAAAATATAAATTTCCGCTTCCCTCCATATCAAGCATGAGACAGAACAAACAAGGCCAATAGGCACAAAGGGTCACAACTGGGATAAGCCGAGTTGCATAGCACCACGGATCAAAATTAGGATTAATATTAATGGATCCTAACATTATGAGATGTTACATTTGATTCCAATAATAGGTATGGAAAAACGCCTGAACGCACGGAAATTTGTTCTAGTTTCCACAAGGTCCGTATAGTAAACAATTAAAAAAGCCTGTATATTATTCAACATAATATTGCGTTCATTCTGCCAAAGAATACTCTTCCATAAGACACACAAACACACACAGTCATAGTATGTTGGTAACAAATAAGAGTCACAGATAATATAATACTAGTAAGATTGAATGAATAGAAGCCTATTTTAGGGTTCCGAAATCGTAACCGCAATAGCATAGATACCGCAACTGTCTGTCTGTCTATGGATGGATAAATCTAAATGGAAACGTAACCTGCTTGTGGTCGACTGATCGCCTACAATAGCTGTTACCGACGACGACCTGGCCAAAGCCTTGTCTCCTCAATGAATTCACTTGTTTTATACATTCTAATCCCGAATGCAGCTCTGTTTCTTACGGTTCAGTTTTGCGCCTAAAGCGCTGCACCAATGTTGGTGAATATTGGTACAGAGATGATAGATTGGACGTTAGAGAAGGATAAAGAATACTTTTTATCGCGGGAGTACATTCCTTTGGCATACTTTTCGATTTTAATGCAGGGGAAGCCGCTGCCTGGCAGAATCTAACTAAAAAACATAACCCTTTCCTTGCAGTCGCGTAAATATATAATAACATCTGCTCCGGTAACGAAAAAATGTTCCCAAATTAGAATCCTTTTAAGGATTTAAAAGCCACTTATGTTTTAGCAACGTAATCCGTTATGGTAATAAGCTCTTTCACCTGCTTAGAATAATAATTAGTATTAATTTGGACAGGTGTTTGGTGAGAGATGTTAACTCAGAGTACCTACAGGTGCTGAACCGGATTTTAAGTTGACGTTAATTCCTTGCTTAAGTCGCATTGCAAGTTGTAAGTTAGAAAAAGATATTACTGTATTTGATTTTTGGCTAATCCTCCGTTGATCAGAATCCTTTGGCTGGAGGGTCTTTGTCCTTATTAATATTGTATGAGGAATGAAGCCCCGTGCTTCTATAAGATATTAACCATTTTGAAGTCACACCAATGGTATCCTCAAAAGGTGACTGACTTTTGGATCATCGTATAGCTTGGCCAAGCTAGACGAAAATGGCTGGGTAACTACCTTGTTGATTAAAGAAGAATGGTAAGTCAATTAAGTGTATCAAATATACATATAAACTCTTCAATTAGCACAAAGTAATTATGAACAAGTACCTACTCTGAAAACTTGAAAAAAAGAAAGAAGGGAAAATGCGATTGTCAGTGCTTGACGCCCCAACCTTTAAAAAAATAACTACCCATAAGTATACTTACATAATACTTTATTCAACGCCATATACACCCCTATTTTGGAAGTTCCCCCTCGTTTTGTTCCCCGGATCGATACGACACGGGTGCACGGAGGAAGTGCAATCGGGGCAGTTTGCACTAAGAGTTAAGAATTTATTTTGAAGAGCTACGAAACTAGGAAATAGCTATTTATATGTGAGTGGATACGGCTTTTCTATTGAGGGAGGCGCTAGGTTAATTTTCAGCAAAAGAGTATACAGAAGAAAAGAGGCCTAATAGCCATCAGTGGTGAGTGGTAACCAGCAGTCTAATTGCGCAAGTGAATTCGGCAAGACAAAGCGTTTTCAAGCAATCAATCGACCAATCAAATGCGAGATGAAAGACTCGATGTGGATTTCCTTCTATTTGATTGGTCGATTAATGGCGGTAAAAAGCTTTGCCTTTCCGAATACACTGGCGCAATTAGGCTGCGGGTTGAAATGGTGATGAATAGGTCGAGAGCTATATAAAGCTTTTATTCTGTAAAATGGGCAAATGATTAAGATTTTTTTTGCCTCGATTTTTGCATCAAACTGATTTGAATTCGTTATTATGCAGTTGCTGTTTTGTTGTTGTCAACAGTAAAATAACTGGCGGAGTGTTCAGGTGTTTGAAAATAGTGCTGGTTCAGATTGCTATTTCAAGACTCCACTGAATGCTTGTGCACACGCACAATCAGACAATACGAATGGAATGTCATCTCAGTTTACTTCAAACAAACAAAATGCTTTGTAGCCCTCTTTTGATATCAAAATGATACACGTAATAAATAATTATTGTAACAATTTCTGTTTACTTGCATACCAATTCGTTCTGAATCCTTCTATGTTTATCATCATCTTTTTAGATGGAATACTTTCGCTGCTGGACATAGACCTCCCCCAAGCAAGGGCAGATCGTCCGATTGTGAACTTCTCTCATCCAGCAAATTTTCCGAGGTCTTCATCGAAATACTGCAAAGAGAAGAAGGCATTTGGTTTTATATTATCAACTTAAATAATTAATTATCAAATTATGTGTTCATTTAATATCTTATACACATACAGGGTATCACAACCACGCAAAAATAATAATTATATTTAGTTCGTATATATTGTAATAATATTAACCGTATTTTTTGTTATATCAAATAAATAAAAATCGACAAAGCTAAAGTGCATCAAAGTTCAGGAGTGGCAGCTTGTGACGTCACTTTGTCAGTATACAGTGTAGCACACCGTGACGTCACACGATATTTCAACGCACTGTATCGTCGTATTTTTTTGTTTACGTGGCAAAAGAAAAAATACGTGTCCAATATTTTTATGTAATTAGACGGACTAAATAGATTTTCTTTATTTATTTATATACACTTTATTGTACACCATAATAAACAAGAAAAAAGAAACTTAATACTATAGTATACAATGGGCGATTTTGTTGAGTCATCTACTCTATTCTTGTCATGGAGTATTTTTTACAGGTTTTACAAGTTTAACATTGTAGTGTTACGACGCAGCAGGCCTGGATGAAAAATGACCGACAATACGGCTTCCGCCGAAACCGGTCCACTGGGGATCTTCTAGCGTATGCCATTCACATCTGGAGTGAGGCCATCGAGAGACACGCGGAAGCGCTAGCCGTCTCCCTCGACATCTCGAAGGCTTTCGACAGGGTCTGGCACGAAAGCCTCATTGGTAAACTTCCTTCCTTCGGTCTGCCCAGTGGTCTGTGTGATTGGATTGCGGACTTCCTGAGGGATCGATCCATCCGAGTGGTTATCGATGGCTGCTCGTCCGGTCAGTTAGATATCAACGCCGGAGTCCCTCAGGGGTCAGTGCTCTCGGCAACATTATTCTTGCTGCACATTAATGATCTGCTAAAACCCGGAACCTTTGGGTACGCAGACGACAGCACTGTTGCTGAGAGATACGAGTCTAGCGCACGGGCTACTGGGCCTCAGATTCGGTCTCTCCGGGAGGCCATGGTTGAACGCTTGAACCTGTCCTTGAAGGCGGTCTCCGAATGGGGTGATGCCAATCTGGTCAGTTTCAATGCTGCTAAGACCCAGGCGTGTCTTTTTTCCGCTAAAAAGAGCCGATTCCACCCGGCTCCATCTTTCCGTGGTGTAACCGTGCCGTTGACGGACCATCTCGAACTTCTCGGGGTTACTTTGACATCGACCCTCAACTTCGGTCCATTCATTGAGGCGAAAGCTCAGTTAGCTGCAAAAAAGTTGGGGATTCTTGCAAAGGTGAGACGGTACTTCACGGCTGCACAGCTGCTCAACTTGTATAAAGCGCAAGTTCAGTCTTGCATGGAGTACTGCTCTCACCTTTGGGATGGATCAGCCAAATACCAGCTTGATGCACTTGAGTCGATTGACAGACGGGCCAAAAGGCTTATTGGCAACGATGCACTGGTCGCCTCAAAGCTCCAGAGCCTCGAACATCGACGACGAGTTGCCAGCCTGTCGGTTTTTTATCGGTTACATTTCGGGGAGTGTGCGACGGAACTGCACAATTTGATTCCACCTAGCCCTTTCCATCATCGGACTACAAGACGTACGGCTATGCGCCATCGGTACATGGTGGACATCCCTCCCATACGCACATAGCGTTTTGCTAATACTTTCATTGTACGCACAGCTAAGGAGTGGAATTCCCTTCCGGAGTCTTTGTTCCCTGATAGCTACAACCTTGGGGTCTTTAAGTCAAGAGTGAATAGGTTTCTTCTAGGTAAGCGTGCTTCACCGTAGACCGCATCATCGCTTAACATCAGGCGAGATAGTGGTCAAACGCGAGCCTATAGATTATAAAAAAAAAAAAAAAAAAAAAATATTAAGGGCCTTTCACCGCTTTAGTGCTATAAAGCGGTTACTTTCTAAAGCATACTCCTTAGTAACGGATACGTTAAAAGGTTTGAAAAAAAAATATTATTGATTCATTTACATTATTAACCGACTTCAAAAAAAGGAGGAGGAGGTCTTCGGAAAAGAAATTTATTTTTCGCTTTGCAGTGTTTTTTTTGTAAGTCGCTTTGTTTTTTTGTTTGTGAAACATGGTTTTGCCGTGTAACTAATAGTTTTGCTTTAAAAAAATAATAAACAACACGATATTTTTTCGCTACCTTTGGATACTCCTAAAACGACTTGTATGAAAAATATTTTTACACAGAAAAATTTATGGCTAGAATTTCTTCATAACTGAAATAGCAAATGTAAAAATCAAAGAATATTTTGCAAACAAAACTGTCCAAAAGGTTGGATGGAAGGTTCAAGAGGTCCAAGGAAGTTTAATATTGATATTCTGGCTCCGAGCGGACGCACGGCCAATACTGCGATAACATTGGAGAATAAGTAAGTATAGAAGATTTTTAACTGTTACTACATTCATAATACCTCCTAGTGAGTTTCTCAACTGCATGTATGTCTCGGGGCGCATCCCCTCTGATCGCACCCTCCACGCGTGCGGCCTGCAACTAATGACGATGCTCTATCAAAACAAATACATCGACTGCTAAACTTTAGCTGCATCTTGCGATAAAAACTTATATATATTTTTTGAGCAAAGCATCACGAGATCACGACCATCCATCTGGACATTTTCTGAAAAATAAAGTTTAGATCTATGAAGGATTGATGTCTCCGATTTTGGGTTTTATAAAACCATCTCCTTTTTCACGAAGCTCTTTTTGAAGATTAGATTTCATAATTATTAGATAGATATGCGACGTGACTTAGTGAGTGAGTTCCTTATAAAGTTACACCCATAACAATATTTTATTGTTGCTTAGATACATTTAATGATCTCATTGTTTTGTTTCCACATACATATTTTTGTACACACTAGCTGACCCCCGCGGCTTCGCTACCGTCAATTGGCTACCTACCTACCTACCCACCAACCCTACCTACTTTACCTACTCTACCCTACCTACCCTACCTAACTACCCAACCCTACCTACCCAACCCTACCTACCCTACCCTACCTACTAATTTATTAAACTATTTATTTGTATAAGAATTATACTACAATACGAATGTAACCAACTTTTGTTTCTACCGGCGGCGGCGATGTAATTGAAATTTAGAACACAAAAGCTGCTATTGTGACTTAACAGACTTTTTTTAAGTAGGTAGGTAATAATAAATACTTTAATCATGTAGTACATATTTTTTATGTATAGAAAACTATTGATGAATAGTTTTCTCAGCAAACGCCAAATAATGAATTTTATATGCAACATTTTGCTACTTTGGGTAACATTATTGCAATTTTCATAAGGATCGCTAATATTTTTGAAAATATATTACAGCCTTTGACACTCAGGAGTAATGTAGCTTTCTACTGGTGAAAGCATTTTCAAAATCGGTTCATTAGATCCAGAGATTACCCCCTACAACGTCACAAACTCACAAACTTTACCTCTTTATAATATTATTTTTATAGTATATAGTATAGAAGAACAAATCAAACAGACTTAATAAATATTTTTGTAGTAGATGTTCAAAAAGTTTGACAACCATTTGGCATACCATTAACTCATCTTGCCACCCTTCCTGCAAATTGCAACTGCAAGGCTTTTTATGTACAATAAGCCTCTTATTTACATTAACGATATAAAATACTATGTACACTATTGAGGATCGTTGAGAAAATGCCAATGAACGAAGTTAAAAAAAATATGATGACAATAATATTTCAAATATGGAAATTAGAACATCATTTGTTTATAGTACCCAAATTGTTTTTTTTTTTCATCATGAGCATGATATTTAAATTTAGAATAAATGGATTTGCAATGCTGACAGCCAGTCAGCCATTTTGAAAGAGCACACAGCCCGCTGGTAAGCCATACCATACCAAGAACGAATCAAGTCTTTCTAGGTATCGATTGTCAAGTGTCCTAACAAGACTTAAGTATGCATGTACACGTGTACAACGGTCGTTGATTGCAATATAAACTAATAATACCAAGCCAATGACATTAGCACTTTCGCCAGTTCGCGTTCTAGGCCATGATCTAATTAACTGATTATTTTTAAAACTAGAATGCGTGCGAAACAAAAATTGTATGCTATTTTTATGGGTGATTAATTTGTATTCCGTTGAGAATGGATTAATTTGGAATAGCATGTTTTTTCTAAATTCCATTTCGTTGCTATGCAGTAGAATCTAACGTTTTTGTAACTGTATAAGAATTGATATCTTAAAACTCATTGGATTTTACGTTATCATGTAAATGATTGCAGTTTACTTTAAATATATCGAATATTGATTCTAGCAACACTAATGTTATTTCGATTTGAAACAGATATTCATGTCCAACAGTATCGAAGTGTTATGTAAATTATGTACTTAAAGAAACACCCACATCTGACTTTCAAATAAAAACAACTAACAAAACGCCCACGTTCTCAGAATTTATTGAGACATAAAAATACTGCATTCTAAGTCAATACCAGTTTGTTTACAAACAACTGCTAGAGTTCGTTTAGTCAAGTTCACGAAATTCTAGTTCAATGTTCGCTAAAAGCGGGGGAGGCCAAGCTATCCGCATAGCTATGGGATTTGCTCGAGACAGGAGGGTTCGCGTGTCTGCCAACCAAGGTACCCAAACACAATAGACCCCGTGGTTCATAGCTATGGCTATACTGAATGAGCGGCGCGCCATTCGCGAGTCGCTTGCGAGCTTCGGACTTGATCGGCCGTTTGCATATGAATTTTAAACGCGGTTTACTAGTTCTTATTTTAAAAGAAGTAGAAAAATCGAATTTTAAATTTCGCGCGCGTTCTAAGCTGCGTGCGTTCGTTGGTCGTTGACAGTTTTCGGACAGTTTTGTGAGGGGCAGTGAGTGCACATCTTTACAATTTCTGAATGGACACAATGGGACTTCTCCGCAAGTAATTTTCGTCACGGGAAAATGTAAGCGTAAGCATTGTATTCTGTTGTTCTCTTCGGACGAAGCGCAGGAGTCCGGTTGTTACTGTATATTATATTTGTTGGTCTTTAGCTTGGCAGCCTAAAATGATGTTTTTATTATAATAAAATAGTCGTCATATTGCGAAGGCCAGCTGACCATAATTATGTTGGTGTAATTGCATAATTATATTCCCACATATGAGTAAGTGCATTCATTCATGTCTTACTTGATGTCGATAAAGGTAGTTTCACAATATTTTATAGAACGCCTGCGGAATAATTTTCAAAATTGGAACACTTTTTCGAGATTTTTTTTTATTTTGATGCAGTGATATTTTTATTTGATAACCCCCGACGGAAAAAGAGGGATGTTATAAGTTTGACGTGTGTACCTATGTGTTTGAGTATTTGTGTATCTGTCAGTGGCATCATAGCTCCTAAACGGATGAACCGTTTTTGATTTCGTTTATTTTGTTTGAATGGTATCTTTATCGAGAGTCTTCTTAGCTAGGTTTGATGAAAATTGGTTCAGCCGTTCTAAAATTATGGGCGTTTTACTGTTTGAATCGGGGTGTTTTCGCAAGATATCGTGTCATAATAACGTCTGCAATAGATTTTCGATCGAAGTGTGTTTACTAGGTACTAGATAAATTATATAGCATAAAAAAATGTGTCAGGGTTTTTTAAATTTTACTTGTTCTTTGAAGTGAATTCAAATGTGCATACCGTTGTCTTGTCTTGTTCTTCGGTCAGTTGCATTATTGAATGAAGTCGTTCAAGGCTCGTATTGCGCGGTCAGTGAGTGCATAAGCCCTGCTCTATTTACCGCTAAACTTGTAAATGTAAGCCAATAGTCAACTGCATATTGTACAAAAAACCCACTCTACACATTTCAATCATATGTCAATCAATATAACAATGTGTCTATACCTATATAGACACATTGTTATTGATTGATATAATATGTTGTATTCAAGACAATTGATTGATGTTATAGTACAACCAGAGTAGTAATTAATACAATAGGTAGGTAGGTCGTGGGTAGTACCTACCTGTATTTTGTTTAAAAAAACCTTTTTAGGGTTCCGTACCCAAAGGGTAAAAACGGTACCCTATTACTAAGACTTCGCGATCCGTCGGTCTGTCTGTCTGTCTGTCTGTCTGTCTGTCCGTCTGTCTCCAGGCTGTATCTCATGAACCGTGATAGCTAGACAGTTGAAATTCACAGATGATGCATTTCTGTTGCCGCTATAACAACAAATACTAAAAACAGTATAAAGTAAATATTAAAGGGGGCCTCCCATACAACAAACGTGATATTTTTGCCGTTTTTTGCTCGATATTAATAACGGCAACAGGTAGACGCTTGAGATATTCACATAATGTTTAGTTGTATATTTACTTCAAAAAATAATAATTAATAAATTAAAATAAAATAAATTAAGGGGGGCTCCCATACAACAAACGTGATTTTTATGCAGTGTTTTGCGATAATGGTACGGAACCCTTCGTGTGCGAGGCCGGTTTTTTTACTTTTTATTTGATGTGTATAAACTTTTACAGATCGCAATGCAGCAATAATTACAATTTATTGAATTTAATTTTGCACGTAAATACCGGTAATTATTGCATTGCAGACTTACGTAATACTTACCTACATATTTTAAGTAATAAATAACTTTCGTGATACTCTTAAATTTCATTTTGGTAGAAAAAAATAAAATACTTTAAATCTACGTAGGAAAAAAGGAGTGAAATTCTCTGCTGGCGGCTGTCCTGAATTCCTGATATAGTAATCACAGCGGATCTTTGTGTCTTTGAAGTTGGCCGCAAGACCCTGCGCAGTTACTATTTTTGTGTCAATGTTGAAATAGAAGACGGCATTGTATAACTGCCTCTTTCACTTGCTTACGATGTCGTATCGTCCCATCTCGCTTACTCTATGCAGTATACTCAATGACAAACTATTTCTTGCGCAATGGTTCGCAGAGCCAACTTCAGAGACACAAAGATCCGCTTTGAGCTGTGACTACTACACCTATAACCTCAGGGTCATTAAGTTAGAGTGAATAGGCTACTTTGTTAACCACATAATCGCTTACCATCAGGTGAGATAATGGTCAAACACAAACCTATAAATAAGAATTAAAAAAAAATTAAAAAAAAAATGCTGAAGAAGCGAACTAAACCGTACACAAGAATAAATCATGCTGTGTTGTCGGAGTATACCAAGGAAACATATTCGTAAACTGGCTGACCCCCTGATCCTCCGACTGCACAGCATGATTTTTTCTTGCTTGCAGCTTTTTAGTTCGCTTCGGTTTATGATTTTTAAATTAACTTTTTTTATTTAAAACTTTTTAATTTTTTTTCGAATTACTTTTAAATATATAAGTGGTATATATTTTTGTTATCACCTCTTAAAATCCTTTATTTTGATTCCCCACTCACCATCGAGTTTGGTGGTTTAGAAGAAAAAAAAATTGGGACTCACACAATATGGCGCCCGAAATCCGCCATGATTGATTTTTTTTTAATGCACTTGTCTAAGAACACCTGGGTGGTCAAGACGTATCTAACGATGTCTTAATTATATATATCTGTCAAGTGGTTTGAAAGATACGAGGTAATAAAGAATATTACAAAAATACAAGATACGTGTGAAAAACATAACCCCTTTCCTTGCAGTCGGGTAAAAAATGTAAAATAATCTTATTCGTCTTTAACACATTATGATTTTCTGATCCTCATATCGCCCACAATCCGTTATGCTTCAGCTAACAGAAGGTTTAATAAACTGGTGTAAAGTAAGAAATTAAACAATTAAAATGTTTCAATGAATTAATTTCATAACAAAAATTAGCAGACCGTGTAATTTGTTCATAAAACTCGCATATTTTGTCTAATTTGGTTGAAATTGTTATAACCTAGGTAAATAGGTACTTTTCTGAGCTGTTGAGTGGAAACTAAAAGAGCTCTATGCTCCATTTGCGATAACATTAGACGTTTAAATTAGCCCATTTTACAGCCCGTTCAACCGATTTTGAATTCTATTGCGTGGGTGATACGACAAATGGTAGCTGTAGTAAACAGTTGGTTTTGGTAACAGGTTTATGCTTTTTATGTCATCCTTATGTTAACGGGATAGAACTCAAAATCGGTTGAATGGACTGTAAAAAGATTTGGAAACATGTCTAATGTTATTTCAAATGGAGTTTAGTTTTTAATTATTTACTGGAACAGAAATGAAAAAAAAATCAATCATCTAGTCTGCATTTGACGTCCTTGTTTAAAAAATATTAAGATGCAGGTACAAGGAAGGATTTAATTCAAATAGGTACAAAAAAACAAGAACAATTAAAAATTTCCAAAGCCTCCGACAATTTATTTTTATTTCATACATTTTAAACTACCTAACACGATATCTTGCCAAAATACATTGATTTGCAAATAAATTGACGCTTTCGAATAAAAAGAAATAACAGTAGTTAGGTACTTCAATAATAATTTCTACGACTATTATTATACAATCTTCAAACACCTAACACGATATCTTGCCAAAATACCCCAAATCAAACAGTAAAACGCCCATAACTTTTGAACGGCTTTTTTGGGTATATAGTATGATGATGGTGTATGTATAGTTAAAATACGTTTTTTTTTATCAATTTTATAAGTACTTAATTTTTTTTTATTGGTTGGCTCGGGCTTGACCACTATCCACTATCTTACCTGATGGTAAGCGATGATGTGGTCGACGATGTAGCACGCATGTTGGACTAAAAATCTAGTGTTCAAATCAACATGCGATTTCTACGTCTAGGTATCTACATTTCTAAAATCTCTTGTTATTCAGTTCTAACTGTGACACATCATAACAGAACTATTTATTCGGTGTAGGTACTGTCTGTCTGCGACGGTCAATTCTGATAATACCGGACAAGGCCGCTCCATCAATATTGTCTGTCTGTCCGTCGGTATTGACTAATGACGAACAGACGGATAAGACACATCGCCTCTCGTTACACTAATGTTTATAACGCGTATGAAAGATTACCTCGTGTGATACTTCTATCGTCGGATTTAACACGGGACTCGAGTCTTTAAGCGGTAATATTAATACCGGTAGCGTTTATACCGGTAAGCATTTATACCGGTAGCGATTTCAGATATCGGTAAAGAATTGAGCACATAGAGGTGAGACTGCGATCATGTTTACCTAATAACGTGTCTTAGAATTTAAGTAAAATGGAGGCTAAATAATTAATAAGTGGGTATTAGTAGAGTCAATAAGCTTTAGATTCTTAGGTATTTTGTTTATTTAAAAAATTGTGTGAGAAGAGAAAATTGCGTAAATAGTGGCGTGCAAATAAATAGGCAATTTCAACGAATAATAAAAATAGTTAATTCAAAAAATCCATAAATCCGACTGCTTAAAAAGCGAACTAAAAAGACGTAAACAAGAAGAAAATCATGCTGTGCAGTCAGAGGATACATATTCGCGAGCTAGCTGACAAAAACCCGATGTATCCTCCGACTGCACAGCATGATTTTCTTCTTGTTTACGTCTTTTTACAGTCGGGTTTTTTGGATTTTTGGAATTAACTATTTTTATTTATAACTTTTTAGTTAACATTTTTTTTCGAGTTATATATAATACTTATTATTATATTTTTTTGAAATCACCTCTTAAAATCCTTTATTTTGATACCCTACACGACGGGTTTGGATGAAAAACTTGGGCTCCCAAAATATGGCGCCGTCTCTGGAACGCCACACAGGAACAAACATACATACATAGACTGATAACCACATTACCCTCCTTCAGCAGTCGGGTAAAAATAAACTATAAACTTTTTCCAATACTTATTGCAATTTCATACAAAAGTCTTCAAAAAGACTTACGACCGACGACGCAAATGAAATACAGTCGTGAGCAAAATTACTTGCCGTAACGAGATTGACTGCCAGACATGGCCATGAATTTACGTAAAATACTTCCCAAAATGGTGCATTGTGCTGTTGAATGCGCCCGCGTCGCCGGCGTCTTTACATCACGGCGATCATCATTCAATACTTTTACGTAGCAAGCATTTGATTTTTTTTTAAATAAAATTATAAGAAAGATGCTTTCCTACTATAAACATTGATTTGCAAATAAATTGACGCTTTCGAATAAAAAGAAATAACAGTAGTTAGGTACTTCAATAATAATTTCTACGACTATTATTATACAATCTTCAAACAGATTTACAACGACACAAAAGAAATAAAGTCGCAACCAAAATTACTTGCCGTAACGAGCCATATATTTACGTAAAATACTTCCCAAAATGGTGCATTGTGCTGTTGAATGCGCCCGCGCCGCGCGCCGCCCGTGTCTGTCGATCATGGCGGTCACCATTCAAGGCCTCCACGATCCACACGGGACCAATAAAACCGCCGTTTAACTTCGTATTGTGTACCGAAAATGACAATGTGTAAGTACTTATTGAAGCACGTAATAACAACTTATTGAAGTAAGTATTTAATTTTATGATTGATTCTTGGTAGGTATGAAATTAAGCGTTTATGAGGATACTTATCTCTAGGTTTGGGATGTTTATGTGGGGGTTTGCGAGCGATGTTTTCAAGTGGTAATTAATATCTAATTAATTGTTAGTACGTTTTTACTAATAAAAGGTAAAATGAAGGAGTAATACATGAACAGCAAACTATGGACGGACACCCACGATGCATCGATGCTAGATTTGTACACATTTGATAAAGATACAGCCTTATCTGTCAGACATTTTAGTCTTGCCACAGAAACAAATATTGACCTTCGATCTGCGCTTCCGATAACTTAACCGACAGACAGTCCATTTTATAAATCGCTATAATTTTGCAAGCAAAAATTCTGATAAAGGCAATGCCATGCACCATCATGATCTCTAAATCTGATCTTGAAACGGACAGACAAAAACTGTACAGTAGCTCTATACATAATGTGAAATGGGCGCAGTAATCTCGCCAACCACACAGCAATTTAGACTTTAAATTGTCGAAGTAAAGTTGTTTTTTCGGTAGCATCCTCATGTACTGTTAGTAGCCTGTACAATGATTGTTAATTCCGATGATTGTCAACATGAATGTTCCCACAATTAACAATGAGGTACGATTTAATACCGTTAATTATACCGGCTTCTCGTTAAACGAGATTTTGTACGGCGGGAGAACGGACCTTTGTTTAATATTTATTAATCTCTTTGCAGCATTAATGTTTTAACCTCATGTTCCTATTTATTGCTTATTTAGACGATGTCGAGTTTGGAATAAAACTTGTAGCTTTGAGAATGTTAAGTAGGTAGGTAATAGTTTCATGATTTTCCTAATTATGTCGTGGGATGGTTTCTGTGTTTACCAAATTAATTTTGTTTTGGCAAAGAAGAAAGAAAATACTTTCTAGTTTCTTGGAAAGTTTAGAATATACCAGAACGAACTTAAATTTTACTTAAATAAGGAAAACCTAATCGTCTCTTTATGCTATATTTCGTTTCGTTTGAGGAAAAAGCTGAAATAATTGCACTGGAGTTTCAAAAGATAAACTTTGGCACAAAGTGTTCACAAAAATGCAAACAAAGCAAAAAATTCCACTATTAAATTCAAAGTTAAAATTTTGCAGAGCTAGATCTTAGTAAAGCCTTTACTAAGGTTACCTTAAACTCAAGGCTTAGTGCAAGGCTCTGCTATGTAGATGATATAATAGTAGTCGTAAAAGTTACGATTTCTTCTGTTGCGATGACATAATCAAAATCTTCACTGTATCGAATAATTTATTTCATTGAAAGGATTTTGGTCTACAAAGGCGTTATATTTTTGACGTTTCTCTTGTTTTAGCCTTAAATATTGTTTATAAGTAGATTTTTTTCAAGGAAATTCATTCTAAATGACTGTCGTTCCATCTCTAGTTAGATCTTTTAAAGCCTTCCATCAGGTTCTTTAACTCAAGGCTTAGTTCAAGGCTCTGCTATGTAGATGATATAGAGGTGTGATCGTAAACGTTACGAAGTTGTCTGTCATTAATCATTATCGTTTGTTACGTTACTATAATGACATCGTGGTCAATGTTATCTTCACTGTATCAACTTAATTGTTTTCTTGAATGGATTTTGTTCTGGAAAATTGCTTTGTAGGAGAGGTTCTAGGGTTGAGTTATATCGTTTTAATTTTAAATTATAATGCTATAGACATTTTACGATTTTAAGATGTGTAGTGCTCAAACTGCAGTTGTAGCGTAGTAGTAAAATTGATGCCAGAGCAGATACCCTTTTTTTTTTGTATTGGTTTATCATCCAATGACTTTTTCCGTTCTGGGTGAAGCGGGAGAGCGTGTCAGACTTTTACTGACTAAAACCCACCTGTGTTACTTCAGTTGTTTGTGCCAGGGCCGCGGTAACTCTCTTTTAAATTTATCCGCGACCCTGACCAGATACCGTTGGCACAGTAAGTTTTACATCGAAACTAATCTAAACATTCAAAACAATAACCAACAAGCGAGAAATTAACGAATAAATAAAACAAAACCCGCTCTTCCCTATAAAGTCCTAATTAATTACCAAAATAAAAAGCACCTCCAAGCTAAGGACGCACATACACACATAGATCTTTATAAATAGCCTTATTGGCCCCTTCCCATGAACACAAGTGCGGGCGCACACCATGACTATCTCTATCTCTAATTAATCTGGCTTATGGGACGAAGGGTGAACCCTGGTGTGTAGCTTGTTCACTGGAGAACCGTGCTTGATAACGTTTATTTTTGAAAATGATTTATTTCAATGACGCGATTTGTTTCTTGAAACACGTGTTGGGACTTAGGAGCTGTGATTTAGTGTCTTTGTGAGACGTATTTTTTTTTGTATTATGAAAAGTGGTATGGATTGAGATAGGCGTCTCTATTTGTCAAAAATTTATAAAAAATAATAATAATAGGTAATTTCTGTCCATTCCAGGTTGCCTGGAAGAGATCGCGGATTGCGATAAGGCCGCCCATTGTATACTATAGTATTAAGTTTATTTTTTCTTGTTTATTATGGTGTACAATAAAGTGTATATAAATAATAAAGAAGTCGGGGGATACATATTCGCGAGCTGGCTGACCAAAACCAGATGTATCCTCCAACTTCACAGTAGGAGTTTCTTCTTGTTTACGTCTATTTAGTTCGCTTCTTAATTCGATATTTACACCCCAATGTTAACGCAGAACTGGCCGTGCGCCCGCTCGATGCCAAACCAAAAATATTAATTGATTTACATATGCTATGCCATTGTCAGTTAAGAGTGTGTAAAAATATTTTAAAACATCCTAGTCGTTTTGGAGGAGTTTCCAAAAGATGCCTAAAAATATCGGGTTGTTAATTTTTTTTTTTAAGCAAAACTATTAGTTACATGAAAAAACCTTGTGTTAAAAATTATGTGCATAAATCAATAATAAATATATATATTTTTTTAAACCTTTTAACCTAGCCGTTACTAAGGAGTAGCTTTAGAAAGTTTTACGCCACTAAAGCGCATGTAGGCCCTTAAGCTGTCGGGTTTTTTGATTTTTTGAATTAACTTTTTTTATTTATAACTTTATAGTTACCTAACATTTTTTCCAAGTAGGTACATATAAACATATAAGTGTTATACATTTTTGAAATCACCTCTTAAAACCCTTTATTTGAGACCCCACACGATGGTTTTGGCCCCCACAATACGGCGCCCAAAAGTAGCCATTTTTCTATTTTCCAATTTGAATGTGTGTGTGTGTTTTGTGTGTGTGTGTTTGTTTGTGTGTGTGTGTGTGTGTTTGTGGGTTAAGACAAATCATCAAAATCGGCCCACGCGTTTGGTCTCTAGAACGCCACATAGGAACAAACACATATATAATACATACATACATAGGCTGATAAACAAATTACCCTCCTTCGGCAGTCGGGTGAAAAGACAAGTGTCATCGAAGTCAGCGATGGCGATTGTCAAAATATCTTAATGTAGGGAATTGGTCACGTGAAATTTCGATAGCGTTTGACATTCCCCTACATTTTTCTAGTCGCTATCGCCTCGCTTTCTATGTTAGATTGTCTCTTGATTAGGGCCTCATGTAGAATTTTTCAGGAGACATAAAGGCATGCACATTGCAAAGGAAAGCATTTTCCAGTTTTCTTAAATTATTGTGTTTCTTTCAGAAAATCACATGCACATAAGCATCTGATTTTCTGATAGACAATATTCTACAGTAGGAACTAAAATAGACAGAAACTGGCTATATCCAATAAACTGACATTACTTATTAAATTTGCGACGTCTGCCGACTGTGGCGGCGCGGCGTCGTGTTCGACTCCGGTTTTAATGCAATTTCGAACCGAAGGCGAAGTGCCGTTTGCCATTTGATTCCAGATCGAATTGTGCCGTAACCGGAGTTAAAGGGTTCGTGTATCCCTGTATATCCTTTAATATTGAATATTTTGAAATAGAACATCCTTGATTACAAAACGCCTCAATGACTTCTATACTTGAATTTTTAACTGGCCAAAATTACAAGCCATCGTCACCAACTCATGTATCGAATTTAGCATCGAGTATTTTAAGTCGTTCTATTAAAAATACCCAAAAAAATATGAGTTGTAATAGAATTTAAAGAACAATGGCGAAATTTTAGCTGACTTAAATTTGAGCGTCTGAAAGTGAGTTATATACGGAAGACATTCTATTAATTGTCTATGTTTTTTAAAGTATAATTAGGCCTGGTCCAAAATAGGTTAAAAACAAACATAATAAATAAAAAGTTATTTGATTTTTTAGTTCATTTCTTTAGCGTAGTGCTGCCATTATATATTTTATCTGCTAAGTGACAAGTAGTAACTATATTAAGTAATAATATCATTATTGTATTTATTGCAGTAAATGAGTTAACAATACAGTTTATGTGGAAGTGTAGATGTTCCTTGCAGGTAGGTAAGAATATTGTAGTGTAGTAGAAATAAATGAATTACTCTCAATTAATGATTGGCAAAAAAACTAGTACCCAAGTCCAAAAAAAATATAGCTTGGTTGTTGACAACAACCTTTTGATACACGTCAAAGTCACTTAGTTTAAATAAATATACTCTTTCCAACTTAGATAAAGTACCTATAGATTAAGCACTGGCGTGACCGCACATGAGACAACAATAGTTAGTTCTGGTGTTACAACAAGAACAAGAACACTACAACCCACCATCGCACTGACACTTGTTATCTATAAATAACCCAAATTCCTTGTCTCAATTAACACATAATACCACGAAATCACAGAAAATCAAACAAAACCGAGTTTGTTTGTCAAACCTGCCATTGTATTAGAGTTTGACAAACAACAGAAACCGGACACGGTGACAAAGACAAAAAATAATCTTTTGTCCTTATTATTTACATGGAGCTGCCAATTAGCTATCTCGCTCTATCAATCAAGCTCATTTTAAGGCTTAATCTATAGGTACTTTATCTAAGCTTTCCAAAGAGTATACTACACATTTCTTGCTAAAATAACTAGGTAAGGGAAATACTAATGCGATATTTCCCTTTTACTTCCACGAAATTGAATTATATTACCTATTAAACACATTATTTAAAAGTTACCCAGACATAACCTACAAAAGTTTATGACTGAATATCTACCATTCTCTACATTCTCGAACAAAAATTCTTGCACAAACTAATTCAGAACATCACCCTGAGTTAAACCAGATATTTTTCATTTAAAGATTTTTGAATTTAATCTCAGCTAAAACAACGTATGGACACCTGCCATTGTTCTTTGTCATGTCTGACATAGAGTTTAGTGTTCGAAAATTTGAAAATTATTTCGAATTCCAAATTCAAATATACCTAGATACGTTCGTACATATTGTTCTCAGTTGCCAGTATTCTATTATTCTCTTTGTTAGATTATGAGAAACACTATGACCTTCAATTGTTTTGTATTACATACATACAAAATACATACTACATACTTTCAGAAACACTAACTTTCGCAGAATACAAACAATACTGCTATAAAGTAAGAGAAGTTATAAGCCCTGTGTTTGTTGGACATGGAGTAGTGTTATCGACTACAAGGAGGGTTTTATCTCCAGATGGGTCAAGGTTATCTCCTTGCAGAGTTCGTATGTCATCTGAACTCTTGGTGCTCATTTATTCGGTAACAATAGAGACAAGTTCTGTAAGTTGTCACTTTGTTGGTGTCAAAAGTTCATTTAAAATTGTTTTACAATGCATGTCCTCGAAAAGAGCGTTTTCTAAGCACCCAAACTGTGCGGAAAGTGTCACTTTTTTTAACTAGTGCTTTTTACTTTTTTGTATTTTTTTAATTTTTAACTCCAAAGAGTTTTTATTATTTGAGAAAAGTTTAACAAATTAGTTAAGTTTAGATTATCATTCATATAAAAGGTAAAATAAAACTAATACTTCATTAAAGGCGTTATTAATTACTCTAGATTTAGATTTTGATCCATAAATTAATTTTAAATATTCATTAAATATGTTAGGCAGAACGTATATTTTGCTCGTGCCTTTTTGCGTTACGACGTGACAGCTATTTGAACATGCTCAGTAGATATGCCCGAGGAACTATTAGTTAATCTGTGGTATGCTGAGCGCGCTAGAATAAGCCCGCCATTTTATTAATTTCTTGCTTGGTTCAGATATATTTTTTTATTTTCTCGCACAGTGCATAGTAAAATGTTGTATGATACACGTACGTAAGATGATTTCCGACTCGTAGCATAAATAACTATTTTGGAAGTATTGGAGTATAAAAGACAATGTTATCGTGTAGGTTAGTAAAGAACTGGGATTTCGTTAATATGTAATGATTTTTCTATAACTCAAAGGTTTGCTGGAAGGAAATTTCATTTGGAGTTAAGCTCGCCTTTGTACATGAATTTAGTTTTTACTTTCTGTAAATGTATTGTTTTGGTGTACAATAATGAATTAATAATTAAGTTTAGAAGTATGTGATTTAAAAGCGTGGATCACGATTCCAGTAATAAGAAAGCTTTTTTCTGGTGTTCTCAGCTAGATAAACTTATACAAAATTATTTTGACTAAATTCAATATGCCACAATCAATTTAAGTTTAATAAATCCACTTGTATCCACCAAATCCATCGGTTCATATTCATATCAAGGTACATTCTGTATCCTCCAAGTACTAACAGCATAAAACCCCCATCATATTACTAACATTACCATACATTTCCATCAGGACTACCTTATGGTAATCAAAACAATTGTTCTTCCTCACCAGACCGCCATCACTCAAACGATGCGAGTAGCAATAATGACGATATCGATCGCAATAAGCCAGTGGTGGTGGTGCCTACAGGTGGTGGTGGTTCTTTGTTTTGGTGCGGTCATCGACCCCGGGATAGGGTTACCATCCGTCCGGGTATTTCGAACATGTCTGGCTTTTTTCCCCCAACTATTATTATATATATTCTTTATTGTACACCACAAAAATATATACACAGGACAAAAAACATAAAAGCAAGTGTACAATGGGCGGTCTTATCGCACAGGGCAATTTCTTACAGACAACCTTTGGATGGACTGAAAGAGAGGAGAGAAATTTAGGGTTGTCAGTGTACAATATATCTTAAGCAATAATAAATATACATAATAACATAAAATACATACATATAATAATACATAATATACTAATATATAACAAAAATATAACAGAGCAAGGAGAAGACTAATTATAGGGAAAGGAAATGCTCCTTTACCATTTTACTTTACTTTGTTCGGGCTATGTCCGGAGCTCCGGACTATTCGACGAAATTTTCATATTTAATATTTTTCTTCGAGGGATGATTTTGCCCACCCAGTAGTTTCCACGGCTGGGCAGAAGCATTTTTAAGCATGTTTAGTGTAACATAAAAATATATTAACAATTAAATGAAATAATACCAAGATACGGGACAAAGACGACGAGACGGATTAAACTTTTTAAAATGTCCGGCTTTTAGTCAAGACTTTTAAATTCCGAAATGGTAACCCTACCCAGGGGCGGCTAGCTGTCTGTCGCACCCTCAGTGCATGCGAGCATGCGCCGTGATGCCGACGTGCACGCATATTAAATGGGGTGGTCGTCGTATCATTCTGTAATGGTAGCTTAATGTTATGGTGAGTCGCCATTTTTGTTTGTTTGAGTAGGGAGGGCCTTTGGAGATTCTAATTAGAAACTTAATTATTCAATAAGATATGGTGATAAATTTGTACAGTATTTTTTATCACAAGATTCCTTTTTTTATCACGCTTTTATTAGCTTGGTATGTATGTATCTATGAATCTATGTAACAGAATTTTTGAACGTAATTTTCAACCTCTTCAAACATCGGATTAATTTGAAACTTTGCACACTTATCAAGGACCGATGACAATGAAATAATTGAAATAGTTTGTCCCATTATCCTTACCAGGATCTTCAGGGTTAGCGATTGAACTAAAAGTAAAAAAAAAATATAAGTTTAAAAAAACTAACTAACTCTACTTTTTAATTTGGTTTTCTATTAAAGCGTGTTTTTTAGTTTTTAAACTATTATTTTTAGTAAGTATTTTAATACAAACTAATAAGACGTGGAGAATAGAGACTGAGCTTTGTATAGCGTAAACATGGAGATTCGATCCAGATTTTGCCACGTTGTTCTACAACACTACCAACTAGACGATTTACTGAAATCGATCACAATACCCACATTTTTATCCGATGGCAAAAACATGAAAAAAAAAATGATTCAAAGCATGAAAAGTTGGCATATTTTAATTCCATTAAAAAGCATGTAAGGTAATATTTAATTGCCTTATATCACCAATATCGAGCTACAAATTAGCAAAACACAATTAAAATATTAACATCAGACTACAAAGTAAACTTGCATAATTTTACGTCCACACGAAAGCTTCAAATGACGCAGGAATATTAAAGTCTCCCACATAATCGATTAGTCTCTGAGCATTCACTCGTGGGTGTAGTACACACTGGCGGGCAATATCCGGGCTCCGGGCTGCATTAATGTTGCATAATGAGCCTTGAGTCTACACTGGCCTTACAGCACGTGGGACATGGATGTTTTTGTTTTTTTATGTGATGTTATGTCGTGATATTCGGAAGAGTAAACAAAGAGAAAAGGTTGTTTATAGTCTATAGACTTTCTGTTATATGAAAATATTAGATAACTATCTTAGCTATTGAATGCTTAGTTTTATTAGGCATTCAAATTGTGATGTAATTCTAATTTTAAATAACTGTAGCTATCTGTTGTATTCTGAACTTATGATTTAATATAAAACTTTTTTGCAAATAAATACTACCGACATCCAAATAGCGAAGAATACAAAGTGAAAACTAACTTTGTTTTTGGAAGTCGGTGTCTTTGGTAGGTACCATTTTTTTTTGCGTTAAGCACACCGACTTCCAAAAACAAAGTTATTTTAAAATTTTTAGTTTTCTTATTTAGAAGTCGGTACTATTTTTTTGCAAAAAAAGTTTTTTATTTTTCACTTTTTAGTTGTACCTACCTAATAGGCAAGTTGTTTAGTAAGGTACCTATAACGCCAGAATATCATCAAAATTGAACATAACCGGTGAAATGAGAGATCTGCGGACCCCTTAAGAGCGTACTGTCGTGATGTTATTTTATGAAATGGTATAAACGTTTCATACCTTCTCAGACATTTTTTTAGAATTTTACTGATTTGCCTTTCGCTCACCTAAGATCGCCTAAAGCTTAAATAAATAATATTTTATATTACTTAATTTAATTAGTAATCCTATGGCAAAGCTATTCCTAGTTGCTAAGATCGAGTAGCATTCTCCATCATTTCCCGCGGGTGTCGTTTGCTCTTAAGAGGCTCTTAATCATACGGTGACCGTTAATGAAACCGCTGGCTTTAACGAATATAGCTTATCCCCTAGGACTTTCAATTATATCTAGAGGTTTATGATACGAGTTGCACGATGCACCTGGGTTTAGAAAATATTGATTTTGACATAGAAGTTTGTTGTATTTGTCAATTTTGTCAACAAAATCACGAATGTTTCCATTTCGTAACCTCTTGCTTCTTTGGTGAACCAAACTGTGGGTACCTAAATCTGCATATGATATATCAATAAGTTCGGTATTGAAGCTTTTATTGAT
Source organism: Anorthoa munda (assembly GCA_945859665.1). Taxonomy (NCBI): domain Eukaryota; kingdom Metazoa; phylum Arthropoda; class Insecta; order Lepidoptera; family Noctuidae; genus Anorthoa; species Anorthoa munda. The sequence goes on along the minus strand of OX243902.1, from coordinate 14,271,317 downwards.
AGATAAGTTTTATAACAAAGTGTACTCCTATCAAGTGTCTTATCATTAACATTAACGAATTGAATACAAATACTCGTCTGTTAAACTTTTTGGGCAATATCTGCAGCTTTATTTTGTTTAATAGTGTTTATTGCATTGTTTACATGTCCATACTCCAAAATATGAAACTACATATTGAATGATATCATGCAATGTTTTCCTGGTGCAGAAACAGAGGATTTGTTATTATAGAAAACTCCATTATTCATGCACAAAATTATCAGGAGTGCGGTATGTATGTACGCCTTGCATAGTGATTACATTAAACGGACAATGAACCCTTTTTCCGGCCGGATCTAATGTACTCCGTACGTGGTTATTTGAGAAACTAACAATTAAAATAAACGAAGATTTTAGTCTGCGTTTAGTGGGCGTTTTTGTGATTTTTTAAAATATCATTGGAATTTTGTGTCAATGTATGTAAGTCTTTAAGGCCGTACGCTGACCAAAAAACCTTGATCATTCCTTCCATCTTCCATCTTTGCCGCACCCATGAGTTACAATAGTGAATATGCCCAAATTTTAGAACAAAATCTTTATAAAATCTAATTTCGTTCTTTTGAAAAAAATATTTGTTACAAAATGTTATTTTATTTTATTATAATTGTATATCCATTAGTGTAAGTAGAAAAAATAATTAATGAAAACTTTACTAGGAGATGCATGCAATCGATCATTATTTCTCATTTTTATGGTTTTGTTGGGAGAAGATTAATGAAACATATACTTCTTTAAAAAAATAAAGTAGCAATGTACCATTTTAGAAACAATATTATGTAGAAATTTAATGTATTCTTATTATTTGATATTTATTTTTAAAGCTCCTAAAAACTGCACAAAAACGACTAGCGCGGAGTTTTGTTCGGGAAGTTGCCTTAAGGTTATATTAAAAACTTACATTATGATACAAACAAATACTAAACCATTTGCAATAAAGAAATTTTGTATAGACTTCTTAGCAAAAGAGACCATTTTAAATATTGCTCAGTGCATTTTTCTCTTACATCGAATTCGAAGCACCGTATAATTTTAAACAGATAGATTTCATTGGAATTGGTCTAGCTAATTTACATTAATATATCAGCATTAGCGAAGCTACTATTAATGATTAAATGCGTCCATCTCATAACAGAAAATGACTTGGCAATTTATTTAAACGAAAGAAACGGCTTATCGAATTAGAGGCCGGATAAACCTCATAAATCGACTAATTGGAATAATAACGTTACAACAAAATGTGCATGTCACATCACTACGAGTTCCGGTTTTCTCGTGCAGTTGAATGACATTTTTATTCTTGTTTACAGGAAATGACGTATGGTGGTACTTATGTAAATGTGTGCATGTGTAAGAAACCCGTTATTCTTTTATCATTTGGAAGTAGGTCACGACAGTGCAGGCGCTTTGGTTGTGTTTTTATTTAATTGAGCGGAACGGTTTTTGGAAGTCGGGTGATTACTGGTTTAGGAGAAAAGGAAAGCATTACTAACATGTGGAATGTTAACCATATGTTTATTCTGAACTTTGTTTTGTATTTTTAAATATTATAGAAACTGGTATTTTTTCTCTTCTGGTTTCTATCTTATGATCGAAAATAAGTATAGGTAGGTATACTAGGGCCAATTCAAACACAATTGAAACTGAAAAACTTCTTTCGAACAAAACAATAATTTAGCAAATCCGTTTATATACGACGGAGTTATGCCCAACATACATAAAAACCGGCCAAGTGCGATTCAGCCTCGCGCACGAAGGGTTCCGTACCATTATCGCAAAAAAAAGGCAAAGCAAGTTTGTTGTATGGGAGCCCCACTTAAATATTTACTTTTTACTTTTTACACTTAAATAGTTATAGCGGCAACAGAAATACATCATCTGTGAAAATTTCAACTGTCTAGCTATCACGGTTCACGAGATACAGCCTGGTGACAGACAGACAGACGGACCATGGAGTCTTAGTAATAGGGTCCCGTTTTTACCCTTTGGGTACGGAAACCTAAAAAAAAATTTTTGTAATCATCCGTATTGAGAACCTCCTGCTTTTTGGGAAGTCAGGTAAAAACGGTAAAAACACAGCAATAATTCATGTGCTTTCGGTTGAACGAGGTGTAAAAAATTATCTCCTGTGTTCCATTCACCAGTCGGGCAAAAGTTATTGGGTTTTTCCCTCTGGATTTTTTTAGTAGCAGTCTGGAGTCTGAATTTGTGCTTGGCTTATAGCAATAGGCTCACCTCCTGTGACATGACACTTAAACATGTGTGTATGTAAAAGATTTACACCTTGTTATTAACGATTATTACTCATAAATCACACACTAACATAAAGTTTTATTGGCAATAATATTACTTAAGGTTGCCTTAGTCGGCGGCACGAACTATTTTGTGCGCGGGGTTAAAAAGCATGCTATCTCAACACAACACGTGCGAAAGAGATAGATGCTGTGATGAGCAGTAAGAAGCTAATTCGCATACGAATACACACTTTTGCAAATTTGTAGCGAAATGGATGATGATTTAGGACGAAAACGAGCGCGCAAAATTTTATAAACAGACCTTTGGGAATATGGATATCATGAAAAAACTACTGAATGTATCTGTTCAAAATAAAATTATTTGCATTGTTGAACTACTAATCTATCCCAGTATATTGACTGTTTTGCAATTATCCTTCTTCTATTTGCGCCCAAAGATACGTTAAAATTAATGTTGAAATATGGAACTGCCGACGCTCATAACATTCAAATACATCTTTTTTTTACTTTTTTGTTTCCATAAGATGAAATAAGAGATAATGATGAGACAAATTTATTTAATTGTTTGTTTTGAACGTAACGTTTAACGTCAAACAGTGAAGTAATCGCCAGACTACGTTTGTATGGAAGAATGTTCGACTAGAGCAACCTTGACGCCAGGCAACTTGACCTCAACCGGAGAGTACTCAGCCGTAACTGTTCAATACTGCTGGTTGACATTTAATCAGCACTCAATTAATATGCAAGAGTCTTGAGTTTATTTGCTGATAACTGGTTAAAAATTGACAGGTTCATGGCCTTAAATTTAAAGGTTTGCAGTGTCTGGGTAAATAAAATTAGCAAATAATATCTTTAATTAGTAGCTAGAGCTGAGGATAACTACACTCAATAAAAGTTCAATAAATTTTCCCTAAGATAGCATCTTTAGGGATAAAACTTTAGGGAATATCCTTAACAAGCATCTTTAGGGTTCCGTAGCCAAATGGCAAAAAACGGAACCCTTATGGATTCGTCATGTCTGTCTATCTGTCCGTCCGTATGTCACAGCCAATTTTTCCGAAACTATAAGAACTATATGCTGTTGAAACTTGGTAAGTAGATGTATTCTGTGAAAAGATGCGCAATGATAAAACAAATAAAAATATGATGTACATTATATTTTTCTCTTTTCTTCTTCCACCGAAAATTTTGAACGAGATCAAGTAAGTAGTTTTAACCTGAAATTAAGTATACGTATGCATTCCACATCCTTCTTCGCCAAATCTTTTACAGTTCAAGCAACTCGTTTATGGAATGCACTACCTATTGAAGTGAGGCGTGCTCAATCCTTACCAACATTCAAAAAAATGGTAAAGTAGCATTTCATTTCGCTATAATTAGTCTTCTCCTTTCTCTGTTATATTTTTGTTATATATTAGTATATTATGTATTATTGTATGTATGTATTTTATGTTATTATGTATATTTATTATTGTTTAAGATATATTATACCCTAAATTTCTCTCCTCTCTTTCAGTCCATCCAAAGGTTGTCTGTAAGAAATTGCCCTTTGCGATAAGACCGCCCATTGTACACTTGCTTTTATGTTTTTTTGTCCTGTGTATATATTTTTGTGGTGTACAATAAAGAATATAATAAATAAATAAATTGTAAACCGCAATTTACCAAGTACGGAACCCTTCGTGCGCGATTCCGACTCGCACTTGGCCGTTTATTTGTATAAGCCTATTCTGACCCACTGCTGGATAAAGACCTCCACCAAATCCAAAAAAGATTAAAAACTTGTAAAAAGCTAAAGATTTTCTTTTTTGTAAAAGCTTTCAAAGGTTTCCATTATGCTTATGCTATTTATACTACGCTAAAATATTGACAAAGATAATATTAGTGTTTGTAAGTATGGACCAATAATAGATGAAAGGACACAAATGGCTTTAATTACTAACAGATGTTTGATAACAAACAAAGAAAAATAAACCTTATGACCTTTTCTAATAAAGCCTGATTTAGGAAAATCTTACTTGGTAACAATACCTATGTACATTGATTAGATAGGTAAGTACTACAATATATGATTAAACTTTGATTGATTTCAATCAATCAGCGTCGTATTGTTGATTTAAATTGATTCGCAATAAATTGATAGCGCAACGAATCAAGATGAATGAGTCTTGGAGGTATTTTCACTTAAATGATTGTTAATGCATAGATTCGCTTAACCAATTATTATATGTAGTCAGGTTTAGAGGTATAGATTAAGAGAGGTTCCACTTTACGTCTCTCACTTTATGTCACCTTCACCTGCACAGGATTAATCATTATACCATCCCACCGGGAAATTGATAGATTGCGCCAATGAAATACAACAGCCGTTGTTAGCTAAGAATCATCATCTTTTTGGTATCATTTCGAAAGATATCCCACTGCTGGACAAAACCTGATTGTGTTACAAATAGTTAAAAAAAAAGTTAATAAAAACCTCGAAAACCCGACTGCTTAAGAAGCGAACTAAAAAGACGTAAACAAGAAGAACATTAATGCTGTGCAGTCGCAGGATACATATTCGAATAACTTTTTAGTTAATATATTTTTTTTGAATAAGGTAAATTTAAACATACAAATGTTATATATTTTTGAAATCACCTCTTAAAACCATTTATTTTGATACCCCACACGATGGGTTTGGAGAAAAATAAAATTTGGGCACCCACGATATGGCGCCCATAATCCGCCATATTTTTATTTTCCAATTTTATTTTTTTCTTGTGACACTCGGAAGGTTAACCCAAATCGATTGACGTAAGAGTCATCAAAATCGGCCAACGCGTTTGGTCTCTAGAACGCCACATAGGAACAAACATACATACATACATACATATACATGGACTGATAAACAGATTAACTGAGTAAAAAAAGATATAACAAGGCAGGTAAAACTTTTAAAAATATAACTTAGACAGGTACATACAAATATTTACAAAATATCAAGAGATGAAATCTGTTAGCTTGTAACACGGCTACCGTACCATATGATGTTTTGACAGCTGGCGGTCACGTAAACAGTTAAACAGCTCAAACGTGCGCACGCGCCGATGATAACGTCTGTTTGTGCTCACCGCCTGCCGGTCTGCCGTACTGCCGTACTGCGATTATGATCATAGTATGAATCAGGTTGCAGCAGGTGTGGCAGGTTTTCAGAAGAAAGTGCAAAGTACGCTGACCCTAAATATAGGGCAGGATTGGATCTTTCTGACGATGCGTAACAGCATTACTGCCTAGTAACTATTTGTATTTAACGCGATTTGCCTACACCCATTTCAAAACTCCATCGGTAACAATGTGGTCGATGCACTGAGGGGCAGGTGTTGATTAAAAAAAAATACTATATGACTTCTTTAATAATAGAACAATATTATACATCAACATGGTTTCTGTTTGTTAGCAATGAATACATTCTCAAACTCGTTGGCGGGGAAACCACTCAAACGATTTCCGTCTCTATCTACCAAATTCCTATCACCATCGTAGAACCTAACGCGCGTTGCAAACATGGTGGGCCTGTTTGAGTCGCTCAATCTATAATTGAGTACAATTATCTGATCAACAGTACCGTCAGGTACGACATCGAAGTATTCACGGATAATTTTCTCCAATTTTGACCATTCAGAACCGGATCCACGGTTCACGTCGCGCGCTTGAGGTACAATGTTGTGAGGATCTTCGGTACCACCCAAATGGTGAGACACCATATGTCCGTGTTCGTCATTAGGTTGCGGATCTAGCATTTGGTATGCCACCTCGTTATACGATCCTCGATGTTCGTAAGCTCTTGTGACTGAAGTGTACGACGCCCTGATCACCAAGGGTAACACCGCTTGGGTAGCACTAAAAGCGGTGCTTGGTACGTAAGCGGTGTATTGTATGAGCGGTTCGAACGACGGATCGGGATATATGTTCGGTTCAAACCAGCGCACCTGCTCCGTTGGATACAGACCTTCCAAATATGTGGCCATCGCTTCCACAGTATGGGTGCCGTCGAAAATATCAACGATTCTATTCAAATGACTCGGATCAACTCCATCGCTACCGCTGGCTCCATCGTTGTTATCGTCGTCGTTACTTCGCTTACCACGGGTACCGTTGTGGCGGCAACTTATGTGCTTGTTATTGATGTCAATGTAGCCACGTCGTTTGAACGATCTCTTGTGAAAGACAAGTAAGGGATGCGTGGGGTCCGGCGACGGGTAACAATACTCCCAGCTCTTATTTTCGTCGTAGCACTGGAAACTGTCACCAGTAGTCCTCGAGGCACCGCATAGAGTCACACAGCGCGTACCGGCCACCGTCGGGTTGTCGGTGATGTACACTACATCGTCCTTTTTACAATAATCCCACGAACTTGGATACTTGTAGCACCAGCCATCGTTGTTGCATTCTCCGTTGCAAAAATAAGTGTGGTCATTACATGGTATTTGTCGTTTCACTTTCAGTGGCTTGTCTTTGAAACACTCGTACCAGGTTGTATTTGTGAGGCACCAATCGTATTTGTAGCCGTCGAATTTATCACAGTTACTCAAACATGGATACACATAACCATGGCTGTACTTGGAAAAATAGTTGGGCACCAAATTGTCTTTCGGTTGACAATGATCACCGACATCGTTAGTACCCCAATCAATTCTGCAGTATTGCTGACGGTCACCGTAACAATCGCCCAAGCACGTTTGTAATTTGCCATATCTGTCTGTAGCTGTGGATTCCAGCAGCGATTGAAACACGTCAGGGTTGTAATTGCAACGGATGGGTGAGATCAACACCGAAACAATTACCGCTAATGACCAAACACATTTCGACAATACACTGACTACGGTCATCACTAGCACAAGGTTAAACTTAGTATAACAAGGGTTTGAGAACCGACTCCAATTTATACATATTATGTAGGTACCTATCTATTTATCCAATTTATCATCGCGAAGCTTGGTAATAGAATAGTGTGACCAGATCTAGTATTTACATACTTTTTGAGTATGTTTTGTAAATTTTTTTAACATCAGTTTTTTATACGTTTATTAAAGGAAATTAGTATTTTTGAATAAAATACTCAAAAGCCCATCGTCGTCGCCGTGAATATTGATCTTCTAGGAATTCCCCAATCAAACGTATACTCCTACTTCTTAGATCAAAAAGAAAAGGCAGACAGAATCACCTTTAAAAAAAAAGATTAATTAAACACATGCACGGGCCCACGGTTGGCACTTGGTTTAGTGATTGACTGCTGCGCTGCGTGTCGCGGGTTCGATTCCCGCACGGAACAAATATTTCTATGATATACAGATAGTTATTCCGGCTCTGGGTGTTGTGTATGTGAGATTATATGTTTATAAACGCACCCACGATACAGAAAAAAATTCCTAGTGTGGGGCAAAGTTTAAGAAAAAAATAAAAAATAATAATACAGCTACCTACTATGATGTCTTATGATTGGAACTCATTTGATTAGTTATTTTATAGAATATTCGTTATGGAATTTACCCAAAAACTTATCTTATTCTTTTATTTAATTTGGCGTGTTATCCATGGCTTTGAATGAACAATACGTTATTGCCACAGTTATTCATCGAAGTGGGAACATAAAATATACGAGTAAACCAGAATTTTTGTTATGGACATCGTTATTTTTTCATATAATATTTGCTATGTCAACTTTTGTACATTTTTTGTAATTTTCTGAGATGACTCCGACATTTTCCAAAAATATAATCTGGTCACACTGTTGACGAATGGTGGGGCAGTACCGCAGTACCTCGCAGAAATGTGCGTTATCGCTGGTGATCTTGTGCGTAGTGCGTAGAACACGCTGAGAGAAACGAACATTGATAAGACGCGTCTCATAGATTTCTCGGCAATTCTTTTGCAATTTTACACCAATCACGGCAATATTACGCAACAAAAAATATTTTTACAAAAAAAATACAACCGACTTCCAAAAAAAAACACTACAAAGTTAAAAATAACTTCAATTTCGGCAGTCGGTGTTCCTGTTTTCGTTTATTCGTTTTTTAACACCGCCTTCCGAAACTAAAGTTATTTTTAACCGACTTCAAAAAAAGGAGGAGGTTCTCAATTCGTTGGAATCTATTATGTTTTTTTTTTAACTTTGTAGTGTTTTTTTAGGACGTCGGTTGCATTTTTTGTAAAATGGTTTCTTTTTAGTGGTACATAATGGACAAGTTCTATAGTAAGATACTTACCTATAATGCCCGCAGTGATGCCAGAATAGATTACTTAAATAACATGTAACTTGCACATAATCAGTGAAATGGGAGTGTACCAGGGCGAACTGTACACATCTGCGTACCCGTTCAGAGCATACTGGCGTGATAGTATGTTATAAAATGGTGTAAACAATAAATAGACATGCGATTGCAGCAATCCCGAGAGATTTGCCGTCATGTATTGAAGAGTTATGTTGTATATCTTCGAAGATCTTCCTTAGATCGTTACCAAATATAAATAAGACAATTTCGGAATAAACTTCTTTCGAACAAAAAAAGAATTTTGAAAATCCTTTTATATTTATTTATTTATTTATTAAACCTTTATGCATAAGTACAAACGCGAACTTAATGCCTTAGGCATTTTCTACCAGTCAACCTTAGGGTGGTGCAGAGATAAAACAAGGCCGGAAATAGTTTTTGGGATTCAACGACAATTAAACGTATTTCTCTTGCATTTTTAAAATTTGGGATCCAACGGAAATACATAATAATGTTTTGTGGGATCCAACGCCAAAAATATTAAAGTGGGATTCAAAAGTGGGATCCATCGAAAATAAATCCTAAATGATAGGATGAATAGAGAAAAGAGTATATATTTATATATATATTTTTTATTATTATATATATAAAAAAAAGGAATAATAAATATATACTTAGATACATACATACATAAGAACAATGTTACAGAGAATCCGAAACGAACAAATCAATTCGTTTCGTTTATTATATATGACAGAGTTATACCCAACACAAAAAAAATGACATCTGAATTGAGAACCTCCTTCTTTTTAGGAAGTCGGTTAAAAAACAAATCGTTATTACAGTATCCATCCATATGAAAACGTATGTCTATCTGCCGTTTCCACAGTTTATTACTGTGCTTTTACATTCTCACGTCTAAACCGCTGAACAGATTTTGATAAAACTTGGCATACGGAAAGAAAAAATACTAGGTAATTACTTAATGTTACAAAAACTGGCATGCCTTTAAATAGTGCTAGACCTCGGATCGAAAACTTTTTCATCCCAGTAGTTCCCTTAAAGATATTAAAAGACTTTTCACGCGAGCGAAGCTGCTTGCAGAAGTTAGTAAAGTTTTGGCGGTAGCTCTCTCGCAGCGATTTAATTTGCAATAATTTTCAAGTTTTTTAGTTTTTAGTAAAGGTAGGTTCTTAATGATGGTGATGATTATGGTGGTACAGAGGCTGTTTGTTCTCTTCGTAAGATTTTATCAGAAACTCAACCTTAATTATTACATGATTTATTCAATTGAGAATCTCGTCAACATTTCATGATTTAGGGGCACCGTTTCAGTCCAAAACAAATATAAGAAATCCCAAAATCTGTAGACATTATAAACTCAAAGCTTTTATATATCATTTATGCACGTTTCTGATAAGATTTTATTCCAGGCTTTAAAATTACAGCAAATAGTGGACTATTTCCTCTAGTATGTCTACAAGTCTGTTTTCAAAGCAATCTACTTTTCTAATAGGACCTAATCTCGAATCTCGATTCAACATACATAAGGCGGGCAAGTACCTACAATCTGCTGAGTGCTGCAATTTGTTCACAGAAGCACTATTTTACGAAGATAGAACCCCGGAAAGTATTCTTTAGCTGAAGAAATAATCCTTTCTACAACTGGAAGATTTATTTTATTAATAGTAGCCTTGGTCCGTACCCTTGTCAATTTTTTTCATTAACCTCACTGGAAGAGTACCTAAAAGGCCTTTTTAAGGTTTTATTCTGATTTACTACGGTGTCCTTTTAAAAGGTTGTCCCCTATTTGAAGACAAGACTTTCAAAGGGCAGCCCTTTGTAAATCTTAAATTCAAAGAAATAAAACTGTGGTTAATTTCTTCGTCAGTGTAACAAGAGTTATAAAAGTTATCTTTAACGTTCTCAACTATAGACAAGAACCGATAAAAATAGACGGATAAAAACCAAGAACAATTCGAAGATCGTTTGTTTTGTGATAAACCATAGGTACTATGGTATATTTATCGCCAGAAATTGTGACATTACAACACGCATAATATATTAATTATAAAGGATCAGGTGGAGGTATCTATTGTAGGTAGTCCAGACAAATTGTCTGTCCTTTATATTTTAACGAATAAGACTGAAGTGATAATAAACATTAAATTGAGTCGAAATAATTAGGAAACATGTGTTTTATAATGTGAGTCTTCCGGGACACAGTAGCATGATCAAAGGCATCTTAAATTCGAAACAAACGTTCAAACATAAACCGTGAGCGTATGTGTTTTAAGTTAGACATTCAAAAACATACACATTGGATAACGCAGGGATATATATTTAATATAATAAATATCTTTATTTCCCAAAAATACAGATTATTTTAGGTACTTTAAGTTTACAATTTTTTAATATAATAATGGTAGAAAACATTTACATTCAACTTTTGGATGCTGCAGAAATCTGCACACAATAGCTTAAACTCTGTCTCCTAAACTAGGGTACCCTGTATCTTAAGAGACAGCGTTTCGCAAAGAAGTTCCAATTGATACATGTATGTGTGAACTGTGTCGATTTAGCTTCAGAAGGGAAAAAAGAGATAGTTGACTTTAGTTTTTAGATTATGTATACAAGTGAGAGTGCGAGGGTGAGGGTGAATGAATGTGAATTGTAGGTCTGTCGGTGTTTGTGTGTGAGTGTAGATAAGTAGATGATGTGGTGATGGTGTGTAAGTAAGTGAGGGAGATGTATGTGCGAGATATGGGTATGTGATAGATGCGAGGATACCTAAGTACAACATCCACATTTAAAATATAACTGGCCATGACAATAAGCTCGCGCCAGGGTTTGAGGATATTGTCATCAAATGGGCACAAATCTACAATCAGATCTGTTTTTGAAAAATCCCCGATTGGAAACCTCTGCTACACTTTGCCCGACCCAGAACTCGAACCTAGGACTTCATATTCAGTAGTAGCATTTGTGTCTACTGGACCATCTAACCTTTTTAACCGACTTAACAAAAAGGAGGAGGTTCTATTGTCGACTTCATGTATATGTTTTTTATGCGTGTTCACCGATATCTCCGTCAATTGTGAACTGATTTAGACAATTCTTTTTTTGGTTGAATGAGTATATTTTAAAATTGGTCCCATTTTAATTTGGTGAAGATCTGATGAAGAATTTCGGAGATATACAACAGAACTCTTCAATAAATAACGGCAAATCTCTCGGGATTGTTGCAATCGCATGTCTGTTTATTGTTTATACCATTTCATAACATAACATCACGCTAGTACGCTCTAAATGTGTACAGTTCACCTTGGTACAGTCTCATTTCACCGGTTATGTTCAGTTTCATGATATTCGGTTAATCTATTCTGGCATTATAGGTACCTACCTTACTAAACTACTTGCCTATTAGGTAGGTACTAACTAAAAAGTGAAAAATATAAAAAAAAACTATTTCACTAAGTTTTTTTATTATATTCAGAAAATACTGTATTTAAGGGTCAATGCGATGCGAGAATATAGTAGAAAGGGTCGGTCGGTATACAATGATTGATGTGATGTGATAGGTATCAATGGTCATTTGTTGGTAGTGTTGTTTACAATGACACGGCAAATATACTGAGGAAGTCCATTTGTTCAGGAAATAATGAAAATAAATCTGAAGTTAAAATGCTACTTTTTAACCGACTTACCAAAAAGGAGGAGGTTCTATGTTCGACATTATGTTTGTATTTTTTTTTTGTGTATGTTCACGCATATCTCCGTCAATTTTGGACCGATTTTGAAAATTCATTTTTTGTTTGATAGAGTATGTTTCGAAATTGGTCCCATTTTAATTTGGTGAAGATCTGATGAAGAACAGAACTCTTCAATAAATTACGGCAAATCTCTCGGAATTGCTGCAATCGCATGTCTGTTTATTGTTTACGCCATTTCATAATATAACATCATGCCAGTACGCTCTAAAGGGGTACGCAGATCTCTCATTTCACCGTTAATACTCTAGTTTCATGATATTCGGGTAATCTATTCTGGCGTTATAGGTACCTTACTAAACAACTTGTACAACTAAAAAGTGAAAAATAAAAAGCTTTTTACAAAAAAATACTACCGACTTCCAAATAAAAAGACTACAAAGTGAAAAATAACTTTATTTTTGGAAGTCGGTGTCTATAACGCAAAAAAATGGTACCTATTTACCAAAGACACCGACTTCCAAAAATAAAGTTATTTTTCACTTTGTAGTCTTTTTATTTGGAAGTCGGTAGTATTTTTTTGTAAAAAGCTTTTTATTTATTTACATTGCTATCTATGTATGAAAAATAGAACCAATAGAAATGTGACAATTTATCTTAATCTGCATTCATATTATACCGAAATATTTGTTAGATATTATCTCTAGAATTATTATCTACTGATTCGATCACGTAAATTCTTTCACTAATACAAAGCTAGAGTATCGTTGAATGTCATAACTAGAATATTGAGTTTGAGTCATCGTGGTGAAAGAATTAGTCAGGGTAGACCCTACGTTACCGGGTGCTAGCTGTCCAGGGTGCGCCGGGCATTTAGGATCGCAAAAGGATAAGTTTAACACCGCTCGGGAAGCTCCTTTCATGCATCCTAATTTGAGAATAGTTGAGACAAAATTTGAGAGATACACTTTTCTGCCGGCAATATACACTTTTCTGTAGAGGCCAAGGAGCGCACGGGGAAATTAGTAAAATGTACAAAAAAAACGTTGAGGTTGACTTTATCTATGAATAGAGTTTTTAATTAGAAATGCTTACGTAAACATATTTCTCACAAAGATAATTTTAGCCGTATGACCCTCGTTTCTTTCAATCTAACTGCTCATCCCGTGGAATTATATCATGAATGAACCTATTTCTATTCGGATGGTGTGAAAGGCGGTGTGAGACAATACGATTCCCGCATCACCCACCCCCATATGTTCACTATAGACGTAGTCCACCATAAAACGTCTTTTAGATGTAAGAATTGTGTGGACCTTATAATTCCATGCACATTTTTTTTAATCGATGACGACTCACGTCTTGATGACCTTTCAATGGCCACAGCACAATTGTTTTTTTTTTAATCGATGAACACATGTCAATTTAAGATGATGTCATTCTTTTTTATTTCAGTACAAATTAGCGGTAATTAATGCACTGGATGGCATTGTTATTTGCAGCGGAATATTACGTCTGTAGTCTTTGTAAGTATGAAGTAATCGTCTATTTTCAGATAAAACTGCAGTGCATTTGTGAGTCTTGTGTGTGCATTTGTCAGTTGTGTATAAAGACGTCTTAAATTGTTTAAACAAAAGTGAGTTAAAATAGTTACAGGCACTTTTCTTAAAACACAATTTTCTTAAAACCTTGTAAAACGTGGTACAAAAAGTCGTTGACTTGTTTCAAACATTTTGACATTCCCTTTAAAAGTGAACAAATAGCTGTTAGACACGAAATGCATCCCCCTGGTAAAAGTCAGTGGGGTAGCAGTTTATACGGACGTAGGTAGGCATTACCTAATGGGGTGGTGGTGAAATATAGCGTTACAGGTATTAATACAACCCTCTATTGGGAAAAGGCCTTTATGATATTTGGCGTAACATTGGTTACCGTAAATATTTTTTTCATTTACTAATATTTTTAGAAGCAGACCTCTGTGCAGCTACATTTTATTAATTACTAGCTGTTCCCCGCGGCTTTACTCCCGTGGGCCACCCCACAGGACCCGTTTTCGGGATAAAAAAATAGCATATGTTTCTCAGCAATAATGTAGCTTTCTACTGGTGAAAGAATTTTTTAAATCGGTCCAGTAGTTTCGGAGCCTATTCGGTACAAACAAACAAAAAAATCTTTCCTCTTTATAATATTAGTACAGAAGTATAGATAGTATAGATTATAAAGAGGAAAGATTTTTTTGTTTTTTTTGTACAGATTAGGCTCCGAAACTACTGCACCGATTTAAAAAAATCTTTCACCCATGGAAAGCTTCAATATTCCCGAGTAACAGAGGCTATACATTATTTTCAAAAAAAAAATCAGAGATCCATATGAAAATTGCAATAATGTAACCCAAAGTATAAATAAATTCATTATTTGGCGAGTGCTGAGAAAACTATTGATGATACATAAAAATTATGTACTACATGATTAAAGTACTCATTATTAACTACAAAAAATATGCTAGAGAATATATCTCACTATTATAGTTAAATCACAATAGCAGCTTTTGTGTTCTAAAATTTAATTAGATCGCTGGGCTGCGCTGGTAGAAACAAAAGTTAGTTACATTCGTATTGTAGTATTAATTCTTATTGAAATAAATAGTTTAACAAATTGGTAGGTAGGGTAGGTGGGTAGGTAGGTAGATGGGTTAGGTGGGTGAGTAGGTAGGGTAGGGTAGGGTATGTAGGATAGGGTAGGTAGGTGGTAGGTGGGTAGATAGCCAGTTGACGGGAGCGAAGCCGCGGGGATCAGTTACTAATTAATAAATTGTATCTGCTAACTAGCTTGTTATTTCGATCGTGTCAAGTTTTTTTATATAACATTTGTAAAAGTATCTAGGTACCTCCTGGTTTTATAAATTTACAGATAAGTATAACTTTGTAGCCGGCGTGGAATATTTAATTTAATACTTACATATGCACTTACATAGTCATTAAACTCATAAAATTCAAGATGGTAGAGCCAGACGGGACTTTCAATCTCAAGAGTTGATTCAGCACGTGCTTCCGCATAACCATGAGATAACACATACAAAATACCATCACATAAAAGAAACACCATAAAAATACAAAAGAAACGTGCGTATCCATACTATGCTGCCGCCGAGCTCCGAAGTCAACAGGCGAACGCGACGGACGGAAAAGGCCGAAGTTCCCCGAACGTTTATGGTGCTTTTTTTGCCCCGTCTCGCTCTTTCACTATAACAAAAACACCGTAGTTCAAAGCTCAAAGCTTGCTTACTAGTTCGCCGCGTACAAACGTGCTCCCAATATCTTATGTTTATGTTCTAAAATGTTATTAAATCTTAACAACACTGTTGTGTTATAACAAACCAGTGTTTACAGAATAAATTATTTAGTTTGTGGTGTGGTTATTAATAATTGAGTGGAAATAGAAACGGAGTTTGTTAAAATGTGAGTATGATAAATCAGAGTAATTTTATAGTAATAGTATGTTTATGAAAGTTAATGTTTAATAAGGTGGAATTAGGCACCATGTCCGTTTCTCGAGTTTCTCCTGGATTGCTAGGCGTATCTACGATTTATTTACGTATTCAGCACAGATGTTTTAGTTATTCGGAATTACTTCCTGTTCCTTTTAAAAGTACCTATTTAAAAGTGACTTTTATTATTCCACATTATTGCATACGTTGGTTTTACTAGTAATGAACTTCTTTTTATAATCACGGTTTTTCTAGCCGAGTTAATAGGTATTATAAAGCGTGAATTAAAAAAAAAACAATAGTATATAAAAGTTCAAAGTTTATAAAAATTGACATTAATATGAAATTACTTTTCAATGCATATTAACACTTAAAATTAATCGTCTGATTCTATTAACCAATGCATTCACATTTAAATTGAAACTTTACACTAATCGCAAAACTTAATTGAAGTTTTTTCCATTAAACTTGATAATAACCGTACAAATCAATTATTATTTAGTGAAATTTGAAAGTAAAATTAATAGTTTTAGTTCTAAATAATAAAGTCGTATTGTTAAGAGAAATATTCAATTAGTGCGGAACCAATTGATTGAAGTGCGTGGCGACCTCTGACGGCTCTAAATGGGAATAGGTCATAATTCTTTATGCAGTGTTGGTGTTGCTATGCCTGCCTAAAATACAGCTAAAACCAGACATATGAATCATGTATAGGTCAATAAATTATGTTCCATTGGTCTAGTAGTATCAAGTACGACAGCTCGCTTGGGGTCTCAGGTACGATCCCTTAGTAAGTTAAAGTTGGTTTTTCCATTAAATATTTCTTAGTAGGTATTAGCCCAAGTGTAGATTTGTATCTGATATATGAAAACTGACCACCAAGCTATAAAAATATAAAAAGGCTATATTCGTTGATGTACAACAGTTTAAAGTTATAAGAAGAATGCGATCACTCAAAATCAACATCATGGCTTTGTTTGAGAAGGGGTAAGGAAAAAGCTATACATTGCAGTCTTTTCATTCATTTGACATCAACGAATATAGCCTTTAATTCGAGCCATTTTCCCTAAAAGGTTTGGCAGAGATCCAAGCTGTTAACAGTGGCAAATAAAAAAAAACGGTAGAAGTTTGATGTTGTTTTGTTTCGTAGTGTTTATGTGAGTGACTGGAACTTGATAACTCGTTTAATGCCCGGTTCCACTAACACTTAAGGTCATGACATGACCTAAAGCACAATAATTGTGCAATTATTGCTGTCAGATTTTAGAAAAAATAAATAGAATCGATACCACGACGCTTACAAATGATTTATTCCGTTCTAATACCAACAACTAATACCACTGGTATTTGTTTCAATTCGTATTTATTTTCTGTTCCGAACGAATACCATTGTTTAAACTAATACCAAAACAAGTTTAAAGATATAAGATACAGTCAGTAAAAATGCTTTGTATGTAATTATAAGACACTTCACTGAGAAAAAAATATAAGTTAGCAAACTTCTATTTCAGTAATGAAATATGATTTATTCATCTTTAAATTTTAGTCTTTGTACATTTGCAAATGAATATTTTTTGGAAAAACATCAAAATAAGAACAATTTACTTACAATCTAAAAGTTACAAAATATCTCAGAAAATCAACTCTGAATTTATATTAAAATTTACCTGACATAGTTAATTTTCGATAGGTACGTAATTACTTACGTCTACTTATCTAATAATAACTACGTATATATAGTATTTTCGTATTATAGCAAAATATGGAAGCACCTGCATTTTTAAGATTTATTCAAAAAATTGTTTAGATATTAAAAGAGTGAAACAACCAAGTTCTGCGTTAAGATTAGATTTTAGATTTGTCAACTATTGTCAATAAATTTACCGTCGTACTTTGACACGTCATGCAGAGAGACAGCCTCCATTATTCGCATAGGTATATGAGCATTTTAGATTTGCCAACTATTGTCAATAAATTTACCGTCGTACTTTGACACGTAATGCCGAGAAACAGCCTCCATTATTCGCATAGGTATATGATCATTTTAGATTTGCCAACTATTGTCAATAAATTTACCGTCGTACTTTGACACGTAATGCCGAGAAACAGCCTCCATTATTCGCATAGGTATATGATGATTTTAGATTTGCCAACTATTGTCAATAAATTTACCGTCGTACTTTGACACGTAATGCCGAGAAACAGCCTCCATTATTCGCATAGGTATATGATCATTTTAGATTTGCCAACTATTGTCAATAAATTTACCGTCGTACTTTGACACTTGGAAGTGGAAGTTGGCTACAATGGCTGCGCAGTACAAAATCTCATACAAAAACAGGACCGTTTCGTGCCTCGCGCATGCGGAAAGCCAACTTCAGGGCGGCCAAGAAGTTTGGCGAGAACTATAATGCCGAGAAACAGCCTTCATTATTCGCATAGGTATATGAGCATTTTAGATTAATAATTTATTAATTTCATAAAAAGTGGTACAGTCTGTTACAAAGTAGGATGACAAATTAGGAATAGTTTACATCTGTGATGAGTAGGTAATAATACAATTTCACGATCTGATGTCCTAGCTAGGTTACTTAGTAGCCTGTATTAAGGACAACAAGATTTATTACCTATTGTCAATAAATTTACCGTCGTCCCAAATTTGACAAGTAATGCAGAGAAACAGCCTCCATTATTCGCATAGGTATATGAGCATTTTAGTCCATTACAATTTACATCAAGCGAAGCCTAAGAAAGCAGCTGTAAATCTAACCAAGAATTTCTTCTTATGATTGATGTGGATTTAAAATTGCATACGGCATTTCTCATTCTCATAGAAACCAGACAAACGGGAGTCTATATATATAGCATATTAGTGTAGAAGATATAATAATAAATTATTCTTTGACTTTAATAGCTTTTTCATAGACGATTAGTTTGATGATACCCGCCTATTATAGCCCCATAAATTTTTCGTATGCAGCGTAATCACTCCGTTTAAAAATAAATAATTTGGACATATTCTATTAAGTAACCGTCACTATTAAATCAATAATTTGGATTATTATCCATACTAATATTATAAATGCGAAAGTAACTCTGTCTGTTTACCTTTTCACGCTTTAAACCGCTGAACCGATTTAGATGGAATTTGGTATGGAGATAGTTTGAGACCCTGGGATGGACATAGGATAGTTTTTATCCCGGAAATCTTTCTTTAAGGGGTGTACAGAGGGGTAAAAGTTTGTATGGTGTACTAATTTCTCAAGTAAGGCGCGATATAAAATAAACACCGGCCAAGTACGAGTCGGACTCGCACACGAAGGGTTCCGTACCATTATCGCAAAACACTGCAAACAAATCACGTTTGTTGTATGGGAGCCCCCTTAATTTATTTTATTTTAATTTAATTATTATTATTTTTGAAGTAAATATATAACTAAACATTCTGTGAATATTTCAACCTACCTGTAGCTGTTATTAATATCGAGCAAAAAACGGCAAAAATATCACGTTTGTTGGATGGGAGCCCCCCTTAATTATTTATTTTATAATGTTTTTAGTCTTTGTTGTTATAGCGGCAACAGAAATATATCATCTGTGAAAATTTCAACTGCCTAGCTATCACGGTTCATGAGATACAGCCTGGTGACAGACGGACAGACAGACAGACAGACGGATCGCGAAGTCTTAGTAATAGGGTCCCGTTTTTACCCTTTGGGTCCTCCTCCTTGCTTCGTGTCCCTTATTATTGAGGGTCGTGATTCCCCGACCGGAAAGCCTTTTTAGGGTACGGAACCCTAAAAAGGCTTTCCAAAGTTCTAATGCAGACGAAGTCGCGGGCAACAGCTAGTATGCTTATACATAGAATAATTATTGCTCTTATATGGTTTTTGTATCCAGGGGCCATACATATATTGAAAAGTAGAACTCCTGCACACTTCATTCTTTGGATAATCCAACACCAGACCCAGGAATTAGGATTATCTCTGATAGCTACAGAGTTATGAGCATCAACTACTACCCATGATAACCTACCTATGTATATCTTTAATTCTATACATAGTATAAAACAAAGTCGCTACCCGCCGTCTGTACGCTTAGATCTTTTATCATCTTTTAAATTACCTACGCAACGGATTTGAATGCAGTTTCCATCAAAATACAAGAGAGTGATTCATGAGGAAGATTTATGTTAATAATACATGCATATTACAGTAGAGAAAAGCCGGGAATTTCAAAGATTTGTAATGTTGTCGTGCGCTTAAATCGGAAACGTTGGCTAAACCTTATCAGATAAATCAAAATAATGGACTACGGAATTGTAAATCTTAAAAAGATCAACAAAAAAGTCCGCGATAGTTTCTGTCTATCTCCTAAGGATAACCCACAGTAACCATATATATCTTACATTTCACCCATGCGAAGGCGAGGCGGGTCGCTCGTCAATTTTAAATGCAGTGTGTTTTTATTTGGTTTTGGATAAATATGTCTAGGTCTTTTTCATCTCTTCGAGTCGATGATTACCAATGACTTTTCAGGCATGTGGAATCATAGGTAGCCACGACCTTGAGGGAACGAAACGCGCACTCGTTTAACACCCGCGCGACCCAAAATTTTTGTAGATGTTTGTACTTTCCTTATTAATGACTTATAAAAAAAGCCTCAGATCAAAATGTAGATAATTAAATTGTCTTTGGGATGGTGTTGATTTTATTAAAATACGCCCAGCGGTTTTGGTGCGATTGTTGTGTTTTTGTCCGTTTTAGACATAACTTAACAAATTAATTACACTATGACTATAATACGAATTAAACTTAAAATTTTCTTAGATCAAATTATTAAGAAAATGGTCTAATATAACATATATTTTGTTCAAAAAATTACGACTAGCCGTTTAGACGTGATTCTCATTCTAAAATCAGCTACTCAAGGGAATCGGCGCCTGACCTATCTATGTACATAAATTACGCAATAAACTATACAAACATAAAGCAATAAATCTGGACAAAAATTGATAGATACACAGACATTAAATGTGACACCAAATTGAATCTTATTTCGTGCGTATCATACCGAAAGAAAATGAAATCAATTTGGTTCACTCTTCCGTCACACAATATTATATTTTATGTTCCGGCTTCAGCAAATATTGTTCCAAATTATAAGTAAATAGGTCGATGTCATAGCAATATTGATACTGAGAAAGTATTTTTAGGGTCTCCTGACTCTGCTATAATTAAACGAGCTTTTGGACTGACTCCCGATTTATGAATTAGAAATTTAAAGTTAGGTTATTTGTCAAATTTTACTTCAGCCTCAAAACCTTTAGATACCCTGAAAATACAGTAGGGTTTGACAAGTTTATGGAAGCTTATGGAACAAAGTGCAAAAGCTCGGTTAATCGGGGTTAAAGCGTTATTATTATATTCCTTTAATAAGTCCATTTTGAAAGAAAAGAAAAATTGTTTATTCTGCACATACTAAACGCACAATACAAAATAAAGAGTGGCATTCACTAAAGGCAAAAATTAGCCAAATAATATAATAATAATAAAAAATAATAATAATAAAAAATAATAATAATATTCATAGATTGTGTAAAAGTGGAACCAAATATAATTATGAAACAAAAGTATATCACTTGATGGAGTATAGAAGAATAGAGAGTATAGAAGAAGAAAACGTGTTGCGCCAATCTCAAGGAAAATGGAATACAGAATGGATTCTGATGTAATCAGTTTTGCATTTACTGATGATATCTAGTAAATGAAAAACTGATTATTATTCTGATAAATATCTATATCTTCCTGTCAACAGAAGGAAATACATTAGTAAAGATAAATATCGAACATTAGTTTTATTGAGAAACAAAACAATTAAGTTTTGTAGTAAGTAGGTACTGGGTTTCCGGTGGCAGAATTATGATTTAAAAGTTAAATTAAAAAATATCTACTTATGATATAAGTTTATTTAGTTTTATTTTAAGAGCATTTTTGCCGTCACACTTTTGTATTTGTATATAGGTTTGTTTTTTTTAGAATATTCGATTGTATATATATTAATAAAAAAAAAAGAAGTTTATTTCAATATCTTTTACAAAGAAAACAAGTGCGGTTTTTTTTATTATTCCGTCTAATTGAAATTAAAATGGTGAAGGAGCATTTCCTTTCTCTGTAACTATTCTTCTCCTTTCTCTGTTCTATATTTTATATTTATTAGTATATTATTTTATTGGTATGTATGTATTTTATGTAATATCTAAGTAATATTATCAAGATAGTTTTTGTACACTGACAGCCCTATGTCTATCTCCTCTCGTTCAGTCCATCCAAAGGCTGTCTGTAAGAGATTACCCTGTGCGATAAGACCGCCCATTGTACACTTATCTTTAAAAATATTGTCCTGTTATTATTTAAGTGGTGTACAATAAAGTATATAATAAAATAAATAAATAATTGTTGACCGTCACGTCGGATACACTCTTGGATTCTGGCCTCCTTATTCCGTGCCTCACGCTGGCGAAGCGATGTCGGGATGCCATTAACCCCTCGGAAACGATATTTTCTTTTAGTGCTTTTACCCCTATTGACTTTTTTCCGTGGATGCACCTCAAAAGTAAAGTCTATGAAACAAACCCAGCAACCATATCAACACAATATCCTATCTATACGATCGCACAAAGATCAATTGAGTACATCATTCATGTTCGGAGCACTCCAAGAACATTAAATTTTATGTTCCATGCTCTATATCTCTGGCCCAATGGACTGCATAAGTGTGTGAAAGTCATACAGAGAACGCTTTAGAACTCGAACTATTACGATCGTTTTCAACAACTGACATTTCTGAAGTTTGCCCTTAGGTGAACATAAAGAATATTGCTATGATCTCTCTCGTATTGCAGCTCTAAGAAAGTCTGCACTGAATAATAGCCAGATATGTGAAAATGGCTGTAATAATAAAGGGTCTTTCAACAAGGAAGGGTCAATGTTAAAATTGAATAAAACAAGATGTGTGTGAGATATTAACGAAATTTATTTTTTATTTAAAAGGCCCATTTATGCCATTATGGATGGAATATGACATCGTTCAAATGTCCACCGCGGCTTCGTATGGTGGCACGAATCCGAGAGGTCCAATTTTTAATGACTCTTGAATTTTAACATCGACCCGTCCTTGTTTAAGGACCCTTTAGTAGGACATAGGCAGTTCTGAAGTATTTGATGTGTTTGTATTTCACATCCTCTTAATAGTCTGTTTAGTATAATTATGGATGTGAAAGTACATAATAAATGCTTCAGTGCGATAACTATAATGTAAACGTAAAATAGGTTAAGCGCCGTCTGGTGGCACTACAGTGAATCACATATTTCACACGATTTTACCTTTATGTTACCTTAATGTGA
Organism: Anorthoa munda; assembly: GCA_945859665.1. NCBI lineage: Eukaryota > Metazoa > Arthropoda > Insecta > Lepidoptera > Noctuidae > Anorthoa > Anorthoa munda. The sequence goes on along the minus strand of OX243902.1, from coordinate 14,248,166 downwards.
TCGAGTGAGTTTAAAAACTCACATAGACCCTCTGAATCGTTTGATTTGTAGAAATTACTTCAAATTCTCATATGTGTATGATGTCTTTCAGTGGCCGTTCCGTCTACTTACGAGTATTTTATAAAAATCTCTGCTGGGTCTAGAGTCATGAAATGTTTCGAGTTCTCTCCAGGGAGTAACGGAAAGTAAACACGGCTTGTGGCATGTAAATATATGAATAACTTTTTCCAAGGAAATTAAAGAAAAAAAAAAAATGAGAATCCCATACAAATTTTTTGGTCAGCTGAAGACAATTTTGTGTGGGAAATACATTGTTTTTTGTTAATACGCTATGAGATCCTTGAGAAAGTGGTTCGTATACATGGGCAGAAGCCGTATATATCGCATCATTCATTTACATGCTGTATACGAATTGATTTTCTATCACCATACATTTTTTCCAGCCGTTAGCTATTTTTCAAAGACATTAGACATACCGTATTGTGCAACAAATAACCCCTAAAAATTTGCTGTTCATTTTACAGTGCATTTTTGCTCTAGTAACTCGAAAAAATTGTTGTAAGAAACATGGCCTTTTTTGGGAAAGTGAGCACTAAGGAAAGATTCGCAAAAATACTGTTGTTTATTTTATGTTATAGTGAAGATTAGAATATGTTATATGTTTATGTTTTTGTATTTTAAATATTGTGTTTTTATATTTAGGAAATTTAGTTTATAAGTTATTATTATTAAATGTTAGGACAATTAGATTTTTACATTTTTCATAGTTTTATATTGTATATAAGTTAATTGTAAGACCGCGCTATCGCATTAGGTATATACCTGTAATGATAGTTGTAAGGGAGATTTTAATAAATAAATAAATAAATATATTCAATGTTTTTTCACCAACCTTCCGTAGGTTTAATCAAACAGTTGGCAATTCTCTCGGATTGCAGGCAAGCCCGTTAATTCTGATTCCCTTGGGTTTATCCTGCACTAGTGCGATAATCCAAGCCTTTCATACTTTCAATGTCCTCTTGTGTGAAGTTTACACTTTCGAATACTTTGAATATTTGCACTTTCAATTCAGATTGGGGGATTACTGAATTTGGAGCTGGATTAGAGCTCTTTATGACTGAAAAACGTCTTTAAAAGAACTCGGAATCTGTTTACTTAAGTTTAAAGTTCAAGTACCTATGTTCTATGTTAGGGGGTTTGGTCCGCACTTAGTCCTTCAGGTGGACCATTGTGCGTGGCGTTCAAGTACCTATTTTTAACTGTATTGATCGAAATGGTAAGCAAATAACTTATTATGTTTGCAATATCAATTTAAACCACCAACCAAGTTCTGGTGGTAGACCTTTCCTCATATATTTCTAATTATGATAATTGAAGGAAATATGGCCGTGTAACCTGTACATTTAATTAGTTTCAATAAAGGTACCGACACGTTTAAAAATTGGACCTCTCGGATTCGTGCCACCATACGAAGCCGCGGCGGACATTTGTACGATGTCATATTCCATCCATAATTGGCATAAATGGGCCTTTTAAATAAAAAATAAATTTCGTTAATATCTCACACACATCTTGTTTTATTCAATTTTAACATCAACCCGTCCTTGTTGAAAGACCCTTTATATGTAATACATACTTCTCGATACTTCACAAACTCATTCCACATCGTGAATCGTAACTTAATAATGTGTAACAATTTCACCCCTCTTTACGAGCTCGGCTCAAACGTCCAAAACAAATAAAAGGCATTTCGCTCCCATTAACAATTTGGTTGTCAGTCAACCACGTTTACTAGGCCATAAGTTCGACACAGATCGACACAGTTTGGCGACACACCAGATCCAATTATTGTATGCTTGCACCGTTCCACACATTTATTTTACATACATATGGGCTACTGTTTCCTGTAAGTAATTCCATTTAAACCGTTGTTCAAAGCAAAAGGAATCTAGGAAAGTAGGGCGGGAATCCTTGTAAAGTTCTTGTTTATTCTGTAAACTTGATTATGATATAGTTTTGTTCCTTTTGAGTCCTTGAAGTTGCTCATGTTTTATTCATTATAACTTTGTGTAAGTACCATCTAGAAAATTCAGGACAGCTGAGTGCTTGAATCATGTAAAAGACTTCCCGTTACATTTTTCGGGACAACTTAAAATACGTATTTCTAGTCTAGGCGTCGATTATGATGGTGTGTCAACATGTTGTCGGCACGTAGCTACCTATTGATGTGTGTATGTATGTGTGTCATGTAAGTAAACCTATTAGCGTGCATCGGTGGCATGCATCGACCACTACTGGGAACGCGATTGTTTGTACCACTGTTCGTTATTCGTGACGATTCCCTGCTTACGTGTTGAATGTTTACACAACGATTGTCACTCGTACCCTTTGCATTCTTCAAATAACTGTTACCCCTATATTTCCGTTATGTAACTTCATTACCAACTTTGTGGCGAGGCTTTTGATAACGTTTGTCGTCTTTTGACATCACAATAAATGAATAACCCGATTCCCACGAAATTTAAGTGAAAGAAAAAGTTGAGTTCGGGTAAATAATTGTTTCATTGTCGTGTCTTGAATACTTAGCAGTAAGTGTCAACTAGACATTTGTAATATGAGACTTTTTGTGTCGTAAAGATAAATTATTCGAAAAGTTTTTCAATTCTCTGCTGAGTATGGTTAAACTATATCCACTTATACGTATCTTATGTCAACAGACTACTACTATAAGTATTCATCGCAAAATCTCCAGAAATCAGATCAGATTAACTATAATAACTAAAAAAAACGTAACGTGCTCTACAAGTTTAAATACGAATCAATTTGGAAATGCTTTCCGAGGCGAAAGCTGGCAACAATTGCCTGACTGAAAATTTTCAGTAGAGTAGATGTCAACAGAAAAAGCCTCGCTCGACTGCACTAAACTGCAAAACAATCCCGCTCTAAGTCATAGTTAAAATTGGATTGGGCAAGCAAGCGAGCGAGGCTAAACAGATTTTTTTGGCGTAAGTGAAGCGAAGTTGTCCACGGAGCGGGACAGTCCGCGCGGCGCGGTTGAAAGGCGCCCATCTCGGTTGAGTAGAGGCCCAGCCCTCGCCCGCTATTTGCAGAACAATGCAGGCTTGATGTGCGCACGCCGCTACCGGGAAAGCGCGGAGGGAAAACGCGCGAAGTCGCCAGTCTCGGCCCGCATGTGCGACCGGCCGCGCGCCGTAGCACGCACGACGCAAGCGCCCTGGCGCTCGACGCCGCGCGCCGCGCTCGCCGCGGCGTTACGTTTTCCGAATCGACCGCAGACGACAACACTGCCACCGTGACAGAGTTTCAGTGTCAAAAGGTTGGTGAACCCACTCTAGTGCAACCAAAATACCACCCAAACCCAAGGGTGCACAGCCTGGTTTCCATCCACCCACCCGACTGACATGTGCAGTAGTAATTTCCTCGTGCGCCGCAAATGTCAAACGCTCTCGATTGAGTAGGAAACGCTGTTATGAGGGACTGATTTATTTCCCAATTACTGAGGTTTCAAAACTACCGATTGCCTATTTCAGGATTGATTGATTTGACATCTACTCTGTATTATAAAAGGTACCTAATAAGAAATTGTAATATCATAATTATTTGATATAGGTTTTAAATATGAGAATCACTGGTACTTCGATTTTGCAAAAGAAAATGTTTTTCAGCAAACCGAGACTCCTAAAAGGATGTGCGCACTTCCAGGTGGCCCAATGTCCTTGACATACTTAGGAAAGGAATGTCACAGAACGCGAGAATATTTCGCAAAGCATGTTTTCATTCGGCGAACCGTTTCTTTTACATTTCTGCATAGAATAAAAAAAATCTCGGTATGATCGCTCAACGACCTTTTGCTAATAGCCGAATCTGTTAACCATCGATGACAGCCGTGACGCATCAGTTTATACAACAAACTCTCACCCTACTTACCGGAGATCATGACTCCGCTACTTCGGAAACTTTTACCAACATCTTAACGGTGTAAAAGGGCTCACTTCGATCCAATTTTAACCAGAATCGATGGTACACCGTAATATTTCGGCTCCAGTGTTTCTCAAAGCTCGTAAAAAGAAATGGAGTACTGCGACCTATATATCGAGTCTTAAACTGAAATTAGATTGCGTTAATGCGTTCACTAGGAATATAAACTGCGTACCACAACACGCCAAGGGATATGTCATGCCCCAGAAATAATAGTTCGAGCTGAGCCGCGTACCAAACTTTGAATCGATGAGATCATCGCATGCAATGACATAAGACATCATATTTAAATGCACATAATTGTGGAATAAGAAGTAACGCGATTTGCGTGAGAATTAAACAAATACTTTGCTTTGTAGGCGCCATTGAGACGGAATTATTAGGCCCAAGGGTACAACAAAGTGTGCCTGATTGTCTATATAGTGCTGACAATTATGTTACACAATGTCTCTCAAATAGCGATGATCATAGAATAATATTAGCTGAGAACGGAGAGTGGTTAGGTATTCTCTCTCAGGATACTTACGTACCCATAGAGTCGACCAACGGTGTTTTAAAATTGAGTAACGGTGAGACGGCAAAACAATGGCTTAATACGAAGTTTAAATAGGAGCCGATTAATTAGTGGACCTTATAAATCAATCAATAAACGCAATTCAAATCTGCTTATGTATTAATATAACTTTCCCTTGTTTGGAATATCAACGTTTGATTTTTTTTTTTCATTTTGTTGATATATATCAACTTTTGTTCCGAAACATTTTCAATTGGTCCTCCATGTTTTGTAAAAGTTTGCGTAATAGGTTTGCAAACGAAGTTTATTAATAGCACGTCATAGTGTGATGTGCCAAAACCTTTCAATCAGCTTGTAATCGAATTATTATTTTAGGCTGTCAATTACTCAATTAATAATACGCTGCGTGGTATCCAATTAATAACAACCTCTATGTGCCTAATAGCTGTATGATGTCATAATAAATATATTAATGATAACATTGATAACAGATCAACAACTTTTATTTTAATAGCATCCCTGAATGAATTTTCCGATTCTTCTTCAAATATCTCTGCTTAGCTAGGAATAAATTTTATTCTGAAGGATAAACTGTATTGTGGTATTTTTAAAGCAAATGCTTCGATCATAAATACCTATTTTAGTATGAATGCCATATTGTTGACCTTTGTTAAGCTAAAAGAATATATTCAAAAACAGCGTGGAGATTCTGAATTTTTTTTTTTTATTTGCTTGCTCTTTACCACTATCTCACCTGATGGTAAGCGATGATGTGGTCGAAGATGAAGCACGCTTGCCTAGAAGAAACCTATTCACTCTTGACTTGAAGACTCCCAGGTTGTAGCTATTAGGAAATACATACTCCGGCAGGGAATTCCACACCTTTGCTGTATGCATAATAAAAGTATTCCCAAAACGTTTGGTGTGTATGGGTGGGATGTCCACCATATACCGATGACGCATCGCCGTACGTCTTGTAGTCCGATGATGGAACGGGCTAGGAGGAATTAGTTCATGCAATTCCAACGCACACTCCCCGAAATGTAACCGATAAAAAACCGACAGGCTGGCAACTCGGCGCCGATGTTCGAGGTTCTGGAGCCTAGATTCGACCAGTACTTCATTGCCTCTTGGCCCGTCTTTCGATCAACTCAAGTGCATCTGGCAAGCTGCTACTTGGCAGATCCGTCCCAGAGATGAGAGCAGTACTTCATGCATGATCGAACTTGCGCTTGATACAAGTTGAGCAACTGTTCTGGCATGAAGTACCATCTCACCTTCGTGAGGATCCCCAATTTAAAGGCAGCCAGCTGAGCTTTTGCCTCAATGAACGGACCAAAATTGAGCGTCGATGTCAACGTAATACCAAGTACCTTAAGATGGTCAGTTATCGGCACGGTCACACCTCGGAAAGAAGGAGCCGGCTGGAATTGGCTCCTTTTAGCGGAAAAAAGACACCCCAGGCGTGTCTTTTTTCTTAGCAGCATTGAACCTGACCAGATTCACTTCAAGACAACTTCAAGGACAGATTTAAGCGCCCAACCATGGCCTCCCGGAGAGACTGGATCTGAGGTCCAGTAGCACGCGTGTCGGATACGTATCTCTCAGCAACAGTGCTGTCGTCCGCGTACCCAAAGGTGCCGGGTTTTAGCAGATCATTTATGTGCAGCAAGAATAATGTTCCCTGAGGGACCACGGCATTAATACCCAGTTGGTCAGACGAGCGGCCATCAATAACCAACTGAACGGACCGGTCCCTCAGGAAGTCTGCAATCCAATCGCACAGACCACTGGGCAGACCGAATGAAGGAAGCTTACCAAATAGGCCTTCATGCCAGACCCTACCAAAAGCCATCGAGATGTCGAGGGAGACGGCAAGCGCTTCCCCGTGCTTCTCGATGGCCTCACTCCAGATGTGAATGACATACGCTAGAAGATCCCCAGTTGACCGATTTTGGCGGAAGCCATATTGGCGGTCACTGAGGATGTCGTTAGCTTCTAGGTATGCCAGGAGCTTGGAGTTGAGCACTCGTTCTATACTTTTGCAGAGGATGGACGTTATTGATATGGGTCTGTAGTTAGCCGGGTCAGCCCGACTGCCCTTCTTGGCCACAGGCTGAACGTTAGCTTGCTTCCAAGCATTCGGCACTTTTCCCGTCTCATACGAAAGGCGAAACAGGCGTGTCAGGATCGGAAACAGTTCAGGCGCACAGGTTCTGAGTACAATTGCCGGAATCCCGTCGGGGCCACTAGCTTTGTTCACGTCAAGGTTGCGCAGCACCCTACGAACATCCTTTTGGTGGATGCGAATGTCCAACATACTCGTCTCGCATCCATCAAGAGAAGGAGAGGGCAGCGCGTCAACACGAATCTAGACGTGAAGATTCCGCAAAAAGAGAAGCAAATAAGTTTGCTTTCTCCTCAGCGGAGTGGGCCAGTGACCCGTCGGGTTTCAGCAGTGGTGGAAGTGAGGGACGGCAGAAGTTTGGACCAGCTGGGCGAGGTTTAACGCAAGCGCAAGCTTTCTCGTCTCTCGCCCATCATGATCAGTGTTCTGGTACGGGAAAAGCCACTTCTGGTGGTGGGCATTGAAGTCCCCCAGTAACACTAATTGGGTGGAAGGGTACCGCTGCTGTGCTGTATCAGCCGCCTCACTAAGATACTCTGTGAGCCTGGTTGTCTTCTGATCGCCGCTGTGCGCGCGGTAGACACAGGCTTAGACAATTTAATCAAGGCCTGTGTCCAGCATAACCCACAGCACAGATAACCTAGAGTCCTCAAGGTTTCGGAGACGCCGATAACAGATGTCGTCTCGGGCGTACATGCATACAATTGTGCTCCAGGGTATATCCTGGGTATGTTAGGTACGATACGTCTGATGGACATCTGATCTGCGTCTCCGAAAGGAAAAAGATAGATCTAAGTTTTTAAATGAAATTTTATAAGTTACTGTATTTGAAATAAATTATGTATGACTAGAAAGAGAATGTCTAGGCATTGAGATGACGATTATAGAGAAGCTTAGAATATTTTTGCGTACCTGACGAAAGTGACGAACTGTTAAAAATTAATATTATTCACGCTTTATTTTCAAAAGACATTGGGATAAGGGCAAAATAATGATGATGATTTGAAAATAATAAATTACTTTTTAAAGTATTTCCTAAATTGCGTGACAAAAAGGACTATAATGTGACACCATGCAGTGTAATATGGGTCAAATGTACGAGTAATATAAAAGTAATGTATAAGTCGACTACCAATTATGTAATGTAAACAAACAATTCATTTATTGTTGTATAAGTAGAGTAACACGCGATATGTTAACACTTACTAACTTGGAAAATTGTTTCCACGTGAAATTGGTTTACCCTTCGTTAATATGCTAAATTTTTTAAGAGTCCCGTGCGAGTGCGTGATTATTTGGAGTAGTAACTACTACACCTACCTACTGGTAGTTTTTAGTAATTAGCGCGTTCAAAATAAACAACAAACTCTTAAGCTTGATTGACTACTATACATGAACAAACTACATCAGCTGTTGCGGCCTAAGGAGTTCATTAATTTACAGTGGTTTTTACATGAGCATAAAGTTTTAATAAATTGATAAATAAATCTATATCTAATAAAGTCTAGTTCCCAAGTAGGATTGACGTTCAGAAGTTATTGAAATGATTAAAATTAATGAACTTGCAATTTTATCTACTTACCAATCTAGAATGAGTCCATCACAGATACAATACAATATTCGACGGACATACCGACTAACGGATAGTATCGCCATCTGATAGTTCGTTTTTATGAAAACAGAATAATATATTTTATCTCACTCCGAAAGCCACTCTCATATGAAAACATTTTAAAAATACATAAAAACTGTTCTCTAGATTCGCACAACGCGTTCCAGCGAAATTTTTGTAAATAAGGCCTATTCAAGTTCCATTATTAAAGCTTTTGCGAGGGCTGCCCAGTGATTACAACAGTCCTGCCATACAATTATAAACCTTGGGGTGTTTTTGTAGAGCTGGGTATTCCTTGAGGGGTGGAACTAAAGGGATGATCAACAGGCAGGTGAATAAATGCTTTGAAAATCCAGGCGCCGCTTTTCAACGCGTTGCAAGTTTTATAAAGGTCTGGATTAAAAAAATATAGGCACAGTCTGTTATTGCACTAACTTATTTACTATGAATCGTACGCCGGGGGCTTTAAGCGAGAATTCTTTCTATCTTTTGCTTGCATTTTATGCTTGGATGGGTGAGATATTTTTCTATCTTCTCAAGCCATCCTTCAGTTATGGTTTAATTTAATGACTCAAACTAAAAATGCAGTTATTCAATGTAAATTCTATATTATAATATTTTCTGTCTTCCATAGAAATATTAGCCATTTTTGGTACATAGGTGGGTGGTTTGCTTAAAAGTACGTAATGTACAACTTTTAACAGATACCCATATACAGCTGTCCATTAGAAATCAAATCCATTTCAATCAATACTTTGACAACCAAAATATTTATATCCCAGCAGAAAGAGCCATCTCGACGTTCGTTATATTTCTGTAACATCTACTTTCCCGGGTCCGTCACCCGTCCTTTACATACGTGGGTAGCTTCAGAGCTACCCAGACTTATTTACGTCGTACAACACAGCCCTTTGAAGTATCGCAGTACCCAGACAGACGACACCTACCCATAGCAACCTTATACCACTTTCATGCCTTTTATTTTTAATTTTTCGGTGCCGTAAAATTAGCCTTTGATACTGTTTCGTCAGAGATTAAAGAAATGTTGACATACACTTAATGTCTTGTCGATGAAGATGAGGTCGTAAAAATGGTGACGCTTGTTAAGGAAATAGACATAGATGTTCATGTTTATAATGATAAATGCAACACTGAATTTAATAACAGAAAATTTGACTTCTATTCCCGACGAGCTTTGATGATTATGGTGACGACTATAAATAGAATAGTTGTGGTTATTAGTTGTATAATTTATTATACAATAGACCAAGATGATATTCCTGTAAAAACAATAATAAAAAACCGAAAGCTAAACTAAGCTGAGTACAATTTGATATAGGAGGTAATGGTATAGTACCCCTGGGGATAGTATTGGAGACGTTTCAACATGAGTCGCTGGAATGAGCAAGTAAATTAGTTGACTGGAGTGTAAGCTTTCACAGGTGGATGAATTCCAATCGATGTAAGCAGTAGTGGATATCTTAGAAATTGTATATCTACTCCAATTACTAAGTACTGCCACTTTCAGTTTGGAAAGCAAATATAGTTAAAATGGTTTGCCAGGAAGAATATCTGCTCAGCTGTATCAATACTAAAGAAAATATAGCTAGGTTAGCAACAAAGTATAAAAGCAACCCTTTTAAAGCTTCCTGTACGCATTGAAAGGAAAATCGTAAGCAGCTTACGGTAGAAAATGCTTTTGATATTACAAGATATACTCCCCTCCTACATAGAATCTTACCATCACATTAAAACATTCGGTAAGACTAGAAGAAGTAAGCCATAAGACATGAATTACAATAAATTATTTACAGTCCAGTAACGACGTATACCATTTGGCGGTAATACTATTAATAGTCAGGAAGTTTGGAATGGGCTTGATCATAAACAAACTCTGATGATCTGATGGACGCGAAACACAGGGCTGGCACACATTTGCCTTTCTTAGAAATTCAATTCAACAAATTAGATCGACCTACCAACGTTTTTTAGACTTCCGACATTTGGCATATTCGGGTTATTAAACCTACAATCAAAGACGAAATGAAAGAAAAATATAGTCTGTTATTCGGTTATCTTCCTACGCAGGTATTAGTTAATGGAAATAGGTTGCTATGGCGTGTAGGCGATGGGTGGGCAACTTGTCTTTATATAGATACTATTGCGATATATTAGCCCAAGACGTTTGTAGACAGCTAATCAATTTAAAGACATATTGAAGCAATAACTTCACAAAGAATGGGGCAGTATTTTGACGCTAATGTTAATTATGATGGAAATAATAGAAACAATAAATCCTGTTCTATATACATACAAAATATAAAACGTTATATAGATGACACAAAGACAAAACTGATCTTGCACGATCTTGCAGAATCTGGCACGCTTGTGGAAACTATCAAAATATTGTAGGAAAACTAATAAAACTGCACAGATTTAGCGTAACAGATGGATGATACAGTTTGACATTCGACCTATTTTTCAGCGAGTTGCTCAGTTGTTGTGTCAACATTTATTTAGATTTTATGGAATGAAAGAAAAATAAATTTTATCGGGTGTGTATCCTGTGTATCCCATTTATTGGCAAGAGGTACCTATATATCAAAAGTTTTTGGAACATTTCCTGTCGCTTGTTAGCGGTTACGTTTGTGTTAGTACATTATTTACCAAATTTTATACTTATAAAATTTATTATACTTTAATTGAATCTCTACATTTTTCTTCGTCTGCATTTAGATAAATAATGGCTTCAGTATTTTGTAATTTTGCTCTACTTTTCCTAATTAAATCTACAGCAACGAATTACAAGATCATACAAATACCTATTTTCTCTCTAGTTTTCCACTACACTATGCGCATGAATTTGCGATGTTTTTCTGTGTTTATAAGCATCAATGTTGTTTATTTTTGCCACCCTTTGACTTCGTATTCCAACATTCATTACGCAAAATATGAAGAGATGTTTTGAATTTCACTCTGCTGTGTTTTGTAAAAAAAATTGTTGGTTCACGTTTCCCAATGGTAGGATCCATATATTGCTTTTCCAGGCAATCTGGCTGAATATTTTGATGTAAACTTTTCAGGCTTCATTCTGTATGCGATTATTGGATTTCGTGGAATTGCCTCTATAGTTGGTTGGTTGGTGGTTGGTTGGTGGTATGCTTCGTTAAAATTGGTAATGAACTTAAATTGACTCAATAACCACAATTTGGTATAATTCGATGCCCTTATTACTGGTTTCTGTTTCATCACTAAGCAAGTCACTCCAATTTATTCACTCCTTGATAACTAAATTCTAAAAGCAGACGTAGAATAACCATTCAAATTAGAATGCGGGCATTAGCTTCGTGAAGGCGCACACAAATTATGGCATCTTCGATCTGGTTGTTATGCAAATGCCCCAAGCTACCCAGCAAACACGGTAAATTACATTATCGGTGACTGGTGGCAGTGCCAACACAGGCTCAACGGTTTGTTGCCAAGGTGTATGGTTATCGGTTCTGTCTTGGATTGTTTACAAGCCTGTGTGCTGTGGGGCACTTTGTGTGGTAACATTATTTTGATGTGTAACATTATATTACATAGGATGTTGATCGGTTTGTGTGGTTTAGCATAGTCTCTTCTTATTATTTGTATGTTCAGCGACTATTTTTACCTATGTCATACAGTTAAATCTTCTTATTTTAGTAGTATTTTTTTCCTTTCAGTAAAATTAACTCAAAAAATATTCGTAAAAAAAAAACGTTTTACATTCTACACAAAAAGTTCAAGCGAAAGCACTTTCGCGTACCTTTGATCTTATCACACATCAGTGTCCAGGCTTTTTGCTGGGCACCGCGATCGTTATCACTGGCAGCTGTTGACACAGCCATTTAGCCTGTCCTTTGTTGATACCGAGCCAAAAGGCTCAGCATTCTCGTAATATTACATACAATACAACCCACCTGGCTTCAACGCGCGCCGCCGCTTACGTACTTTGTGCTTCAACTGAGTTCTGTTCCGTTGAATCTTTTATTTTATTGGAACAGTCAGCGCAGAAAATTTTTAAGCGAGTTTTAAATCGTAGTAAATACTGTGCATTGTTTTTAAGCAAAAAGTATTCGAAACATTTTGTTTGAAACTGCTTATGCTTAAATTATCCAGTTTTATCATGTTTAGTTGTATACCTTTATTCCAATTTTCGCTTCCACGAAAGCCACACGCCTCTGCCGTTTTATCTACCACCGAATTCTTTCTTAGAAACAAAATCCATCCCATCTCAGTTGTCTGTTCTCAACCTCGCGTGTAATACGAACACTGCAGTAATTAGAGCAACATGATTAGCAGAATTGGTAGCAGTTCCTCCATTTTTGGAGCAGTGTGAACATTAACTTCCTTGCCTCACTTGCTTGCTTGTCGGGAAATGTGACACGTCATGTAGTGGGAACCAACCTAGTTCTGTTTCCGGTTTACTGGTTGCTTATTTGTGCGCAGATATAGAATAAGACTTATTTGTTTTGATGTGTTATTGGAAATTGATTCAATATGTAAGGAAGGTAATATCCGTTTTATGATAGAATTTGCGACGTTGGTTGGCGTTGTAGACAGATTTTCAATTTTGTTCACACTATTATTTCTAAGAGTTTGAGTCAAATTGTTACTTGGATGGCGACTGGTTTTTTTTGTATAAAGACCCAATGTCTTATTCCATCTTGGCTTAACCAATGACCTAACCGAAGTAACGGTTACGGATTCGATTGAGTAAATATTACCCAATAGCTTGGAACCTGTTACTTACCAAGTTTACAGCCCACACAACCTACTGCAACGTCTATCCTTGAAACAATGTGAAGGCCGTGCAAATATTTGTCTCTCGATCCGGCAGTTCCCTACTACCGGAGTTAGGGAGTGCCTCTAGTAAAGTTCCAAGTGATTTGTGTTCATGACGTTGGTCAAACTTATTACCACCTTCTACCACTAGTATTTATTCTTTTATGGATTAATAGTGTATGGTTAGACTCGCGTCCTTATTGATAGCCTCTCATATATAAGCATTGTAGTGTTGCTTTATGTCTCTTAATATGCAGATTTAGAACATAAATATTTTTTTACGTTTCATAATGTTGTGTTTACGCTTTCTATATTAAGAGCTTTTCTTGGGATTACGCTATCAGACGCATCGCTCAAAGTTAAGGCAAAAACGGTGGAACCCCAAATATAATGACAAGTGGCAACATGATATTTTCTCTTTTACTTTTTCGCTCTTATACAACAATGTTTGTTATCTCTCTCTGTCACCCAAACTCATAGCTTTTAGGCACTTTCGCTAAGTAATTGACTTTACCTGTTGATTTATTCTATTTGGGGAACATGTGTTTCCTTGATCAGTATTTTTATTACGGTTTTGATATTGTTAAAGTTCAACCTTTTCCTCGGAAGAAAAATTGTTATTTATTCAAACCGTTCATTATAAATGTACCTTTTCTTGTATAGCCTCAAGCAGTTGTTCTTTTGTTTTTCCTTTCAAAACTTCTGATGTGTAATGGCTTCACCTGTTGTTGTTTTAGGGGACTACTAACCTTTGGCAATCTATATTTTTATTACGTTGACATTGATAATGTTAAAGTTCAACCTATCCTTTTCTTCAATAAATCTGTATTCAATATGAATTCCTTATTTAACAAACACGACCGCAAACTTGTTGCATACACTTTGTTATTGAACTTTTTGTATCGCCTCCACCAATTGTATATTATAATTCAAATTTCTTGGCATACTGCTGATAGCCATAAAACAAGTTATTCTAAACCTATCCTAAATATTTACTCTATGGTTACTGGTTACTGTACCGTAAGATTGTTCCTTCACGTATGACCCAGTTTTTAACCCACGTTATATTAATCGTATATTTTAGAGAGGTATGGTCGTCGTAAAATTTAAAATTGTTTTACTACACGTTCATGGTTACGGTGGATTGTTAAATTGAAATAAATTGCATGAATCACTAAACTTGTTTTGAACTGTTGTTCGGTTGGAGTTAAGAAATTAGGAACACAATACTAGGAAGCCAAGCTGCGAATACAAAATATTTTTGATTGCATCGGCATTATTGAAAACACATCTCAAGCAATGTCTAGGGGCCTACATACACTTTAGTGCCGTAAAACGGTAACTTTCTAAAGCATACTCCTTACTAACGGCTAGGTTAAAAGGTTTGATAAAAAGATATATTTATTATTGATTCATGTACATAAATTTGAACACAAGGTTTTTTCGTGTAACAAATAGTTTTGCTTTAAAAAAATAATTAACAACACGATATTTTTTCGCAACTTTTGGAAACTCCTCCAAAACGACTTGGATGTTTAAAAATATTTTTACACAGAAAAATTTATGGCTAGAATTTCTTCATAACTAACATAGTATATGTAAATCAAATAATATTTTGCAAACAAAACTGTTCAAAAGGAGGTTCAATATTGATATTTTAGCATCGAGCGGGCGCACGGCCAGTACTGCGTTAACATTGGGGCGTATATAGCGCCTTAAGTTTAGTTTATATTCGATGGGCTGGTGTCCGCAACTCCACAACCAATCGAGTTTTTTGCGTACTGGTGATTTAATGTCTATTACTAAGTTAAAACTAGACGTAAAATCAAGAAACGAAAACGATACACGAATACCTTAAGCAATACCATTTCTTTATGCAAAAGTTACCAACAGACCGACAGAACACTTAGATAAAAGAAATCAATTAGCAACAGTTTACAACCATTTAGAAAGCAAGCATATAATTAGTGACTATTCAGAAATATCTGGCAATTTTCTCACAACTGGAGAATGTAGAAATACCTACAAATAAAACCAACCGCGAATTGTTCCAACGTTCGCACACTTTAACTGAAGAAAAGAGCTGTAAACAAAGAGGTTTCGTTTTAAGTACTCTGATGCAAGTGGAACTCTAGAGTATGAATGTGGGTTATATAGCGCTTTTCGTATCAAGCAAGTATAGAAGCAGATTCTACGTACGGGGGCAGGTGTTTGCACTGCAGGTTTAAAGGACCTTTTTAGGAATGTCAAATAAATTAAGTTCTATAATATTTGACCATTATTTCGTCCGTCGGTAAATTTACAGTTTTTCTTGTTGTCTTCGTGAAGTGCGTCGTTTTTGTCTATCATTTGGGCTTGTGGCTCCAACGACATAGTACTGCCCACACAAAATAGATGAATGCTTTATGAGTGTTCGATTAGAAAAAAAACAAAACGTTATAATAAAAAAGTGATTTAACTGTAATCTTCTGTTATTTTAACTGCTGCCCTCAACGATTAAACAAAATGTGGTTCGCTATTTCAAACAGTTTACAATCGAAAAACAACGTTCAACTATTAATAAAAAATCCTGAGCACATCTGTTATTGTGTAAACAGTTTACGTACTCGCTGGTCAGGTCAGATCAAGGCGATGACCGCACCTATGGGTCTTACAGGTTACCATTGCCCTGAAAAGAACTAGAGTAACTTGGAATCACTCAAAGCTTTTCAAGACGACCTTCAGCAACGATGAAAATGAATAAGAAGAAACAGAAAGAAGAAAGAAAGAAAGAATTCAATTACTCGCTTCTATTTTTATTGCTGGATAGCTTGTATTATTTCTACTCCTTTGTTTTATTCCAGTGTATAAGTTCACGAGTCTTGCCAAAGACTTTTAGCGCTGCTTTTGCTGTGCAAAAGAGATAGCAAAAAATGTCTTCTTTAAAATGTAAATTGGTACACTTAAGTGTTCCTTCATTTGCATAAATAGGCAATTAGTATGTAAATTGTATGTTGAGGCTGAGAACCTAGGTGTTCTAGAGTATAATTTTGTGACTCGCAAAATTCTAATGAAGATAGCTGTACCTACTACATTATCTTTTTGAGACAGCTTCCTGTAAAATATTTTCCCAGAAACGTGGATATTTTCATTTTCACTGTAAAGTTTCCTTTGAAATATTTTCCTAGAAAATTCTAGTTTATAGAAGTGGTCTGCTTTAAATATTTTTAATAATTTGTATGCTAGCTAAATAGTACCTAATTATTTTGGTTCAGGTGATTTTTCTAGGCTTATGGGAAATAAACTATTTTGAGCTCATCAGTTTGCTTGCAGCTTTTTATAAAAACTGCTATGATTTTTTTTTTAATATACTTTCTTCAATGTACTATTAAGACGACTAAGAAGTCAAAATAGTCTTAGTGATCCTTTTATTGAAAATCAGATTTTTTTATAGTTTCGAAAAAAGATCATGATCATCAATAATTGCAAACTGCAGAGCCCGCTGAGATATCCTTCACTCGGTAGAGAATGATCTCTATCGAGTGAGAGGACAGAGGAGGAGGTGGAGGAACATGAGTTCTCTTTGTATCATGTAAACATTTACATGATACAAAAAAACTTAACTTAATTGAAACTTAACTTAATTTCTCCCAGATAGCGCTCTGAAACAACATTTTTTCTACTCCTTTTGTTATTTTGCGTAATATTCCCTATTGATAGAAACAATTAAACAGTAGATTACAAGAATCAATATTAATTTAATGAATGATAATTAAAGAAGGAATGGTAAAGGTATTAATCAAAAACTTATCTTGACTGCAACCTGCAAACGCTTGCATGCAAGATACCGATTAAGTACGATACGAACTTAATTCTTTAATAAAAGTGTGAATAGGTGTAGCCTATAAAATAAAAAGATGGTATTTTTTTGTAAACAAATAGGTCAATTTAAAAGTTACACAAGTTGACAAGTATATATTACCTTGTGCTTGCGTGCTTTAAAGAACTCGATTTTTTGTAATCTGAGATGATTATTGAGCAAAATATTTGTTCGGAACATTTTTGAAATTTACATGACGAGTGCCTAAATATAAATGTTATTGAATTATAATAGTTACCGTACCACGTTTTAAACAAAAAGGGTAATACATAAAAAACGTCAACATTTTGCAAACCATATTCAATAAAAGATTATTGAATACTTAGCTAATGCCCAAGAAGCTATATGCCATCTCTATCATAAAGCTATTTATTATTCATAACGACTCGTGTCCAGTTACAAAACAACTGTTAATGAATGTTTACATTTTACCATTGAGACAAATTAGGCCAAGTCTTAAGAGCATTACGATTGGATCAAATTCCCCAGCCTTGAATGATGCCAGTTCGATTTGGATCATAAACTGTCAGCGCGAACGATTTCGTGTTATGTTTCATATAGTTACCCATTAGGGCCTTGCCCTGGTTCCTTTTAAAGGATCAGGAATTTACTATCCTACTTGACTTTGTGCTTGATCGACTCGTTCTCAAAAATACACTCGGTCAGTAATAAGGTTTCTGGAGTACAAAATCACCTCAAACAATGAAATTGAATGTGTGAAGCCATACATTATGTAATTTCCTAAAAAAGAAAAATCGATCGTATCCCATAATGGACAATTAGATTCCGTATTGTCTATTCTCTGAGACTGAGATTTGTTTCAAAATGATTGTAACTCCGATACTCTTTCTAAGCGCAGGCAACTGTATTCAAAGAGGACTGACCACAGAATGAAAACAAACAGTGGTCTAAACAGACATAGACATTAACTTAATTTTACGCTGTGTGAATAGTTCGCAAAGTCCATTGACCTGGTGGCCGCATTTTATTATATCGATTGTGTACGTCGTCCTTATGCAGTGCATTAGGTAGGTATGTACTCATAATGCTCAGTCGTAGCAGCAATTTGTTTTTATATGGTAATGTTGTTGTAGGAACCTGAACTTGCCTGATAAATTTAGCATCAATCAAATGTGCTCTCAATTCTCTCTAATTTAAAAGTTTTGACACTCTTGTTTATCCTTTGAATTTGGAAAACATAACAAGATTGGAATGTTTTTGTACTTAAAAGGTACCTACCGGAATAATATCCCCACAAAACCTTTTCCAATATTTAAAACAAACCATCTTTAATTTCCTTACCACACACAACCAACTTTCAACACATCAACTTGACGGCTGACGCCAACAAATCAACTTCAAACTTATCCTGTTACCTACATCAGACTGCATCTATTACTTTTTCCCTCAATATATTTGTCACATAGACACAATTCAGCTATCTATGGTCAGACAAGCTCCACTCTACGCCACACACATAGCTGCCAGTATTTTCCCCACATAATGGTGGTTTCACTCGGCAAAAAACGTTCTGCATTCAGCCAGCTTTCCGAGCCGCGAGGCCAGAATTAATTCCCATAATGTGGCATAGTTAGAAATGCGCCGTTTGTTACTTTTTAATTTGCTACTCTGTGGATTTTTAATTGACTTCCTTGGAAGTCGAAACGTGGATGTTAATTGGGCACTTTCTTTGTGGCTGGGCTGCGGTTTCGAAGCTCGAGTTTTACTTATAAATACGAAAATATTTTTCATAAATATCTGCATAGTATTATTTAATTTATTGCAATAAAATAAAATCTCATTGGTCTTTACATTATTAACATAATCAGTTATGTAACGGACTAACAGATCATTCATATTTATTAATTTATCCCTCATAAATATGAAATATTATAATTATGTATGTGCATTTCGGTTTCACGTTTCAATTCCATATGCATTGTTGATGACAGGCAGATTTATCGTTTATTTATTCTTGGTTCAACAAAAAGTAGATTTATGAAGGTTACTCTGTGACGTCTGTCATTCGTACTGGCTGAACAGTCAACCCTCCACTTCGGTAACATTGACACATGAAAACGTTTCGCGCGCCTGTTGACAAAGCGTCCTTCTGTCAGAGACAACTCATTGTCCCCGATAAGAGCAGTCACTCATTTACGTATGTCTTTTAGGAAGGCACGGTTTACCCAAAACTTGGGTAAGCACACTAATGAATGGTTTGCCCAAAACTTTGGTACAAAGTAGGAAAGGTATTACTACTATATTATCTTGTCTTAATCATATATTTGAATCTCCAATGCCCAACGTTGGTAAACGGCTTAGAGTTAAGTCAGTATCATTGTAGACCCTGTAAGGGCACGCAAATAGATATCCAAACAGCAGTGATGGATGAATAAATGATAAATATATGATTAAGAAAACGATTTTTTTACAAACCAGATACCTCCTATCCGGTTTATAAAAGGTTCAGAACTGCATAATAGAAACAAGTACCTCCGCTAACGCCTACTATTCATAGTAACCCACTTTCAACAAAGGCATTAGAACAGCACATAAATCGGAGCCGGCCGCCATCTTTGTCAATATTCCTTCATAGACTATGCACTTTATAGGTCGTCTGTGCAGACAGGTGTAATTTTCACACTTTGTTGGTAAATATGCACCTGCCATGCAATGCCGACAGACGACACTGCATAGAGCACATACTTAACGTATACTTACCCTATCTTTTGTGTCATGGTACAATTTTTTATCACTTCACACTTAATTTTAATTATTATAATAATAAAAAGACGAAAGTTTTTGAGTGTGTTTGTATGTTTGTCACTTCATTCAAATGACTGGACGGATCTGGATGAAATTTGGCACATAGATTATAGCCTGGAATAGCATATAGGGTACTTTTTATCCCGGAAATATATAATATAAATATAATTTTCGACATTCACGCGGGCGAAGCCGCTGGCAGAAGCTAGTACTGATAAATTTCGTTGCCGAATCCAAGATAGTTGAATCGTTTCTCCAGAACTTATCACGCCTCACTGATTCGGTGCTTTTCTGAAGTTCGCCACTGATGATTCTGGTTTTCAGGAGTTGCAACTGTTAGGAATAGTGTGGTGGGATTGTTCTCAAAAATGAGGTACAATTTCTTATGGTGTGGTTTACAATAAAGAGTATTCTATGTAACTTAACATGCATGGCAGTCTATGTGATTATTTTAATAACAATCGATGGTAATAATTTTATTGATAGTGGTGTCAATGTCGTCGATTATCACAATTGATTATCATACTTGTATTGTAAACACTGTATTGTGTAACAGATAGAATTGAATAAATAAAAGTATATTATATTTATACGTTGCAGTTTAAACTGGTTATCGACTTTATGCCCCATAAAAAAGTTTATTCAAAATATCAAATAACCCGACTGCTTACTGCAGTCGGAGGATACATCTGGTTTTGGTCAGCCAGCTCGCGAATATGTATCCTCCGACTGCACAGCATGATTTTCTTCTTGTTTACTTCTTTTTAGTTCGCTTCTTAAGCAGTCGGGTTTTTTGATATTTTGAATTAACTTTAGTCAACATTTTTTTTTTCGACTTAGTTACATTTAAACATATATCTTTGAAATTACCTCTTAAAACCCTTATACACCACACGATAGGTCTGGAAGCATAAAAAAATCCGCCATTTTTCAATTTTCCAATCTTAATGTAGCCAAGGTTAAGACGAATCGATTGTCGTAAGAATCATCAATATCGGCCTACGTGTTTGATCTCTAGAACGCCACATAGGAACAAACATACATACATAGACTGATAAACACATTACCCTCCTTCGGTAGTCGGGTAAAAAAATTCTCGTGACGTAGAACTACTTGTTATTAATTAACTTATTCTTAACTTTAACCTATTAACTTATCAGACAGGGTTAATTACTCTACTTCGCTTCCCTGCTTCTCGAATTTTGCTGTACGGGTTTTGGAGGAAGGATTTTGAGCCCGTTAGCGACGGATCGTTCTATGAAAATTTACGGCAAGACTGCTTGGTGGCTTTTTTGCAAATAATTGGGACGGCTCTTGACCTGAACGAGTATAGATCGCAAGTAAGGGCAGAATGGTGTATTAGGCCGCAGAATTTATAATGTTTATGTATGATCACGATACAAGAAAATAAATTGTTCAGAATGAAATAAAATTGTCTTATTCTAATAATTAAAAATTACTAAGTCCGGTAGGTTAGGTAGTGGAAAAAATCCATCAAAATCGCAAAGCATGACCAAAGGCCCTAATAAATTTACTATCACTGCTCTTCGTCCATAAGCGTAACCGCTAAATCTCCTCGAAACTTTTGTATGAAAAGTAAAATAAATTCTCCATTGAGTTACTATGGACGCTCGTAAGTTAACAAGCCACCATTAATCACAAACTTGAAGTGTCCATGTGAGTCACACACCTGTTGGAAACAAATCTATTGAATTGACTTCTTCTCACACTAACAATTGACGTTTTTTTAAATTACTTTTGTCTCCTTGAAATTATGATAAGTTACTATTCTTGTTTTTTTTTCATAAATTTAGCAATTTGACAGTTTAAAAGTAGGTTAGGCAGTTAACAAAGCTTTCGAAAAATTTATATGCTTTGGCGGTACTAAAAGAGGCATAATTATGCGGACTGGCCTTAAATGTCTGTTTTAATACCGGCAAAGCAAAATAGATAAAAATAAAGATATTATTTTAATAAAATGTTTCATTACTATAATGTATTGATCATTTTACTATGATGAAAGCTTACATATATAGTGTCATATAGTAGATTCAGGCATAACCGTACATATAATACAGAAACATTCAACAATACATACAGGTACTAAGTACTGGGGGTGACAGTAATTTTCACTACTTATCAGAGGATCCGAAACTTCTTTTCCTTGAGGGTCTCAGAGCGGGCGATAAGAAAAATCTCCGAGTGAAAAACCGAGTTGACAAAAAAACAAAAACAAATAAAACAACGAATATTTTGGAAAATTCTCAGGAGTAATGTGTCATATCCCAAATGTAGGTAAGCACGATCCATAAATTTTCTTACGTCAGTCACCAAAAAGAGGATTGCCATAGGTTACACAAGAGCCCATTTCGTATTCAGCGCACGTCTTCTCCCCATATACAGGGTGCAATTCATAAAGCGTAGGCATTAGCACCGGGATATGGGAACCGCACTCCCATGGCCGCGAGGCTATGAACTTTGTATCCGTATGGAGAGTTGAATTAACCTTGAATAGTCGGATTTGGGTAGGAATCAGATAGGAATCGATATTTGCGGTTTAGACCTAGACAATACCACAGATTACTGAATAGTTGACAATACATGAACTAAAAAAGGAAGGATGGCAATAAAAATAGATTCGGCACTAATTTATATGGAATCGGATAGATAGAAATTATTTAGGAGACTATATCCTATACTATTAAACGAGCAATATTTGTATATAGAAAAAAAGAAGAAAGAAAGGACGGTAAATCCTAGGATTTAACGGTAAAACCTAGGAATCAAAGTCAAAGTAAAATTCTTTAATTTCAATTAGACCACTAAGCGGCACTTTTGAACGACAAAAAAATAATTTTTTAAGTAATAATAATTGATTCTATCGTCCATTCGGAAAAGTAGCTATATATGGAGAAGAACGGACAAGAAACTCCACATTTATTCTTAAATGCTGTAAAAGTAACTAAATTAGACCTAACGCGCGGTTTCTGCATCTGTTAACTGTCTTATCTTTTTAACAGCATAAGCGGCTGAGCTTAGCCGACCCGCAAAAGATGTTATGTGACCCATTGTAATTTGTCGTCTTGAGTAATTCCTAGAAAACTGTTTGATTTACAAAGTCCAGCTTTTCTCCATTCAATATGATGTCGTATTCGCTAACATTCGGTAATATGAATGTAATTTTTTTTTTTAAAATTGAATACCAAGTTGTTTGCCATGAACCAATTTTGGACCTGATGAATTGAGTTATTCACATCAACAAGATTTTATGACCACCGACCTATTTTAAATATCAAAGATACACATCTTCATCATCAGCAAAATACACCAACATCGGTTGATTTAGTAATAATTGAGGCAAATCGTTAATGTAAACCAAAAAGAGAAATGGACCCAATATCGAGCTTTGAGGAACGCCATTGTTATTTCAGGCCCTAGTGAGTTTACGTCGTTTACCTGAACTTAAACTTGTCTAGCTTTCAAATATGATCTAAGTAACTCAAGGGCCGTATGTCTAACCCCATAATGCTCGAGCTTCAACAATAGTATCTCATGGTTAACGCAAACGAACGCCTTCGAAAGGTCGCAAAAGATTTCAATGGCGTCTTTTGCTACTGCCCAGATGTAAAAGATGTTCTTTATTGGGGTGACGCTAGCGAGTAGCGACAGTTGTGCAACGCCCTTTGGTGAAACCGTACTGTTGATCGGGAAATATAGAATGTTTTTTAAAATGACGAAACAATTGATTGAGCATTATCTTTTCGAAGACTTTACTGAGAACCGGCAGAATTGACACAGGTCTTTATTTATTGGCTTCTTTGCTTAAACAATGGAACTACTTTAGTGTGTTTCATGAGGTCCTAAAAACTCATTGATCGACACTGGTATTAAATATGAAAGCTATTTAAGAGTGTACTAACATAGGTATACGTTTTCTCGTTTACTAACCCATATGGATGTTACTTGTCCGAAATAAAGATTATTTTATTTATTTTATAAGCTCATAGAGATAATAATTGTTAAAACATTTACAAGTCTCTTACATAAATCCTAAGATTTACCGTATGATTGCTGGTAAAAGCCAGAAATTAACAATTATCGTATATCATTTCGGGCTTTGGGGTTCAATATAGAGGTTTTCGGGGAGCAACATCGATCTAGCTAGGTCTAAGAAAATATTGATTTTCTCGAAAACAAATGTTTTCTCTATTTTTACCTGAGCAGAGCTCGGTCACCCAGGTACAATTATTATTATGAATAGTTAGGTATAGGTAGTCGTTTAATGCATAATACTGCAGAACTAATCTGCATCCGACTAGACTGAAAGCCAACCACAAGATAGTTGGGATAGGTTAGGCATATTAGATTTTTATGGGGAGGCACAAACAATTGAAGAATTTCATAGAATGCGAAGCTTGAACAAAGACAGCTAAATCAGAAATGGAGGAAATAAAACTTACACACCAACAAAAACTAAAAGTAAACATCAAGACCTCCTTACTTATTCAAGTCTAATTACAGCAGACTTAAATATAGTTGTCTGTTCTGGACGAAGTTGCTGCAAGCTACAAGTTGCATTAAAGCAATAGTAAATTGCAAGCTAATTGAAGTAAGGCTTGGCGGGGTCGGGCTAATAGAGTAGGTACTAGCACTAACTAAAATACAAGAAACTGACTATACTGAACTAGCTTCTGTAAGATTATTTGATATTAAATAGAAATGCTTTAAATAAACTATTTTTATATTAAAAGAAAAACTTAAAAAAAAATGAAGAGCACATGCAGGGAGCTAATGCATCGTTCTTGTGGGATGATTAATCGAATCACTTAGCCGGAAGACGGTTCCTTTATCACTTAAAGCTTGCAAGGATATTACATTACACGTTCCACGCATCCTTTTAAACTTTATAGTTCGCTTGTATTATATTATTTGTGTCCATAGTAACACAACACGGTTATTTTAGTCCAATGCGACGAATTCTTTTATTGACTTCAAAAAGGGGTCAATTTAATTTGTTCAGTCGCTATGTCATGAACTCATGAACCAAAATATTTAAGATTATACAAACATGTATCATATACCACCGAAATCGTATTACCACTTTTAGGGTTTGTCGTAGAGGGAAAAATAAGCAAATGTGTAGTGTGGGTGATCGTTTTAAAGGTCTCCTCCAATGTTGGGTGTCATTATGAATGCACATACATTTCGACATGACTCAAATTAGTAAAACTAGCAACAAAACTTGTTTGTTTCCATACTTAATTGGATCAAAATTATTAACTTTGGACTATAACAATCGTGTGTATAATACCTGCGTTGACTGCCATGACTTTGCTGCCTAAACTAAACTACTTTATTTTCTTTTTCTAGGTGCGCGTACGCGAATTCTACATCGCGATGCAGCGTTGCCCCTACATCCACGAGATGAAGGAGCGGCTGCTAGGCGCCCCAGTAGAAGTGGAGAACAAAGACCAACAGCGCGTGCCACTGGATCGCGCGCTCGACCCTCAAGACAACCAGGTCGGCACCATCGTCAAAGTGAGCTCATGTCCATTTTCATCTTCATTGAACTGCATTTAATATTCTGACGAAGGTCTTTGATTAATAGATGCTTGGGTATGAGGACGAACTTTTGGGGAAATTCAGGCAAAGCTTTTTCGATCCGTGTAAGCTAGTTAGTAGGAAAGGTATGAAATATTAGTCTGCAAGGACCTCTTGACAATAGACATTCTATCAGCGAAAACATTTGTCGAAAATTCCCAGATTTATCGGATTTACATGCGCTACTGAAATGTCACGAGGTCAATGGAAGGGCCATTTTGAAAAACATGGAAGGGCCATTTTGACGTCTCGATGAAATAGCTAATAGAATTTCATTTTGCCTCTTGTTCTAATTCTATTTATTATACTCCATTTATTATAGCATTAGACAAAAGAGGCTCGCAGAAGCAGGAGTACGAAACCTTTTATTTTCAAGTCAAGTTCAAACAATTTTAATAAATAATGTATGTGATTTTTTTGTAAGTAACAATGTATGGCATACAATAAAGCGTATTCTATCTATCTACTCTTCAAGATGCTTGGATAGGTACACGAAATAAAAAAAAATAGTAACAATCAGTTTATTAAAAACAACTTTATCACAATATGCCCGTATTATGTTTTCAATATACCAAATAAATACGATACAAAACACCACTTAACAGTTTAGTCACTGCTACCATCATTCATCACAAATTATAATAATTAATTGACATGAGTGGTAACAAAAGTCATAATTTTAACTATAATAATAAAGTGGCCCTAAGATCTTTTTCCTCAAAAGGAATATTTTTGCTTTTTAGCCACTCCTGAATATCTGCCTTTCGTGTGGCTGTAGTTGGCAGCTTCTCCAATTTCCTCGAATGATATGGCGCATTATCCATAACAATTACTGCACCACTCTCGACTTCTGATAATATTAATTAAAACTACTTTTCAAAATTGTGTGCATCCGTTTCAGAATGGTCTCTCTCATAGTCTCCATCACCCTTTTTGGCTTCAAATATTAATTCACCATCCATCAAAAACCCACCCGTTGATCCTGTGAAATGAAATAAAAGCAAATCAATAATTGTGTACCGGTGGGGTAGATTACTTGATCACTGGAAATAGATTTTAACCTTTAAGTAGCAAACGAAATTAACTGCATCATTACTGTCATTGAACAGGTTAATCTACAACCATAAACATCTTTCTCAGAGGGAAGGCATTAAGACTTAAGCAGTTTTCAGTGACGGAGAACGGAGTGATCATTTTATTAATGATTTGGTAATGTCACATTACCAAATCATTAATAAAGTGATCACTTGTTGATCAATTCTTGATTTAAATATATTTCTTTTGAAATTATCAAAAGAAATACATTTAAATCAAGTTTTACCAATATGGCCAATGATAAGCCGTCTTCCTATTTGTTCTTGATTAATTTGTATAGTGCTTCTTTTAAAATCAGGTAGAGACTCATCGCTATTAACGGCTTCCAGAATCTTGAAAATAAGATTAATAATGTAGGTTATTAACTCACAAAGCATGTTACTTTCAAATACATTTATTTATAATAATAATTTTATGATCCTTACCTGCAATTTCTGCAGTTTTGTTAATTAACTGCGTCCTATAAGCAGGAGTACCTTCGGGCCGGGACCCCTTAACATCTTTATAAATATTTATGACTGGTTTTTTTTCTGCAGCACGAAGCGGTGTTTGCTTTGTTCTCTTTTTCTTGGGAGACAATATTTTGACGTCTAGATCACGTATTTTTCGCTGTTGACACTGATCAGCGTTACTAACAGTTACAGAGCGTACATGTCGCGCTTGCAAGCCACTCGGGCCTGCTACGGGATCGTCCCGGTCAATATTTCAACAAAACTTACCGCTTTTTACGAACAACACAAAACTAACACTAATAACGATAAGAAAACAATAACAACAGAAAAACAGTAACAAAGAACAACTAAACCACGAAAATCCAGCAATAACAACGAGAAAAGGCGTAGCATTCACAAGTATCCACAAGCGAATTACAATTGACAACTGCAGATTATTTACGCAATTTGACGGATAGATGACATCATTAACCGACAAAATAAAAAAAACATGTGCAGCCACAACTTATGAACGGAACAGGTAACATTTTAGATTTGGTTGAGTTATAGTGACATGAAAAACGTTTCCGGTACTGTCCGCCCCTGCTTCTTTTAGATTTTAAACATTGACACGACATTATTTTATGTAAAAACTAAATAATATTAAATGAAGGCCTTGTAATTTCAGAAGGTAGATAGGTTAAATAGATGCAATTAAGTGTGACAGCTGTTATTTAAATTGATTATATTTAATTCCATATCAATCTTGGCTGTAATAGTGTTTGTTGTATTTTTATTACAAAGTGTGCACCTAAAAAGGCCTTTTTTAACTTCTGTCTAATGCTATAGTAAATGGAGTATAGGTCTTAAGAAACTTTTGGTACCGCACTCTCAACCTATGTTAGTATGAAGTGCATTGGGTTTTCGTTGGCAAGGAATCAAGTTCTTGATGAGCATCAGATTTTAAGTTGCCTGATCTTATTAACACAGTGTACTAGTATTTAGTTAAAGCAAAGTATCCGATACATTTCGATAATATTACGGATCGCATTCGAAAGGAAAAATGGGGTTGAGAATATCAATGATTATTCCAGGTTTGATAGTTTGGGCAGAGAGAGAATTTGACGATTTACAGCTTTCGTTGCCGGGCAGTAGGATAACTTGCAGGAGTTTAATCTAGTTATAAACGATTGAATGAACTAGAACTTCGGTTCGATTAGCAGTGTGCTTACAGGACTGGGTCTAAGATTTCCAGGATTGCAACTATATAGTAGGAGTGTACCTATTATTATGTGACCCTCATCTATGTATAGGTACGCAGAAATGAAACCAGTTTTTTTTTTTAATTGTATCTTCACATAGACCCAATATGGGGTTTAATATAGAATATTCATTGCAGTTTTCATATTTTAAGTATAATTTAAAATTCTGTATTATTTCCCTGTTTTACAAACTGTGTTTGGTTATTCTTACAGAATGATTTCCTTATGTCTTCTAAAATTGTAAAAATTGCTTAACGAGCCAGTGAGCTGACGCTTCCGAAAATGTATTATAATATAATTGGATTCATGTCATTCAATTACATCTCATCTTACGTAGGTATCTAACTTGCTTAAAAAGATGTATTTGTAATTAAATAGGTTTCTATTAGGTACTTTTACTTTCTTCTTAGGATAAATTTTCTTCTTTCGATATCTTTTTAGTCTTTCATGAACCATAAGTAGTCGCATTTTATGATTTACAAATCTTTAAGTCATCATTCACTAAATTTTAAAAGCACAAACAGTGGTAGAATTGCACAATCAATCAAAATAGTCTTAAATACCCAAAATATGGCATCTGTTTTAATAAAAATTTAATAAGCTATGAATTTTATTGATTTATCGATGCCATCTAACTTTGGACGCCGCTATTGCTAAACCAACATATTGCTTTTGAAAATTTACGTCTTCTTATATAGATATACTAGGTGCAACTTAGACTAACATACCCCGAAACTAGATGCAAATAAGGACAAGAAAATTAGTGATGCACTAAGCATTGTTAGTGTTCTATGTAGCATAAAAATCAGGTGAGATGTTCTCGAGTTGGTGTATTGCATGCAATAGTACGTCTATCTATGCATCGTTTTATCGTCTGTGATTTCATTTATACAGTTGCAAGGCAAGTAGTGTTAAAGAAATAACAATGGACTCTAACTCTACTATGTTAAGTTTATGTTCTATTGTCATTGTTAAACAAATAAAAACAACTTTTTATTTTATTGCAAAGGTAACTTAATTTGATTTATCGGAACAGTAGTAGTACTACTAATAGTAGTAGTAATATGACGATTTAATTAAGTAGTTATTTTTTATTTTAACCGTTTGGTCATTACAATATTGCCATGTGATTCCAAATAAAAAAATACAGCTAGCTTACAAATTACGGCTTATACTTTGACAAATGAAGCACCCATTGTGCTGCTTATATTTGTGAATGTAAACAAATGATGGAACCTATATTATGTCCGATTGTATATCTTCTAAAGAGAAAACAATCGGTTGTAAGTACAGTAGCAATTGAGTGGCCGACTCGACAACAGTCTTCAATAAAATACTATCATGTAATTTTAATAAATAAAAAATAAAAATTGCGTTTAAAACTGGTTAAACTATTTAGTTATTGACAAAATACCAAGTAGTTACAACATTTTAAAAATAAAAGTGCTTCGTAACTTCTCAAAAATAAAGATTAGCATGTCCTATGTCTATTCAATATAAATAATAATTAATAAGCAGTATTAAGTAATTAAATTACCTACTAAGGAAAAGTAACAGATTCCAGTTGGCAATTCTAGTAGTTGTGCTGCGTTAATGGTGAACTTATGTTGCGTTATCTGTCCGTTATGGAAAATGTATTGGCACGGAAGAAAAACAAGTCGTTTCTCGAGCTCGAGGTTTTGGCGTTGGAGGTGGCAAGTATCTATAGGATTTTTTTTTTATTGTTTCACCAAGAAACAAATAGCACCGTGAGGCAACTAGAACTGTCCAGTTTTCCGCAAGAAATATCTTCGTGTGTTATTAGATAATGGTCTAAATTGACAACTCGAACTGACCAAGCGTACAATGTTCGTTCTTCTTCTGTCTGTAAAAGTCTTTTGTCCTGCAATGAGACAGTCTCAAAAGAACCATGACATGATACACTTACACCATAATGGGCGGTCCTGTGCAGGAGAAAGACCAATGTGAGAAGCTCCTTGCCGTAACTGTTAAAGTTCCTGGATCTTACCACAGCCTTTTTCGTCACTGGTGGGACATCACTAGACTACGGTGTTCCGGTTAAAATCATAATGTCAAATCTTGTGACTCGTCACTCGTCCATCAGGCGCTTTAAGGCACCCAGCAGACTTGCGCCATGCGACAATGAGACAAAGCGTTTTCTAGAATTGTTTTACGGATATTACGAGTCTGGAGACTGGACTGCACCAACTCCTATAAAAAACGGTTATATATTTTTTGTGTCTCTGGCACGACAGCAGTTTAAATTCTTTTTAGCCAAAACTTTACCACTTCAACGGCATCGTTGGTGGCAAACGGTTATTGCACTGTCGCATTCTCGTATCACGCGTGTCTGCGGGAACCGTACAACTAATGCAACGTAATATTAGAGTATCTGACCATTCCAGCTGAATTCCGACGGGTACGGGTCGCACACGTCGCCGGCTCGGGCTCCGCTCGTGACCGACGAGTGCGATGCGGCTCCGGACGAGACTGAAGCCCTAACGCCGACCGAAGTGGTGCTCCGGTACCGAGCCTGCTGCCAGCCTGATGCAGCACCTAAAAATGCCAAGTGAGTGAAGATTATTGTTCTGTTGTCTTCGAAAGAGTCGATTTATGTTTCGTCAAATAATTTGGTCTTTAGAGTTTATGGTGAAAATTTATTAATCAGTGAATTATTTTGCCGTTATCCCTTTTTAACTCTAGACAATTAATTAAACATTTTTAACAACTGCTGAATTCCACAAAGTCTTACATAATATTCTGTATTCAGATTGATATAATGATATACGAATCAACTCTAACGGAAAACTTTAGGTGAATCCTCAACAATTATTTCACCAATATGCTAGTCACACAAGAATCCCATTCAAACCAGCCATAAAATTGCAAACCGGCCAGCTATTTTAAAAACATTTATCTACTTATGCACATACCTAACTGTCTAGCCATATACTAGTCTATGCAACTATGTATTTATATCCTCCAATCCCATGAATACATGTAATACGCCGGCAGCCTAGTTAATCTACGTCTGAGATCCGTCAATGAATTATGTATGATGCTATCCTGCAATAAATCGCGGCTAGGTAGGCGAAAACAATAGAATTTTATATTACTACCTACATTTGATTAAGAGGAGCTAATTTGGCGCCGGTATTGGCAACCTTTTGTGTAGTTTGTTCCTATCAATACCTATACGACTGAGATTCAGATTTTACGAATAATGTATATCTATCAGTGATGCATAAGTAGTAAGCAGTGGTGGTCCAGTGGTATCGGCCGCGACTTACAGGTTGCAGGTTGTGCTTTCGAGCCCAGGCAGACGCTTTACTTTGTGTAAATTATTTCATCACCACTGCTCTCAAAACGATGAAGGAAAACATCCTGAGGAAACCGGCATGCCCTAGAGCCAAAAATTCGAAGACATGTGACATCCACCACTGGGCCCGCGTGGTGAATTACGGCCCGAACCGGCGACGAATTATTAATTTTCTCTCACAGTGAGGTGTAGATTTGCGAAAACTGAGTTTAGTTGTAGTAATCGTGATTAGTATCATTGGTGAAAACGGCCCTAAGTCCAGCAAATGACAGCAGGGATCAAAAGCTTAACGAGCTTTCCAAACCACGAAATGGTTACGCCTATGTAAAAGCTTCAATAATACATACAAAAATGTACTGATGATACATATATGAGAGTAGGTAGTCCTAACATTTTGTAACGGATTTTATTCGGAAAAGATAACTCGGCAGCAATAACGGAAATTGATAATAATCGGCCCAAAAATTTTCCATTTCCGAGTCCTCTGTGAAACGGAGTGAGCGCATATGCAGGTAATCCATCAAACGTGCCCACTGCCAAGTGCGTGTTGGAAAACACACAGAGTAAAATTATGCTCGTTTATCCATTCTCCGACTACATTATAATTTGTTTGCTAATCGCATCTCTTAGATATTTTCTTTCTCTTTTGTCGGTACGTGTTTAATCTGAAAATATTCAGTCCGTTTATATAATAATGTTTCAAGAAGACAGTCTTTTCTACCACTTAATGGATGATGCCAAAGATCGAAAAAAAAGCCTGAACAATTAAAATAATTTTTTGTATAAATGTGTCGGTTTACCCATTTTTTTAATTACCCGACTGCCGAAGGAGGGTAATGTGTTTATCAGTCTATGTATGTATGTATGTTTGTTCCTATGTGGCGTTCCAGAGACCAAACGCGTTGACCGATTTTGATGATTCATACGTCATTCGATTCGTCTTAACCTTGCGAGTGTCATAGGCTACATTAAAATTGGAAAATAGAAAAATGCCGGCTTTTGGGCGCCATATTGTGGGGGCCAATTTTATTTTTTCTTCCAAACCCATCGTGTGGGGTATCAAAATAAAGGGTTTCAAGAGGTGATTTCAAAAATATATAACACTCATATATTTAAAAGTACCTAATTCGAAAAAAAAATTACTAAAAAGTTATAAATATAAAAGATAATTAAAAAAATCAAAATACCCGACTGCTTAAAAAGCGAACTAAAAAGACGTAAACAAGAAGAAAAGCATGCTGTGCAGTCGGAGGATACATCTGGTTTTGGTTAGCCAGCTCGCGAATATGTATCCTCCGACTGCACAGCATGATTTTCTTCTTGTTTACGTCTTTTTAGTTCGCTTTTTTAAGCAGTCGGGTATTTTGATTTTTTTAATTAACTTTTTTTCTCCAGAGTCTTTCGACCTTTATTGTGTCTAACGCTCATAAAAGCTGTTGTTATTGTTACTTATATAATAACTGACTTATTTCCACTCATAATAATCAATTTCTTCGTATACATTGATTGATTGTCTTGTAGAACAAAATAAACACGATTAAACAATACTTTGTCTTAGTTACGGACTCTATTGAGAGAGCTTATGATTTTCAATGAAAAATTTGCAAGTTACTTGTTTTATTTAAGTGGCAAGAATGTAACCCTTTGTTCTTATTGTATGCCATTAATTTATCTTAATTAGTAATCGTCAAAATAAGGCTGAGTGGATTAGGAAAACTAATTTCGCCATACAGGATTTTTTTTTTAAAACTAAATACTTGTTTAAAAAAATGTATCCTGCATGCTTCAACAGCCAAAACAACACAAAACTATGATCTTGCTACATTATGTTATGAAGAAGGCATTAATCATAACCATTCTGCAATCGCCAAATGTACAATAATTGATGTCAGTAGGTACACGCAGCTTTCCAGGATTACATAATAAAAATAAATCTTGAGGTATCTTCGGTATCTGTATAGGATAGAATAGAAATACATTTATTCGCCACAGGCACAACACAACAGTAACAAATATAGAGTAAAAGAGAAGAATATTAAGACTCAAGTACAATCAAAAATTGCTGTGAGCGTGCCCATACCGAAAGGATTACCAATATCAACTCGGCATTTGCTGGGTATCAGACACCCAGTGCTGGTTTTACAAACTTTACATGATGATTCGTATCACAGCAACGAACATAATACAGAAATCACCTAACAAGCCATTTGTTATCCAAATAGAGCGCTATCAACGACAAAATTACGGTCTATTTAACCAATAAAGGACAAACTGGCCAGGACAAAAAACTCGATGAACAATTTAAAAATAAATAAAGGGGAGAGGAAGCTGTAATCAAAGCACTTCCACGCCGCTTGGATGGACAATCGATTAAATGGTTCCGTACCTATACCTATATGGAACTAAAAAGGACACGTGAGGGTAGACGACCATTTGATAGCAAACCTTATAGATTAAACCGTAGAGTTTAATTTAGTTAGTCTGTAAGACAAAAGTAAGGCAGACGAGAGCGTCTATTATGTGGATCGAGGATATCGGCCAGGGATATAACAGTTATAAGTAAATGACATGAGTAAATACTAATATAATACGACGTTATTATGAGGGAAAAGGTTGGAGCTATTGTGAAGGATATTTCTTTTGAGATAAAGGGATAAAGATGTGTTTGACAAAGATGCCACCTATATGTTTTTGATAAAGGATCCTACACGTGTGATTTGACTTAAAACAGCTGAGACGACTATTCCAATCTAACCTGTAGGCTTATTACGTATCTTTTGCAAGAGCAAAACGATAGCGATCAACCGCTTTATGTCATGAAAGTCGGAATTACCTGTAGTGTAGGTATGGTAGGTTTTGCACAATCGTTTTCTAATCGCCCGCTGTTTTTCAAATGCATTTATTTGAAAGAAAAACCGCCAACAACTCTAAAACTTTTGTATGGAAGAGCAATTATTGCGCAAAAATCGCTACCGTTTTGCTCTTGCAAAAGATACGTAATAAGCCTGCTGATCGCATCGACCATAAACATTTCTTATAACAGATGAATTCCCCAAAGGTAGTAGAGGTGTTTTATTCGTCTAGAACTGACTGCTCGAGTTATGTTACAATCCCGATAAAGTCTAGCCTAATATTGACATCAATAGGATATTTCCGTCATTAGTGTCGCTTGATGCCAATATTCTAGTCTCCTTCCAATACAGACTCATTGTTTTTGTCAACTTTCTAAGTACTTACTGCCACCAAAACAAAAAACCGGCCAAGCGCGAGTCGGACTCGCGCACGAAGGGTTCCGTACCATTATCGCAAATAACGACAAAAAAATCACGTTTATTGTATGGGAGCCCCACTTAAATATTTATTTTATTCTGTTTTTAGTATTTGTTGTTATAGCGGCAACAAAAATACATCATCTGTGAAAATTTCGACTGGCTAGCTATCACGGTTCATGAGATACAGCCTGGAGACAGATGGACAGACAGACAGACTGACGGACAGACAGACAGACAGACGGATCGCGGAGTCTTAGTAATAAACCCTTTGGGTACGGAACCCTAAAAACCATCACGAAAGAAAGAACACAACTACGCAACGATTAAATAATAATGATCAGACAATGACCTGAATAGACCTTGAATTAGACTTCTAGGCAGTTCATAATCAACATTCATCTTTAATGATTATAATTGGCGATCATTTGGCAGACATTATAGATGGCTTATTTATTCAGCCATAGAATGATGTACTTCATTGTGTTCTGCAAGGCCGATGGTAATAAAGATTATGTTATAAAATCAATCTACAGTGTCTTTTCAAAGAGTAGTACATCGAGCCAACTTTTGCATCTCCCCTCGCATGTTGAGGTCGGCTTTCAGTTCATCAGAGTTCAACTGAGTGCCAGTATTTTACATGGAGTATTTGCCCATCTGACCTCCACAACCCAGTAACTGGGTAACATAATATCCCTTGGCAAGACTTGCGTCAGGTTTTCTGGCTTCTGATACCCACGGTCAATGTTGGGGTTAATAATGTGGACACCAAAGAAAAGAACGGTTTTAAGGGTTTGAATAATAACTGTTTAATTACCCTTTGTTTTATATATATCGGAAAGGTGTGTGTAGCACATGTGGCTCCTACTAAGGTTGACGGAATACAGTACCGTGACCAGCTAGCATTTCAGTTTCAAGTGTTGACAAGGGCTCAAATAATAAAATTTATAATTAATGATTAGAGAGAGAAGGCTATAGTGTTGAATAGTATTGATTTATTTTTGATAAACTCAAACAGTCAAAGATCTAGAAGACAGCCGGTACCAACGACTTAACGTGCACGGAGGAGTCTTGGTATTTGAATGGTCACCCATCCACGGACTGACCTTGCCAAGCGTTGCTTAACCTTGAAGATCGACCCGTATGACTGTTATTATTTAGCCACGAGTCCCTCAAGGCTCTTGCAAGGCTGATAGCAATAGAGATTATGTCATATATAGTTTTAAATGCAAGTAATTGCTATGTGGCGTCATACAATGCAATGTGGTGTTCATTGATCGTACGTTGTACATCATAATTAATTAGGTAGTAATTTGTTTGTGCAGTAATCATTACGCATTTATTAAGTACAATTACTTTAACAAACAATTAATCATAAAACTAGTCATTTCAGCATATTGGATCTTCTTATTTGAGTCAGGCGATCAGGATCTTGTCTGGCTTCGCGAAAACAAATAGCACTTGTTCCAGAGATCTCCTTGTGCTTTAGATACAAATCCAACATAAATGGGATTGACAAGCGCTGCCGATATATTACGTGGTCAATTACTAGGTAGATCACTATCACTACATATTATAAAACAAAGTCCCACGCCGTGTCTGTCTGTCTGTTCGCGATAAACTCAAACACTACTGAATTTTCATGCGGTTTTCGGTTTTCTCCAATAGACATAGTGGTACATGAGGAAGGAATAAGTGTATAATTTGATAAGGTTTTGTGTATTTTTTTTGAAATATGACTATAATTGCTGAACATGTCGGAAAAAGTCAAGCCACCGGGGAGCCTTAATCCCTTTGAGATCTTCATCATCATCATCATATCAGCCGAAATACGTCCACTTCTGGGTATAGGCCTTCCCCAAGCGTCGCCACATTGACCGGTCCCGTGCGTGCCGCATCCAGCGGATCCCCGCACCACCAGGTCATTGGTCCACCTGGTGGGAGACCTTCCAACGCAACGTCTTCTGGTTCGCGGTCACCACTCCAGAACTTTTCTGCCCCATCGGCCATCCGTTCTGCAAGCAATGTGTCCTGCCCACTGCCACTTAAGTTTGGCAATTCTCGGGCTATGTCGGTAACCCTCTTGCGGATCTCTACATTTCTGATGCGATCACGCAAGGACACTCTGAGCATGGCCCTCTCCATTGCCCTTTGGGTGACTGTAAGCTTTCAGATGAGGCCCATTGTGATCGACCATGTCTCAGAGCCATAGGTCAAACTGGCGACACACACTGGTCATAGACTTTCGTCTTGAGACACTGTGGTAAGTTGGACGAGAAGATACCGCGCAATTTTCCGGCGGGCTAGGCATCAACGTCAATGGCGTGTACATCACTTACCTACTGTTTGCCGACGATATAGTGGTCATGTCGAAGAGCAGTGGTGGCCCAGTGGTATCGACCGCGACTTACAAGTGGTAGGTCGTGGGTTCGAGTCCAGGCAGGCGCTTTACTTTGCGTAAATTATTTCTTCACCACTGCTCTCAAAACGGTGAAGGAAAACATCGTGAGGAAACCGGCATGTCCTAGAACCAAAAATTCGAAGACATGCGACATCCGCCAACCCGCACTGGGCCCAAGTGATGGATTACGGCCCATTCCCTCTCACAGAGAGGAGGCCTGTGTCCCAGCAGTGGGAACATTAATAGGCTGATGATGATGATAGTGGTCATGGCTGAGACCATGGCGGAATTTTGAGATATAACAAAACAATGTATGGTGGGATATTCCTCTTTTATAGGTCTAAGGTGGTAAGGCCATCGCGAACTTTTCTGTTCGCGATGGCGTTACCACCTATCTTTTAAGGATAGCTTACTATATCCATTCCAACTTCTAAAAAAATGGTCACGTACAATGTGGTAATTGGAAAGCTAAGTAAGTAAGTAAATATTTATTTCTCAGTATATGGTACATTGAGGTCTTACATTTAACACTGTTTCACACATACTACCTTTTGCTGGTGTAGAAATATTCAATAATAAACTAGCATGCAAATCAAAACTTACATTATGATCATTAAATAAATTTATAAAATTTTGTATAATGTCAAAATATAAATCAATAACGTCAAAAAAAAAATACATTGTTAAAGAATTCATAATAATGTCAAAGTACGAAAATCATTATTAAGATTTTAATTACAATATCAAAATGAATGATTTAAAAATTCATTGATGGAATAAAAACACATGTCTAAGAGCCAAGCAAACATTTTACATTTAAATTTATTAATTGGTAGCATTCTCAGGGCAGGTGGTAATTTATTATAAATTTTTATTGTCATGCAACTGGCATTTCTACTGTATAACTGTAATCTCTGAGCAGGCACTTGTAATTTCCCATTACAGTATTAGTCATTATCAACTTAAATTCGTTGGTTACCTTAAGCATTTTATGCACATTATGATAATCCTTTACACCATATATATGAAATGAATATCTTAGAGGTTATCACAAAATAAAAACTAATCCGCGCGAAAATAGATTCAGGCGCGGGTCACGCTGTCTCGCACCGATGACGGGAAATTTCAAGGCTGCATTTTTGTTTTGTGTATAGTAGATAAGTACTTATATTAAGAATAAAACCGGCCAAGTGCGAGTCGGACTCGCGCACTAAGGGTTCCGTACCATTATCGCAAAAAACGGCAAAAAGTTGTTTTGTTGTATGGGAGCCCTACTTAAATATTAATTTTATTCTGTTTTTAGTATTTGTTGTTATAACGGCAACAGAAATACATCATCTGTGAAAATTTCAGCTGTCTAGCTATCACGGTTCATGAGATACAGCCTGGTGACAGACGGACAGACAGACAGACGGATCGCGGAATCTTAGTAATAGGGTCCCGCTTTTACCCTTTGGGTACGGAACCCTAAAAAAGATACCCGTGCAAAGCTGGGGCGGGTCGCTAATCCTTTATAATTCGATTATTGACAGTCGTTTTAACTGATAGATGTCACTTTGACCCTTGTCATCAAAGTAAGTACTAAAGAATCCAAGCTTCTAATTCTTTAGCACAAAGTGAATCCTTGCAATATATATAAATAAAACAAGAAACTGACTGATAGCTTATTTTTGGTCACCTTCCCCAAATGCAAATAAGAAAGTCATCTGTAGGATTAAATACGGAATCACGCGAACGAAGTTGCGGGTGGAGTGATAGTCGAATTATAATCCAAGAGAGTAAAATCTGGAGCTGAATCTCTAGCTATTAGGTCTAACTGGCATAATTCCAGCCTCCAGCAATTGAAATATTGAGATAGTTTCTTCAGGCATTGTATTATTAAACCGTTATGTGAAGCAATTGAAATCGCCATTTAAAACTCGAGCACTACCTACCTGTTGGTCGTTTTCTATTTTAATCATCATATTTTACAGTTTAAAGCTATTCTTTAACTTCAGTATTAAAGTCAAGAGCAGGAAATGAGACTATTTCATAACTCACGCAGACAGAATGAGTTTTTTGAATATGAATAGCTGTAATGGAATATTCACTCTGTTGTAATTACTTCTCTTTCCACTTTCGCGTAAGTTGACCATTTTAATGTTCCAACGTACAAACAGAGAAACTAATTGTTTACCTATAGGTATTACGCCAATTTTCATTTCATAGGACTGTTAAATAATGAGAAAATGCGTTTTGAGTTTTTTATTAAGTGTTTTTTATTTATATTTTGAGTTAGTTTTGAGTTAGGATTTGCACCTAGATTTGATTTTTCTAATATATGCCACATCAATGCCTACCTATAACCTAGTAAACCAACATTTCGCTAGTTATGCTTATTAAGTCCCGTGTAATGGCGAGTCTGTTGCCATCAATCGGGTACATATCCATGTTTCGGGTTACTACTAAAATTTCAGATGAATAACACAATAGCAACACTCGATTGGGCCCTCGGTTTCTCAACACTCGATTATCGGACTGTCAACGTAATCGACGAATAATCGCCGGTTATCTGCTGTGATTTGCAATTAAAAATTCATTTAATCAATCACAGCAGATAAAGTATGGTTGACAATTTGTCACATTAATTCTGCGATAATTTAGCGGTGAGAAACCCAAGGCCTTAATCGGTTAAATGCCTGTAATTATCTACCGAAACAGTAGAAAAGCCACTGTGTCTCGCGTGGATGAACGTTTCGGGCACTCAAGGGGTTAAACACAAAGCCTTATTAGCTCAGCAGAAACGCTTTTGATCACTAACTGACGAGACAGTTACAGGCATATTGTTTTCTTGTAACTTATTGAAAAGCAAAATAGATAAATGTAAATAAGCTTCAGCTGTTTATAATTCTATGCAAGTTTGAGGAAAGTCAACAGAGAAAGGTTTACTACGATACTTAAACCAATGACATGGCAGCTTGCCACTAAAAGCCCATCATACCGCAATATTACTAGCTTTAAACCCTCTACCACATTAGCCTTTTAAATTGCATTTTGAGTCGTTATTTTCCAACTACGCTGAGGTCGGTTTGCAGTAGAAACTTTTAGTAAAATACGAAAAGTGTTTTGGTATAAGTGGCTGACCATCTGGTCTCTGATTCAGAGAGATTTGGCTACTGCTTTATGAGACTATAGTTTGACTGA
Source organism: Anorthoa munda (assembly GCA_945859665.1). NCBI lineage: Eukaryota > Metazoa > Arthropoda > Insecta > Lepidoptera > Noctuidae > Anorthoa > Anorthoa munda. The sequence continues at coordinate 14,207,918 of OX243902.1, read as the reverse complement.
ATCTACTCTCATTTAACTTCATCTTCCAGTTTATAAGCAATAAGCAACAATATGCAAATGACCTCACGTCTGTGGTATTAAAATCCAGTATAATCTTGCCTCTAATCTTTACAAAAATCTCATAAGGAACCCGTTACGTAAAGCACATTTCTTCTAACATAAATGGTTTCTATGATCCTCTGAATAAATGAAAAACAAATGCACCCAAAGCCCCCGAAACTTGTAAAATATTCAAAGCCCGATATCGCGCATCGTTCCGTACGAAACGAAAACAGAGGGCAGAGATAAAGTTACAAAATACCCGTACACTGTAAACAGGAGGCCAATAATATTATGCGCGCGGAACCCTAATAAAATAGCATTATTACACAACTGACTCGTGAAATGGGTCACGGCGTTTGAATAAAAACACTTAAAGAGTTTTCACAAAGAGTTTGCCGAGACAAAGAGCGAGATTCCGATTATCATATTTAACTGCACAGTGCTAAGCGGCAGTTCGGTTCCCCAGTTAAGAAATCGTTGTTGTAAGATGCAAATATGGAGATTAAGGCAGTAAAAGAACTTGTAAAACTACGTTTTGGATTTGAACATATTCCGCAGAATATAGGTTGGTTTGTAGATTATGCTTTTTCCATCGAGCTCACAAATCCCATTCAATGATTGTTGTTTTTATTCGTTCTCTATTGATATAAATCTAATGTTCCAGAAATATGCAATTGTAAACCTCTGAATTAAGACTGAGTAAAATTCCAAATTTTTACAGGTGTTCATGCCACCTGGGGTGAGTGTAACAAGTTGTGAACAGTAAATTATGTATGCAAAAAACGGGGGATCACTTCACATTCAATACTGACAGATTTCTTTCACATCTATGAACCTAGTGCCAAAATCTTGTTTAGCATTCCAAGATCTAAGCTTAACCATGGTAAAACACTTCTAATCCTGGACCAGAAGGAGGTTAAAACTGGACCATTGCGTCACACGTCCTACCGTTAGCAATGCATGTGGCGATTTTAGCGTCTGTCTGTGGGTCACCACTAATTATAGTGTCTTAACTAAAATCAGAACGTAGTATAAGGCAGTCGTGGTTTTGCAATTACTGTGTCATTATGGTTTGCAACGTCTGGATTAGTTTTTGCCTTTAAGTGGCTCGTTAACATTAATAGAAGCGTTTGATAAGTACCATTAAATGTGCTTATAAAATCAAGGAGAATTTATGTCTGTTTTTAATTTATAAGTATGCGGTTTTTTAAGAACATGAGGCAATGAATTATGTCATCAACAGCATCCATACCATCCATTCTTCCTAACATTTTTAATTTAATACGAAAGTAACTCTATCTGACAATAACGCATTTAGTTAGTTTTAGTATGAGTAGAGATAGATTGGGTCTTGGAAAAGGACAAAATATAGTTTTTATGTTGGGAGTCTTTTACCCGACTTCCGAAGGAGCGTAATGTGTTTATCAGTATATGTATGTATGTACGTAGGTATGTATGTATGTTCCTATGTGGCGTTCTAGAGACCAAACGCGTTGTCTGATTTTTTGTCTGTTAGTTTGATTCTATTTCTAATTGGAAAATAGAAAAATGGCGGATTTTGAGCGCCATATTGTGGGGGCCCAATTTTCATTTTCTTCCTAACTTATTGAGTGGGGTAAAAAAATAAAGGTTATTAAGAGGTGATTTCAAAAATATAAAACAATAAGTGTTTAAATGTACAAAATTCGAAAAAATAAATGTTAATTAAAAAGTTATAAATAAAAAAAGTTAATTGAAAAAAACAAAAATAAAGTGAATTCAAAAAATCTAAAGCCCGACTGCTTAAGAAACGAACTAAAGAAACGTAAGCAAGAAGAAAACCATGCTGTGCAGTCGGAGGATACATCTGGTTTTGGTCAGCCAGCTCGCCAATATGTATTCTCCGACTGCACAGCATGGTTTTCTTCATGTTTACGTCTTTTTAGTTCGCTTCTTAAGCAGTCGGGTTTTTGATTTTTTGAATATTTTTTTTTGTCCCTTGGGATAATTGGCGACTTCCAAGCGGAGCGAACCCGCTAGCAGAAGTTAGTCCCTCTTAACCTACCTCTCAATCATAAACACCTACCAATACTTTAATAAGGGTCTTCCATAAACCACGAAATGGATTGTTAAACTGTGATAATACTTAGGCAAAGTAAGGTAGAGGCAGGAGACTTTGTCCTACACCTAAAGATTAACAGACGGCTTAATGAATTAAAGCACCCTTCAAGGCCGGGCAAGGGCCCTTATGAAGGTCATGTGATTCCCTCGAATGAGACCGATCAGGACGAAACTGAGGAAACCTAACGACCAACAGTTGAAGGTTTTTAGGCTAAGATGATCACGATGAAGGTGACAAAATTGGTTATTAGCAAAAAGAAGGTGCTAATTATCCATAAAAACCCTGAAAATGTAACTCTTTATGAGACCCTCAAGTGACACCTCTAAAGTGATTTATTGTGACATGCAACAACCACTCCATTTTACCACTAATAAAAACGCCATTAAATTATATCACATCACCATTACATCATAATACTAGTCCTACCAACTTCTATCTTACCATAACAATACCATAAAAATAACATAGTAAACTTGGCACTATTTGAAATGGTTCAATGAACTTATAAGCTTCGGAGCATCGGACATGCGCGTTCTGCTTTCATCCGATAGACCGGCTATTATAAACAAAATCTTTTTTAATAGCCGCCTCTCTGAATCAGCTAAATAATGCCACTTATTCGTATTAATAGATACATATATTATTAAAACAGCATAATTAACTCAGCTTTACATTTTCCGAAAAAGATTTTCTTCTTACATATAAAAGTCTAATCAGAATCAGCGCAGTAATTTTCAAGGTTAACGTCAACAAATAAACACAAAAAGTCGGACCACAGAGCTTAATATCCCTTTGTTCCTCCCGCATTTCATTCCTTTGTTTATGCAATCATAGGTATGTTATAATGTCGATACTACACGTGCATGTGCAGTTAGGGTTGCCAACATGCCAATAGTGTTCGTGGGGTGTGTTCAGATTCGGAGTTTGGGGTACGGCCGGGTCAGTGGGTCGCGCGCGCAGCCTCCCGGAGCTATCCGGGAGAGACGCGCCTGTATCGACCGCGTACCGTCACCTTAGGGCTGCCCGAAATCGGTTTTGGATACTTTTAGATAGATAATTTTCGGACAGATTATGAAAAAGTCGTTAAATTGAGTATAGGGAATTATTAAGAGGGTACAGAGAGGTATGTTAAAAGGAAGATTTCAGTAAGAATATAATTTGACAAAATGGCAAGCCATTTTTAGTAGAAGCGAAATGTATTTTCTGCTTTCCTGTGTCTACGTTAGATGCAATATTGCTTGTATTTTAAGTTTAAAATATGCAAAAACAAATAAAATTTTACAGCTCAATCTCTAAAAAATTAAAACATCATTCGACCCGAGATTACATTTCGACACTCCTTCCATAAGCGGTACAAAGACCCTCTCGCTATTAAAGAGTGCAATTTATACAAAATGGGGTGCGCTCGGAGGGTCGGTGACGCCCCTGTTTTGGGAGGACGCTCCGCGCAGCATCCAGTACTGCGCAACTCTCAACACAGTCGGGCCAGAAGCACGGTTCGTCGCCGCACCTCGATACTTCCGGAGGTCTTTTATCGTGTTCCTCGGTCCTCAACCTGTCCTTAACCCTGAGCACACCATTATGGGCACTCTGTAACTCCTCTTACCGCCCTAAGTGTTAAAAAGTGATGGGGAAAGACAAGCATCAGCCCACTGAGGCTGAAGTGAAGGTGGCTACTGTGGAACTGGAGTCCGTGGATAATATGGCTACGTTACCGGTGGGGCAGCATCGGCAGCAGGGCAGTGATATGGCGATTGCTGAGAAACACAACAACGCGAACAAAGAGATGGAGCTGAAATGCGTCCAGCCCAAGCCGTCTAAAAAGTATGTCATATATCTAGATAGTGTTATATAGGTAGATAAGAACAAAAACAATTATCAATAATTTTAGGTAGGTAATTTATAAACGATTTTTCGTCGAAATCGTTGACTTCTGCTTGTGAATTAAAATCGGTTGGCTGTGTGCATAAATTCAGCAGTCGACTAAACATCATTAGAAGACAACATATTTAGAAGTTCCGAGTCTGTGTTCAAAAATATATTACCAACCCGGAAAATTATTTTATTAGAAACTATAACAGTACAAAACTTAATCCCGAAAGTTTTCTTATGTAAATGAGCAGAAAGATACTTAAAATAATTAAAAAAAAAATGGGAATTATTAATAATTTCAGGCATTTTTAATAACGTATTGTCCCATTTGGACGGTACATAAAAATGTATCATAACCTGGTTTACATATGACAATACCTATCTAAGTAGGCACCTCCAAACAAAAATTGCGCATTACATTGTAGAAATAAAAACGGCTGGTCGGTTTTCAGAGAATATCCCACTTCCAAACTTTACAGCAAGTTAACTTCATTACGTGTTCTCCTAACTTCGACGCGCCTTAACTTATCTTTTGTCTCTTTAACAGAACTTCGCTCTTCATCATCTCGAGCTTCATCTACGCCAAACTCCTGGTGGTTGTGTGTATAGCCTACGTCATCAGTGATGTCATCACACACAACCTCCCCCTTTATTATTATGAAGGGTTCTTCACCTACCTGTATGGCATGAGTATTCTGTTTTTGTTGTACGTCTTCTGCTTCTTGCTGCAAGGTACGTAACCATTAGTATAATTTTATATTAAGATACACTTAGGTACCTTAATTAAAAGGTCCCATGATCCTGTATAATTAATTACCAGTGTTTTAATATAATCTTTGTTCAGAGAGTGCATGCTGCAGTGGAAGCCCTCCAAAACCGAAGCCGCCACCAAAAGAGAAGAAGCCTAAGAAAGAAAAGGAAAAGAAAACCAAAGATAAGGAAGCGAAAGAAGGCAAAGATGGAAAGGATGGCAAAGACAAGAAAGATGGAAAGAAAGAAGGAAAGTCTAAAGACAAGGGAAAGGACAAAGAGGAGAAAGAAAAGGCTTCTAAGGAGGCCAAGAAACAAAGTCAATTCCAGGTGAGTGGTACACTTCACAACACTTTCATACACAGCACATCCATTATTTTTGTATTTAACATTATTCCACACTCTCTTGTCGCTTTCGCGTGTCGTCCTATGTTAGTTAACCACATATTTGTGTTATTAATTTAAATTACGTGATTTGTTTACTTTAACTTTTTGTGAGTCGCACTCGTCCGCAATTTTTATTATTTGACCGTTCATATTATCATGGTCAACGCTTCGTCCAAACACATCAGGCCGCATGAATCCTTTTTTGTTTACGCTGCCTACTTTTTTGTTTTTTCCATATCATTTGGGCAGGAGGTGTATCCCCGTAAGATGCGTGATAAAGTTCGTCAACAGCAATTGCAATTGCAAATGGCGCAATTGTATGCGTCTGATCAGGTAAGGTATCTTGACGCATCCTGCTTGAAGTGTATCATATCATACGGAGTGCTTTGGATGTGCTGTCGTAGTTCGTCTGTTCATATACTGCTTTTGTTTTCGCTAATGGATCACCTTGCTTTCATGTAGGCTTCGTACACACTTTGAAGTCATGAGACTTGACTTTATGATTGTAGAATGCATCGATATTTCCTGAGTTGAACTTGAAAATAACAAATGAATCCTCCTTTCATTTAGTTTTACTAATTGTATTTGAGCTAGTTGCAATTGCCACCTTGTTTTCAGAAGATCAAATAATCAATCTCCAAGTTATCTTTAACTTGAAAAATACAACATTTGAAATCCTTGATTTTTAAACTTTTCTCTTTGCATTTTACTAACTTACTCACTCACAACAATTTCAGCAGCATCAACAGCAGGACATCGTGGAGTTGGAGGCTGGGCCTGTTGCGAGGCCAGCTCGCAGGCGCAAGACTTCGCAGAACGACCACAGCCATGGCAGTTTCTTCCTCAGGATTGGGGCAATTGGTATTAAAAATCTCTTTAAATTATCTTTTAAATTGGCTTTAAGCTCATTAGTAATTTTACTCTTTACTTTATTATTATGTTTCCTATGTACTTCTTTTGTCTTTCAGCCTTTGGTCTCGGTACCATGATTTACAATGGTTTGGAGTTTGGCACATTCTTCGAATTGCCTCTGGAGTCGCCTTGCTACTTAATCTTGAAGGGAGTCAACCCTGTCTTGCAAATGGTGTTCACCTTCATGCAAATGTACTTCATCTTCATGAATTCCCGGGTAAAGATCTTATTACAAACATACATACATAAAATTACGCCTTTCTCCCTTTGAGGTAGGCAGAAACTATAAAATGTGAGATGCTGCGATCCGAAAGATCTCATTCAAAATTGTGATATATAATTCAACTTATAAAGTTTACAATGACTTAACCATTTTTGTTCTTTTAGCTTAACATTCATCGATTCAAGGTGATTGCCCGATTCGGTCTGATGCACGTAGTTGCTACAAACATTTGTGTTTGGATACGTACCCTGGTACTGGAGTCTCTGAAAGAAATCACCGATTACCACGTAAAGAATCCTCATGGCTATTCTGGCGAAGGTGTTTTAGGCAGTGAGTATCCGATTCTTTTCAATTAATTTAGTTTTTGCAATACTAAGCTATAAGAGCATTTTGCATTTCAGTCCACTGCATAACCTGCTTATTTTTCTAAATATTGTCAATCACTTTTGTTCATGAATTAATGGCTCCTTCATCTCCAGAAGTCATCCGTAAGCACACTCTGAGGCATTCCGGCAAAGTGTTCGGTGCTGCTTCCACCGCTGCTACCTCTATCGCATCTACTGTTCTAACCACCGCTAAGACCACCGGAGAGCAACTCATGAACGTTGTCACCTCCACAGCTGTTCCAACCACCACTCCTACCACAAGTTAGTAATCACTTCCATCAATGTTCTTTATCCCTGTTTCGCTAACATCTGCATGTATGTCAATTAAAATGTGTTTGGACTAATTTTTCAGCAACTACTATCTCATCATATAATATGGGTGGTGGGTTACTTCCTAAGTCAAAACTGATCGAAACTATAAAGAGTACGGTAGGTTATGACAACGGGATGGGATATGGTCGCGAGTCCAGAGAATGGCCTAATGACAATCCGTTTACTACGACATCTTTTGCACCACTAACTACGGGGTCCGATAAAGTGACTCAGACACAGACGGCCATGTTAGAAGTCTTCCAGTGGCTTCGCACTTCGACTCTGAAACCGATTCTTAACGCTATATCGACCATGATGCCAAGCACGACTACCGGACAGATAGTTACCGATAGAGACGAGTGGGGCAATAGTGTCGAAACTTATCGCGTAGATGAACCGCCACATTCGCCAGGTTGGTCGTTGGAGTGTCGCATTGACTTATTTCAAAAGTAAAACGCCGTTGCACTTTTTATTTGCGGTTTGTCAACTATTGTTTGTGTTCATTACGTATCCCACGTACGCGTCCGTTGCACATGAGTTTCCTCATATTTTACTCTTAGGTTAAGATTTCTTTGCGTCTTTTGCATGTAAATACTTATGGTTTATGCAGTCACCTTTTGCTACTTTTAGATTTGCAATACCTATACTTTGTCAAGTTGTTTGCACAAATTCCTTGAGTTTGAAGAATCGCAGTAGGTACTTTAATCTAGAATAGCAAAGGATGCCAGTAGTTTATGTGTAGACTAGTTTTTTCTATTCTTTCTCAAATTCTGATAAAAATATTTGACAGCAAACATTTTTTTTCAGTGCCTAACTCTTCAGAGATCTTCGAGTCATTCGACGGCCTCAATCCGGCTGCGCTGCTCGCCAATATAGATAACACTACGGTGTGCGGCCGAAACCCAATTATGGGCACTATCGTAACCGACTCGGCGCCTTATCTGTATCCTTTCATCATTGAGTACTCCCTCATCGGCGCCGCCGTCATTTACGTTATGTGGAAGCACATTGGCCGCTACCCCAGGTAAATATAACAGTTTTGTATTATGCAGCTTCTTGTATTCAATAACTCGATAATCGTAAATGTAGAGTAATATTAACCACAGTTTAGCTACCATTCAGCACCTCCATAAACATGAAGTTGCAATAACCAAAAATCGTAACCTTCCGTAACCACTTGTAAATAGTTTTCCCTAACATTAGAGTCACGCTCCTCACTTAACTAACACTAGAGCACATAGAGTAGTCTGAGAATTAAAGAATAGCAACGCGTCCGTGACTTTGCACGCGATTGGTTACAGCGTGGCCAACGACGAAGATCTGGAAAGACGTCTGGAGGCTGTTCTATCCCGCAGGGCGGCGGCGCTTGCAGCGGCTCAGCGTGGAAACCGCGTCGATTGCGCTGGAGCCTCCAAAGGCCTCTTCTGTGGACTACTGCTGCTCGTCGCCTCCCTCATCTGTTTGATACTCTTCTTCGTCCTGATCAGACACCAAGAATTGAAGCGCCTGTCGATCTATTTGGCTGATGTGTCACACTGTGCTTTGATGGTTCTCTCTATATTGGCAATTCTAATAGGATTTATACGGTAAGTTTAAGATTATTCCATAAAAGCACCTCAGTACCTACCATAGTTTATAGTTTTTCATTCTGTGTTGTTTTTTTAGATTTTAGTTTTTGTGTTAATTATTTTGTTTTTATTTTCTCCAATTCCATTTTTCCCCCTTACCCTTTTCCTGTTTGTATATCCTGTACTCCATCAATGGCTCTCCAATTTGTGTTTATGTTTGCACATCGACCGTGCTAACCCACATTATCACATACACAATACCGATATATTTTCCATTGCATTTTCCGTTCTTACCACAAATCTATTTTATTTTTGGTTACCATTTTTTGGTTTTGCTCATTTTATAATAATAGTGGTCGTGTAATGAAATGGAGCAATTCTCCTCCTTCCTGTACCGAGCCTCTCCGCAGGGTGCAATCTTTGAAGTTCCGCTCCGAAGAACAGTCTGACCTGAACGACATCTTGCTCCGTGTGTCTGCATTTGGCCTCTTCGTGTATGCCGTGTTCAGCGTCATCGCCGGTGGAATGGGAGCCTTCACTCACGAACCGAACCTTCTCGTCATGATTACTGGCTGCTTGAGCGTGCTTCAGGTAAACTACTGTTTCACTACAATACAATTCATTCATGTTTCTTCAATGTTCATATTTCAATGTGTTTCACTCATATCTATCGTTTTGTTGGAACACCCAGGTGGTTCTTCAACTGCTGTTCATCGCCGATGTTTCCCGCCGCCGCGTCCACCTGCCCGAACAAGAACGCAGCAAGCCCGCTCGCCAGGCTGTTACCTTCCTCCTTATCTGCAACGTTACCATGTGGCTCATCTACACCTTCGAAGCACAAAAAGTTCTGGCCAACCCTGTAAGTATTGCTAGGTACCGATAGAATTTTAATATTATCGTCCTATTCTCCAATACTAACGACTACTTATGCTCTTTCCAGGTTCAACTTGATTTCTACGGTTTCGTGGCTTGGTCTCTCGTTCAGCGCTTCACTCTACCACTTTGTATTTTCCATCGCTTCCACTCTGCTGTCACCCTAGCCGAAATATGGAAGACCAGCTACAAAGCGCGCCTGGAGTGAGCGCTTCAAGTTAACCAAGTTGGAGACCTAAGTCCAATAAACAACATCCTAATGCAAATAGGATGACAACTACGGATTTCGTCCTCATCCGGGACAGCAATTTTTTGTAGGTAGAATGGATAAAATTACTGCTAGTTTTCAAAATCATCTCGCTATTTCAAGTGTTAGTATAGGTGTGACGAATTTAGGATGGTAAACATTGCATTTTACAATGTAGAAGTGACTAAGTAATTGCTCTCCCGGACAGTATTGTAGTTGACACGATATAATCACCTGGATCTACCTACCCTATAGATCATCGTTATGTTGGTTATTATTTGCTACGGTTCTTTCATACTTCGTTTATCTTTCACATTCCATTCTATTTTAACAGGTTCAATAAAAATTAGGTTTCTTGAAAGACTGACTTTGGAGACTTTAAAGCGACCAAGCATATTTTCAGCTCATTTTCTTTTATAGATACGTAAACAGAATTGCTCAGATTTCGGAATTCTATATCAACTTGCAAATTTTTTAAACTTTCAAAGAGAGCATTTTAACATGATCTGATCGAAACACGATAATAAAAATATATCCCAGTTGTGAAAAGTTCCCTCCTTTGTTAGAAATAATTTGTGTGCCATGGTTTTAGGGTTAAGGCTTGATTAAAATTTGACAATATTTTACATTTCTGGAAACATTTTCAATCTTAAAACAAAATCTATCTTCTCTGCAACTGGTATTCTTTGTTGTTATTAATTAATTATAATAATTAATTGAATTTTAAAAATGTTGTCAATGAATTTAACATTTCAACACAAAATGGGCGCCGTTTTGTGTATTTAAAACCGTATCTAAATTATAAGATATAAAATTAATTATTATAAAATTAATTACTATATATTAAAGTTTCAGAAGATTTATTAGCCAACATAAATTTGAGATAAACACGTAGGATTAGGTACTATAAAAGTTTAATATTATATGGTATCTTAAGAGGGTAGTTGACGTGTCGAAACACTATATCTGATTAAACGTACTTAACTTTAGAGAACGAGTAGGTAGAGACCTGCTGCTTGAGCCGCAGAGCGCCGCTTTAAACGGATCATTTGGGTATTTGAGTTTAGGAGCCATTTTTATTGCAAAGGGGCCATAAAAATGTAAATTTTTTATCACTACCTATGTAACAAGCACATTTTATAGCGCTGACGTTAGCATGTTCAGAGATGTGGTAACACTAGATCTAGTAATAAGAAACAATTACTGGCAACATTATTAGATGTTGCTAGAGCGTAACTTCTACAAATAATAGTGGTTATTATAATCGATTACAATTTGCGAAGTTTTAACAAGGGACTAAGTTCAAAGCGTCAAAATTATAAACGCTAAGGTATGTTAAAATTTTTCTCTGCAAATATTTTCATAATGATTTTTGTGCAATCTATTTTTATAGGCTGACTAATTTACATACCTGTCTATTCGTGTAATGCAATGATCAACCGTGATTTACACGTGATATCATTTCTATGTTATGGATTTTGTATAAAATAGTTCATACTCAATTATTTATATTTATATTTATTAATTTTGTAAATTAACTTATAAGGTAAAATCGTAACTTATTGCTCTAGACCTAGAGTCTGAGAGTAACGTGTGCTTACAACGTGAGATTTCGAGTAAATGTAGTTAGTTTTCGAATGATTTAAAATATTTTTGATTATAATTAGTAATTTATTATTAAAAACAGTGGATGTAAAAAAGTAAATAAAAAAGAGCTCAATCATATTGGTTTTTGAGAAATTTAATGGCTTAACAATAACAGGTCTTGGCATGTTTATTGTTAACGACACCAACCAGCGTGTTTGGCTTGTTTTATCACTGCCGATATTTTTAACAATAGATATTGTTAGTAGGTAAGTCCTTTGATATACCTATACTATTTCTAACTTGTTCAATTTTGTAGGTGATATTTAATGTGTACCTTGATGTTTGGAACAAAATGTACCGATGTTTGTAACTCTAGGTTTTAACATTATTATCATACCTATGTGGATACTCAATCAGTGTTATATAGATACCAAAAATTTGGAAATTCTACTTTAAAATATATGATTAATATATGTAAATGTCTATTTGAATAAATTAAATAATACTTATACGTGATTGTTTGTTTTATTTATCTACCAAACACTTATACCACGTCTGTATTGCCCGAAGGGTAACGTAGAGAGCCCCCACCTACCTAACAGTAACTTCTAATACCTACATTATAATCATGCCAAACAGTCGACGGCATGAACTAATTTAAGCGCGGGGTTAAAATGTATGCTATCTCATCCGACATCATCATCATCATATCAGCCGCAAGACGTCCACTGCTGGACATAGGCCTCCCTCGAGCGTCGCCACATTGTCCGGTCCCGTGCGTCTCGCAACCAGCGGATCCCCGCAACGTTCACCAGGTCATCGGTCCACCTGGTGGGAGGCCTTCCAACGCAACGTCTTTCGGTTCGCAGTCGCCATTCCAGAACCTTTCTGCCCCATCGGCCATCCGTCTCATCCGACAACACGTGCGAAAGAGATAAATGCTTGTGATGAGCACTAAGAAGCTAGTTCGCGTATACTTTTGCAAATTTGTAGCGAAAAGGATGATAATTTAGGACGAAAATGAGCACGCCAAATTTTATAAACAGACCTTTGGTAATATGGATATCATGAAGAAACTACTAAATGTATCTGTTCAAAATATAATTATTTGCATTTTTTAACTACTAATCTATTCCTGTATGGTGACTATTTTGCAATTTTCCTTCTTCTTATGGTATTTATTTCTGCCCAAGTTGCGTTAAAATTAGTGTGAAATATGGAACTTTCGACGCACATAACTTTTAAATATATATTTTTTTTATTTTTGAGTTTCCATACAGGGCTATTAGATAATGATGAAACAAATTGATATAATTTTCTATTTTGTACGTACACCGTCACAGAAAAAAAAACACACAGTGGAGTAATCGCCATACTACGTTTGTATGGAAGAATGATCGAATAGGGCAACTTTAAGATTCAATGCTGAGGAGGAGTTCCTCATGTAGGTGCCCATTCTAGATCTTGTCCACTTATCAATGTTCTTGATTTTGACGATTATTGACTGAGATTACAGTGGGTACCTCACCGTCTTATTGAGTTTGAGTCATCGTGGTGAGGACCTGAACGTGGCAAATGACAGAGCGGTCCAGGTCAGACAAAACATACACACACACAACGTACACGTACACCTACATACTGGTCAGACAAAATTTGAGAATAGTTGAGTCAAAATGTGAGTTTGTCGACACGAAAAGATTAAGAAGACCGTCTTATATAATATAATTAACATGTAGTTTAGAAATATTGTAATGCATGCTCTAATAATAATATATTATTGGTCAATTAAATAAAAATATTATTACATATAAGTATATTGTAGTCCCGCCGCGGTCCAATCAAGTTGATGATGAGGAAGCTGATAGAGTTATTACAGTAAGTAGCCAGTGCAATCGACGGGGCCAGGGTACTCATCGGCAAACTATGCTGTTTCAGGGAGGGCAATACACGACCACGTGAGATGCGCTTCGTGAGGCGGGCATTTTCGGGGACTGGAATCAGTTCTCGAGAATACATGTCCCGTGTCACCGAGAGCATCGCCTTCCTGAAGCAGAAAGTTTGTATATGGACCAACCGTATTCGGTGGTATAAGCGGCGGGTTGACCGGTACTCGCAGAATCGCATGTTCCAGAGTGATGAGAGCTGGGCATACAGAACTTGGGAGCGACCTGAACAAAATGACGTGAGCCGCCCTCGATGATGTCGCCACGAGTACATTCTGGCGAAACATCTGGTCGGTGCCCGTCTGTCACACTGATAGTGACTGGATGCGTGATGTCGAGCGCGTGTGTGAAGCAATACCAGAAATGGAAAAAGTAATCATCAGTCCATCTGATTGATATATTCAAAACAGACAGATAGTCCCGCGAAATCCAAGAATTATAGACCAATTACATGCTTATTGACGGTTTATAAACTTCTTACATCCATCCTGAGAGCAAAAATTTATAAACACGATGTAGTGGTATGGCAAGGCAAGGAGCTATACGGGCGCTTCCATCGGGCTCTCAATGGGCCCGATGTAGATTTTCCAGCGTCCGTAACCTGGCTACGTTTTGGTGACCTTTTCGGGGAAACTGAAAGGTTTAACCTGTGCAATTATTGACGAAGTTATCCTGACGAATACCTACCGGAGACATATAAAGAAGGCCAGGACGGTTGACGTGTGTCGGGCATGCCACCGTCCGGGTGAATCCATCAGACATACTATCTCTGGTTGTTCTCGTCTGGCTAACGGCGAGTACTTACACAGGCATAACAAAGAGGTTTTTCACCAGCAACTTGCTTTAAAGTACAATCTATAAATTCTGAGGTACCGTATTACAAGTATGTGCCCGACCCAGTTCTCGAAAATGACTATGTAACGTTCTACTGTTATCGGTCTATCTTCACTGATAGGACTATTGTTGCCAATAAGCCGGACATAGTGGTGATAGACCGATTAGTGCGCCGCACAATGATAATCGATGTCACCATCCCGCATGACGAGAACCTCGTGAAAGCTGAGAAAGAGAAATAAACCAAGTATCTCGTCTTAGCACACGAGGTTATCGACATGTACAATGTGGACTCGGCGATCATTCTGCCGATTGTCGTTACGGCCAATGGCCTGATGGCCAAGAGCCTCGACGACCATCTGTCGAGGCTGTCATTGAGCGGTTGGACCAAGGGCCTTATACAGAAGGCAGTAATTCTCGATACGGCTCGCATTGTGAGGAGGTTCCTGTCTCTGGAGTCCTAATCACCGGTAGCTTAGACCCTGCACCCGAAACTGGCGGATAACCATCACTTTTTATATTTTTAAATGCTTTTTTTTATGATTTGTTTTTATAAAGAAATATTTAAAAATATAAATATAAAATTTGTACAAAGTTGAATAAACGAAATAAATTATTGTAATCCTCATAATTTTAATTCCTCTGCAGCAGAAGGACAGATAAGCATAATCCCGGAATAGCAAAATCCCAGATTAGCAGAAGGACAGATAAGCATAATCCCGGAATAGCAAAATCCCAGATTAGCAGAAGGACAGATTTGCATAGTGCACAGCAAAAAGGTAAAATAAACAAATTAATTACAATACGAACTTCTACTTCAACTCATGATGAACAGTGGCGTAGCTAGGTAACCAAGGGCCCTGGGGCAAATCAAAAAATGGGGCCCTACTGCTATCTAAACTGGTTAGGTTTTATCAAGTAAAAATATTAAATATACAAATACTTTAAAAATGCTAAGCTACATCATTATCATCAGTTCTTTTTCGTGCACTGCAGGGCAGGTAAATAAAATATTAAACAGTACCAACTTATTGAGCAATAAAACGAAACCGAAAAGATTCAAGGGTTTATTATATAAAGGTCGGACCTACCAACTGACCTAATAAAATTTATATTTAT
Organism: Anorthoa munda; assembly: GCA_945859665.1. Taxonomy (NCBI): domain Eukaryota; kingdom Metazoa; phylum Arthropoda; class Insecta; order Lepidoptera; family Noctuidae; genus Anorthoa; species Anorthoa munda. The sequence goes on along the minus strand of OX243902.1, from coordinate 14,192,762 downwards.
AATCTTTTCCTAGCTTTAGTTTTCGCAAAATCCAGGCTTGATGCGGTTTTGTTTTCTTGTTCCAAAATTCATATACAGCACATGCTTCCGTATGGCCACTCGAACAACTGTGTTGTTTAATTCTTTCTAATAAATTCTTCCAATCCCGAATTCCCGTACACCAAACATTATTTCTTTGTGAAGCAAATAACCAGCAGGGTTGACTATTTTGTAATAACACAACTAAAAACGATTAATTGGTCCATATTTAGTACTTGAAACGTAGTACCATTTTAAAAAACACCTATTTTTCTGCTTGATGTCTGTTGGAAAAGAGGACCTTTTAAGAAAAGAAGGCTTTAAGGCCGAAGAAGAATTTGACGTTTTTCGTTATCACATAATATTTTGTTCGTGAAGTTTCCCAAGTCATATGCAGATTTATCGTGCACATTTTCAAAAATGTAGAAGTCTGTGGTTCCTCCAAATCCATCGATGTGTGCCATGCACACATCATCCACGTTCACATGATCGGCGGCGGAGGTATCTCCAACAGCCGCGTAGCTACCTAGGGGCTAGGCGGGGCAGTGCCCCGGGGCCCTCAAGCTCAGGGGGCCCTCGAAACCTTACCTGAAAATCTCGATCGAACTGAACTTTTGAAAATTTCTCCCATTGGTGTTGATGACGCAACTTTATTATAAAAGTGTGACGAATTCCAAAGATAAATAAATAAATATTCATTTAAATAGGCCCTAGCTTTTCACTTCAATTTATTCATATTTACCACCTAGTTTTACCTCAAGTAACTCAAGCATGGACTGTTCACCAATTATGTAAGGAAATAATAAGTAATTATGGAGTGCTAGAATGCGACCTAGCGGAAGCATTTACAGCAATGTTATTATTCTTTACAATTCCTGTCACTTCTGCAGCAGCTAAAAGGTAATTTAGCAAATAAAAAATATTTAAGAAATAGTATGGACCAAACTCGACTCCGTCATTTATCGCTAATAGCAATTGAAAACAAAACTGCATCAAGCCTGGATTTAACCGGCGTCATTGATAATTTTGCGAAAACTAAAGCTAGTGTAGTGACATAGAGTTAGTCACAAATATTACCGTACCTCTATAACCATTACCAGAACACTGTTACCAGAATACCATTACCGGACAACCTTTACCAGACCACCACATTACCACGTTTATGACACATCATGCAAGAAACATTGAACCGTCTTGAAAAAGACGCACGTTTGTCAACTCTGAGAAATAGAAACAGGATGTGGTGACGCGCCGTTGTTATCATTATAATAATAACACTGCGCGCACCAGTTCGCTCTGAAAAGAACGGTTTGTTTGCAAGAGCAATGCACACGTAGAAGATGCACAGCGGCATTCAAGATTCTTCGAAGCCAGCACAGACGTGGACACGCAGCGACCCGACTCTTCACTCGCAGACTCTCCACACACGACGGCAGCGCACCGGGAAAAGGACCGAGCGCGCGCAGTGACCCATATATTTATGCCTTCGCGAGTTTCGCGACGTGTGCGAAGTTCGCACTGCGAACACAGAGTTCCGCGCCCGCGCCCCGCGCAGGGCCCGTGTCCTCTGGCGAATGCCTATTGGTTGTTAGAATTTGTAAATAGTTTAGCATTGTTAGTACTCCCTTATGAATGTAAATATAAATAGATGTTAGAGAATATTAAAAATAGTTACAGACAGTCATTCGAACGAGCAACATTGTTTCATTCTACCGAAGACCTCTCCAGTTCCACTCAGTATCAGAGACCACCAAATTGGTGACCCCGAAAACCTGATGAACCCAACCGCAAAAAAATCAAGAACAGAAAATGTCGAAGAGTACCGAAGAATGTAGCGATGCACAGGGCGGCACCACCATGAAGAGCGACGTGGCAACAATATCGCTTCCTGCCCGACTACCACCCTTTTGGCGCCAAAATCCACGCCTGTGATTCGCGCAATTCGAAGCCGCCGTTGCTGCCAGCAAGATAGGAGAGGAGCAGAAATTTAACCTCGTTGTCCCGTTACTCGGCAACAGTGACCTAGAGCAAATAGGAGACATCATCCTACATCCTCCGAGCACCGGCAAGTACAGCACGCTCAAGGACAGGCTCATGTCAACCTACCAAGAGTCAGACCACCGGCAGCTACAGAAGCTACTCAGCGGCCTCGAACTTGGCGACAACAAACCAAGCCAGCTGCTGCGTAAAATGCGAGATCTCAGTGGCAAGCTACTATCTGATGAAGCGCTGAAGATTATGTGGCTCTACCAACTGCCCGCTCAAGTTCGCGCCGTGCTCTCCGTCAACACTGAGTCATCGCTCGAAGTACTAGCTGCGATGGCAGATAAAATGATGGAGCATTTTGAACCCGCTACGGTTGCCACAGTCTCCACAGCAAACCCTCCGTCATCAAGTCCAGCAGTAAATGAGGTACAGCTAAACTCTATAACAAACCTACAAATCAGTATTCTTACGAAGCAATTAGAGAAATTATCATTCGAAGTCGCCGAGCTCCGTAGTCACCAACATTCGTCATATCACCGTTCCCGCCAAAACTCCGCACATCGTAGCCGCTCACAGTCAAGACAGCGTAGTGATAACGCCCGAAACCCCGGCGATCCCGACTGGCTGTGTCGTTACCACTACCGATTCGGCAACGGAGCCCGAAAATGCGAATCGCCGTGTTCTTTTACCAAGCGGGAAAACTAGAACGTACATCGATAGTGGCGGGCGTCGATGTAAACCAAACCAGCCGCCGCCTATGTGTCATCGACACCAAAAATAGAGAGAGATTCCTTGTCGACACGGGAGCCGACATATCAGTATTAGCCGCACGAAACCTGAAATATTCAAGGCCAGCGGAGAATACAGGCTACAAACTTTTCGCGGCAAACGGAACAGAGATTCGTACCTACGGAGAGCGCACACTCGAGCTCAACTTAGGCTTACGAAGATGTTTCAAGTGGACTTTCGTCGTCGCCAATGTGAAGACTTCGCTACTGGGTGCCGACTTCCTAGTACATCACAAACTGTTAGTCGACTTGCACCAAAGAAAACTCATCGACAGAGTAACCGAGCTCAGTGTGAACGCAGTAAAAATAAACAGCGACGAAGAATCAGTATACATAATTAACCGCGACCACGCTTATCACGACCTGCTGAAGAAATATCCAGATGTCCTTCGACCAATGACACTCAAAACTCCAGCCAAGCATGACGTCACACATCACATAGAGACAACCGGACCGCCAATCTACTCACGGCCGCGCCCTTTACCACCCGACAAGTATAAGGCGGCTAAACTTGAATTCGAGCGCATGATCGAGATGGGAATTTGCAAGCCGTCAAACAGTCCGTGGGCGAGTCCACTTCACATCGTAAAAAAGAAGGATGGATCACTTCGAGTTTGTGGCGATTACAGAAGACTCAACGCCGTCACCGTGCCCGACCGATACCCCATTCCACGAATTCAAGATTTCACATACCAACTCCACGGCAAGAAAATATTCTCAAAACTCGATTTGAAAATGGCATACTTCTGGATACCTATCGAGAAACAAGATGCTCAAAAAACAGCAATAATAACACCTTTTGGGCTCTTCGAATTCACCTGCATGATGTTCGGCTTAAGAAACTCCGGTCAAACATTCCAACGTTTTATGCACGAAGTTCTACGAGGATTGGATGACATCGTATTCTGTTTCGTCGACGATCTGCTCATCCACTCTAGAAATAAGGAAGAACACCGCCGCCACTTAGAACTAGTACTCGAACGCCTAAATACCTACGGCGTCAGTCTTAACATTGATAAGTGCGAGTTTGACAAGACAAACATCGAGTTCCTCGGATACGAAGTGTCAGCAGAAGGAATCAACCCCACCCAAGAACGAATACAAGCCATAGTCAACTATCCAAAACCACAAACAGTTCAAGAACTAAGAAGATTTTTAGGAATGATTAACTTCTACCGTAGTTGTTTACCAAACCAAGCCGAGTACCAACATGAGTTAAACAAATACCTACACAACAGCAAGAAAAACGACAAAACGCCGATACAGTGGTCTCAAATAGCAGAGCAAGCCTTTGAGAAATGCCGACAAAGCATACTCGAGGCGACAACACTGACTCACCCGATACCTAATGCGCCGCTATGCTTATTTACTGACGCATCGAATACTAGCATCGGCGCCGTTCTACAACAAAAAGTGGACAACATGTGGAAACCTTTGGCATTCTACTCGAAAACTATGAGTGAGACGCAGCGACGCTACAGCGTGTACGATAGGGAATTATTAGCCATGTATACCGCAGTGCAACATCTTCGACGACTAATAGAAGGCAGTGACCTAATAATATTCACCGATCACAAACCACTAACTTACGCGCTGACAAGAACGCCGAGTAGCAGCGATACACCACGAAGAGAACGCCAGCTACACTACATTAGTCAGTTCTGTACAAAGATCAAATACATACACGGTGATAAGAACGAAGCAGCGGATGCCTTATCACGCATCGAAGAAATCAACTTGTCACACTCCACGATCGACTACAACCAACTCGCGCAAGACCAAGAAAATGATGAAGAACTGAAGATCTGCATGTCCAACCTAAGTCTAAAGTTTGCGCCTATCACATTACCCGGCAGTCAGCGGTCCATCATATGCGAAACATCAACCGGCAACGTTCGTCCATACCTACCAGCGACTTATCGTATAGTAGCATTCAAAGCGCAACACGAACTAAGTCACCCAGGTGTGCGAACAACAAGAAGAATAATGTCAACAAAGTTTTTTTGGCCTAATATGAACAAAGAAGTCGGTTTGTGGGCAAAATCATGCATCGGTTGCCAGCGCGGGAAAGTACAACGACATGTTATAAGTCCACTCGGCGAGTTTCAGAAATCGGCACGTTTCGAACACATTCATGTAGACATCGTGGGGCCACTGCCACCATCAAACGACTATAGGTACCTCGTCACTATGATTGACCGATGTACAAAATGGCCCGAAGCAATACCTATTCGTGACGTCACCGCCGACACTGTTGCTAAGGCGATCTACGAAGGATGGATAGCGCGATTTGGCTGTCCGTTACGAGTAACGACTGACCAAGGAAGACAATTCGAATCGTCGTTATTCAACGCACTGATGAAGAAATTTGGCATCACCAGGATACGGACTACCGCGTATCACCCGCAAGCAAATGGTCAAGTCGAACGCTGGCATCGAACGTTGAAGTCCGCGCTCATGGCGAGAGGCGCCGGCACACATTGGAGTGAGGAACTAGCGACTGTACTACTAGGACTTCGTACAGCGCTTCGTGAAGACACGCAAGTCAGCCCAGCCATGATGACCTTTGGATCGACACTCAGAATACCGTCAGATTTCTTCGTGCCCACGCAGCCGAAAAATGATGACGCAGAATTCGTCCGCCAGCTGACCGAAACAATGGCATCACTTACACCAAGCAGTAAATCACGCGTCAACAAAACAACTACGTTCGTATACAAGGACCTAGCAACGTGTACTCACGTGTTCGTACGTAACGACTTAGTGCGAAGCCCGTTGACTCCTCCTTACGACGGCCCGTTCAAGGTCATTCAACGTGGCAGCAAGCAATTTACCATACAGATGCCCCAACGAGTGGCAGTAGTCTCAATAGACAGATTGAAACCAGCGCACCTAATCAACGAGGAAGAGCATACCTCCACTTCAGCGACACATGCATCTAAGCAACAATCATTGCACAACACGAACGACAAGCCACCTTCAACCACCCCAAGCACACCACCTGATGCAGTTGTTACGCGTTCCGGCCGCACAGTAAAACCAAACGTACGCTTCGCTTAGGGGGGAGTGATGTTGTAGTGTGCAGCTCGCCCAACCTTATATTTGTAACTGCACACACCTTTTATGAGCATTATTACACGAATCGTTGAATCGAATACTTCTCTTTTATTTCGATTACATCACTCTAATACATGGCGACCCTTAGCCAGCAATTAAAATTTTGCAACTTACGTAAAATGCGAAGACGTCAATAGTTGAAGAAATCCTGAAAAATATACTGATAGAAGTTTATGAAGACGGAAAATTTAGAAGAAAGAAACAAAAGAAGAAAAAAAAAAAAAAGAAAAAAAACAGAATCCAAGAATAAGTGTGAAGCGGTGAAAATATTAAATAAGAAGACAGAAAAGGAACGTTGCTGCCGGGTGCCGGGAGAATGCTCAAGCCTTATGATGAGAGGATATGCAGGGCGCCGGGAGATAAATCGTTCGGGTCCGATGCGGAGCAGCTGGGAGTCAGTTCGAGTCCAGTGCTGAGGAATCCGTTCATCCACACCATGTAAGACGTCGTGACCTACGGAGTCAGTTCGAGTCCAGTGCTGAGGAGTCCGTTCATCCACGCCACGTGACACGTCGTGACCTACTTATACGTTGTCAGTACAATACGTACCTACTGCAATGTAAGTTTTGCACTGCAATTTTTTTTAATATTCTACAATATTCCATAATATTGTAATTAGATCATGTTGTATTATTTTATATTTCGATTTGGGGAATAGGAATGTCCCAACAATTGCAAGATTTGCACGCTAAATTAAAATATTTAAGGGAATATTTAGTGAAACTAGGTCCAGATAGGCGTAGACAAGATTTAGCTTATAAGAAACTAGTAGAAGCAGAAAAGGAATACAGTAAACTGGATTGTATTTTGACTCAGTTGAACCAAGAAATTAAAGAACGCAAGCTAGACAAAGAAACTTGTGAGGTTTTCCAAACATTAATCCATGAGATTCAATCAAATTATCAGAAAATAAAGGGTTTACTGACTTTAGTAGATAGTAGTAGTCAAACTAGTTCTAAGGATTTTATAGAACATTCAAATAGTGTTACAAAAATGGCTGAAACGTTCGATATTAAAACTGCAATTTCCCTGTTGCCGATGATGAATGGCCAGGAGCAGGTGACAAATCAGCTTATTGATGGTATCTTACTTTATAGCTCGCTTATCAATGATGCCAGTAAAAGTCAATTGATACAGTTTGTATTAAAAACACGTCTCTCGCCTAGTGCAAAATTGCGTCTTAAAACTACTTACGCAGATATTGAAAGTTTGATAGAAGATATTCGCATTTATTTGTTACCTAAAAAATCATTTGTAGCATTACAAACACAATTGCTTAAGGCGACTCAAGGCCGTAGGAGCATAGAAAAATTCGGTACAGAGATTGAGGAATTGTTTGTGAATCTTAAGATTGCTCAGGCTAACGATAAGCGTGATGCCTATGAGGTTTTGCGTCCGCTCAATGAGAAGACTGCAATCAAACGGTTTAGCGACGGTTTGGCCGATAAGCGGCTCAGCACCATCATTGCCTCACGACAGTTTGCGTCGTTGTCTGAAGCTATTACGGCTGCGGTAGATGAGCAATCCATGTCTGTCCAGCCACAAGACCAGGTTATGCAATTTAGGGCTAACCAAAACTATAAACGTGGAAGCTTTAGAGGTTCTCGAGGCCGAGGAAATAGACAGTTTTATAACAACAATAAAACTTATCATCATAATTATAATAAAAATTATGAAAATAGCACAGGTATAAGAACTTCATACAGTGTAAATCGAGGTAAACACACAGGTGGTCAGCGTCAGCATTTACGCGGACGTCCGGTGCGTTGTCAGCGTGTTCAGCATAACGCGCAACAGTCCAATGTCCAAGACAACTTGCGCAATGATCAGGCAAATAGTCATGAAAACTTAGAATTTTTTCGTACCTAAACCGTACACTCATTCAATTCTTAGTTTTAGTAATTTTTGTATTATTAATTGTCAATTACAAAATAGTAATGTTGATCTTAATTTACTGATTGATAGTGGAGCAAGCTTATGTGTGCTTAAGTATGAATGGTTGTCGCGACATAGGAATTTATTGAATTTAGTAAAACAGGATAAGATAGTTATTAAAGGAATTAGTGGTAATTTAGAATCTATGGGATACATTTATTTAGATATTTTAATTAATAATGTGACTTTTCAACAAAAGTTTCATATTTTTGAACACTTATCTTGCGCCGCAGAAGGTATACTCGGGCAGGATTTTTTTGAGCGCTATAACGCGGTATTAAATTATAAAAATGGTACTCTGAGTTTAGAAACCCGAGACCAGTCTGTTAGTGTTCATGTAAATAGGAATTTGTTTACAATTCCACCTCGTTGCGAAGTAATTAAACACATCCCGACGTCACACAATAGTGATTGCGTCATTTTGTCAAAGGAAATTTATAATGGTGTGTTCACAGCGGGTGTAGTATCGAAGCCACATAATGGACTTATTCCTGTTAGGATTTTAAATACAACTGATAGTTCGGTTAAGATAAATATTTCAGATCTAATTATTAGCTGCCTAGATAATTTTTATGTTTGCAAGTTTGACGACGATAGTATATCTGTGGATAGAGTTCGAACTTTGCTAACTACGTTACAACTACATACTTATTTAAATAAAGAGGAACAAAGAGGCATTGAAAACGTATGTGCCAAATATGCCGATGTTTTCCATTTGCCAGGAGATACGCTCACTACTACAAATTTAATAGAACATTCAATTAAACTAAAGGAAAATGCGTCTCCAGCGTACGTGAAGCCCTATCGATTGCCTAAAGCATTGAAAGGCGAGGTACAAAGACAAATAGATGAAATGGTTAAAAACGATATCATTGAAGAGACTATTTCAGAATGGTCAAGCCCAGTTCTATTAGTACCTAAAAAGACAGATAGGTCAGGAGAAAGGAAATGGAGACTTGTAGTGGACTATCGCCAACTCAATAATAGGATACAGGATGATAAATTTCCCTTACCTAACATCACTGAGATTCTAGATTCGTTATCTAACAACATCTATTTTTCAAAATTAGATCTCAGTCAAGGTTACTATCAGCTGTCTTTAGAAGAAAAGTCTAGGAAGTTTACTGCATTTACAACAGACAAGCAGTATCAAATGAAACGATGTCCAATGGGACTTAAGACATCGCCTAGTGCTTTTGCTCGTCTCATGACAATAGCAATGTCAGGGTTAAATTATAAATCATGCTTCTTATATCAAGATGATTGTATTGTCGTAGGAAATTGTCTTGAAACGCACAACAAGAATCTTATAAAAATTTTTGAATGCCTGAGAAGAGTGAATTTGAAACTAAATCCGATGAAGTGTGAATTTTTACGTAAAGAAATCGTTTATTTAGGGCATAAGATCACTTCAGAAGGTATATTTCCCGATCCATCAAAGGTAGAATGCCTGCAAAAGTACCCTGTCCCGCAGAATGTAGACGAAGTCAAGAGATTTGTTGCATTTGCTAACTATTATAGGCGTTTTATTCCAAAGTTTGCCGACATAGCCTATCCATTGAATGCGTTATGTAAGAAAGATGTAGCGTTCGTATGGAGTGATGAATGCGAGCGAGCATTTTACAAGCTAAAACAGATCCTTGTTAGTCCAACTATACTTGACTATCCAGACTTCAGCGATAATAATACTTTTACGTTACAAACTGACGCATCAAAACTAGGTTTAGGCGCCGTGCTGTCTAATAGTAATAGCAAGGTAGTCGCGTACGCCAGCCGTAACTTGAAACCAGCTGAGACACGATACCCTGTGATTGAGTTAGAATTACTTGCTATTGTTTGGGCGGTTCGACATTTTAGACCTTATTTATATGGGAAAAAGTTTTACATAAAAACAGACCATAAGCCATTGATTTATTTATTTAATATGACCGATCCTTCAAGCCGGTTGACAAAGTTTAGATTATATCTCGAGGAATATGATTTTGAAATCAGCTATGTCCCAGGACGGCAAAACGCAGCTGCAGATGCATTGAGCCGGATACCTATTACATCCAACAGCTTAAAGGATATGAACAAGCATGTAGTATCGGTCATGACAAGGGCACAGACTCGAAGGTTACGTACTGACTGTGACAACAACGACATGACTACTGAGGTATCCTCTACTCCAAGGCCTGATCAACCTAAGGTAGTGGAAATTCTCAAACGACCAATTGACAGCGTTGAATTGATTTTACTTAGCAATAAAAATACATTAAATCAGATAGAAAAATCAAAACATTTCACTAGTGACAATGGTAACTGCAAATTCGTGCCTGAAAAGTCAGCAATTTTTGTAATTTCTCGATCGTTATCGACCGTAAGTGTGTTAGCGAGAGAATTACAACGTTTTTGCAAGCAAATCAAATTAAACGTGCTCATAATAATTAAGAACAAGCGCAACGAAAGTTTTGTAAACAATTTTATAAAGGAAATGAGTCATTTAAAAGATACTCCTAAGTTACTTGTTATTAAAGATGTGACTAGAGTTACTGACAAAGACACGAAAATTGTGATCTTGAATGACTTCCACCTGTTACCCACGAGTGGCCACGCGGGGGTAAACAGAATGTTAAATAATATTAGGAAGTACTATTATTGGCCAGGAATGAGCAATGACGTATCAGAATTCGTAAAGAAGTGTAGAAGTTGTCAGATTCAAAAGCATACCAATAGGCATACGAAGGAACCGATGGTTATCACATCCACGGCATCCACTGCTTTTGAAAGAGTTAGTTTAGATTTAATAGGTCCTTTAGATGTAGATAATTTAAACTATAAGTATATTTTGACATTACAGTGTGATTTAACAAAATACGTCGAAGCTTATCCTTTAGAAAAGAAAGATACTATTTCTGTAGCTAAGTTATTTGTAAACAATTTTATTCTGAGGTATGGTATCCCTAGAGAGATAATAACAGACCAGGGAACAGAGTTTATGTCATCAGTTTTCACTGAGATTTGCAATTTGTTGCATATTAATAAACTGCATTCAACAGCTTATCATCATGAAACTCTGGGAGGTTTGGAAAATACTCATAAAGTTCTAGGAGCTTATCTTAGAATTCAGTGTGACAATAACAAAACAGATTGGAGCAGTTGGCTTCCATTCTGGTGCTTTTCTTTTAATACTACAATGCACTCTGAGACAAAATACACTCCATTTGAGTTAGTATTTGGCAAAAATTGTAATTTACCATCTAATATAGCACAAAATGTATATGTTGATCCGTTATATAATCCAGATTCTTACCCTTTGGAGCTAAAATACAGACTACAAAGAGCACAAGCAGAAGCTAGAAATAACTTATTATTCAGTAAGGAATTAAGAAAAAATCATTTTGATAAAAATGTAAATCGGTTAATATATAAGAGTGGAGATTTAGTTTTAATCAAAAATCAAGTAGGAAATAAGTTAGATAAAATTTACTTAGGACCATACAGAGTCGTTGAAGATGTATCACCAAATGTGAAAATTATAAAAGATGATAAGGAATATGTAATTCATAAAAATAATACAAAACTGTTTGTAACTTAAAATACTTTGGTTAATTAAGATAAGATGTTTTTTTTGTATAATGTTATGTTAAAAAGTAAACAAAAAGTAGTGATGTAAGCATAGTTTAAGTAAAAAAAAAAGCATTATGTACTTAGTAATAACAACATTTTTTTTTAAAAAAAGGGGAGGTGTAGTGTGCAGCTCGCCCAACCTTATATTTGTAACTGCACACACCTTTTATGAGCATTATTACACGAATCGTTGAATCGAATACTTCTCTTTTATTTCGATTACATCACTCTAATACAATGTAGTGACATAGAGTTAGTCACAAATATTACCGTACCTCCATAACCATTACCAGAACACTGTTACCAGAATACCATTACCGGACAACCTTTACCAGACCACCACATTACCACGTTTATGACACATCATGCAAGAAACATTGAACCGTCTTGAAAAAGACGCACGTTTGTCAACTCTGAGAAATAGAAACAGGATGTGGTGACGCGCCGTTGTTATCATTATAATAATAACACTGCGCGCACCAGTTCGCTCTGAAAAGAACGGTTTGTTTGCAAGAGCAATGCACACGTAGAAGATGCACAGCGGCATTCAAGATTCTTCGAAGCCAGCACAGACGTGGACACGCAGCGACCCGACTCTTCACTCGCAGACTCTCCACACACGACGGTAGCGCACCGGGAAAAGGACCGAGCGCGCGCAGTGACCCATATATTTATGCCTTCGCGAGTTTCGCGACGTGTGCGAAGTTCGCACTGCGAACACAGAGTTCCGCGCCCGCGCCCCGCGCAGGGCCCGTGTCCTCTGGCGAATGCCTATTGGTTGTTAGAATTTGTAAATAGTTTAGCATTGTTAGTACTCCCTTATGAATGTAAATATAAATAGATGTTAGAGAATATTAAAAATAGTTACAGACAGTCATTCGAACGAGCAACATCGTTTCATTCTACCGAAGACCTCTCCAGTTCCACTCAGTATCAGAGACCACCAAACTAGGAAAAGTTTGTAAATATAATTGTTATTTAGTCAGTTGGTAGGTCCGATCTTTATATAGTAAACCCTTGAATCTTTTCAATTTCATTTTATTGCCACGTACACCAAGTGTTAATTGTAATTTATTTTGTTACTGTTTAATATTTTTAATACCTACCCTGCAGTGTACGAAAAAGAGCTTATGATGAAGTAGCTTAGCATTTTTAAAGTATTTGTATATTTAATATTTTTACTTGATAAAACCTAACCAGTTTAAATAGCAGTGGGGCCACATTTTTTATTTGCCCCAGGGCCCTTGGTTACCTAGCTACGCCACTGATCTCCAACTGCAATAATTGTCGAATCTTCTTCAGTAGACTTCTCTACCAACACTGCAGTTACCACATTATATGAGTCAATATCAATAGAAATATTTTGTCCAAAGTACTTGCTGAAGGCTGATTAAAAAACTTGAAAATTTTTGTTAACTACCTTCTCGTTCTTGGTGTTGTATGCGATTAAATGCTTTCTTCTTTTTGTCCATAATTTTAGTTTTCTAATTTATTTATACAATATTTATATTAGATTGTGCTCGAGAAGGTACTCACTGTTTACTGACGAGGTTAAAAGTAAAAGGAAGGAGAAACGTAATGATAAGCTACAAGACGTCGTTGGGCAAACATTTTGTCGCCGCTAGTGTTACCACAGTTAACGATGGAGACCAAGAAAGATTTCCTTGCGCGCGGGCCTAAATTAATGCACCTGCTACACGTGACCTGCATTTTTTTCACGATATTTCGCGTTATACAATGAGTAGCCGAAATCTATAGATTTGACATGATTTATTGACGAAAGGGAAATCAATATGAGTGGTACTAAAATCAAATAAAATTGAACCACTATATTGGCCAGTACTAAAAAGTTTATTGACATTAGCTTGTTTACTCCTGACAGTATAAATTTTTTAACCGATCGAACCTCTTTTGAAAATAGTAGATATTTTCAAAAGTTCAGATTTTCTGGTAAGGATTTGAGGGCCCCCTGAGCATGAGGGCCCCGGGGCACTGCCTCGCCTAGCCCCTAGGTGATGATGAACACAAGCAAAAAAAAAAACATTATTTATTTTCGTGGTAACATTCTTAGTTATAATCGACTATAACGACAGGTGCATTAAAGACACTAGCGTATTTTTATTTTAACTTGCAACTTCCACGCCTCTGTCTTCTGTCAATTTGACATTTAAAACTGACTGACCGACTGACAGTTTTGTTACATCAATCAACCTGATGCGTTGCGAATCTATCGGAAACTAAACTCTCCACAAGTTTAAATTATAATTATGAGGGAGTGATTCACCTCAATTAGTAAAAGAGTGGTATCAGTTTATTGTGAAGGAACAGAGAAAGAATCTACCATGCTCATACGTTGTGGTCTATTGTTGTTGTGTTTGCACTGTGTGAGGACGACTGGGTATTTTGTAAGTGATGGGGATCGTGTTGCCGAGTTCAATAGAAGGTTTTCGCTTTGGCCTTCTGTGCACAATGCTGCGAGGTTGTTAAGAATGAGGAGGGCAGCAGAGGGTGGTGCTGTTGGGCAAAGCGAGGGTGGGTCGGTTGAGCTTCATCCCGTCGTTAAGACTCCTACGGCTCCAGGAACCAGTGCTCCTTCGGTTGAAGACAAGACTACGAAGGACGGTACAGGAGCTGCAGCTGCCGTATCGCCGCCATCGCCATCTACATCTGGTAAGATTACACAATGAATTCCTGTTATTGCACTAATTAACCCAATGTTTTCCTGTACCTTCAGGTTCTTATCGATTCAAATGTAATGTTACAGTTTCCTTATAGCTAGTTAATTTTGCCAGGCTTTTCAATTTGCATTGATAACGTCAAACATGTACACTAGAAATATCTCCATAATCACAATCCTGCCATATGCCAAATGATTGAGTCATTTGTGAAGCAAAGCATTTATAGAACTAACTTTCTCTAACATCTTTTTGAAAGACCTCCAGTAAGAATCTGGGATGTTAGTAAATACCAATTAGATTTTAGAACTATACAATCAAATGCAAATTAATACTTAAACTAGGTACTTAATGTTCTAATTTGAATTCTATGTTGAAACATCATCTGCATTTGAGAAGCTTAAAACAGGCTAACATAGTGACAAGGCCAGGATGATAATAGGTGAACTTGTTTTTATACAACTGTCTATTGTAGGTACATCAACAACACCTGTCAAATAAGTGTGTAAACAAAACTTGGCATTCAATTTCCACACAGTTTAAACTGTTAAAAAAACTGAACATGTAGGAAATTGATTTTTGTGGCCATGGAATAATAAATTGGTTTAATTATAAAACTGACTTCATCTATGATAAATATTGTGATGCAGATTCAAATTGATTTTTGATATAGGTAGCCTTTACTTGAAGACTATTATAGTGTTGACTTCCAGTCTAGCCTTTACTTGAAGACTATTATAGTGTTGACTTCGTCTTAACTAGATGCAGCTGAATATCAGGCTTTTAAATGGTACCTAACTGATATTTAAAAGTGTAGGATAGATGGACACTCCTATTTTGTCCGTTGTGCGTGCAGGCCTCATCTCTGTGGGAGGGAATGGGCCTTGATCAGGGTTCGTTTAACGGGCCATAAAAATGCGTTTTGATGGATGATACATATATCTTCGAAATTTTGGTTCTAAGACATGCCGGTTTCCTCACAATGTTTTCCTTCAACGTTTTGAGAGCAGTGGTCAAAATAATTTACATAACGGACTGAAAGTAAAGCGCCTGCCTGGGTTCGAACCCACGAAGTACAAATTGTTAGTTACAGCCTGTGGTAACCACTGGGCCACCACTGCTCTTCTTGTAAAAGTGTAAAAAAATAATGAAAATATAAAGTCTGTGTTTACATTAACTCTTTTTAATTAATTTTGCCACAGCTTAATACTAGTATTTTACAAACAGCTACTGTCTGACTTTACCTGTATAAAAAGTGTAATACATTATGAAAAATAAAGTCTACATTACATTTACTCTTTGTAAAATCTTTTATTTTATTGATTTTCTGTTAAGTATTCTGTTGCCTTGATGGTCTACTAATTACAAAAACACTTGCGTTTATATTCACCTTTATTGATATTCCACATTAGCTGTGTTGCATGACTACAAGTTGTGGTTAAATCACCCAATATGGGTATTTGATACAAATTGGTAACCAGTTCACATAACTGACTCATGACATGCTAAGCAAATTAACACTTTATTCCTCATAGTTACAACATGATTTACATTGTATATTTTCCATCTTAGCACATTATATTGGAGCTAAGTAATAAAGACTATAATATTACTCAAATTAACACACCTTTTTGTCAAAAATATTAGTAAATGAATAAAAAATACTTTTTTTATGTTTTCAAAGTCAAAAGCCATATCATTTATTTCGATTAAACCAGTAAACAGTACATTTGGTTTAAAAGGGCTTTAGTTATAATTATCTAAGCTAGTAGGTAACCCACCTACATACTTTACTAATTGGCTACTATTATCCTGGAAAATGGTTTCTGCGAGATAAACCACAGGTTCAAAGTCACGGGGTAAACCTACTAATATTATAATTGCGAAAGTAACTCTGTCCGTCTGTGAACATTTCATGCTTAAACTGCTTAACCGATTGAGATGAAATTGGGTATGGAGATAGTTTCGGACATAGGAGGGCTTTTTTTAATCCTGGAAATCATCCTTAAGAGGGTGGCAAGGGTGGTGGAAGTTTGTATGGTGGACCAATAATTTCTCAAGTAAGGCAGCCCACATACCTACGATATTATTGCGTGATGTAAAAATTAAATAGGCTATTTGAAGCGCTAATGCTACACAGTGCTATTATAATATACTAGAATGTATTTACACCACTGAAAATGTACAGGACAAACATTCACTAACTTAAGTGTACAATGGGCGGTCTTATCGCACTAGGCTCACCGTAGACCACATCATCACTTACCATCAGGCGAGATAGTGGTCAAACGCGAGCCCACCGATACTAAAAAAAATACACATTCTCTTACAGACAACCTTTGGATGGACAGAACGATAGGAGAAGAATTTAGGGCTTTCAGTGTGTAGTGTACATAATACCTATATATTTTTTTTTATGAAAGATTTACAGACATTGCCACAAAAGGTGCCTTTGAAGGTGTAACATGTGTGAGCACAGAATAAACATAACTGACCTTGTTACGTTCATTGCTCCATGGCCTGTCACTTAAAGTCAAATTACTTTAAATATATTATTATAAAATATGCAGCTATTATTTGTATTTTTTGGGGTCAAATTACTTTAAATATATTATTATAATCTATGCCGCTATTATTTGTACTTTTTGGGGAAGCATTTGAAGCAGTGACCACTGATCTTGATTTTCCAGTTAGTAAATGAGTGTCTTCATTAAACAACAATAAAGAGCCCTTATACGAGTACCTGTTGAATGCCAGTTACATCTTAATACATGCACTACCATGTAATTATTAATCATACAATTTACCAACAATTTAAACTACTAGTGACTACTGGACTAAAATGTTGAAAGTTAAACCTTCACTAACATTAGGCAGGCCTTTAAGCATAAAACTTAGTAACAAATTAATATTGATTTATTTTAATCTAATTCCAGGCAACAAAGGCGCTAACAGTACCGTCACTCCTACGCCTCTGGCCAACACAAACAATACCAACACAACCCTCCCTGTGAAACCAGTGAAGCAAATTGATTTGAACAGTCCAGGAGTACTGAAGAGAGGGTTCATTGTGTTTGGTGGATTTGCACTGCTGGCGGTTGCATATTTCATATTCTACAGGTAATATTTTTCTAGACAAATAAAGTGAGAAATGAGTATATTAGAGGCAGTTTGAAAGTGGCGCCAGTGGCAGAAAAGTTGAAAGGAAACCGTTTGTCCTGGTATGGTCATGTGATGAGGAGGAAAGAAACGCATGTTACTAAAAGAGTTATGAATATAAATGTGGATGGATGGACAGGGAGAGGAAGGCCAAAGAAAAGATGGATAGACTGTGTGAGGAGTAATATGAAAGAAAAGGGAGTCAGTAATAAAGTGACGGGGGACAGCACGGTATGGAAGAAGCAAACGTGTTGCGCCGACCCCAAGTAACATGGGATAAGGGTGATGATGATGATGATGATGATAAGGAAGATGATGATGATGATAATGATAATGTTTTTTATAGCCTCTACTGTCTGACGCCTGAGAAATAGCCTCCCTTCATAGATATACTGCTCACCAAAACATAGTTGACGTGATTCAAAAGGCTGCCCAATTTTAATGGGACTGGCAGGACATGTCTGCTACATCCTATAGATATACAAACTATAGGTAGGCCCTACAAACACAGTACTAGTAGTCTCTCACTAAAGTTCACTAAAGAGAAAATGTTTTCTACAAAAGCTCTTACATCGCCGAAAACTCCTGTTGTTTGCCCTGGGGGTCTACTCCCTAACTACGTCAACGAAGTTACGGACCCGTCTGAAAGTACTCCGGAACTTCAGAGTGAACCCTACTCCGTAATAATTAAATTTTTCGGACGGGTATAAACACATCAGGAGTAGGTACAACTATCAAATTGTGTTGTCATTCATTATTAGTTCGGGACCCTAACGAATTATGCGTCCGTATGTGATACGGAGTAGGAAACCCCCATAACGAAGGCCGAAACTACGGACTTCGTGCTTAGGGAGTAGACATCCTGGGCTTATTCTTTTTTTGAACATGACATGCAAGATTTTTGTTTGTACTGAAAATACAATTTTGCGGATGGTTTGTTTGCCTGTTACAGTTCATCGAATATGAAAAGTGAGTCATATACACACACAAGGCAACTGTGTTCACGATTATGCGCCAGTCAGTTTTCGTCTGGGGCACAGTGTAGAAAAACAAGCATGGCACACATTATTTCCTTAAAGCAACTAAAAGCACTTTAAATGCCCTCATATCTTTCTAGATTATTTCCGTTCATTTTAATCTACTAACAACATATTTTATCACTTAATGCTATGAGAAATCTTACAAACACAATAATAAATAGTATTTTATCATTATGAACTTTGTTAGAAGAGGAGCTCGTAGCTAAATAATAAATAAATAACAGCTGTTCGGGTCGATCTTCAAGGTGAAACAATGCTTGCCGAGGTCAGACCATAAATACCACGATTCCCCCGTCACCATACGTTACATACCGGAACCGTGCCTCGAAAAGCACGTTAAGCCTTAGGTTCCGAGGTTCCGACTATCTAACCAAAAAAATTGACACCAGTCTTACCAAGGGGAATATTGCTACTAGTTACTGGGTTGTGGAGGTCAGATACGGAGTCGCTCCATGTAAAATGCATATTCTGCTGCTTCTAGTTAGAATGGAAGTCGGCCTCAACATATGTAGTTGGGAAAGGTCTATAGCCCAGTAGAAATCAACATCAAAATTGCAAAGCTTGATGTAGTTCTGCATTTATAGTATTTTGTATGGGCCAGTTAGGGTAGTATTAATCCAAATTTGAAACTTCGATAAATGTGTTCTCGCTGCGCACTACGTGAAAAACTGCGAAATGTTGGGCCTTTTTACCCGACTGCCGAAGGAGGGTAATGTGTGTATCAGTCTATGTATGTATACATGTATGTATGTTTGTTCCTATGTGGCGCTCTAGAGACTAAACGCGTTGGCCGATTTTGATAATTCTTACGTCAATCGATTCGTCTTAACCCTGCGGGTGTCACTGGCTACATTAAAATTGGAAAATAGAAAAATGGCGGTTTTTTGGCGCTATATTTTTTCTTCCGGACCCATCGTGTAGGGTATCAAAGTAAAGAGTTTTAAGAGGTGATTTCAAAAATATATAACACTTATATGTTTAAATATAACTAATTCCAAAAAAAAATTACTAAAAAGTTATACTTAAATAAAAAAAGCTAATCCAAAAAATCTAAAAACCCGACTGCTTGAAAAGCTAACTAAAAAGACGTAAACAAGAAGAAAATCATGCTGTGCAGTCGGAGGATACATCTGGTTTTGGTCAGCCAGCTCGTGAATACCATAACATACTAAAAATGCAGGACTACATCAAGCTTTGCTATTTTAGCCTTTTTTAGTGTCGCTTTCTACTGGGCTTCTAGGCAGATTGATGATAATAATAATGTATTTATCTGAAAAAACAAGAACGGTTATGACCTTTGTTTCACTATGCTTATTTATTGAAAAACAGTTTCAGTGATCCAGTCCTTGTTATAATAGCAAACATGGGTGATAATATTATTTACAATACATCATGTATGATGTCATATTCTTCAGTATTTACTAAGGCACTTAATAATATTTTATGGCTGTCTGCGTACCGCGTCATGGGAATTGCGATTTATCATGATAAGCTAATGAAGTGCGTTATTTGCAATGTCACGTAGGTTTTCCTGTAAGGGATAGAAATGCAGAATTATCCTTGTAGTGCAAAGGCTGCCTGCTGTCTTTCATCCTGCAGGCTGCCAGAAAAAGGATTCTGGTTTGATTCGAACACTCGAGAAAATTTACAATTGACTGGAAAATGTTATTACGTGTGGATTGTTTAGCGAATTGTTTATGAAGATCTAGAGTAAACACGACTTGTTGAAAATAAATAGATAAACTACAACTAACTCATAGATTTCGGTAAGGTACACACACGTTTTGTCGGTTATATTTCGCAAGGATACCTGCAATTAAATTTTAGTTAATTTCAAGAATCAAAGGAAAATATGACTCCTTCGTCCAGTATGTTTATTAATTCAGTGTCATTTACCTTATGTTATAACTTGACACTTGGCCTTTGAGACAGGCATTGATTACGTCAGTGTTATCACTTATCGGTCAGGTTAATTGTCATTAAAATGCACGAGAGAATTTACAAACAGTGGCAGGCTCTTCGGTAATCACATACTTACTTGATTCATGATTACTGAGTATCGTGACTAAAGTTTAATGCGTGGAATAACATGCGAGATTTTATGCTGTATTAGCTTCTACCAGCGGCTTCGCCCGCGTACTGGGCTAAAAAGTATCGTATGTGGATAATCTATCTCAGTGCCAAAGTTTTTTTTTTTTTTTTTATATTCTAAATTTCAGTCGGCGTGATTGAATAACGAACATCCATCCAAATTTACGCATTTAAAATATTAGTAAGATTTGCATTTTGAAAACATCAACTTTAATCTACTAAAAACAAAATTTGACCAACTACTACTACGTATTAATACAATAACATCACCTTTTTCATACAGCGTAGCAACAGGAAGTTACGACAATTTTATACGCAAATTTTTCCCCAAGTTTGAAAAACAATATTAGACAAATTATTATGACAAAAAGTCAAGCGCACGTTAACCGCTGTGAATGGCCGTTGTCAATTAATTCAACCATTTTCACCAGCAATAATATTGCGATAATTCTCATTCGAAACTAGGGAATGAAAATTAAATTTAATGCGTTGAACTAACACCCACAATATGAATATTCCAGGCGAAAAAGCAAGAACAACGATTCAGGCGGAGCTCATACCACAATTGATGCCAACCAGTTCCGCTACGGGGTCCTCCAATCAGAAGACAAGAGAGATAACATGGAACTGTCCCGAGTTCCTCTCACCATGGAGTCTGATGAAGATGAAGACGAAGACTTGGAGATCTTCGACCTAGAACAGAAGAGAAAGACACTGTCCTATGTCAACTTGCAAACAAATGATGAGGATATTGTATTCCCAAAAGAAGAAAGAAGCACACACAATGATCGAGATAACTTACTCTTAGATATCGAAGATGGCAATTCTGATACTTTAATAAATTGGAGCAGTAACGGTAGTAAGTCCATATTATAATTCCTGTCTTGAATTTAAAATTTGTATGTTACAAAAGTAAAAACGCGCGAGTCGCGTTTATCCGCCATAATCTGGAAAAATTATTAAGTTTGTTCCTCATAAAACCACTGTTAGGTTGTTGAATAAACAAAACCATAGTTTCTTAGTACTTAAGTATTATTTTAGTTTGATATTGCTTAAACAATAACGTAAGAGATATCACATTTTTTGATAACCTAACGGTGGCATTATGACGTCACTTAATAGGTTTTTAATAGCAGTCTTGACTGTTCGGTATTACTAAAATGTACTTATTTTAGTAAACTTTAGTTTGTGTATTCAAATATCATACCCAGTGCAAAATTTACGTAGAACACTAATATTACGCACGAAGAACAAATTAGAATGTTCATGTTGTTAAGAAAACATTTTCGCCAAATGACTGCACCACTAACTTTATTGTAGGAGATGAATATTCCACAAGGCCTTTCAAACACGCAATGTAAATGTAGCATTTCATTATGACCTTTAGTACTTATGTAATACGGTCTGGCGACCTTCACAAGCATTAACGTAATGTTATCTGGAGCACGTGTTTTGAACAAACATTAAGAATACGATCTTAGAGTTCAAACAAAACGAATTATTTATTTTTACTGCATTTATTGATGAAGCTCATTCTTATGGCAATGCAAAAGTGGTTTTTATGTTTATGGATTGAAGGTGGTGAATCACTTACTGGTAAATTAGAGATAGATTACTGCGTGTAACCTTGAATGGACCGATGACCGACAGTTGAGAGGTAGTGTCGAAATTATTTAATGATTCTGCAAACTTCTGGTGTAAGAGGTGTCGTTATAATTTCACAGTCATTGCATTTCCTAAAACGCAGTTCTAATCCGTTGACCTCATACTTTCAAAACAATGTTATTGAAATAGTAAGGTGAATAGATGTTCCAAATAGGTATTTCTCTCTGTCTTCCTTCAAGTAAATTGGTATTAAGTAGATATGATACGAATTTCGTGGAATAATTTAATATAGAAGTATGCTTAAAGTCATATTCCTGGAAATATATCTGCTTTAAAATGAATGTAAGAAAATTAGACAATAAGGCATTTTGTATCATATTTCGGTTTGCTTTTGGTGTACGCAGTATATTCCAACAGTTGTAATTTTATTTTTTAGTTTTCCTTTAATTAAGGGCTTGATGTCTGATTATAATTTATCTTAAACTTAAATAAGTATACGTAGGTATATAATATTTATTTCAAAATTATTATTTATTTTATAATTCTATGAAAAAATGATTTAAAATCTCGTGTACCTACCTATTTTTTTGTTAATTTGATTTTGGTAATTTAGTTAATAATTATCTCATACTAAAACCATGGTCATTTTTTAGGGTTCCGTACCCAAAGGGGAAAAACGGGACCCGATTGCTAAGACTCCACGATCCGTCTGTCTGTCCGTCTACCACCAGGCTGTATCTCAAAAACCGAGATAGTTAGACAAATGAAATTTTCACAGATGTATTTCTATTGCCGCTATAACGACAAATACTAAAAACAGAATAAAATAACTATTTAAGTGGGGCTCCCATACTACAAACGTGTTTTTTTTTGCCATTTTTTGCGATAATGGTACGGAACCCTTCGTGCGCGAGTCCGACTCGCACTTGGCCGGTATTTATGCTTTTTTATTTGTGCTGTATTTTCTATTTGGAATATGTCTAATTCTAACAAATTAAAATTATATTTTTTGAAAATTGATTAAATTATTTTGAAAAAGTGCCATCTATACTTACTTATATTTTTTTACCGTCATTTTGAAAATAGTAATAACATTTTAAATAAGTATTATTACTGGTATTTTTTATGTGAAAGTAGTTATTTATGTTTTGCAAAATTATAATTGTTTTACTGATACTGGGGAATCTTGGGTTTATTCAAGTTTCATTACTGCCTAGCCCTGCAGGAAAAACGTCGTGATGTTATGTGATCTTGTGCTTTTTGGTTATGTCTAGAGATACGCTCAATAACAACGATAACAAGTTGACGACAATCATCAACCTTTGAAAAAGTGTTGTGCTTTTATTCGACTGCACTCTTTATAAACTAATCGATTTAAATGAAACGCAACAAAAATCGACTAATCATTATTCGATTATTAATGCGCATTTAGTTGAACCTGCAAGATTCTTTAATCTTGCAGGTTAAACTAATTGAGTAGTAGGTACAGCGTTTCCAACTTATAATTGAAAAGCATAGTATTTTGTTTGTAAACCGATAGTACGATAATAATTTATGGCTATACCACACAATTTAGTCGTTTGTAAATTAATGCTTCAAGAAGTTTTGGCTGTCTGATATAGCTCAGGTATATTTTATATTTATGTAGTTATGGTCTTAAGATACACCTCCATTGGACTCAGCGAAATTTGAGCGTACGATAGGTATATCTCTACCTACTCCTTTGGGGATTCAGGCGTGATTTTATTGTATGTACAGTACGTGTTACGAAAGATTAGACTTGACACACCCCGTGGTTTGACTTGCGTTATAGGTATAGCGGTATAGTTCTCGCCAAACATCTTGGCCGCCCTAAAGTTAGCTTTCCGATGCGCATGGCACGGATCGGTGCTGTTTTTTTATGAGAATTAAAACTGTGCAGCCATTGTAGCCAACTTCAGAGCGGCCAAGAAGTTTGGCGAGCGCTATTCGAGGTCTTGCGGGAAGAGAACGGGCGTCATCGGGGCGGCGGACAGAACGTGGGAGGCGCGGTTAAGTCTCATCTTTCATGGCACGCACTGTGCTATCTATATTTTCTCATTAACATATCAATAGAGTTAACTGGTTCATGTACTTTGTAATCGTAAAACAGTAGGTATATCTAATTGCATTTGAATAGCATTTCGTTGAGTTGGTAAAATTATGATAACTTTTTGTAGAAAAGTTCAATTGAAACATATTTTTTTAATTTTATATTCGTTGTATGTATTTCTATAGCGTTGAATTATATGTATAGTCGATCAAACTGCTGTATCGTCTAAGGATTGAATGTCACTTGCACATAATAAAACCACGAAACCTGACTTTTGTCTACGTGCCAGTTGAAAAATTTCAACTGGCACGTGTTTATATTGGTATTGCTATCGAAAACTAAAGGGTAAAGCGACCACGATGTCGACTATATACTGAGTGTTAAAACATATTGAACTGCTCAAGTTTGTTAAAAGTCAAGTATGTTTCGTTACACATTTCAAAATTGTTGATTTAGGGCAGATTTTTCAATATACCAATAATTTTTGCCTGAAGAATAAATATGGCTGTTTTAATGTAATAAAAAGCTGTCAAAACGCAATTTTTATTCATCAGATAAAAATTCTAAGGAATGTCAAAGCGGCCCTTTATGTTAAGATATCAACTTAAGCGATGATAAGATTGAAGTTCTTACTGTAATTTATTATTATTGTACTTATGCTGGTCTTTTGTAAAAATGCATAGGAAGGCTTTCCTTTTCAATTTAAATGTCTGTATAATGTGTTGTTATTGTAGAAATATATCTTTAGTTTTCTTATGCAGGTTTTCAATATTTTCTTTGGCTTAAATTTTTCATCACTTTTATTTGAATCCAAAAAAATATTTTTGTTTTTGAAATATCACTGTTAAGCTATGGTCTGTGATAATAGAAGAGAGAGTAGTATATAAAAATATATATTTTTCGGAGCATAATAGCTATGTATGTATGTATAGTTTGCCATCGCTCTCTGTCACTTCTGTACTTATGGATGGCTGTAGTTGATTCTTATGTTGAAAGAAAGAGATAGATGGTGCGGGAATGGTAAGAGGCCTGCATGTATTAAAGAAGGACCGATAGATTAAATAAGGAACGCGGGCTAAGGTCGTTGCAGGGGTATACTCCCTAACTCTATCAAACAACTTACGGGCCCGTCCGAAAGTACTCCGGAAGTTCGGACTGAATCCTACTCCGTAATGATTAAATTTTTCGTATGTGTAAAAATACATCTGGAGTAGGTACAACTGTCAAATTTTGTAGTCATTCATTAGTGGTTCGGGTCCCTAACGAATCATGCGACCGTATGTTATACGGAGTAGGAAACGCCCATACCGAAGGCCGAGACTACAGACATCGTGCTTAGGGAGTAGACCTCCAGACCTGGCGAAGCGAGGATTTCACTGGCAAACAAACATCGTTCCTCCTAAAGTTGCAATAAAGTTGATAATGCAGAAAAAAAACGTTCTTTAGTCCGAGAGAGCATCAAAACGATCAGAGGTTCGGTTTCGACTTTATTTTAAGTAACGCAACGTTTATATTTGTTTGGCAGTGAAAGCCGCGCTTGCTTAGGTCTGCGCTGGACCTATGGGTTACATTATTTAGCTATGGAACTAACCGAGAGAACCACACAGCGCCACCTATAAGTCCCATCACTAAATAATCTACCTATTTAAAGAAAAACTATTCCCTTTTTGCTAAGCATTCTTTTAAATGTAGGCCTATATTGGAGTCTTTGTGAAATTGCTAATTTTGCGAAGTTGGAGTAAGTCAGTAATGTAATTAGTGTAGAAATTAATTGTAAGGTTGTTTCTAATTTAATAAAGATATATAATATTTTATTATACATCTTTTATTCAAAATCCTGCTGTAACCCAATGAGGGTTTTCTGTCCGATCGTTGTAACTCACGTTATAGTAACGCGAGGTTAAAAATTGTTTTTAAATCAAATTTTTGGTTTATGCGTTTATGTAAACACTAAAAAAGAAATATAAAAGGCAAAAAACACCATAAAGTTCTCCAGAATTGTGCAGAGTCTGTGTCCGAATATACCTTTGAATAAGCTTTGTCTCGGTGCCAGTGACTTATACACTTGCGTTTAAGCCCAACTTTCAATTCGCATCCGTATGTCCATAATCACTCATATTGATTACACTCTTATTGGTAAAAGTGCAAAAAGCAAAAATGTATGTAGTAAAAAGATTCAATTAGGTACCTTTGAACTTTAGAACCGCCGGTACCGCCTAACTAGCGCACTCTAGCGGCAGAAGAAGAAATTAAAACCCTCATGGCGCTTAATAAATTATTGGTAGGCCACTATCAGTATTTTCAACAGGAACAAATTTATACTCATGGTCCTCCTAGTATTAGAAATAATACAAAAAGAGATTGGAGGCGCCGGGTATCGATCCCGGTACCTCTCGCATGCTAAGCGAGCGCTCTACCATCTGAGCTACGCCCCCCGTGTCCAAGGTGTTGAAATACTTGTTCATACCGTTTTGTGTATCCAACACGAATCAAGTTCAGAACTATTGACAGATTAGGTGGAAACCTCAAGAATTTGTGATGTTGCCCACCATCCATGTACAGCTATGATAAAAATCAGAATAAGGCCTGTGTATCCATCCGCAAGACTAGAACAAAGACTTGTAATACACATACGTCATATCTGTGTATTTTTTTATGAGTTTTTCAGTAAGTAGGCCAACTAAAATAATACAATAAAAACTTTGTTCCTACATTTAAGGTAAACTCTGGAACCACTATGTATCTACACCTAGTTATTTGATAAAACCTTTTACCATTTGAAAGGTAGGTACCGTACTTACATTATTCCAGATGTTTTTATGACCCAGGCAAAACATTAACATTAAGAAATACAATGGTAAATTAGTTACATAATGGTACTATATCTATAATTTGCCTAATCAATGGATAATTTGAGATATTTGATGACATGATGACATGACTTCTGTACCAAATATTTTGGTGTAAACAATTTATTTATCAATAAAAAGATATTTGATTTGAATTTACAAATTACACAAGGCGGACCACAAGTATCTACATAAAGCGTAAAAGTTTATATAGCTATTTTATGAAATTCTACCTCCAATAAAAAACTGAAAGTGCGGACAACGAGATCTAGCATTCTGACACAAAGCTCTGAAAACTCGCTACCTACCATGATCTCTAAAATACAAATTGAAATCCCAAAGCAAGAAACTATATCGTTAAATTTGTAGCTACATTTAAATTCGCTGGTACGGTTCGTTACAAAAGTGTTTTATTTCAGTCTCGTACGGATCTGGCAGGCACGTTCGCTTGTCCGTCTACGATATTGAGATAAACGAACCGGCACATTGGCTGAGCATGTACCACCTAGATGTTAGTACCTACGCGATTTGTTTTTATTTTGTTTCCTATTGCTACTTGTGAGCTGAAAGCTCATTTTCTATTTATTATTTATTTTCAGCCTGAATAATGTGAATGTCGTGGTGCACTATAGTGGCTAAAAACTTACCTCTCGTGCTTGAGGTCTTGGGTTCAAATCCGGGCATGTATCAATGTGACTTTTTTAAATTAATATTGTAAGTACCTACTTTCTAAGTTTATCTTGGACATCACAGGCAACGGTGAAGGAAAACATCGTTAGGAAACCTGCAGCCTACATACACGGAAATCCATCTCGCGTCTTTCATCTCGCATGTGATTGGTCGATTGATTAGCGGTCAAACCCTTTGCCTTGCCGAGTTCACTTGCCCAATTAGACTGCTGGACTTAGCTAGTAAATGTTTAGGGACACAGGTGGAACATATTCACCGGTCCCCTTTTTGTGTCTCTTGGAGGTGAGGTTGAATGAAGTGAAAGTCCAACTGTAGGTTGATGGTATTGTAATTTGTTTTTATCACAGAACACAGATAATAAATACTTTTAATCCACAATTATAAAAAAGTTAATAAAATCAAAAAACCCGACTGCTTAAAAAGCGAACTAAAAAGAAGAAAATCTTGCATTGCGGTCGGAGTAGCAGTCGGGTTTTTTATATTAACTTTTTTTTTTTTTTTGTAATTTTTTTTTCGAATTACTTAAACATATAAGTGGTATATATTTTTGTAATCACCTCTAAAAACACTCGATGGGTTTGGAAGAAAAAATAAATTGCTATCCCTACAATATGGCGCCCGAAATCCGCCATGTTTCTTTTTTTTAACGGCAATTATCTAAGAACACTTGGGCGGCCAAGACCTTTCTGACGATGTCTTAATTATAAAAATCTGTCAATTGGTTTAAACGATACGAGGTAATAAAGAATATTACCTACATACAAACATACAAGATACGCGCGAAAAACATAATCATTTCCTTGCACCCGGGTAATAAATATAACACTTGTAGCTAAGTTTAATATAATTAGGTCCGCGTACACGTCAATCAGCAAACCCGATGCTGAAATAACTTATAAGAACAACAAGGCGCCGGGTGATGACGGAATTACAGCCGAACTCCTGAAGACGGGTGGAAAACCGGTATTTAAGACCCTTTAGAAATGTTTGACTCCGTCATACTCGAAGGGAAAACGGCACAGGCATGGTGCAGGGGTGTGGTGAAACTCTTCTTCAAGAAGGGTGACAATGCTCGATTGAAGAATTATAGGCCCATCACACTTCTTAGCCACGTCTACAAGTTGTTTTCTAGAGTCATCACGTATCATCTCGCGCGCAGGTTTGACGATTTCCAGTCTCCCCAACAAGCCGATTTCCGAAAAGGCTTTAGCACCGTAGACCACATACATACGCTGCGGCAGGTTATACAGAATACCGAAGAGTATAACCTGCCTCTTTGCTTAGCGTTTGTGGACTAAGAGAAAGCCAGCCTAAGATTCGATAGTGACTTGGGCTGTAATGCAGTCTCTCCAACAGTGCCAAATAGTCCGGTACGTCGAGGTGCTGAAGTATTTGTGCAAAAACGCCACCATGTCAGTCCGACTTCAGGATCAGACTTCGGAACCTATCCTTTTGCAGCGAGGTGTGAGGCAGGGAGACGTCATATCTCTGAAACTGTTATCTGCTGCTGTTGTTGTCTTCAAAGTTTTAGACTGCAATAGATATATATCAGCAGCCTTATTGCGTAATGAATTCGGAAAGAGCAAAGGGCAAAGAGTATGAAAAATCGAACAATCATATGCGAGATGAAAGACGCGATGTGGCTTTCCGTCTATGTGATTGGTCGATTTTTCATATTCATTACCCTTTGCTCTTTCCAAATTCATTATGCAATATGGCTGCAGGTTTAGCATTATTTGAATTCAGTTAATTTCAACACACTTTCATATTCATATTCTTTATTGTACACAAAACAGACATTACAAATACAAAAGGATAACTTATGTACAAAGGCTAGCTTAACCCATAATTGGGTTCTCTGACAGCAAACCTCAGTGCTAAAGAGAGATTTACAAAATTAGGACAGTTAACAAAAGTGCACAACAAATACTAAAAAACATTTGAATTCTTACTAACTAAATACACTACACAAATACGTATACAAAACATAATGCTTAAACATAATGCATACATAGATCTAAAATACATACATATTTATGCGTCATGTTGACAGGAAATGTTCCTTAATTCTTCTCCTGAATATCCCTAATGAAGTCCTATCCTGTATGGAATGAGGAAGATTATTCCAGAGGCGGACAGCACGAACAGTAAATGATCCACCATAACGACTTGATGAGAAGAACAGAAAAGAGTAGAGAAAGAGTGTGGATATCTCGGCGCTGCCGAATAGGCAGCCACTTCAACCGCTTCCGAAATTCCGACACATGGTCGTACTTTCGGAGGCCAAAAATGAAGCGGATGCACAAATTCTGCAAACGCTCGAGCTTATCAAGAAGTTCCTCAGTCGCATCAAGAAAGCAGACATCAGCATAGTCAAAAAGAGGAAGAAGAAGATTGACACACTGTTAGGGATCTGTATGTGGCTGTATTATTCATCCAATAATCTGAACACAAGTTAATTTACAATTTTCGATAGATAGGATTCGTCCAGCCAAGAGATAGTATATCTACTTACTTAGGTCCCTAGCAGCAACAGCCAACAGCTATCAGTCAGCATTTTCATAGATGCCATATTTTCTGTGTACTATAATTTTCTTGAGGTGGATTCCTATGATAAATAAACAGGGTTATGGTAAACAGGGTTCTACATTAACAATAATAAATAGTGCCTGGAAATATTTTTGTAATACTTAATTTTCATGGGCACGTTTTATGTTTCAAAACGCTTTCAGCTATGACACCAATCAACCCAAAAAAAAAACACGAGAAAAGGTACACCATTCTTTTTTTAACATTTTATCATCCCAACGATAAAGGGAACGTTTAAAAAAACAACAGCTCACATGCCCATAATGTCTGAAATAAACAAGTGAAAGGGCAGATGATGAGAACAACCTGAACAACGGTGTTTGCAATTTTACACCCGTGCTTGTGATTATACGCAGGGATGTTATTGATACGGATATAGAAATAATACGGATACTGTTAGTTACGGATGTTAGATTATAATAAATCAACATGCAAATGACGCGCGCGGCTAGTGTGTTGGCTCGGTCTGGCAGCATAACCAGTTATAACGTGTCTCATTTAGACCTACCCGAAATTATCCTAAACTTTTTATATTGGATTCGGTTACGGTTACGGATAGATTTTTATTTCGGATATCTTATAGTTTCGTTTACGGAGGTCCTTAACATCCCTGATTATACGTACCCGCTTTCCACCCAACTGGCATACTTTATAGGCAAGTGTTACGGGGAGAGAGGGAGCGTTGTAACATAGGTATACGTATGGCAGTATTCAAGTTAAAATGACTTCTCAGTTATCAAGGGGAGAAATTTACAGCTGGTATGTGAAAAGACGTAATTTACGAAGAGTTTTACGTGATAGGGTAAAAAGTAAATGGTTTTGATAGAAAGATTTCTGTTACCAAGTAGATATCTAGATATCCTATTTTTTTTGGGCTGGGAAGTCATCCCATGCCTTGTCCCGCTCTGGGTGAAGCGGGAAGGCGTGTCAGACTTCTACTGACAAAAATCCACCGGTGTTCCTTCAGTTGCTTGTGCCAGGCCAGCGGTAACTCTTTGAAATTTATCCGCCGACACAGACACCGATTTTTTTCTTTATTTTTTCTTTTGTTTAATCATCCAATGACATGTCCCGCTCTGGGTGATGCGGGAGGGCGTGTCAGACTTTTACTGACTAAAACGCACCCGTGTTCCTTCAGTTGCTTGAGCCAGGGTCGCGGTAACTCTTTTTCAAATTTATCCGCGACCCGACCCAGACACCCTTACCTATGTTTAGCTTCGTGTGGCTTAATTTTCATCTTTATTTATCCTCAACATAGACTAGATACTGTAATGGCTCCATACTTATTTAGAGGCAACCTCCTTGCCTTTTATAAGACTGGCATCCACTGACCTCTAACATACACGTAATGTATATTAGAGGTCAGTGCTGGCAACAGATATTTATTTAGTTTTGGAAAGTGATTGAAATCACAACGCTAGGAAAATATTTGATATATTTTTGTTAAGTTTTGATGGTCAGTTTCTGTGGTCAGTTTTGTAAATGCCGCCTTAGGGCAGGCTCGTTGTTGAGTCAATATAAGTTAAAAGTAATTTTTGCTTATTATTTGAGCTCCCTAAGTTACCCTTCACAATACTTCGTTTCTATGTATATTTTGTCTAAGAGGTTTGTTATTTCAGAGAGAAAACTTTTAAGTGAAACAGAATTTAGGATTCTATTTTAGGGTCACTTTCGACGCTAATTAGTAAACCACTACCTTAGGGTTTGTTAAAATATTATTATTTTAGTCCGTTCCGTACTTACATAGCTTTATAGAGCCATAGAGTTATGTTTTTGTGTGGCGCAAGTCATAAGCGGAGCGGTGAATAAGAGGTTACTTGATCCTCAAACCTTCATGTACCTACATTGCAAGTGTAAGTGCGCTTTTTATCAGACTTTCCAAAAAGATGGAGGTTCTGTGTTCGGCTGTATGTTTGTTTTTTTTGTATATGCCCGATTACTCCGTCAATTGTGGATCGATTTTGAAAATTATTATTTTTCGCTTTGTGGTTTTTTTATTTGGAAGTCGGTTGTATTTTTTCAAATTGTTTATTTGCTTAATACAGGTAGGTCTAGGTTCAAACAAATGTTACAAATAGATATAAAGTACACTGTATCATTACCTAATAAAGTGTACAAATATTTATATTATTGTTAATCTATATAAATTAGAATAACATTACAAAATTATTACACTCAAAAAATAAAACAAAAGAAAATAAAACAAATTTCTAATACTAAAATACTGAAATAAAAAAAATTAAAAAGTCATTTGAATTATATTACATGTCATAAACTCAATCAAATAAATTAAAG
Organism: Anorthoa munda; assembly: GCA_945859665.1. Classification (NCBI taxonomy): domain Eukaryota; kingdom Metazoa; phylum Arthropoda; class Insecta; order Lepidoptera; family Noctuidae; genus Anorthoa; species Anorthoa munda. The sequence continues at coordinate 14,160,245 of OX243902.1, read as the reverse complement.
AGCTGTTAATTAAATCGTTATTATTGCATGCACTACTCATTTCAATGTCTCTAAATTACTATTAATATAGGTCTCTATCTATATTTATATCCTGTAAGTACTCCTGGATATTATAATAACATTTATTCACAAGGAATTTGTGCAGCTTCGACTTAAATTGTTGAACAGGTAAATTATTGATATCGTCAGGCAACTTACAAACATTAATTTGAGTTACTTATAAAATAAGAAGCTTCATAATATTTGACTTGAAAATTAAAGTTCAGGGCTCCTTTTTCTGTCTGCAGGGTCTAAAGTAACCTAACATGAAGGACATGACGGGAGCTAAGTTCGTTCGCTTTGCTCGCTCACTTCAGCTCCCGTCATCCCCTTCGAACCTAACGTATCCATGTCGGGTGCCCGTAGTCGGTTAACTATCTGAGATATCTTATACCCTTGACATAATTAGCATGAGGGAGTTCCAGTGGCCATCTGTGGTCTTCTTCATGAGTTTCACATCACCAATGGAAGAAAAATAACTCTCTTTTCTTTGGCAAAGAAAAATATTTTTCGCTTTGTAGGTTTTGTTTGCTTTGTTTTGTTTTGGAAGTCGATTTGTTTTATTCGCTGGTACTGTCATTTTGTCTAGAGGCCACTGGGACTCTGGTGGAGTACTGACTCCAGCTCACCACCCCACCCCCGCTCACCGCTTATACCTTCCTCCACTTACAGAGGGTCGCGCGGGACCATACCCCGCGCCTCGAGGGCCGAGCCGAGTCGGGGCGGAAATGAAAAATAAACACGTTCGGACGTCGCGTCGCTTGGCGCCGGCCGCGCAAAATGAAGGGCTGTCGCGTCACGCGGCGTGTTGACTACATTTTAGATGTATGTAAGACTAATAAAAGATATTGTAGCCTTGTAGGTAGGAGGTTAGTTTAGCAATGAAAGGGATTTTGATTTTCATTTGCAGGGCAAGCCTGACTCTCCAGGGCTTCCCCATATCTTTAAGGAAAAACTTTATAAGCTCACTAGTAGTGTTTTTCGTATGGGCTCCCACCTTACTAAAAAGACAGTACTTTTATTATACCTACATAAATGATACAACCGTAAAACTATAACATTCTCTTGTTTAAAGAATCAAACTGACTGCTGAAAAACCACTCTGATTTCATTTCAGGCGACGAGACGGATTGAGAATCAAAGTATTTAACTAAATAGAAAATGCACTTTAGAATGCTCTTAGTATTTGCAAACTTAGGCAGAATAACGCCAAAATTCTAATTTAAAACCATAGATCGTATCCACCTATCCAATCACATTAGTCCAGCGATATCTTAGCGCATTCATCACTGGAGAAACTAGTCAAATACAAGATAATACCGGGCAGGTATTCCAATCAATCGATCGTGCATTTGTGTCAAACTAAATTAATTACTACGATTATTCGATTGATTAGCGACGCGGCGTGTTACTGATATTGAATTAATTACGTCTTTATGTGACTATTAGAGCTTTATATAATGGCACGATATACCTACAGATTACCTTGTAAACCATACTTAATATTATAAATGCGAAAGTAACCGTATCGACGGCACGTATCGTGTAAGAATGAACAACGAATTAGAAAACCTGATCAATAGGGAAAATTGTCAGGTTCTTCAAGTCGCAAAGGCTCAGATGGGCAGGTCACCTGGAAAGAATTGGCAATACCAGAGCCGTTAGAGTCATGTCCAAGGGACTCCGATTAAAAAAAGACCCAGAGGAAGACCAAGGAAGCGCTAGATAGATTGTGTCGAGGAAGATTTGAAGTAGATAGGAAGCAAAACATCTTGGCGAAAGGAGGCCAGTGACAGAGCGAAATGGAAGAAGATCGTTGAGGAGGCCAAGGCCCACAAAGGGTTGTAGCGCCAAAGGAATGAATGAATGAAAGTGATCGTATCTGTGGGTTACGTTTTCAGGCCCAAACCGATGTACCAATTTTTAATTTTTTTTATAGATTGGACCCTGAAGAAGGTAATACGAGACTCTTTATACCTAGGAGTACGTTCCCTTGGGATTATTTCAGACTTTCGCTTTTCAGGTGAAGCCACGGGTAGAAGCTACTTCCGCTTAAATTATGCATTTAAGCGGCAGTTGCGGAATTATTTTCTACTTGGCTGGTGGCCGTCCTGATATCGAGAGGAAGCGCATTCCAGAGGAGAATGGACTGAATGTGAAAGGAAGAATGAATAAAATCAAAAGTAGAAGAAGGACAAAGCAAGAGAAGAAGATGTGAAGATGTCAAGTGATGAATAAGATTCACCACCACATCCAGATATGTTCTTGTTAATTGAATGGAAGAAAATTTAATTCAATCTCTGTTCCATATTTTGTATTTATCTGTTAGATAGAGCCTATTAGGACACTGAAATATGTCGTATATTAACTAACAACCCATATGCCACCCAACTGGAAAGTTTTAATTGTACGGGCTGAAAACTAGAACCCTTCACCAGGCCAAAGTTACCACTGATTAAAAAAAAACGGCCAAATGCGAATCGGACTCGCGCACCATTATCGCAAAAACCGGCAAAAAAACATGTTTGTTGTATGGGAGCCCCACTTAAATATTTATTTTATTCTGTGTTTAGTATTTGTTGTTATAGCGGCAACAGAAATACATAATAATAGGGTCCCGTTTTTACCCTTTGAGTACGGAACCTTAATTACAGGTTTAGTTCCGTCATGGAACTGAAACAAACAAACCTTCACATACATTGTTCATCTAACTTTAATTAAAGCACCGACCGCTGCTAAAAACCTGGGTAAGTAGTTTTAAGTAAAAGGAAAATTTTATGTTATTTAACGAATCTGAAATCTACTCATAATACGTAGAAAAGAAAGAAAATATTTTTTATAACGAGATCTAATGGAGAACGAAGGGCCGGAATGGTCGAAGAATTGTAAAACGGATTGCCAATGGGTCTGAAAGGTTTTTTAGTGGCAACGTACCTACCGGAAGACACTTCGTTGGAGGTGGTCTTATGATCATGGCGAGGTTTGCAAGAATTCGCTGGATGCGTGTCAAGTTTCGGTACGTCGAGCAGTGGACGTGCTTCGGCTGAAATGATGAAGAATTTAAGTAGGTGCTTCTGTTATGAAAATATTGACGCGCATAAAGTAACATGGCCCACTGAAACTTAAAAAAAAACGTAGGTACAGTCAAACGGGGTGAATAGGAACGCGCGGTGAGTGCAGACGCGTGCCCGTGTTCCTGCCATAAGCGGCACAGGAGGACACCGTTTTAGTGGGTTGGAGTCCCACATAACTGCGTTCCCCGTTTTATCTCCCCGTGGTAGCGCAGTATGCATGAGCATTTCTCCACGGTAAAAATAAAAAAAGGGATGAATAGAAACAAAACCATGAAGGGAATTTTTACGTTATTTAAAAATTGTTGGTAGCATATTAGTAGGTACCCCAATATATTTCTATTCATCCCTGCGTTCCTATTCACACCGTTTTCTTTTTTTCAAATTATTCACAAAAACACTTGAAAACCAAATAACACGTTCTACATTTAAAATAAGAATATATTTTCTCTCAAGAATTCTCTCTGAAAATGTGAGAACACAGGAGCGGCGTACCTTATCTGATTGGAAGCTGGCTGGCACTGTTTGTCGAAGGTGTACGCTATACTCCGCAACTCCTTTAGTTTGTGTTTCCAACAACTTTGATTGAAATTCACTTTATTCTCGCAAATTGGTAAAACTTCCACAATTGCTTTTCTTTTTCGAGTTAAGTTTTTCAACTGTTAACAAACTTACCGCTTAAAAGTAATGCTATAATGTTTTCTTAATTTTCACTTCGTGTGTTATAAATCTGTTTTATGCTTGTTTGAAACTTCCTTTAAACTTCATAAAAGATAGCTTGCTCTCTGCGACATATGTCAAACTGACGTATACGTTATTGTTAGCCTGTCAAGCGCTATTGTTACTTTATTGATACTGACAGCTGTCGCAGAGATCAAGCTATTTTTTATGAAGTATAGTTCCGCATTAATCATCAGCGTCTGGATCGTAATTTCATCATTTTGTTTCCTTTATTGCCTACCGACCAGATCAAGTCTGCTGTGGGCGGTCCCGTGCACGAATGTACCCGGATGACTTCGAATCGGGAAAGGTGGCGAGACATTGTGAGACGCATTACATCTGCCGCATATACTACCGATACTTCATGATGACCACGCACGACCGCTCTGTCAAGAGCGTTACGACTAAGAAGAAGATTGCCTACCGACTCCATACTCTGAATATTTCAGATTAGGTTAGGGAAATTACAATAAGTCCCTTCATCTATAAGCAAACCATTTTTTCAGAGGTCAAGTGGCACTGAATTCTGCAACGCCGTCTTCACTCCGTGGTGTCATTAGTAAACTGATTTGAGGAAGGCAGACTTGTAAATGCTTCCTAACCAAAACCAGGTATCCTGAAACTCTTGGAAGAATCGCAATACCCTAATTTCGTTGAATACCAGACTTATCGCATCTAGATCTAGCTCAGAAAATAAAAACCCGAGACCTAAACCAAATACCTTCTTGAGTATAAAGAATCTGCTGGATCCAATTCATCCGGTATTGCGAGTATTTTAATTATACGCTGACGTACGAGATGCAGCGAGTAAAAACGGCTCGCAATGAGAAAATAATAGCGGTAGAGGGATTAGCATTGCGTTCTCACGAGACTAGATAGTGTGGAGAGAGCGCTGGAATTTTATTTATGTTGAGATTAATTTTACTGCTGTTAACTTTATGGGCTTTATGTTAAGTTAATGTTAAAGATAAGTACAGTGGTAATGTTATAGAAAAGACCGAGGAAAAATGGGTTGGAAGCAGTGCTGTAATTTTTATGCTCCCGGTGCGGGCTTATAAAACTGCGCCCTTGAAAATAATTCTTGTCTTACCCGGTTCTGACAATAACATGGATTATGTTTATAAAAATAAAAAGTCTAGTTTGCAATTTACCATTTTGGTGAATTCCGGATCTCCTTCACCGATAATTCATTCGAATGAAAAGGGATCATAATTATTCTAGAGACTTAAAAAAATTAAGTTACGGCCACAAAAATTCAAAAGTTAACAATTTAGTAAATAAGTTTACCAATTAAAAAAAACTTTTTTAAACAAGCTTTTTAGCTTACCGTGCATTGTCATTCAAACCAAACGTGTATGCAAAGTTACATCTTCCACCCGCACTGCTCGATTCGCTCCCTTATCATATTATTTGTGGTCCTGGTGTGGTAATTTTTGTGCCCCTCCAGGGTCTGCGTCCGGTGCCTGGGCACCGCTGGCACCGCCCTAGTTACGGCACTGGTTGCAACCAAAGAAAGGTTATGATAAGTGACAGAAAACTGTCGCCCTTGATAATGATGCTTGCATAGATGCTACTTTGACTAATTACGATTCAGGAATTTTAAAGGTATACAGAGTGGGCAAAAAATCGTGGATCAAACGAAACAGGTCGATGGTGCCGCAGGTGGGGTAAATTGAAGGAAAAAATAATATTTTTGGTACATTAGTACCTACTGCAAATAACTCCAACCACAGATAATATAATACTAGCATACCCAACTATCGCCTTGTTAAAGTGCCTATAAAGTAATACGAAGAACAGATTTACACCAATTACTTAATTTAACAATAACCTTTTCAGATCAAGACATTTCGATAACCGAGCCCACCAATAAAACATTCCCCTTCAAAACTCCCCTGCAATATTTGTCGTCAAAAACAGCAAAACTTTTCCCCCTAATTATTAATTGGCCCTCAATACATTACCGATTGTAACTTCCAGACTTGGGGCAACTTGCCCGCATGTTGTCCCAACTTCGAGAAAGTTTACTTCCATATTACCCCGCCTTGCTTGAAGATCAACGCAATCCTTTTAGAAGCTTCGACCATCCAGATAACGAGATAGGGCTGCATTAAAATTAACTTTGCATTTTGCTGGCCTGTTAAGCCTCCTGTCTTTGAATGGGGTCCTGGTACTCCTGGTTTAAGCACAGATGGTCCCATTGTGGTTGTAAGCTAAGATTTTCTGCGTCGTTAGATTTTTTTGAGGTCTAGTTAAGACTGGCTAGCTGGGGATTTATTTTATGTAAGTAGAGGTCTTAGGGTTTTCTGAGTCGTGTAATTAGAGGGCATTGTTTTAGGTTGTTCTATTTTCGTTACAACTTCGTAACTTTACTTAGGTTCTGAGTTGGTAAGTTTTGAATAAGGTTTCTTGTTCTATTATATCAACAAACATAATTTCCATTGTTTGTAGTTTCTTCTTGAACTAACCAGTACAAAAGCGAAACACGTAGAAGTCCGAAACTCAAACATCTCATTCTTATCTCGCCTTGCCCCACATCTTAAACAATATTCAAACTTGAGAAACACCTAAAAATACAGCTCCATTTTAAAAGTACCAGCAAAAATGAATGCAGGTGTCGACTGTACATAACTACTTGCAATAAATAAGTGCAATCTTCCTTCGCTTAGTTAGAGCAAGTTTTCTTTTATCCAAGAAAGTCGAGACCAAGAAAAATAGTTGGTTTTACTGTGAAAACCTCGTGGTCCCACTAAACCGAAGAAAGTCCTGACAAAACGCCGTCTGCGAACTTTGGCGAAGAAATTAAAAATCTTTCGACGGACATTTTTTGTTTGTATTGTTATTAGTCGAAAGTTTGGAAGTGGGTTTTGCGTCATTGAATTTATTTTTAGTTGTAAGTAGTTTAGGACTTTTGCTTCTCAGTTTTAGATGATATTTTTATGTCGCTGCTGCCATCATGGATAATGTTTACAATGGAATTCTTACATTATAGTTTACTGCACGTTTATCTAGATACGTGTATGTAAACTTTAATTTAATCTTTTTTGTACCAAATTATCATCATTTTATACGCTGTGTCAGTGTGCTTCTTGCATTGCAACATAGAATAATTCAAATAATCAAAAAATCCGACTGCTTGGGAAGCGAACCAAAAAGACGTAAACAAGAAGAAAAAAATCATGCTGTGCAGTCGGAGGATACATATTCGCGAGCTGGCTGGCCAAAACCTTGATTATTTGAATTAACTTTTGTTATTTATTACTTTCTAGTTTTTTGTTTTTCAGATTTGGTACATTTAAACATTTAGGTGTTATATATTTTAGAAATCACCTCTTAAAACCATTTATTTTGGTGCCCCACACGATGTGTACGGAAGACAATAAAATTCACAATATGACGCCCAAAAAAACGCCACGTTTCTTTTCCAATTTTAATGTATCCACTGACACTTTCAAGGTTATGACGAATCGATTGACGTAAGAATCATCAAAATCAGCCAACGCGTTTTGGCTCTAGAACGCCACATAGGAACATACATACATACTCGTACATAGACTGACAAACACATTACCCTACATCGGCAGTCGGGTAAATATAAGTAAAGAGTTTACTAAAATAACATTTCCTTACATCATCACCTTTTTTAATATATATTTTTATGTATGCATTGTGTTGTACAAAATAAACGTGTTTCTTTTTCTCTCCTCTCTTTTTTTTCAATACACGCCTACACGCAACATTCATAAACACATGAATAACACAAAACTAATGGAACACATATCACAAAGAATATTCCCAAAACTATTCATTCATATTTTTCCCAGTCTACGTAATGGACAAAAGATTCATCCGCCGCGGCATTGCTGGCTAATGAGAAAATGATTTCTTGGGTATCATCCTTTGGCTCAGGTGCACGATAAGGAGTTCCATTATTGGACAATTAGCTGTAGGTAATCAGACGTATTCGTTACGTTGATTGTGATTTGGGAGTAAAAGAATAGTACATTGTGATACAAGGGTGGAAAGTAAACTCGTGTCATTAAAAACCCTCACCTTCGGCTCGGGCTTGTTATTGACAGCTCGTTTGCAATAACCTACACGCCCGTGTATCACACGATATTTTTCAATACAGTTGTGGGAAATAGTAAAAACAAATCAAAGAATTAGATTTGATAATTCACAAAAAAAAAAATTTCGCTCGTTTTTGCAACTGGACATATTTTTTTTACAACGAAAACAGCCTACACACCCTGTTCGATTTTTGACAAATGTTGATGTGAAAATAATTAAATTGAAACTGGTAATTAAATATATTAAACAACCATTTAAAAGACTTTTGAGAATTAAAAGCTAAAACGTACGGAATCATTCATTTTTCCTCGTATAAAATCTATTCCATTTTATTCTATGTATGAAAACTCCTTGCTACTAAACTTTTTTAAATTGACTTATAACTAAAGGCGCGTTTTTGCAACTGGACATTTTTTACAACGAAAACAGTCTATACAGCCTATTTGATTTTAGACAAATGTTGATATGAAAATAATTAAATTAAAACTGATAATTAAATATATTAAACAACCATTTAAAAGACTTTTGAGAATTAAAAGCTAAAACGTACGGAATCATTAATTTTTCCTCGTATAAAATCTATTCCATTTTATTCTATGTATGAAAACTCCTTGCTACTAAACTTTTTTAAATTGACTTATAACTAAAGGCGCGTTTTTGCAACTGGACATTTTTTACAACGAAAACAGTCTATACAGCCTATTTGATTTTAGACAAATGTTGATATGAAAATAATTAAATTAAAACTGATAATTAAATATATTAAACAACCATTTAAAAGACTTTTGAGAGTGCAATGCTAAAACGTACGGAATCATTAATTTTTCCTCGTACAAAATCTATCCCATTTTATTCTATGTATGAAAACTCTTTGCTACTAAACTTTTTAAATTGACTTATAAATTTAAAACTAAACTGCAAAACTAATGATCGAGCTCGTAAACAAAAGTCACGACCGCGTAACAGAAAAATGCCTATGCATAAGATTTAATTTTCGAATCATAATTATAGCCTCTGAAAGTACGCCATGTTTAACAACTGTATTGAAAAGTGCTTTTGTTTTGTTTCTTGTTGTGTTTGGAAGTTTGTCTTCGTAGCAGGTGTAGCAGACCTGAAGCGAAATATTTAAAGAAAACTAGCTGACCCGGCAAACTTTGTTTTGCCATAAAAACACCAAACATTAATTTACCCTACACTACTCTACCTACCCTACCCTACCCTACCCTACCCTACTACCCTACCCTACCTACCCTACCCTACCTACCCTACCCTACCTACCCTACCCTACCTACCCTAACCTACCTACCCTACCTACCCTACCCTACCTACCCTACCCTACCTACCCTACCCTACCCTACCTACCCTACCCTACCTACCCTACCCTACCTTACATAAGAACCTTCTCCTAACAATAACAAACACAACAAAAAAAGAATAAGCGAAATCGGTTCGTGCGTTCTGGAGTTATAGCGTCAGGAAGGAAAACCCGACTTATTTTAATATAGTAGAAGATAGGTATGTAAAATTTGGTACTGTGTAAGTTTTTCGAGCAGAAACAAGAGAACGCCGTCGCTTGCCCTCTTGGCTTCCTCTTGAATTCATTCGTTTCTATAAAGAGTTAAAAGTTTCCTCTGCTGGGAAAGCCTTTTACACATGTAACCTGAATACCATAAAATGAGCATAAAAAAAAAGTAAAAAAAAAAGGTCAAGCTCAAGCAAATGAACATGCATAATTGGTCATGTCTAGCAGTGTATTTTCGATTCGATTACTACGCATCCCAAATATACTGCTAGAACTAACCGTATTTATTTTGAAACTTTCTTCAGACACATACTTATTATTAACAGGATTAAGCCCATTTCTCGCCCTTTGTGTTTTAGATATAAAAAGTATCCTATTTCCTTCCCTGGATCTCAAACTATCTCCATACCAAATATCATCTAAATCGGTTCAGCGGTTTAAGCGTGAAAAGGTAACAGACAGAGTTACTTTCGAATTTATAATATTACTAGCTTCTGCCAGCGGCTTCGCCCGCGTGAATGTCGAATATTATCCCGAGGGAACATATTCCCGGGATGAAAAGTATCCTATGTGCTATTCCTGACTATAATCTATCTCTTTGCCAAATTTTATCCAGATCCGTCCAGCTGTTTGAGCGTGAAGAAGTAACAAACATACACACTCATAGTCTTTCGTATTTATAATATTAGTGTGATTATGAATTTGCAATTTTCTTAAGATACATTTTACAGCCACGTTGCTAACATCTTAGCAAACAAAAAAACATTTACCCTGCACTTTACCTGAAAATTCACTACCCCTTTTAAAAACCTTTCCGACTTCTAACCAGTTCCTTTGTATTCAGGACGCAACAACAAATATCCTGCCCCGTTACTTGTCACGGAGAAACGATTATTTATTGTACAAATCGAGTGACGTGGGTCTAAGGATACAACATTATAAATCAAACACTTGGCGTCAGCTTGGACGTGACGTTATATTTAAACGCGTCAAATGTTGTAGGAGCCATAGACATAGGAACCTGGACTGAGCATTATTGTCAAAAAGACTGACTAATCTGTGGAAAGAGACAAAACGTTTGTACGGCCTATATTATCTGTCCCTGTAATATGCATTACCGTCATAAAATCAACTTATTTATACTCTGATTTTTAATTTCGTAGACTAAACTGACATTTTGGGGGTTGTCACTTTATCGTTACGTAAAAATAGTGTTGTATCCTGATTATCCTGAGTGATCGAAAATCGAACTATTCCACGGTAAAAAACTTGCATTGTTAAAAAACTAGCGGCCCTTATTTAGTTTCTACTCATTTATGTCAGACTCCATTTTATCGACCGCATTTATTTTATTGTTGATTTCATATTTAACACGTTCGCAGTCCAGTGTACCCTATGCGGTACACGCGGAGCGATTCCGCCGAGTCCGTGTACCCTATGCGGTACACGAGGCCACTATAACTATATGGGCTCTGCAGCCACGGACTTATGAAATTTGTTAGTGTATCGTTCCTGGACTTGTGACAAGGGTTCTATTAGACAAGAAAAACCAAAAACATGACTTATTTTTTTTAATATAACGTTGTCACAGCACAAAATGAAACGAGTTAGTAGAAAAGATATAATGTTTTATTGGTGAACTGCAATTTTCTTCTGATGTAATCCTGATTCAAATAATTAGCCATTTGATTCAATAAACACGAAAAACAACACCAAGTTGGAGCACAATAACGAGATCATAAAACAATGGTCACTCAACGTATGAAAACTTCGAATTTTTTGACAAACGATAGACAGTATTTTTTTTAAATAGTGCTGGTTCACGATGGACATTGTGTTGTGACTAGTTTATTGTTTATGGTCAGTAAATACCCGATTCTATACCCACAAGTCTGTGGTACACGCTAAGGGTTCACGATCATAAGTCCGTGTACCGCCCGGTGTACACGAGCAAAGTCGGGGCACGGGCCTTTATTTTAACATAATTATGCATCAGTTGTGACGTTTGCATCGACTAATGGTCAAAAGTAATGAAAATGTTATTGGACAAATGGCGTTGTCGGAAACTTTTGTATTGGGACTGCGAACGTGTTCACAATAAAAGTTTATGTAATTCATTCAGTAAAATTAAATTGAGGAGTCATGTCACATAGATTCGATGAATCACATAAGATTGACCCTTACCTACAACACCATGCTCCGCGCTGTAAACATTTAAAAAAAATAAGGTCATTGGCAGCTGTCAGTTTGGTCTAAGAAATTTAAAATCACAGTATAGGGAAAGAGTTATAGCGAATGTGCGATTAATATCTGTCTCTGACCATTGCCGTCACGCAATTGACTGGTCTGTAGCTTCCTACCAATCAGTCAAAACAGAAAAGAGACAGGTATTGGCCGCTTATTGGCTGACACATACAGCCTATGTGGTCATAAACAATCTAGAAAAAGGCAACAACTGGCCGCACCATAGTTTTGTGACACTTTTCTCACCCTATTCACTTGACAGCCAGACAGAGAACAATCGGATTATCGGACGCGGCTGACGGACGTGACTTACAGCCGCGACTGATATGTGTGCACAGTCGTTTGGGACCCGCCTTGCGGACGCGTCCCAGCGCTTATTCCATAGATAATATAGCTTATTCAACGAAGATTATGTTTACGTAGAAACAAGTCGAGTAGTGAAAGTGAGGACGCAATTCTCTACTGCGAACACACTTAGTAAGTTTTTCTTCCATTTTTATCCATAACCTCGCACGCACGTGCGAGCAATCGCGTGGTCAAAGTTGTTCTGACGCCTCCCGGACGCGTCCCGCACCCCGTGCACACCGTCCGCGGACGTTTTTGGCTGACACAAACATCTAGCGGGCCAGATCTCTATCGGACGTCCAAACGCCCAAAATCACGTCCGCGTCTTACGCCCGATAGTTTGCACAATGTAATGTATATTCATTACACAGATACTCTATAAGTCGCGGCTGTCAGTCGCGTCCGTCAGCCGCGTCTGATAATTTGTTTCCAGCTTCACTCCACGTCTCTACGTCTATGTGACGTAAGAGGTGACGTTATATCTAAAGGCGTCAAAATCGTGTAGGCGCCAACAAAAATATGGCGGATGAAATTCTGCGAAGATTTTAGTCCCGCGGGTGTCGTGTAAGGGCTTATGGAACGTTGGGCACACCTGGGCAATGATGACGTCATCGCTTCTTTGTCTTGAATGGCGATGTTGTTTTATTATATTCTGAAAGTTCGTTAATATTTTGGGCTTATGATTTTAGCTAAAAGTAACGTTACTTATTTAGGTACATACTCAAGCAAGTTCGTATGACGTAGGTACCTAGTGAAATAAGAATAGAACTGTAATAATCCGTGGTGTGTCGAAGTTAAGGCAATAGACATTGCTATCATAGACTATACACTTAATACAGATTGCTATCTCATATCTACTCCAAGGGCTACGAACTCAGGATGGTTGTTGTACCAGCATGATATTATGTTTTTCATTTAAACATTTATTACAAATGTTTGTATGTAGTTTTTTCGGGTCCGACAGTTGCTAGCAAAAAAAAAATTGTTTGCGTTAGTTCTCACGATACAGTAGAAATTCCTAGAGTGGGGGCAACGTTCCCGCGGTCGGGCGCACGGGGTCTTTAAAAGCCCGGAGTTTGAAAAAAGTGTTATGTGTTATGTGTATCTTTTTAGTAATAAAGATTCAAACTTGTGCTTTTCAGTAGCTTCCTAAATGTATCAATCTATCTTCTAATATATATAATACCCTTAAACTAATAATTTACTTAAATAAAGAATTGCTATTCTTGTATATTTATATAATTTCAATCACGGAAACGGCTTCAATGATTTTCATGAAATTTTGTATGCAGGGAATTTCGGGCGCGATAAATCGATCTAGCTAGGTTTAATTTTTTGAAAACGTAATTTTCTCTTTTTCTACCCGAGCAGAGCTTGGTCGCCCAGGTACTAATACTAAAGACCTCATCACAGCATTCAAATGTTAATTTGCGCGGTGCGCATCAGTGCAATAAACGTTTGTTTTTCGCGCGGGCCCGGGCTCTGAAAAACCACATGCGAACCATCGCACAAAACTTTTTAAATCAGTGAAAAATGGACTCTTTGTAAGAAAAACGAACACTTAGATGGCTAGATGATGAAGAAGAAGATGCTTTGGTCGATAACATGATGATGGTGTGAACCCAAACAGATTTCGATCAAGATTGTATATCTGTTTTTGAACATAATGAAGAAGCTGTTTTAGATGATTAGTGACGATATTCTGCTTTCACAATGAAACACATTGCCCACGGGCAATTATTTTTGCCCATAGCTCACCTGGGTGGACCACGGGCAATTATTTTTGCCCATAGCTCACCTGGGTGGACCACAGGCAATTATTTTTGCCCATAGCTCACCTGGGTGGACCACGGGCAATTATTTTTGCCCATAGCTCACCTGGGTGGACCACGGGATATTTTTTTTCCCGTAGAACACTCATTATTTGTGCAACATTCATTAATTAATTTTTTTGGCTGAATTCTGATCAAAACTTATATAATTGTAGCCCAGGCGCGAAGCGGGAAGCGGTCAACCACCGCGGAAGAAATTTTCTGGCGGTTAAATGCGTACGATACCAAGCGGTTGCATGTCGTCTTTATTTTTACGTGTCTATAGAAAAATACTATTGTTATTAAATAAATAAAAGGCAAGCCTATATAATTGAGTTATTTTTTTAATGTCTAACATATAATGAGCTACAGCTATATAGATTGCAAAAAAAATCACGCTGGCTTTAACATTTAATATCACTATTATTCTTTCGTAATACTACGACAAAAACATATTGACATTCTGGTGAACTATGGGCAAAAATAATTTCCCATAGTCCACCTAGGTGAACCAGGCGGGTGGACCACGGGCAACAAACGATCAAAACATTGCATCGTACGTCGGAAACTGCTCAATTGAAACTCTGAAACTACATATATATCGTTGGAAGAAAACTGCTTCAAATCCTTCTGAGAATATTTTACCCATTAGTGGATATTGCTAATGGATGAATGCGCGTTTGCGCATGTTAGGATGATTATATTATATAACCAAAAACGACAAGAAAATAATTTCTTACAACCCCTCCAACAGCAAATCAAGCGGTTTACTGAAGATGCTGCAAATGCTCTCCCAAAATCAAGTTCAAATGACCAGAAAATGATGCGCATATTTTCCATGAAGTTTTGATAAAAAATAATATTAAACATTGTGCATTTCATACCGACAAAACATATGTCCAAAACGTGCAGCGTCGATTTGCATCAACTGTTCTGATGACCAAAAAGTTTTATATAATTTGAATATATTTTGTAAAACTTGCCAAATATGAGCCACATTTCTGTTATTATGTATTCAATGTATTTTAGTCAAATAAAACACCTAATTATGACATTTACTGGTAGTTTCAATAAAAAAATATAGTTGACATAGAAAATGAACAAAATACGTAGCATTGTAAATGGGCCTTTCAAAGTCCCCACGTGACCGACGATGTTACAAAAATAAGTGCGAGCAACCGCAGGTTAAAAATGCAAAAATAAAAGAAAAGATTCAGTTTTCTTCTTTCATATACACAACTCAGAAATCCAAAAAGCATCGTCATAAAAAAACAAAGCCGTACCTAGCCATGCTTCGATCAACGACCCCATCAAAATCCAATAACCAGAAATCCACAACAAACTACACAAGATCAGTGAGCAAGTGAACTGAACAATAGACAACAGTCAGCAGATATGGAACTTCCGTACTATTGAACGGCTAACATATCGGGCAGCCATAAAAAGTGGACATTGTCCTCATAAAGACGGCTAACCGGTACCGATATTAGAAGCGATTCCGGAACGATTCCATTTCGGGTTATTGCGATATTGATATTTATTTTGTTGTTTTGTCCAGTTCATGAAATAAAGTTTGGGAGTGATGTCTAGGATTTTATTTATGGAACCTTAGAAAAATCTCTGGCAAGAAAACATTATGATAAAAAGGTAACTCCATGGTCCTGTCTATTTGTTGGCTATGCAAATTATTCCGTGCGGGAATCGAATCTGCGACTCGCAGCGCAGAAACCTATTGCTCAGCCACGGCACCAACCGTGCCTTCAACCAGATCTGTTGTCAGTTGAAGTATAAATGCATCTATTAAGTACCCACTTGAATTAAAATGATTAATTTTAATTACCAGTTAAATCACAATAATGTCGCTAAACGTCTCAATACAGACAATTAAAAGAAAACAAACTCTTTTTCAACAAAAAAAAAACAATGAGAAAGCCATCTTCGTGCCAAACGATTTACAAATAAAAAGTAAAACAATTGCTTAACGAACTCCGTATTTTACAGCAATATCCATTCAAATGACTCTCATTGAAAACTCCGCAACAAACTAAAATAAAAGTACAAAATAAAAACAAAAAAGTGTCAATCGTCCAATTCAAACACGTAATAGAAACTTTAACACCACTTTTATCCTACAATAAAAGGAAAAAAAACGGTACAAAGACAGTACCAATGAAAACAGCAGATCGGCCGAACTTGGGCTATTATGACGGGCAAAAATAGTTGGCAGGACTTGGGCAAAGTTGGCAACTAACACCGCTCGTTATTGCCTTAGTTGGGCAATATTTTCGCGTGGACAAAGATGGGAGGTTGTTATAACAAACTATTGTATTGCCAACAGATTACTTATGTGTGGTTTACCCGTTTCTTTGGATTAGTTTCAGGAAGTGGTAATTGTTGTGATACAATATTGGAAGTTTGTTAATTGGTTTGATTGCAATTATGGTGGTATTATTTTGAATAGACATTATGAGGATGTAAATATAGTATAAAATAAGAATTTACGGCAAAATTCGTTTAGATATACGGAAGAGTAGTAGATTTTTAGTAGTAATTATGTGCCATTGCGTATTTCAAGATTATTAATTGGAAACTTGTGATGATCAATTAACAACCTAATACAACGCTTTATTGTTTTGATTGCTCCCAAATTATTCACTAGGTTTTGATTTCTTTCGAATTACCCTACAAACGTTTTAGTTGCCGCTATGAAAAGACTGTTGTATTCTTTTCGGGAGCCTAGCTGCTATAAATTAAAAAAAAAGTGTAATTGAAATTGTATAAGTAGGCCTATAATTTTATATTCGTATCTCCTCATGCAATAACAAAAATATCCTTGCCCGGAGCACCCTAATAAAAGTAATCAAAAAATAAAGGTCAAATCAGAACGCCATATTAATTCCTGGTCCATAATAGCCCCCGACGTGTATGTATGTGATGAAGTCCATATCTCCGCCACAAAGGCTGTCAGGGGCAGGGGTCGCATCGTTCGAGCAGGTAGGCAAATTAATCCGATGCAATTTTATCTAGTCGCTTCGGGGCGGTGTCACAGTGGGTAATGTTTGCAATGCTTATTATGAAAAATGTAGACAAAATTGTAGTTGTTCAACAATCATTGTCGGGCATTTTAAAATGATATAGTATAAAGTTCTACTTAGGCAGCTTAGTAGTATTTTAAATTATAAGTTATATTTTGCTTCAATTTAATTTACCTTAGGGTCGATTTTTCAATAGTCTGATAACTTTTGACTGATGAATAAAAATGGCCGTTTGACATATTTCCTATACAAAAGCTTTCAAACCGCCATTTTTATTCCTCAGTTAAAAGTTATCGGGCCTTAGTTGAACTTAGTGCAGTTAAAGCCGATGGAAAATGGACAGACCACTCTACCCGTCAGCCTGAACATGTCAAGCCAGGAATAGGCAACATACTTGTTCAACTTTGTAAAAGGAACTACGAAGCTAATACAAGAAAATTTTATTTTAGTTTTATGATTTAAATTTAATATATACAAACTATGGCCAGAACCCTATGATTTTTAGGCAAAGCTGGGTCGTTAAATAATTACCACAGTTTATTTCTAATTAACTCGAATATTAGGAGAGACCATTGTGGAACCGTGGTCCTATATTTAATTGGCCGACCATAGAAAAGCGAGAGTCCGCGTTGTCCTTTTGTAATATGACGTGACCCCGCACAAGGGGTTGTTCTCAAACTAATTGAAATTCACAATATTTTGTGCTCTATTTGATTGGGGGGAGAAATATGCCTATCTCAGCTGCTTGCAGGCTTTGGTTTAAACACCTCTATTATGCTTAGTTAATAGCACACGAGGGTTTAATGTCAACAAACTCTTGTGTATGTAGATTAGTCGAATAAAGATGTGTGATAAAATGCCTGTATCTGTAATTAAGTCTAGAGATGTTTGTGTATGAAAACTTTCGTTGGGTCCTAGTAGTCATTGTTTTCAATATGAAAACTTTCGTTGGGTCCTAGTAGCAATTTCCTCCTCAATATGAAAACGTTACCGCCATAGCACGAAGAATTGCGAAATTTAAGTGGCAGTGGGCAGGGCACATTGCTCGCTGAACTGTTGGCCGATGGGTCCGAAAAGTTCGGAATGGCGACAGCGAACCGGAAATGATGCGTTGGAAGTCCTCCCACTAGGTGGACTGATGGCCTGGTTAAGTTTGCAGGTATGAGCTGGATGTGAGACGCACAGGATCGGTCGATGAGGCGACGCCTGGGCGAGGCCTATGTCCATCAGTGGACGTCTTTCAGCTGAAATGATGATGATGAAAACTTTCGTTACGTCCTAGTAGTCATTGTTTTCCTAGATTTTTGACCAGACAGCCTAAAAAATTTTTTGTTCGACTTATAGTTTGTAAAACGGTTGTTTACAAACCGATAAACTAAAAGACAACCACTGCATACTCCAAACACTTTCTACCAGCACTATCACTACAACACCTGCTCTCTACTGCCACAGTCCACCCACGTCGCCTAAAAGCCTCCCTTAGGAAGTCCAAACTCCGCACATAAGTGAAACATTTCCGAGGTTTTCTCACTGTTCCATATTAATACTGTGACTTGTGTCACATAGCCAAGATTCCCAAGCGTGGACGCAGTTGAAAGTGAGTTGTTTTTATTGAAAACAAGGGTTGGCCCTGTCTCATTGGCTCGCAGATCACGAACACACTTTGTTAACAAAACAGAGTTCCCTTTGACGTATTGACTAGACATTTTTTAATGCATAACTTGAACGGAATTATTGATAACTACATCCGATTCGGCCGACGGATTTTGCCTTTGATATTTGCTTTCAAAGATGTGTATTTTAATGTTTTTTTATTTGGAACATTCAGTTTGAGCTTGTTATCGGAGTTTTCCTTGTATCGGCTAATGTTTTTGTTGGCGTACTGTGTTTGCTTTTGGGGTTATTTGGAGACGGTTCTGATTGGAGTATTTATTAAATAGACAAGTATTGACATGGGAAATAAGATGACAAGCATGGTGAATGTTGGCATTTCTTAATATATAATTCTCCAAGAAGAGTTTCTTGTGGGGGCTATAAATTAATATTACTCATTTAATGAATTCAATTTGTGTAAGTAATTTATATCTCAACAAACTTCCCTAACTTCCAATCTGTACCGATAAATTATTCTAAAATAATATCACCTGCAAAAGTTTCCTTTAAATTGCTCTAAGTAAAAAAGAACACCGATTTCCAAATTCAAATAAGGGATGCCATATCAGAATTAAGGGTATCGTTTACAAGAAAATTACAAGTCGACTTTCGAAAACTCGACGTCGAAATTGAATAAAAACTTAAGTCATTTTTCAGTGTAGCAACATAGAGAAGGAAGAGAGTTTCGATTCGATATCCGAATTTCTTATCCTACATTCATTAGCAAGTTCAATCAAGGGTCCGAGAACTGCGGTTATTTATTGCCTTGCATCGGCCCTCACAATTACCGCTGAAGGAAAAACTTTCACCATTACGGGCCCCCGAGGCTTTCATACAAAAAATAAATTGTACACGCCAACGTGTAGTGCGTAATGGATTCCGGGTTTCGATTTCGTTCGGCCATTGTATCGAAAGGTATCGGGAATACGGCCGCACGCGTGTGACTGTTTATATGTATATTTGTGTGTAAAATGTTTATTTGATTCGGGTGTACGACGACGTTTTCGTGCCTTTGAGAGACGAGTAGCGAAATTCGTTTAGCGTTTTAGTCTCTAAAAATGAAATCTCATTTGGCTTTGAGCTTTTAGAGCGGCTTCGCTCCTGTGGCGTATTCCTGTGCTCTCAAATACACTATCCAGTGTAGTGTTAGAAATCGTGCGCTTATTATACTCAGGGATAGTATAATATAAGTAGCTTTCTAATCAGTAGGTCTATGAATTTTGTAATTGGATAAGAACTTCCAGAGAATGCCATTTACAAACATTTAAACATATCTTTATAATTTTACCTTTTTTATTATTATTGATAGGCTCGCGCTTGACCAATATCTCACCTGATGGTAAGCGATGATGTGGTCGAAGATGCAGCATGCTTGCCTAGAAGAAACCTATTCACTCTTGTCTTAAATACTCCCAGGTTGTAGCTACCTTAATTTAAAAACCAAGTGCGAGTCGGACTCGCGCACGAAGGGTTTCGTACCATAATCGCAAAAAAAAACGGCATAAAAATCACGTTTGTTATAAGAAAAAAACAAGATAAAATGTTTTAAGTATTTGTTGTTATAGCGGCAACAGGAGTAAGTCATCTTTAAAAATTTCAAGTGTCTAGCTATCACGGTTCATGAGATACAGCCTGGTGACAGACAGACAGACGGACAGTGGAGTCTTGGTAATATGGCCCTGTTTTTACCCGTTGGATACGGAACCCTAAAAAGCTAATATATTAGTACTTAGCGTTATATTAATGCTTTATTGTAATCACATAAATAGGTTTTACTGTAATAATAATTATATCTTGTGTAGTAAGTTAATGACTTACATTACAACCGACATGAACTATGACGGTAAGATGTATAGCAGCTGGGTACACAAAGCTTGAGCCAGACGTGAATATATCGAGTACAAGCAGGAACAACACTGATTGATTATGAATTAGCTGCAATGGGCTTGCTTGATTAGAACACAACACAGGAATGTGTTGTTTGATACCTAATTATTCAGATTGGTAAGGGTGTTTTAGATGCAAAAAACCTTCAGTTTAGGATTGAACGCCACATATTTTTCAGCAGGTTATTGCAAACACCATAAGTTTATAATAAATCGGATCATTTAGTAAACTCTTTCCTCTTGATAAGACACGAATGTATTGTACACTATCGAATTTGGATGTGCTTTATTTTATTTAAAACTAGCTGTTGCCCGCGGCTTCGCTCCCGTGGACCACCCCACAGGACCCGTTTTCGGGATTAAAAATAGCCTATGTCATTTAGGAATGATGTAGCTTTCTATTGGTGAGGGATTTTTTTTAAATCGGTTTAGTAGTTTCAGAGTCTATTCGGTACAAACAAACAAACAAAAAAATCTTTCCTCTTTATAATATTAGTATAGATTATATTATATTATAGTATAGATGATCTGTTCACAATATAACGATAGTTATGAATCTTGCAAGAAGTGTTACAGATTATCAGTGTTTGCAATAATCTGGTGCCATAGCTATGTGGAACGAAAAAGGTGCAGATTGAAAATTTGGTTTTAATTCTTCTAGAGAATTCTTCATGAGATCTTCGCGAAGACTTTAAAATAATCTTCTCCTCTTATAGGTTTCTTTATTCTAATATCTTTTTCTGGATTTTCATATATACACAAAAACATTTATTTCCACTAATATTCTCCCCGGCTACAATAGATTTCTCGCGTCTTCGCCGACACATCGTAAATTGTAAGCGCCCGAATAAGAGAAGTTTTATTAAATTTCAATGTGTAGACTTGTCTTCGGATTGTCGGCACACCTGCGAACTGAATTACGGTTTACGTGTTCAGCAATCGGTATAACCGTATAACCGTTAAAGCTGAAGATTTGTGCCGAAACGTTTTGAAAGAAAATCGACGTAAATTGCACTTGTGAGTAGTTTGTTTCTAGATGGATTTCGTTGGTGTTGAGTTTATGTGCTTTTACTCAAAGTTACGCTTGTATTTCAAAGTTGTAGGCAGAGTTGTATAGCAAACCGACATTTTAAAAATCTCGAGTCTCGGTTGCTATTGAGATATTTTAATGAAAAAAACATACAGTGGAATTGAGAACCTCCTCCTTTTTGAAGTAGGTTGAAAACTATGCATTGCCTTACTATTTATCCATAGCCCTTGGACCAAGGGCTTGGTATTGTTTCAGGTGGTGTTTTCTAAGAGTCAACCAAGAGCTTTGGTTAGTTCATTAAGAATGCCTTATTCATTCAGTCCATCTTTGTGTCTTTGTGATGTAGGAAGATCAATTAGTACCTAATTGAGGATATTAAGAGATGCTGATATCTAATAATATCCTAAGGAGAACATTCTTATTAAAATAATACAAGAGATTTTCTAAGAATCTTAATAAAATCCAGTACACTATCCATTAATAAAATCTTTTTAATAAGTTTTTCATAGAACAAAAGCGTTATTATTAAAATTTCGCGTGCTCATTTCATGACAGGCCTGAGCAATTTATTTTAATTTCAGCAATTAGTTGCGGGATCATTTACCACAATTTATTTGACCCATATAAGAAGCGCCATCTTTCATGTTGAACGTGAATTACAATTATAAAGTAAATGTTTAGAATCGGTTTCCTAGAATCATTTCAAACAGAGGCTGCATATCTTGGACAGCTACAAATAAACTGTTTGCTTATGCACCTGTCCGCAAAAGTAATAAAATGGGCCTTACCTAGTGCAAAGAAACTCTGCGTCAACGGTAAAGCGTAGCACTTTTGCTACGGCGTAGCAGAGCGGCTACGCATCGTAGCAAATTATGATTTTATGAACGAAAATTCGCTATGTCATCGGATTATTGCAAACACCGTAAGCTTATAAAACTCATGAGATTCTTTATTCTCAATGAGACGCTGCTATCTTTTAAACTATCTATTTTGGATTAGAATTATTTATCTGATCGCAATTATTATTATATTGAGAATTTATTAACCGACTTACCATATTCGATTTTCGAGTTCGACATTGTTTGCTTTTTTTTTTTGTATTTTTTTTTTGTTTATATTCACACATATCTCCGTAAATTTTGGACCGATTTTGAAAATTCTTTTTTTGTTTGAATGAGTATGTTTCGAAATTGGTCCCATTTTAATTTAATGAAGATCTGATGAAGAACTTTGAAGATATACCTACAACAGAACTCTTCAATAAATTTCGGCAAATCTCTCGGGATTGCTGCAATCGCATGTCTGTTTATACCATTTCATAACAAAACATCACGCCAGTACGCTCTTAAGGGGTACGCAGATCTCTCATTTCACCGGTTTTGTTCATTTTTCGTGATATTCGGGTAGTCTATTCTGGCGTTATAGGTACCTTAACCAACTTGCCTATTAGGTAGGTACAACTAAAAAGTGAAAAATAAATAGCTTTTTTACAAAAAAAATACTACCGACATCCAAATAAAAAAAAAAAGCAAAGAGAAAAATTACTTTATTTTTGGAAGTCGGTGTCCATAACGCATAAAATGGTACCTACCAAAGACACCGACTTCCAAAAATAAAGTTATTTTACACTTTGTACTTTTTTTTTTTTGGAATTCGGTAGTATTTTTTTGTAAAAAGCTTTTTATTTTAATCTCGCATGATTGCAGTTGCTGAATACAGAAATTAACTGACTAAAATTAGTAGCAATCCTATTCCAACACCAACTAATTTGCTGCTTTGCAGATACAAAACTTACACAAACAGTCATGCTGACCCATAAAGTTTTAAGATTACACAGGCCGAGGCCGTCGCCGCGAGATAGTAAATTGTAATATTCACAGCGAGAGGCCCGAAAGGGCCACCTGTGCGGAAAATGTTATTATCTCATTAGAGGAGCCCTTTCCGTTTCCTCAATTTGTTTCAAACAAACGGAATTTTAATATAATCTTGGTAATAGGTTCCGTTGTTGATAATCCTGGGGCGCTTTGTCGTTCTGTTAAATAAACTGACGAGAAACACACTTTGCCGTTTGTGTTTTGTTTATTCTGGTTAATTGGAGTAGATAGTATATACTCATTTTAATAGTAATTTGTGTTTGTGGTTTTGCCTGCAGGGTATGTAAAACTATTAGGTGAGGTCCTTTGGAGGCGTGATGTGAATTCAGTTTCGGAATTGTGTTAATGTTGTCGTTTGCTTTTAGATTCGAATGCGTAAAATTGTTTTAAGGTTTTATTTAGTTATAAAAATATGATTACAGAATGGCAAGTACGCTGTTGGTGTTAAAAAAACCTTTAGCAATCATCTAAGTAGTAATGCCCGGGTTAAACCAGTCAAATTTTTCAATCTAGGATAGTATGTCATAATAGATATATGATAGTATGTCATAATCTCAGTTTGGTTTTAGAGCTGGAATCTCGACCAATGATGCGGTTCACGAGTTGATCGATCATGTTGTTGATAAACTAGACCACAAAAAGAAAGTGATAGCGATATTCTTGGATTTATCTAAAGCTTTTGACACAGTCTCTGTTCCACTCCTACTTACTAAGCTACAAAGTATGGGGATTCGTGATACACAGCTCAAACTACTTGGGGATTACCTTGCTGACAGGCAACAGAGAGTTAGAATTGGAGAATTCACTAGTGATGACTTACCTATTTGCTACGGCGTTCCTCAGGGTAGTGTGGTTGGGCCCACGCTTTTCCTCACCTTCATCAATGACCTGTGTGATCTGCTACTAAAAAATGGCAAAATTGTCACATTTGCGGATGACACTGCGTTGATCTTCCATGGCGACAGTTGGGATGAGGTTTACAGCCTCGCTCAATCTGGGTTCAATACTGTAACTTCTTGGCTCATTAACAATGGCCTCACTCTCAATGTCAGCAAAACCAAAGTTGTACCATTCTCTATTAAAAACATCTCATCCTCAGTTCACGAAAATTTTAACATCAAAGCCCATTACTGTTCATCTTTCCACTCTTGTTCCTGCAGTCGACTAGAAATAGCATCTAGTATAAAGTACCTGGGAGTCATGATTGATAGTTCTCTCAGCTTCAAACTCCACCTGGACCTACTATCTTCCAGAACTCGAAAACTAATTTTCATTTTTAAAAATTTAAGTCGTATTGCAGATAAAAATGTAATTAAAATGGTTTACATGGCCCTGTGCCAATCCATTCTCACTTATTGCATTACTTTATGGGGTGGCACTTGTAAAACCAACTTAATAAAACTGGAAAGAGCTCAAAGAGCGGTACTAAAAGTAAGCCTGTCGTTACCTTTCTTCTTTCCTACCAAAGATCTGTACTTGCTCTCTGATGTGCTGACAGTAAGACAACTGTTTATTCTGTGCTCAGCTCTAAAACAACATTCTTTAATTGGCTATGATCCACTACTTAATGCAAACAAGAGAGTCAAACACAGGGTTTGCCCAACACTCACTAATCGTAACACTGCCTTCTCACGCAAATTCTTTGAATTTCTTGGTGGACATCTTTATAATAAAATAAATAAGAAGCTAACAGTTTACCCTCTTACAAGAGCCAATTGTAAGAGGGTTATTACTGCCTGGCTTAAGTCGCTCAATTACGATGACACTGAAAGTCTGCTTATTGTACCATCCTAACCAACTGCGTATGCTGTCACCTCTTTCACCCCACACACACGCACTCACACACACACTCACTCTGTCCCACACACACTCACTCAGACGCATACACGTTCCCACACACTCGCACTCACACTCGCGCACACATACTCACGCACACATACTCAATTACACACTCACTCAATTTAGTTCCTCTCACCCACTTTGTACCACCATAACAGCAACAACCTCACTCACCTAGCTTAATCCCTCTTAACTATTACTTCTTACTGATGTTGTATACAACTGTCATCTATTGTCCGGAGTCTGGAGAGGCTGGTAATCTGTCATACAGGTCTCCTAGTACAGAAACCAGTCTCTCACATAGATCACAAGAGTTTTCGCTAATGTTTTGTTTGTTTTTTTTAATATTGTCTGTAAAATTCTATGTGAGAGAAGAACAATAAACAATAAACTTATTATTATGATAGTGATATTATTGAGCTTGTGAATATGGTTTCGTGTATTCAGAACTATTCTCAAGGCTAAAAAAACAATATTGCTTTGAAAAATTAGAATCTCGTAACCTAAACGTACTAAATACGATTTTATTTTTTTAAACCCTGACTTTTCAGCACATTTTTCAGACTATAGAACATTTTTTTTATTCACCATTTCCAGCTTAAGTGGACCGTTATCATAATACGGAAATGAACTCGAAATTCAAACTAATATCCTCCTTTACCAAAAGAAAAAGATAAAACAACCATAACAAACACAATGATAAAGCAATTCGCAAATGATACGAAGGCCTTAGATAATTAAACCAAGACAGACCCGCAGGCTTGCGTGTGCTTATATAAGAACATTGCGTGCTTATGTACGTATATTGCGTGCTTATGCAAGCACATTGCGCTGCCACTCATTCTGCTAGGGACATCGTAGGAGACTCAGATTCAGAACAAAATACCAGATTGTCTTTCAGAATGTTATACGTTAGATAAAATGTCTTTGGCCTCATTCAGCCAGAGTACCAGAGGCCATTTTTACTTACACTTTCATCATCTTTCATCTTTTTAAAAACGTTGCCCCACACTAGGAATTTCTTCCTGTATCGTGGGTGCATTTAAAAATATTTAAACTCACATATACAAGACACTCAGATCCGGAACAACTAACTGTAGGCCGTACAAATATTTGTTCCGTGCGGGAATCGAACCCGCGACACGCAGCGCAGCAGCCGATCGCTCAACCACTACGCCAACCGTGTCTTCCACTGTGTTCAAACTGTGTGGCAAGTTTAATTAATAGGGACATTGTGAGCTTCTATTAGAATAGCATGATAAAATGTCTTAACCAATATTTTAAAGAGGTAAAATTATTAGTAAGAATATTTATAACTAGCTTCTGTCAGCGGCTTCGCCCGCGTGAATGTCGAAAATTATTCCGAGGGAACATATTCCCGGGATAAAAAGTATCCTATGTGCTATTCCAGACTATAGTCTATCGCTGTGCCAAATGTCATTCAGATCCGTCCAGCAGTTTGAGCGTGAAGAAGTAACAAACATACACACTCACAGACTTTCGCCTTTATAATATTAGTGTGAAGTGTGATATATATTAAGTGTGATAGTGTGATGTGACTATAGCTTTAAGGAGACCCAGACTTGAACTACTGTCACATTTATCAAATAACTGCCAGCCGCTTCGCCCGCGTGAATGTCGAAAATTATTCCGAGGGAACATATTTCCGGGATAAAAAGTATCCTATGTGCTATTCCAGACTATAGTCTATTCCTGTACCAAATTTCATCCAGATCCGTCCAGCAGTTTGAGCGTGAAGAAGTAACAAACATACACACTCACAGACTTTCGCCTTTATAATATGGCTTATGTTTAACTTACCACCAGATATAGTAACATATCTCCAAATAAATCATTGTTAACCCAAAAGTAGTAAATGATCACCAAAAGTAGTAAATGATCACCAAAATTAAACCAATGACCAAAAAGATTATAAAATTTCTGGGAGCAACTTGGAAGTAGCGCTCGCCGGCCGCTGCCGCGGCACCGCTCGCTTTGCTCGCTCGGCTCGCGCGCGGTTGGTCACAGTTCTAACCTAACCTAACCTATTTTACAACATTAAATAGCGCAATAATTTGCTATTAAAATTTGGTGATCAATTTACTAAATTTGGTGATCAATTTACTAAATTTGGTGATCATTTACTATTTTTGTCAGTATATTACTAGATTTGGTGGTTAGGGGTTATCGTCACAAAGTTTTTTTTGGTGGTCATTATATTTATTCCCTTATAATATTAGTGTGATGTGATAGGCAATCTCTAGAAGTGCAACGATGGTTTTTTCAATAATAGAAAGCGAATATATTCCTGAATTCCATGGGGAACTTTATATCGGAAAAAGAATACAGGATAGGACATGGATGAGGGAAAAAGCATAACAAATAACATTTTAGAGAAATTATTAAAAATGTCACGGTTTTTCTTACATGTCTTTGGAGGCAGTCTCAGAAGGGGGCGATCCCAATCAAGTCAGGTTTAATGCTGCTAAAACACAAGCGTGTCTTATTTTCGCTAAATACAGGCAATTACACCTTGAACATAGTCGCCGAGTTGCCAGCTTGTCGATTGAATTTCGGGGATTGTGCGATGGAATTGCATGATCTGATTCCAGGAGCAGTGGTAAACATCGTGAGGAAACCGGCATGTCCTAGAACCAAGAAAATTTGAAAACATGTGACTACTACTGCACTGGGCCCGCGGGGTGGATAACGGCCCATTCCCTCTCACAGAGAGGAGGCCTGTGTCCCAGCAGTGGGCACATTAATATGCTGATGATGTGATTCCGTCTAGCCCGTCTCATCATCGGACTACAATACGTACGGCGTAATAGTGGACATGCCACTCATGTGCGCTTAAAGTTCTGGAAATACTTTCATAAAACGTGCAGCTAAGGAGTGGAATTCCTCATCGGAGTCTGTGTGGCCCGGTAGATATAACCTAGGGGTATTTAAGTAAAGAGTGAATACGTTACTTCTAGGCAAGCGTACTTCACCGTCGACCACATTATAGCTTACTATCAGATGAGATAGTGGTCAAACGCGAGGCTATCCATAAAAAAATAAACGTTTCTCATTTGGTAGTTTTACAGTATTATAAGGACACAATCTAATAAATTCCCAATTACCCAGTCAGCACTTTACATTCTTCGAAATATCGGAGCAATCCACCTAAAAGCGTACACATGGCGGCTCTATATGCCCCACATTTCTTCTTATTTACATTTCATTTGCGGCAATGCGACTCGAGATACGAGACGAAGCAAAACCTTTTTAAGAAACCTATATGTAAATTAATAAGACAATGAAATGGAATCTAATCAAATCAGAAATGAATGGGCTTATTTAGGTATGCCTTAGGATTTTACGGCTCCCCCCTGGGTGGTTCCCGCTTTGTCGATGCGGGGGGGCTCAGTTACCGTGGCTTGGTCACCCACGGTGAAGCGAAGAGGAACCCGAGGAGGGTCCGGTCGTTAGGGCTTTTGCCGATTAAGCCGACGACGTAGCGGCCAACTAGTAGGTTGCGGTGCCGCTTGGTAACAGGCGACATCGCAACTGAGGCGGGCAGCGATGTCTTATGGAGATTCCCAGGTCCCATACGATGTCGCGGCTGAGGGTTGGAGGCCGCGGTGGGAGAGGAGTGCCGGTATTGTGGTGCGCCGCTCTCCCTACCTTCCGCGGCCCGGACGGGGTCGCCACCGTCTGATGGCGGACGCGGTGGGGCCGCAGGGGAGGAGGAGTGTCGGTATTGCGTTAGCCGTTCTCCCTATCCCCTGCGGCCGAACAATGGTAGGTGGCGGGGCCATTGACCTTGACCCGTCACAGGTGGACCAAGGGTGCCATACACGGGGTCGTCTGGCGCCCATGTGCTGATTGGTCCCTGGGGTGGTCACGGCGTGCAGTGTGTTCTGGTGCGCCGGTGATGGGGGGACTCCCCCGAGGAGGGTCCGGTGACGGATAGCCGCGGCGGGTTCGCGGTGAGTGCTAACGCGTACCCGTGCTCCCGCCATAAGCGGCACAGGAGGACACCGTGGAGTTTTAGTGGGTTAAAGTCCCACATAACTGCACTATCTCCCCGTGGTAGTGCAGTATGCATGAGCAATTATCCACGCAAAAAAAAATAAAAAATTACGGTTGATTGGGCATTCTGAAAATCTGGAGATATGACATTTCATCAGCGGTGTAGATTGGCAAATTCTTTTTTTACAAAAAAAAAACAACCGACTTATCCAAATAAAAACACTACAAAGTGACAAATATGTTCAATTCCAGCAGTTAGTGAAAGAACGTACGGGATTGTCATGCTCTACATATAGTATCTCATATAGTCAATCCTACTATAATATATAATATTATAAATGCGAAAGTTTGTGTGGATGGATGTATGTATGTTTGTTACTCTTTCACGCAAAAACTACTGAACGGATCTGGATGAAATTTGGCACAGAGATAGATTATAGTCAGGAATAGCACATAGGATACTTTTTATCCAGGGCATATGTTCCTTCGGGACAATTTTCGACATTCACGCGGGCGAACCCGCTGGCAGAAGCTAGTCCTATATATTGACAATCGTGAACGTTGAATATAACTTTATGATGGCCTCTCTGGCCTCGATGTATCGTTCAATGTAAAATGAGACAATGTACGATACATTAAGTACTAGATATTTTAACAGCAATAGATTTTTGACTTACAGTGGGTGAACAAAGAGACAGAGTAAAATAACCTGTATATATACCCAAGTATATTAAAGTGCACATACTTACTGCTATCATAATTATGTTGCTTCACTTCATTGAACCAAGTGTCACAGGTTTGTCACAAACAATACATAGCTGCTGACTACGGTACCTCTAGTCCTAATTCAGTAACGGGAATAATATTGTTAGACTGTAATGTCCTGAAAGCCTAGATTGCAAATTATGACCCTATCATACGCATCACAAGCTTCTCGACACACAATTAATTGAATTACCGTTATTAGTTTTGCATCTAACTAGATCAATAAGCCATTTCAATAAGATTTGGTCAAAGTGCAGGCTGGATCAATTGAGTTGGCACAATGCGTGCAGTGAAGCGAATACGGGCTAATGTCTGGGATATTGATCGCGGGCTGCTATTGGAGGGAATCCGGTTCCAATACCTACCAGCTTAGATATTATTATTGTTAGGTTACGGTTCGAAAGCTAGGTGAATGAGTCAGAATAGAGAATTTGATGTCAGTGTGGTGTTGTTGTAATGTTGTGCCATGAATTAATTGGAGATTTAATGAGGCAGTAGAACAATTATAAAAATCATAAATCTGAATTCAAAATAGTAGTTTAACAAAGCTTAGTTAAAAAAAATGCTTTAAACTTTTTATAATTTGAAGCCTACTAATATAATTAATGTATAAGTTTGTGTTTCAATTATGGTTGAACGGATTTGGATGATATTTTGTACACTGATAGTTCATAACCTGGATTAGCACATGTTATACTTTTCATCCCGATATAATGGGGAAATTGGGATGATAAAAGTATAAAACACTTACACACGGGGAGAAGCTATTCTATACTAATAATAATAATATTATAAAGAGGAATGATTTTTAAGTTTGTTTGCTCCGAAACTACAGGACCGGTTTAAAAAATTATTTCACCAATAGAAAGCTACATTATTCCTGAGTGACATAGGCTATTTTGAATCCAGAAAACGGGTCCTATGGGGTGGTCCACGGGAGCGAAGCCGCGGGGAAAAGCTAGTGTTAAATATACCTAAACCTTTTATAGATATTGCAACCAACATGCAGATTTACTTAGCTAAACAGCCATCCAAAAAACCCGTAAAGGTAACATAGGTAAATGTACACAACCTAACACAACATATTTCGTGATACCCTCTATTACGAGCTGATTCTTTTCACCCGGTCTCGATGTTCAGTGTAAATTGCATTGTTATCTAGGACCCACGGTCCACTCCAGCAGCCTTATCTCGATGCAAGTAAATCTCAATGGTAGCTAGGAGATTGTGAAATATTGCCTCAGAAATTGCTTCGGATTTGAATAGAATGAGGCAGGTTCCCTTTGAAAGGATAGTTTAATCGTGAAGGATTGGTGCCTTTCGTTTGGTTTTGTAGGAGGTCGGTCGGGATTGTTTTGGGATTTATTTTTTATTTTGCTGTTTTGTTTTGTGGTCTGTTTATCATGGGGAGGCATTTTGTAAAAATAACTGGTGACTTGTACCTATTTTTTCTTTACTTTATTTTAACTTACAATGTCATACTTCTTCACCGCATCTCTTAGTAGAAATAACAGAAGCTTCAAAACATAAAATGCACTCTCCAAATGAAAATCTTGTACCAAAAATACCTACAGTTTCAAAATACTGGCACATTATATAACGTGTCCCCACTTCATAAACGCATAAGAAAAAGAAAACATTTCCAAAATTTCGAAAAACGAATTCAGTCCCCATGTTTTTTCACACACAACTATTGCCACAGAATAAATCAATCAGGCACATAAAACGAACGACTCTTGACATATTCCGCGAAAAAAAAAGAAAATAATCCTAGCCAGTCTTCCTCAATTTCTCGTAATATTGTCAGTTGACTTGATTTTCTGGTAACGTGAGTGGGACGTTTCCCGCTTACGTGGAAACGTAAATGTTGCCGGCGTCATGTTTCGCATGCCAAGCATATGCCAAGCGGACAAATTGAGTACGTAGCGTGTTGGGACATTGTATAGGTGAATGACAGAAGAGACAAATAGAATGACAAAGTAGCGTTATGGTACGCTTTGACCATACAAAAAGGCGTAAATTTTTGACTCTGTGATAGGACACCTATAAACTGAGACATTGACTGGGGTTTGATAGGATTTTAACGATAACGGATTTTTTTTTATCTCCCATACACATTTTAGTCACCCGATGACAACTTTCCCTGGAGAAAGTTGTTGATTTACAGGGGCAGAAACAGTTTTTTAAATTTAATTAGATCATTATTTTCTGTTACAGCCTGTATAATTGGGATTGTTTGAATACCAAGTTCGATGGGTGACCTAGGTTTAGTAGGTAAATTAGCTGAGCAATGAAACCTTAATAGCTCACAACTTCCTACTCTGTCTCTCAGTTCTTCTTTGACTATGAAATACCGTTGAAGCAGATAAAAAGTATGTTTGCGTGCTTTTACTGCAAGCGAAGAAATAGCGGCAGACCACGAAAGAGATGGCAGGACGAACTAGACAGATACCGCAAGGACCGATAGGAGGAAGCGCGGATTCAGAAATGGGCCAGAACAGACTAGCAAAAAAAAAAGGAAAAAACAAATGATAAGATCGTCATAATGATATAGTTTCATCATCCTAAACTTCTGTCTAGTATCTACATCATGTCCTCGTGAGAATCTCGCTCGTGAGAGATTGAACTACACGAGTTTGCGATGTGACTATTTTCCAGCTGAGAATTTTATGTATAGTCCCGCGTGGACAGCTGCGGCCGGTGAGGCACGTTCTCAATTGGACACATTTAGTTGTAGTCGCGTATTGACGATATCTATATGTATTTATAGCACGCTGAGACACTGTCATTTGTTTTCATTTTCTGTGCAAAGTTAATGTTCATTTGTTTACCAGAATTGTAGAACAGCAGTTTTGATCTGAATCGCAACAATCTTCATACAGTTTAAAAATAGAACAGTTGCGAATCTTGTAGGTATTATCTTACAGATCGCGTTTGACCAGAGTGTCTCTAGACATGTCAGCGAACGAAAACGTCACCGATCGATAGCGATTAGAATAAGTTGTTAAGCACTATCAAAATGTCAAGTTTTTGAAGTAAAACTTCTTTATCGACGTATGGGAGAAATTTTGTACGTAGAGTCCGTCCAACGAAAAAGTCCCGCGGAAATACATGGAACTAACAAGATTTGTTAGTGGACAGCGTACAGTCGCATAGAAACTAGCGCCGCGTCTACGGGACTTCTTTCGTTGGACGGACTCTATCGTCACGTTTTTCGGTTACGCGCCATGTTGCTTTTTTTTATCAAAGTTTAGTAAAAAGACTTATTCAAATTTAAGTGAATTTACAAGAAAAGTGAGTGATTATATATTTCGTTTTATAAATTCAACACGTATGAGCATGATTTTAATATTTATAAATTAATTAATTTATAAATATATATTATAATAAGAACAATGATAAAATAAATTACTCATTAATTGTATGCATGTCTATAATAATAAAATAGCTTTAATTTAATACGGAAAAAATTGTTTTCTTAAGGCTTAAGCCTTATCTACCCCATTTTCGTGAAGTTGCAAATAGTAGAAAAATGATATGTCGTAAAGAAGTTTCACTTCTTACCTGTGTACTCTGGTACACACCCACATTTTTTTTTTATAATCGATAGGCTCCCGTTTGACTACTCTATCTCGCCTGATGGTAAGCGATAATGTGGTCTACGGTGAAGCACGCTTGCCTAGAAGTAACCTATTCACTCTTCACTTAACAACAAGAACAAAGACTCCGACAGGGAATTCCACTCCTTAGCTGTGCGCACAATGAAAGTATAAGCAAAACGCTTTGTGCGTATGGGTGGGATGTCCACCATGTACCGATGGCGCATGACCGTACGTCTTGTAGTCCGATGATGGAAAGAGCTAGGCAGAATCAAATTGTGCAGTTCCGTCGCACACTCCCCGAAATGAAACCGATAAAAAACTGACAGGCTGGCAACTTGGCGTTGATGTTCGAGGCTCTGGAGCATTGACGCTACCAGTACATCGTTGCCAAAAAGCCTCTTGGCTCGTCTGTCAATCGACTCCAGTGTGATCAATCCTTCACATTTTGGCATTGTTATCATTGCCACCGCTGACATCGAATGACAATTTATTTGTCTAGAGCCTAAGTTTAATTCTTGATGGTATGCGTTTATGCGGTAAACGGTTTTAAAGCGTAGGGCTACCGTTTTTGTCAGTTGGCGCCACTGGCAAGTAAGGTCCCTAAATTACGAAAAATAAAAAATGTTGATAATTAAGGTAAATCTTGATACTTACAAGTTTTCGCGAAAATCTAAATTTGTCCATATCTTTTTATCGTGTTGACTCAGGACCTTGATTTTATACATCTAATAGCGACTATAGACCTCCTCCCCTAGTATCTGGTATACATTTCAACTTGATAGGTCCTGAGAAACAGGGTGGTGACACACGGACAGACGGACAACAGATTGATTTTATAAGGGTTAATTTTTTTACCTTTGGAGGTACGGAACCCTAAAAAGTAGTAAATAAACTCGCGTTAAAAGCCAAAACACTATGAAATTTGACATTTTGAAGACCTCACTCTACACCAGCGCCCCTAGCGGAAAATTCAAACCCAGTAGCCCTCATTAGGCTGCTGAAAGCTATATTAGGCTGAAGTCTCTCTTTTCATTTAGAGTAAAATCGTGCTTTGATCACATAGCTTACATAATCTAGCTTACTTCACAATGTTTTCTCCTCTACTTATACATAAGTTTGACAGTGCTATTTCCTCTGGCTATTATTAACTTTACAGAAAATATCTAACTTTCCACCCTACACATCTTCAGCCACCTAACCTGTTCGTTCACTTCATAATTACATTTTTCAGTTCCGCAACCGATATTACTTAACATTAAACCAGTAACGCTGGAGGACACCGACGGTAGTATGAAACCCAAGTAGGACCCATGTCGGTAGCACGTTTGACGTTTATGAGGGTACACTAACTATGTGGTAGGTAATTCGATCTGTCTATAAAACGGACCCTCTAAATTTATTAGCGGATGTGCTGTTTATCTGTTCTTAGCGTTTAATTTGGGTTTTATTGAAGTCTCATTAGGATGCTATTGATTGAAAATTTTGGTGATTTGGGATCGATTTTAAATATATATCATATATGTCAATATATGAGTGCAGTGGAGGCTAAGTGGTATCGGCCGTGACTTGAACATCATGAGGAAACCGGCATGTCCTAGAATCGAAAATTTGAATATATGTGACATCTACTATCATTACTTTAAATGATAGATTGAGGAATGAGGTAATAAGACAACGTTGTGGTTTAAAAGAAGATGTAGTGACTAAAATTGAATACTGAATATCTGCAGTATCATGCAAAATAGAATCACGTCTAAATGGCTAGTCGTAATTTTTTGGAAAAGATATATGTTATATTAGACCATTTTTTTAATAATATGATGTAAGCAAATTTTGAGTTTTATTCGTAAAACATAGTGTAATTAATTTGTAAAGTTATGTCTAAAACGGACAAAAACATGACAATCACACCAAAACCGCTGGGCGTATTTTAATGAAATCAACACCATCTCTAAGACATTTTATTTATCTAAATTTTGATCTGAGGCTTTTTTTCAAAGTCATAGAATAATAAGGAAAGTACAAAAAACTACAAAATTTTGTGTCGCGTGGGTGTGAATTGAGTGCGCGTTTTGTTCCCTCAAGGTCGTTGGCGTTTGTCGTCGTCTTAATTCCACAGGTTTTTTTTTTTTTTTTCTTAGGCTCGCGTTTGAGCCTATCCCACCTGATGGTAAGCGATGATGTGGTCGACGATGGGGCACGCTTTCCTAGAGGTAGCCTATTCACTCTTGACTGAAAGACTCGCAGGTTGTAGCTACCTTAATTTAAAAACCGGCCAAGTGCGAGTCGGACTCGCGCACGAAGGTTTCCGTAACATTATCGCAAAAAAAACGGAAAAAATATCACATTTGTTATATGGGAGCCCCACTTAAAAAAATATTTTATTCTGTTTAAAGTATTTGTTGTTATAGCGGCAACAGGAATACCTCATCTGTGAAAATTTCAACTGGCTATAACGTTTCATGAGATACAGCCTAGTGACAGATAGACAGACAGACGGACAGTGGAGTAATAAAAAGCTGATATATTAGTACTTAGTGTTATATTAATGCTTCCTTGTAATCACATAAATATGTTTTACTGTAATAATAATTATATCGTGTGTAAGTAAGTAAATGACTTATACACAGTACTTACAGTTTCCGGCAGGGAATTCCACCCCTTAAATGTACGCACAATAATTCCCAAAAAATAAAAAGGTACCTCCATATTTTATGTGATTTCCTCCACTCCAACCAATGAGCTACTATGTGGACTAGACAGTAACAAGCTATCAACGATTGCAATTCTCGATATGATAGAATTTTGGAGATTGACCACGTGTTTTGATAATGCATGTCAATGGCATATCACTTTGTCTAAGCCTTCTGGTTGGTTAATATTTGGTTGGTCGAAGAGATTTTGGCAAACTTCTTGACTATGCATTTTTATGCCTGAGACCAAGCACACAGTTGTAAAAAGTTGCATGGTTTATCGTTATAACTAGGAACATAAAAACATATCAGGAACACTGTGGCAAAAGTCATCCTGCAGTCGATAGCCTGCGTACAATATGACGTGGCGTATATTTTTATCCGACACCGCAAAAAAAACTTTTCGATTCAATTCACATTTGATTCCGACACGCGCTGCTATTTTGATTTTTTATTTGTTTTAATAGAATATTTTTTATGCAGCACCCGTATAAATTGTGTTTTCGGTTTTTAGATACCTCTATGAATGATTGGAATACGGCATCGGGTAATGAAATAAAAATACATTGGTGTTTCTAGAATAAGTAGAAGCTCGTGGCTAAATTATTACAGCCGCACGGGTCGATTGGGTTGGGTTAAGCAACGCTTGACGACCATTTCAACATACCGAGTTTCCTCCGTGCCTCGGAAAGCACGTTAAGCCGTTGGTCACGGCTGTCATTTGAAGATCTTTGACAGTCGTTACGAGTAGCCAGAAGCTTGAGATCTGACACCAGTCTAGCCAAGGGGTACCGTGTTACCCAGTTACTGGGTTGTGGAGGTCAGACAGGCAGTCGGTCCATGTAAAACACTGGTATTAAGCTGAATCCGGTTAGACTGGAAGCCAACCCCAATATAGTTGGGAAAAGGCTAGGCAGATTGGTGTTTCTAGAATAAACACTACCTTTTCCCTACCTACTTTAAAAGTATAGAAAACAAGATGCCACATTTCATTTGTTTCTCATAGACTTTGAATAAATGCAAGCTTTGACATAATAGGAAATCACAAAATTACTATAATAGTTTTTTTTTTATTTATTTTTTTTATTTCATTATTCTGCCGCGGACATGTGGCACTCCGCGATCTTTCTATAGTGTTTTTTTTTTGTTTGTTATTTTTCTTATTATAGTTACAATTGTCTGACTCCTCGTCGGACATTATTTTTTTGGCTTACTTAACTAACTTAAGTCTACGTGAGTTCATCCCTCACTAAATACTATATATATATATATATATCACACACCGGCATTACAATTTACTTTCTATTTACTACTTATATTAATGTTATTAACTATTTTGTTACTTATTTCTATTGATACACTTTCGGGGAAGATGCATGGCAGTGCGAGCAGACCAGTCCCGGCCGACGGTTCCGGTTATAGAACCCCGTCGTTAGGACGTTAAGATGTGTATGACTGACTCGCTCCACCATGCAGCTTTACATATATATATATAATTTTCTAATTTACAGGGTTTACACAGGGTGATGGTTTGGGTATGTGTTTGTACTATAATAGTTGGTATTAGCCAAAAAAAAAATAGATTTCCGTAAAAAATCTAAACTTTTTTCCCCATTGATATGAATATGGAACATAATAATATATAAAATAATAAAAAAAAAAACAGTAAACATGGTAAATATCCCGTTTCTAATGTTAGTGTTAGTGACCATGACAGTTTAAAAACTTATTAAATAATATATGTACTTAAACCACAACGATATTGGTGACGAAATGGCTAGTGATACCCATTCGAGTAGTGGAAACATAACAGAGCACAGAATCTTCGCGCTAGCTGCGTATAGAGACGCCATTACTAATAATAATAGTCAACGTCGTAGTTTTTGTCGTCGTAGTCACCGTCGTTGTTTTCTTCGTCGTAGTTTTTGTGGTCGTAGTCACCGTCGTAGTTTTTATCGTCGTAGTCGTAGACATCATCACAATCGTTGTCATAGTCATCGGCGTCAATAAACATATTGCCATAGTCAAACTCTGTCACTGGCTGTCAATTTTTATAGCAATCGGTCACGTTAGGCAAATTTTCGCATTGCCACCGGCATCTCCGTGCTCTATGGGCAACGTAATAAAAGCAAGGTTTGTGAGCCTCCAGCGCTGAGTGAGTATCCGTGTACGCTTTGTACTCGCTGTACTCTCAAGTACTACGCGCTTTAAAACAAATCTACTGTCTATTTTAACGCGTGTTGTGTTTCAGTGTACACGTGCGTAGTGCCTGAGGCGTTACACAGGTACTCATGCAGTACCGCAAGCCAGGAAAACCACATGACGACCCAAAAAACTTCCGCCCTATATCCCTCCTCTGTCACACCTACAAACTTTTTGAAAGGCTTCTGTTGGCCCGTCTCACAGACCTCGTTGATCCAAAACTTATTCCAGAGCAAGCTGGATTTAGACCTGGAAAATCTTGCTGTGGCCAGGTCATCAACCTCACCCAACATATCGAGGATGGGTTCGAAACGAGGAAAGTGACGGGTGCAGTTTTTGTTGACCTGTCGGCAGCCTATGACACCGTTAATATTCGGCGCTTGTTATGGAAGGTTACCAACTTAACAGAGGACCCAAAGTTCATTAAAATTCTCAGAGAACTCCTCAGTAACCGACGATATCAAGTGAATCTTCTGGATGATAGGAGTAGGTGGCGTGTCCAAAAGAATGGTCTGCCTCAGGGTAGCGTTCTGGCTCCTCTGCTGTTCAACATCTACACCAACGACCAACCGGTGAGTAGTAACACAACCCGCTTCCTGTACGCTGACGACCTAGCTTTAACTTGCCAAGCTACTGATTTTGAGGAGATCGAGGCTAATCTTTCCATCGCCCTTTCAGATCTCAGCCAATATTATGCTGACAACGCTCTGAAGCCAAATCCCTCAAAAACACAGTCGTGCGCCTTTCACCTACGTAATAGGCAAGCGGGCCGAACGCTTAACATTTCATGGCAGGGGGTGCCCATCCTCCATAGTTCCCATCCAAAATACCTCGGCATTACTCTGGACAGGTCCCTCAACTACAGAAATAACTGCGAGAATGTCAAGTGGAAGGTGCATTCAAGGAATAACCTGCTTCGCCGCCTAACGTCCACCAGATGGGGGGCGTCTCCTCAAGTCCTGCGAACGACTGGCATGGCACTCTGTTTCTCCGCTGGTGAATATGCAAGTCCAGTATGGAGCCGCTCTGCCCACTCCAAATTAGTGGATACAGCTCTGAATGAGACGTGCCGGATTGCCACAGGTTGCCTCAAACCAACTCCTGTGCGAATGCTGTATCCACTTATCGGCATCGCGCCTCCGGAAATTCGCAGGACTATAGCAAGTCGCACAGAGAGGGCGAAACTAGAAACCGATCCACGCCATCCAATGCACAATTACAGCTCAGTGCCCCAGCGCTTAAAAAGCCGGAAAAGTTTTCTAGGATGCGTGGGTCTATGTGATGGAAACTCCTCTTCGGCGAGATGCGACCTTTGGCGAGAGAAACTCAAGCCTCCTGAAAATTTCATTGGGCCATCGGAGAGCCTTCCGCCTGGGCACACTCTGCCGTGGTCGACCTGGAAAACCCTAAATAGGCTCCGCACTCAGGTTGGCCGCAGCAAGGACAACCTCCACAGATGGGGGTTCTCTGATGGCACTAGTCTTCAGTGCCTCTGCAGCGTCTCTCCGCAGACCATGGCCCATCTCACGGAGTGCGCAGCATGCCCTGTCACCTGTACGTACGAAGACCTTATGACTGCGTCACCGAATGGTGTTGCTGTGGCTGAATTCTGGGCCAAACACAATATTTAACTTTTTATATTTGCCATCGACACGCTAAGAAGAAGAAGTACCGCAAGAGTAATTTAATTCAAATTATTAATGGAATATGGGTGAAAGTACTATAGGTATACCCATTTCTGCCTACCCCTTAGGGCAAACAGGCGTGAAGTAATATTGTGTGTGTGTTGTAAGAATTTTCAATAGTGATTATTGTGTGCAATTTCAGTAAGGAAAGTGTAGTATTTAATTATTTTAATATGGTACTTTAGTACATTACTGCAGCGGCCAGCAAAAGAGGCATTTGGGCGAACGTGTAAATGTGGGCCGAGGTGAAGCCGAGGCACACATACGTAAGTCCATCAATGCCCAGGCTTGTATAGTACTTTTCTCAAATAATGCGCGGAAATTAAAGCTAAGTAGTACCTAGGCAGCATTTTTTATTTGAAAATACAGTTGTTAAATGTACAATTTTTGAAATTTATAGTGGTCTTTCCAGGGATTATGTTGGTTTGGAATAATTTTAAAGAGGTCGAAGTTGGTTGTATAGTAGTCTCTTCAGTGTGATTCTGTATTTCAGAGCTTTAATGGGAGGTCGATGGTCGAGATTGGATACTTTCGTTGATTTTACGTGTAATGCTATGTAGCTTTTAGATACCCGGTCAGACTTCCATCCGCCATGTCTTTTAAGTGTATTAAAATTCGCACCTTTGTCAGCAAGAAGAGTCGCTGAAGATCGACGAAAGCAATGCCCAGTATAGTAATCGGATTTGGCAAATTTAAATAGGTAGCAATTGCCTTTGGCATTGCGGCAATTTTGTGTCTGCCAATTACTTGCCTTGTGCATTTGTTATTTATGTAATTTAAAAAAAATCGGTCTGATTTTACATCTGTGGGACGTAGCGCTATGTACTTTTGTACGATTTCAGCTGATTCATCCCTGATAACAAATGTGCGATCGATCTTGGTATTAGTATCACGTAGAGTTACAATTATCACACCGTCGTGATTTGCTACGTCTGTTATAGTAACATTTGTAATTTCGTTACATCGGCACGCACCAAAAATGCCGAAAATAAGAATAACCTGCAACAAAAACAAAGTACCTACGTTATAGCTTACGTTCACATAGGTAATTTTCCTACAAAAATATAGGTTAATATTATAAAGAGTAAAACTTACTTTGAGGTCCGGATACACACTGTCTGGTGCTTCAAACAAGAACATTTTTACGTTTGATGCGGTGAAAGCTTTTGACTTTTTACATTTATATCCATCCGACTGTCTTTTGAGCATTGAAGTCAGATTTGTATATTGTTTTAAATTCACAATGCTAAAATGCAGTTTTAATGAAACATTTAATTAAAATTGCATTTTAGCATTGAATAGATGACCCATAGCGTTGTCGGCTTAATTTTCTTGGCGAGTACGCCGAAATAAGCCAAAAAAACGTTTTCGGATAAGGATTTCAATTTTCTTTCATTCTTCCATTGAACAAAATTTTCATAGGTTTTCAAATATTTTTCTTTTGATTTTGATGGTAACAAGTTTTCTATTATGGCTCTAGCCGCCTCTTGAATTTCAGGTGGCGTTGAAATAAGTTCATCGCACTCATTGTCTTCACTTGAACTCATTTTGTCCAAACAATTACTTTTCAAAATCAATGACGATCAACAAACAACAATAATTTTACCCGCGTTAAAGTGTTTATTTGTTTTTTTTTCAAGAAACAACGTTCTATTTGCAAGCCAGTTCGAAATTTAAATAAAACCTTTGATAAGTTATCTCCTTGGCTGCCATGTTTCGGAGTAAAAGATCGTTCCATTTTTTAATTACACGACAGATATGAGTTTACTATGTAATTTATTTTATCTACACTCACAACATAATGATCCAAATATGAATTCAAAAAATATTCTATAAACATGTACTTTATATTCATGGATAGGTAAAATTTAAAAAAAAATACCATTACAGTTCAACATTTGCCTTCGATTTTTAAACAACTGCATCATAAAATAACTTTTTAATTTTTATATCACACTTTTACTTTTTAATTTATAGGCGCTTATGAGCTCATTGAAGTACTGTCATTGTCTAAGGAGGCGCGCGCTGCGCAGTCATACGCAATGAGAATCTAAATTGCCCGCCATACCAAATATTCTTCCGTTTCCACTTTTGTTTTATTGCAACTGTATGAGTGAAGATAAAGTAGTGTATGCAATAGCATATAATTAGGTATTAAAACACTCGCGTAATATTATTATCAAATTCGGCTTCGCCTCATTTGATAAACCTACGCTCGTGTTTTAATAACCCTTATTATATGACCATTGCATAAACTACTATTACAATGCATGTCCTCGAAAAGAGCGTTTTCCAAGCAGCCAAACTGTGCGGAAAGTGTCACTTTTTTTAACTAGTGCTTTTTACTTATCTGTATTTTTTTAATTTTTAAATTTAACGCCAGCCCGACGCGTAGAGTTTTTATTATTTGAGAAAAGTTTTACAAATTGGTTAAGTACAGATTATCATTCATATAAAAGGTAAAATAAAACTAATACTTCATTATAGGCGTTTTTAATTACTCTAGATTTAGATTTTGATCAATAAATTAATTTTAAATATTCATTAAATATGTTTGGCAGAACGTATATTTTGCTCGTGCCTTTTTGTGTTACGACGTGACAGCTATTTGAACATGCGCAGTAGATATGCCCGAGGAACTATTAGTTAATCTGTGGATATGCAGAGCGCGCTTGAATAAGCCCGCCATTTTATTAATTTTTTGCTTGGTCCAGATATATTTTTTTATTTCCTCGCACAGTGCATAGTAAAATGTTGTATGATACACGTACGTAAGATGATTTCCGACTCGTGTCGATTTATCCACTCATCGGAAATCACCTATCTGCCGCACTTGTAGCATAAATAACTATGGCCGCTAGACACGACAGATATGGATTTTCATACAACATTTGCCGGCCGCTGCGCGCTTGTATTTGGCCAGTACGGCAATTTCGATTTATCTCGAAGAAGGTTGTCAAAATAATGGTCAAATTTCCAAGCATTTTTGAGAAAAAAATATTGTATTGTTTTTTTTCTTTTAATTTTTTTAAATAATAAATTTTATAAAATTTTAGGTATATGTTTTTGTAATAGAAAGAAAGTAAGAAAAATATTTATTTGTGACCCGCACAGGAGACACGAGAAATAAGCATAAAATTAAACAATAATAAAAAATAAAGTCCCCGTGCGAGAGGAAAAAGGTTCCTATCTTAGCATGTGCAGCGATATTCAAAAAAGAAAAAAAAGAAACGCTGCGCTGATATTCTGATAGATGTGTATTAGCATGTGTAACACTAGTGAATAACTGTGATAGACTGTCGCCTGCAGGTTTTTCGCAGCTGTATTTGACAGCGCATATGAAAATTGATAAGCCACTGCAAAGCTTTTCGACGCATATCATGACATAACATTGCACTATACTACTGGATCATGAAAAAGTCAAAAAAAGAAACAGAATTCACACAACAGTTTTAGCTAATCCATTCTATTATTGATACATCCCATTATTTCACCTCCAAAAGCAATTTCTACGAAATAAAAATATAAAAATGGTTTTATTAAATTCTTCTTCAGATAATTTGACTAAAACTTAACCACAAATTACAGTTTAAAAAAAAGATTGCCATAAACAAGGTTTTTGAACCATACATTTTATTTACAACGACCGTCAAAGCCTTTCAGTGGATCTCAACGAAGTGTCTATTGTGAGGATACACAAAGACTTTTGACAGGGCTATGTCACAAAACAGACACAGAAGGTCGGCTCCATACACAGAGCACCGATACACTTCGGCGGCGGATGATTGCTCGAGAGAGGACACTCTTGGTTAATATAGAAATTAACCAAGAGTGTCATCGTTTACTTGTAGAAATTGACGGCCCCTGAAACCAACTCTGGCTGTGACATCCTTTACTTGTGCTGCTCAAGATACATTGCATAAATAAGTATATGGCCGGTGCAACGATTATTTCCTCTTCACACGCACATTTCACGCCAAACGTAACGCGAGTGGAAGTGTATTCTCGATTGTCATTTGTTTGATGTTCATCGAATATCCCGTCTATGTGTGCGTGCATATATTTTCATTCGTTGTATGGAGCTGTCCTTCTTTACCTCTTTCTTTAGTGACTGTATCCTTCAACAATCCACTATGGCAATTTAATATTTTTGCCGTCATTTGTCGTTACAAATCTATTGTTGGGCAATTTTCAGGTAGACAGGGAATAATGAAAGTGAATTAATAAGTAGGTTATTAGATTCATTATTAAATAATAGTTATTGAATGGATTCATCGAAATATTAGAATGTTGTTTTCAATGAATCTTGATTTAATTAATTTAGTCCATAATGATTTGACATGGAATAGAAAAATAATAAGTGGTTGTGTATTGTTTCGATGACATTGTGAAAATTGTTATGAATGTTTCTTATGAATGGTTGTAGATAAGTACGTGTCTAAAATACG
This sequence comes from Anorthoa munda, assembly GCA_945859665.1. Lineage (NCBI taxonomy): Eukaryota > Metazoa > Arthropoda > Insecta > Lepidoptera > Noctuidae > Anorthoa > Anorthoa munda. Next base: position 14,115,693 of record OX243902.1, on the reverse strand, counting down.
TTATTTTTTTGCATTAGTTAGAATAATCGGAACTGTTGCGCTAAATCTCAAAATCAATATAAGGTACAATACATGGCACAGTGAAGCTGACTCGATGTAACGGCTTGAGATTGATGTAATGTTTGAGCAACGGCTGCAAGATAGGAGATGGAGTGTATTCTAAAGGGCTATCCACACATATCCGTTCACACACGTCCGTGCACGGGCCCGGGCACGTCCCGTGCACGGACGTGTGTGAATGAGTTCATATAAATTGTACCCACCGATATTTTTTTGAGCCCCTGACGGGCGCCCGGCCCTGTCACGTCCCGGGCACGGCCCTGATATGTGTGGATAGATCTTTATGCTCCACCCCTTAACTATCTTGCATTCTGTATGTAAGAAACTGCAGCTAAAGCAACCTAAGTGCTGCTCATAGAGGAAGCCACAGAAGTTTCAGGCTAAAACAATTTTGTATACCATAGGTACTGCCGACATAATAAAATATTTTTATACATGTTTAATATATTGGTATATGGAATGTATGTCCGAATATATTCCTCAACAAATTCAATTTATAAAATCGCACAATTTCCATGCAGCTTTCAGACCCCCTAAACGAGCAGAAATAATTACGTCACGCCCTTTTTATCTGAAGAACGCATAGACAATCGTTAACTCTATGATAATGTGTCAGATTTGCATTTCCCTCGTTATTTTAACGTTTCATATGCCTCTGACGTTCCCTTGTCCTGTTTTGTAATCATCAAGCTTGTAGTAGGAATGCCATGGACAATATTAAAAATCACGGACATTTTATTGGAAAATATAGAACTTATAACAAAAATATAAAAATCTGGCTTATGCATGAATCATGGCACCTTTGGTTAAGTTTCCAAGTCTTCATTTTGTTATGAATCATCAAAATCAAGGTATTTATTTCAAGTAAGCTTTAGAAGTACTTTTGAATTGTCAAACAAAAAATTAATAAAAAGATGACTCTAGTTGCAATATATATAATTATATACAATATATATGATCTGTGTAAGCTATTGTTTTATTACGCCTTAAATCTCAGAGATTAATACTATGTTTTTTTTAAATAGTCTCAGTTACCAAGACAACTGATCCTCATAATAAAAAGATCAAAACCGGAAAAAGTCGAAAACCCATAACAAACCGACAACACGAACAACATAAAACCAAAGTAGAAAAAGATATCTTCGTCAAAACAAAACACAAGCTAAATATTGCACATACAACAATTATTTTGGCAGTCCAATTATTTCATAGTATAGAATTACAGCGTCAGCCCACCTCTACTCAAACCGGATCATGTCCGCAGAAATCCGTACACATGGCTTTCCTAGTCAAAGCGTATGACAGACGGGGGAATCCCTGTAACTAAATTATTCGTGGTCACGTATTCTGCGAGGTTTCAGCTTTGCACTGAAATTTTAATTATACATCGGACCAGCGTTGCCAGATGAACTTATGCGAAAATAATTAGTTTTAGTTGATTTTTATTTTTAATTATGGTTTTTGTCGTGGAATGTATCTAAAAATACGTTCATGCTTTTTGTATCCTTGGGGATATGAACGTATTTTTAACCAACTTTCCAAAAAGGAGGAGGTTCTATGTTCAGCTGTATGTTTGTCTTTTTTTTTGTGTATGTTCGCCGATTTCTCCGTAAATTGTGGACCGATTTTAAAATCTTTTTTGGTTTGAAAGAATTCGTTGCCGAATTGGTCCTATTTAAATTTGGTGAAGATCTTATGAAGAACATCGGAGATATGGAACATAACTCCACAAAAAATTACGGCAAATCTCTCGGGCTTGCTGCAATCTCATGTCTGTTTATTGTTTATTACACCATTTCATAACATAACATCACGCCACCGGTAAGCTCTGAAGGGGTACGCAGATATGTACATTAAACCCTGGTACACTCTCATTTCACCGGTTATGTTAAAGTTTTATGTTATGCCGGTTATCTATTCTGGCATAACTTTGAACATTGTAGGTACCTTACTATAGAACTTGCCCATTATGTACATAACAAAAAAATGTAAAACAAAAACTTAGACGGCAGTCGGTGTCAAAAACCGAAGAAACAAAAACACCGACCGGACTGCCGAAATTGAAGTTATTTTCAGTTTGTAGTGTTTTTATTTGGAAGTCGGTTGTATTTTTTTTCGTTTTTTTAGCATTATGAGCTATATTGAAAAACTTAAATAAAACGAAACTGAAAAGCTCTCCTAGATTGCCTGAATACTTTTCACAATTAGATTTGACGTAACATGATATGTATTCGTTAGTTACGTTAAGGATCTTGTGGAGTGCAGCATGTCCTGAAGATGTAGCAACCAAAGTTACCTAATTTACAGCTGCAAATGGTTCTAAGACTGGTTTCACTGGTTTATGAGGACCATTCCAATACAAATTATTACCCCATTCTAAACTCCCAATAAACACAACATAACATTAACCGATATGCCATTCAATAAATTGTAAAACTTTTTCTAATAAACGATATTTAGGGCTAACACAACTCGGTACCAAGTTGTTCGAGCAGTTGGCACGACGGGCTTGTGGTCGCCACAACTCAATAACTTTGCTAACCGAGTGACGTTCGGAACGTCTCGTGGTAGAGGGGGAGAGGGGGTGTGTTGACTTTAGAAAGTTAGTCCCCATTACGTCTGTGGACGTATCTGTTCTATGTCTTTGTTAGGAGGTTCGGGAATTGAGTTTGTATTCATAGTTTAGCAATGCTGAACAAAGACATACTTTAATCAATGTGAAGCTCGACTAATCGAACTTCACATTGATTGATAGGAACAGGATCAGAGGAAACGTATGCTTTAATCATGCAATCAAAGCAGAACAGTGACTAGAATCACTTCCATACCCATACAACGCTCTTCAGTATTGTGAAACATAACAATTACGAAGACACTTTACCTAAAACGAAAAAGTTTTCCCAAAAACATTTTTAAAATACGCATGAAATTGAAAAAGAGAAATGTCTCAAAAAAAAGTCATTTTGACAAATGAACGAGTTCCGCAACTTTTAAGGAAAACGTCGGGCCATTTTTTCAGTTACAATGTTGTCAATCAGTCACAGGGCCTCATAGGCCGAACGGCTTTCCTCTTCCAGTCTCCTGCTTGTGTTGATTTGATTGAAACTTCCTTTCACACACCTGAGACGGGGTACGAGCTATAGGTATTAAGCAAATCCGATGGATGTGGTAATCTCCATGATTATACGCAGTTAGAAATGGTTACTGCCTCGTTGCAGGGGTCACCAATTACTCTCATTTCAGGTCCGTTTTTAGGGTTCCGTACCCAAAGGGTAAAAACGGGACCCTATTACTAAGACTCTATCTCTGTGACCTATCACTGTCCGTCTGTCTGTCTGTCACCAGTCTGTATCTCGTGAACTGTGATAGCAATAAAGTGAAAATTTTCACAGATGATGTATTTCTATTGCCGCTGTAACAACAAATAAAACAGAATTAAATAAATATTTAAGTGGGGCTACCATACAACAAACGTGATATTTTGCCGTTTTTTGCTATAATGGTACGGAACCCTTCGTGCTCGAGTCCGACTCGCACTTGGCCGGTTTTTTTTAATAAAATGACCACCTTAAACTTTAAAGCTAACTACCCCAGCCTTTATATCATCACGTGTTAAATACACGTTGTTGTAAAAATTGGTTGTTAAAATAGAAATAATAAATATATATAGATACAATATCACTGAAGATTTTGATGAGATGATTTGTCCGTCGTCGAATGGTAGTAAAGACAAAGCACGAGATAAATTATTAAATTTCGTACTCAAGTAATACAAGGAAATTATATTTTACTGTTTACTTAAGGTTCACACAAAATAGGTCCGGCTTACGGAACGGGAAGGATCGGAACCGCGGTCCACAATTTTATGACCCCTATGGGTCTCTCTACTGCGGAGCATGAAGTCCTGGACCCAATTCTTGGATCAGCCAAAAAGTTACTTGGAATTTCTCGTCAAAATATGGATGTACTATAGTGCACCCCTGCCCTACCCTACGGGAAATACAGTCGTAATGTTATGGAAAATTTTACGAAGAATTTGGCAGAAAGATTCTTAAATAAAGTTTTGAACATTTAACATGCTTTTCAAGGAAATTGTTCTGTAAAATGCATAGCGTTTTACGAACTGCTTTTTATGTGAAAGCTGGGCGTTTTAAAATAATACGGATGCAAATATTTAAATATTTTTACGCTTTGTTTGATACCGGGCTCTGTCGACCTACAAACGCCTCTGGGGGAAACTTGTAAAGCACTTGTGTGCCGGACTGTAAAGCCCTTTTTTTTTTTTCTTCTTTGAACTGCTAGCAGCGATTTTATTTAAATATCGATTTAAAAACAAATTCCATGAAAATGGATCGCTCAGACATGAAAGTAGGATTAATGCATTCCTTGCGAAGTATGTGTGGTGTAACTTTAAATGATAGATTGAGGAATGAGGTAATAAGACAACGTTGTGGTTTAAAAGAAGATATAGTGACTAAAATTGAAAAGAGTATGTTAAGATGGTTTGGTCATGTTGAGAGAATGAATGAAAGGCGACTAACGAAAAGTATTTACATGACAGACGTGAATGGAAACGCCGGGAGGGGACGCCCTAGAAAGACATACATAGATCTTATAGGTGATGTTCTTCAGAAAGGCCAGGTGCGCAGTACTCATAACCTACGTGTGAGTATGACTAGATGTATGAATGTGAGTGAAACAAAAGAAGTATGTAAGGATCGTAGCAGGTGGCGTTCTGTAGTTTCTGCCTACCTAACCTAACCTAACCGTGAGTTTATGTATGTATGTATGTATAGATCGCTCTTAAGAAACTTAATAATTATATATGTTTGTGTATCTCTTAAATATTCATTAAATAAATAGTGATTATATAAATAAATTTATATAATCACTTTGATTACTTTAGTTACTACTGCATGTTTTACAGGATTTAATGTATTAAGTTTAGGTTTTCCTGTCCATTTGTGTATGTGTGACAAAAAATTAATATAATCATCAATACCTACATATAATAAATCCGTAGAAAAGTCGTTTTTGTACATCGATAAAAATTCCAAAAAAATAGCCGAGGTGTTAAAAGATAACCTACATAACTCATATCCAGCATTTTTGGAATTATTTGTCTGTAAATTATTATTATTATTATTATTTTTTATAATTTTTTGTCTGCTCGCATCACGTAAAATGTAAGAAACCAATGTAGATAATTTGATACATAAAATTGTGCGTAACTTGAAGTAATACTTTGTTTCATCGCAATCGGTTTAATCTATCAAAAGATAAATTTATTTAAAGTGTTCAAGTCATCTTTTGGCCGTAACGACGAAAAAATATAATATAATTATTATATTGAATAAAATCTTTGGTAGGATTGAATTTTTGAAAGGTTTTCGCCAGTTATTTTGCTATCTAATTATATGATGGTATTGTTCTACCTAACCTAACTGAGACGGAGGTTAAGACAAACACGTGACCAAAAACTCAATGATAACAAGCCAAATTAAAACAAACAGAACCTCATTAAAATTGGGTTTAACCGTTAACTGCCAAAAATTTTACCTCGAGCCTTGAAAGTTAAGCACGGGTTAAAATTCGTTCGTTTAAATTCGTTTATTCGTCCCCAGTTTCGGTAACAAACGTTACGATTGCCCCCAAGTGTATGGGGTTCACGTTAAACCGGGTCCGGAATGACTGCTGCCGAAATTAGGGCAAGTGTGTAGGTATTATGATTTTCTTGCTAAATTAGAGGTGGGAAATATTTTCATTTGGAAAATTGGTTTTGGGATGTGGATAAAATGTTATTGCAAGGTTAGTCGTGGTATGCAGAAAATGGTAGATACATTTATACATACATACATAAACTCACGCCTTTCTCCCATGGGGGTAGGCAGAAACTACAGTACGCCACCTGCTACGATCCTTACATACTACTTTTGCTTCACTCACATTCTTACATCTTGTCATACACACACGCCGGTTATGAGTACTGCGCACCTGGCCTTTCTGAAGAACATCACCTATAAGGTCTATGTATGTCTTTCTAGGGCGTCCCCTCCCGGCGTTTCCATTCACGTCTTCCTTGTAAATACCTTTCGTTAGTCGCCTTTCATTCATCCTCTCAACATGGCCAAATCATACATTGGCCATGATACATTTATGGGGTACTAAAAAAACAATCAAAGCATTAACAACAATCAGATATTTAACACTAAACACTATAATATGAAGTAAATCTTACAAAATCCAACACGACTCTAGATTAAATAATTTTTGCTTTATTTTTTGTGCAAAAAGCAGGTCTCAGAAATTTTTCTCTATATCCTATTTAAGTAAATATTGAGGAACCACTAGATTACGCTTATACAAGTATAACATGGGAAAAGCCAGAAGGCCGAAAGTTATTTACAAGGCAGACGTGAATGGAAATGCCGGAAGGGGACGCCCTAGAAAGACATACATAGACCTTATAGGTGATGTTCTTCAGAAACGCCAGGTGCGCAGTACTCATAACCGGCGTGCGTGTATGACTAGATGTATGAACGTGAGTGAGGCAAAAGAAGTATGTAAGGATCGTTCTGTAGTTTCTGCCTACCCTCATGGGGAAAAGGCGTGAGTATGTAAGTATAACATGACTCGTAACATTACGCTTGTATTCCTGAAGGGTGAAGCAGATTTTAGGTAGGTCCTACATTTCGCCAGATTTCTGTAAGTCCCTTGTAAAAGAGAACGTTCATGGTGTCTTTTTTAAACTTGTTATACTAACAGCGAGAGTTTAAATTCAAGTCCCGAGAGCTAACACCAACACCATATCCACCACACGTCGCTATAGACACCAACTATTGTGATATTCATACAAGACTGGATCCTCTCGCAAGTATTCGGATCTCATTTACGATTCCCGGGACGTCGGTCGTCGCTCACTTCGTAAACTTTTATAGTTTCCCCTTTAAAGTTTCATGAATTTAATCAATGCAGGACATTTTGTAATAATTTTTATGAACTAACTTTTGGTAGAATGGTATGAATATTTACGTGGTCGCTGTCTTCACTCTTGGGGAAAAGGTTTATAGAGGTTTTAGAGCTTTTCAAGTTTATTAATGAACCTTTATATTATGAAGATGAGGCTGTTAAATGTTTTGTATTGTGTGTTATGGTAAAGTTTTAAAATACACGATTAATACTGTCAGTATTCTTCATTCAAGTTTGTCAACCAGTCAAAAGGGTAGCGTTTGAACTAGAAGCTCGGTAATGGAGGTTAGATAGGCAGTTGCTTCCTGTGTATTCAGGTGTATTCAGTAGGAAGCATAACCCAGAATTGTTGGAAAAAGGGTAGACATATGATGATGATTTTATGGCCCACTCGTAAGTTGTAGAACTTAAGAAGTAGTAGAAGAAATTGAAATCATTGCGTTGTTTAGAATCTCAACAGAAGCGAATTATTACACAAGCTACGTCGTAGCAAATAAGCTACGCCGTCGTAGCAAGTGGTGGCGATTTGCTACGGCATCGTAGCAAACAACCGATTTACTACGTATCCACTTTGACCTTGTCTACACTCTATAAATTGTAAGACTGTGTTGTGCATCAAACTATTTGTATGAACCTTCTACTTTTTTCTTAAAAAAATCATACTAATATTATAAAGGTGATAAGTTTATGAGGATATTTATGACTCGTCCACGCAAAAACTACTCAAAGAATTTTGATAAAAATTTCATGTAACTTAGCTTATGCATCAGAATAACACATATGCTATAATTTATAAAGATATAGAATAGTAATAATTTTACGCTGACTGAGCCGCGGGCGGCTGCTAGTAAGTTCATATGTAGTACCTATTTTAAGTTCAAATAATGTGCCTGCTTGCATTTCGAACCTGCTCCATATAAACTGTCGAGAATAAAATCGAGTGCCAAGAATTCATCACTGCGATCGTAATTCGATAAAGTCTGCCGGCTCCCTAAGTTATTTAGATATATTCGAATACCAGTAACCTACTTCACTGACTTTCATTTTAAAATTGAAAACGATTTCAAAAACTAAGATTTTTTTCCTGTTTTAATAATAAACTTGTTATCTATCAAATAAAATAAATTAAATTAAAAATCAATAGGGTTTTCCCATCTGAATTTTTTCAATAGCATCCCAGAGTCGGGATTTTTTCCCGGTTGATGGTAAAAAAAGGAGCTTAAACATAAGTGGGATTTTTTATTTATTTATAATTTATTATGTGCTTTATTGTACACCATAAAATACATTAATAAAAAACAAACTTAAATCTAATACACATACAATGGGCGGCCTTATCGCATTCCGCGATCTCTTTCATCCATACCAGGCAATCTGGTATGGACAGTAATTGCCTGGACATGAAATGGGGCGTTGGTAAAACAATAACAGTGAAAAATTATATATGTCGGGTTTAGTCAATAGTACGGACGTCAAAACAAATCGCAAGCACGCCATCTGGCGGCAAAGCAAGACAACTACGCTTTGGCGCGCTTTCTCTAACCACTTGCGTGGTGGGGATAATAGAATATTGCAGTTGAGCTAAAATGTACTAGCAGTTGAGTACTGACAGCCGTAGAGCTAACACGTCGTAGAATCAGTGTCGATCCGTAATATTAGTAAGCAAGAGTGTAACTTGTGTCTATTTGAATATACTCAGTGTATCGAATAATTTGTGTGATTTCATTTTCACGATTGTGCCCAACGACCTGCCCACACACGATGTCTTAACCTAAGGGAATACATCCTGACTTCCCGATGGTTTACATCTATCGGCCAGCCTTGATGCGACATCAGAATTGGGATTCGGTCGTGCTAATGAGATCACACGTAAAAACAAAGCTAGTGAAAGTGGCGGTTACATTCTTGCAAAAAAATCGCGGTGTCAGTTGCGACTACCCTCAGTCTGGAATATTTAAAAAAAGCCAGTCCGGAACGGAGCAGCAAGGTGGCTAGCAACAACCAAGGAGCTGGACAGGTCAAGGAGGAGCGTGTGGACTTGTGGAGAATTCCATACACACGGATCTTTATGCGAATCTGGTGAGTCGTTTTCATTTTGTTATGACTATTGCCAAGTGTTCGTTATTCAAAATTCTGGTTTTGTGTACGGTATGGCGGCCAGTGGATTGTCGGGGTGGCCCGTGTTCGGTCCATACTCTCATGTTAGTTATCGCTGGTCAAGTTTTGGTGTTATTGAAGAGTTATTATTCTGCTAACACTGGCAATGACCCTTGACTAGCCTTGGCAGACTATGGTTACGACGCCAACGGCCTTAGAACGATATGGTGCCTGCCTTACACTTTAGTCTGGAAAATAACGTACCTACCTTACACTTCAGTCTGGAAAATATTATAATTCCAAATGAAATATTTTGATTAGTGTCGGAGCGGTTATTCAAGCACAGCTCTTGATGAGATGGTAGGGTTTTCTTCATTTAAATGCTTCCTTTATGTATACTACTTATTTATTGTTTTCTGCATAGATATTAAATTCTTAGGTACTACTATATTATATATTTAATAATAATAAAGGACGACGTGGTGTCCTGGAGCTATACTGTAGCGGTGTGTCGCGGGCGCGGGCGCAAGCCGCGCGTCGCGTGTGCGCTCCCCCCGCGCGCCCTCTCAGGCCCCTCCCTGGTCCGCGGCGTGAACATCCTCCCCCCTTTGAAAGCTGCTGCTTTCAAGCTCTTCAGTAAGTGGAAGAAGACAGGCTCTGTTTATCGCACGTCGGACAGTGCCTCTCACCGTGTAGAAGTCGGCGACTCTGCAGACTCCATCCGTCCCAGGAAAAAGTTGCAGAACTCGCCCGAGTCTCCACTTCAAGGGTGGCACGTTCTCCTCCTTTAGGATGACCAGATCGCCCAACTTCAAAGCTCTATCCTTCAAGCGCCATTTTGTCCGCTGCTGCAGTTCAGCTAGGTACTCTCGGTGCCAGCGCTGCCAAAAATGTTGCCTCAGCTGTTCTATCATCTTGTAGCGGTCTGGAGCCTTTAATGTGACAGGTGGAGACGGCAGCGATGTTAGGGGCCGCCCCACAAGGAAGTGGCCAGGAGTCAATGGAGAACAGTCAGTAGGATCGGATGATAGAGGGGAAAGGGGACGGGAATTGAGGATGGCTTCAATTTGTGTAAATAATGTGCTCAATTCCTCGTACGTGAGGCTAGCGTTGCCCATAATCCGCTTGAGGTGGAACTTGGCAGACTTAACGCCCGCCTCCCAAATTCCACCAAAAGTCGGGGAATATGGAGGATTGAAAACGAATTTTATACCTTCAGAATTGGTGTAGTTATAAATAGAATTTACACTAGCCAATAGCAACCTACCTAACTCATTATTTGCCCCAACGAAATTTGTGCCATTGTCGCAATAAATTGTATGAGGTCTACCTCTCCTAGCAATAAAACGACGTAAGCTAAGGATAAATGCGTTAGTGCTAAGGTCGCTAACGATTTCTAAGTGAATACTTTTAGTTGAAAAACAAACTATGACGTTAAGGTAACATTTAGTTATTCTGTTACCTTTTCCTTTTTTACTAGAAATAAGGAAAGGTCCAGCGAAATCAACGCCACACACTTGAAATGGATAGCAAGGTGTGACCCTATCTACTGGTAAATTGCCCATCAGCGGCTCCATAGTTTTTCCTCGCAGTCGTGTGCAAATAACACACTTTCTCACAATGCTTCGAGCCAAAGTTCTGCCTCCTACAGGCCAGAATTGTTCGCGAAAAGAACTAAGGAGCAGCTGAGGACCGGCATGCAGCAGACGTAGGTGTTCGTCTTCCATCAGGAGCCGTGTGAAATAGTGCTTACCGTCCAGGAGGATCGGGTGCTTTTTATCAAATTTACAAGCAGCATTCTGCAGACGACCACCTACTCTGACCACTCCATTGACGTCGAGGAAAGGTGACAACTGTAACAGGTAAGATTTAGGTTTAAGATTTTTATTTTGTTTAAGTAAGGATATTTCTGAAAGGTAAGTTTGACCTTGAGCAAGTTTTATCAGGTAAGTAAATGAATTTTCTAATTCTTCTAGTTTTAAATTACCTATTATTTTATTTTTAGGTTTTCTACCATTGTTTACAAAACGTAAAACATAAGCAATAATTCCTTTTAATCTATTTAATTTAGAATAATTATTAAACTTAATTAATGGTGAATGTTCAACATTAGTCATAGTTATACAATCACTAGTAGGCGTTTTAGTTTCAGGTAAATTGTAAGAATCTATAGAATTTATATTATGTGGCCAGTTTGTTTCATTTTGCAACAGAAAATCTGGACCATTCCACCATACAGATGAGCCCTGAAGTTGACCTGGATCGACTCCTCGAGAAGCGAGATCAGCGGGATTTAAAGTGGTAGGTACATGTCTCCAAGATTCCCTTGTTGTCAATTCATGAATCTCGTTGACTCTGTTGCAAACAAATGCCTTAAGTAGTTTAGGTTGTGTTCGAATCCAACCCAAAACGACGGTTGAGTCGGCCCAAAAGATCTTACGGTCAATAGTACAACGAAGTGAATGACACACCTTAGTGGCTAGTCGCGCGCCCAGCAACGCTCCGCACAACTCAAGACGCGGGATCGTAGTTGGTTTCAGCGGCGCGACGCGTGTCTTTGCACATAACAAGATAACTTGTACGTTATTATGACGGTCTACCGAACGTAAATAAACACAAGCCCCGTAAGCTTCTTGGGATGCGTCTACAAAACAATGAAGTTCTATTAACAATGGAAAAGTACATAAAGCATGTCTAGGTACCTTAATGTTAGCTAGTATATGGGCATTGGAAACAAACCTTTCCCAAACTTTCTTAATATTCTGTGGAACTAACTCATCCCAACTTAATTTTAAAACCCAAAGCTTTTGTAATAAGATTTTAAGTTGTATAGTACACGCACTTAGCATGCCTAAGGGATCAAAAATTTTACATGTGTTAGACAAAATAGAACGTTTTGTGATGTTCTTGACTGTTTGGTCCAAATTAACCGAAAACTGTAAATGGTCATTCTCAGGAAACCACCACAATCCTAATACACTTGATTGTTTATTCAAGTCCAATGACTGTGACAAGGTACAGTCAGCATCAAATATTTGTGAACAGTTTGTTCTAAATTTATGAATAGGAAAACAAGCAGATGCTAGTACCTTTTTAACTGAATTATAGATATGGGAAAGTTCCTTTTCCGTATCAGCACCGCTCAAAAAATCATCGTAATAAAAATCGTGTTGTATTATTTTAGATATGATTTTATCGTCACATTCTTTTGCTAACTGTAGTAAGCATCGCGTACTCAAGAATGGGGCCGATGCTGTCCCATACGTAACGGTATTTAATTGTAATATTTTTAGTGGCTTGTTTACATCATCACGCCAAACTATTAATTGTAGGTGGCGCTGCGAGGGATCGATTATAATTTGTCGGTACATTTTTGTTATGTCCCCAGACAAAACAAATTTATGTTGACGGAATCTAATTAAAATATTTATTAATTCATCCTGAATTACCGGACCTATAAACTGGATGTCGTTCAGCGATTTTCCTGACCTAGATTTTGCACTACAATCAAATACCACTCTGACTTTGGTCGTTTCGCTATTTTCGCGAAATATAGCGTGATGTGGCATAAAATATCCAAATAATGGTTTATCAACCTTACTTAGATGTCCTAATTTTTCGTATTCATCAATAAACTCACAATATTGTTTTTTGAGTGTAGGATTTTTAATAAATTTTCTTTCCAGACTCTGAAAGCGTTTTAAGGCCATGTTATAAGAATCGCCCAGTGCTGTTTCTGGTGATTCACAAAATGGCATTTTTACATTAAATCTCCCGTTTTCTAAACGTGAAGTATTTTCTATAAAATGTTTTTCACAAACATGATCATTTTCAGAGTAAGAAGTACTTGAAGAAGGAAATTCTTCAAGTTCCCAGAACTTGGTAAGGTTTTTATTTATTTCCTTAGTAAAATTACAATGTAAGTTCTTTTGTTCATTATAATCTAAGCTACATAATGGCCCAGCTACTAACCATCCTAATTTAGAACTCTGGAGTATAGGTTTATTAGTACCTAGTCTTATTTTCTTTGCAGTAATGATATCAAAGAAAATATCAGCACCAAGCAGCAGATCAACTTGAGAAGAACAATGAAATTCGGGATCAGCCAGCTGAATATAACCCGGTATGTTTAATTCTAATGGATTTATGTCACTATTAGGTAAGTTACCTATAATTTCAGGTATAACTAAACACTTAATATTCGTGCTGTAAGAACTTATTAAGGAATTGAAGGTAAGTTCACAACAATCTGTTATATTAAATTGCATGTTATTAACCCCACTAATACACATTGGTTGTGAATTAATAGGAGTTAACCCTAATTTATTTTTAATGTTTTCAGATATGAAGCAGGATTGACTACCGGCATCCAGGAGAGCCCGGGCAAGGTAAGTCTTATTATTTTTTCTATTGGTTAGTTTTACTAAAGCAGTACAGAGAAGGACTTGTTTACTCATAAAGACAGAGCAAGAGGATACAGCACTAGCGATTGCCGACACACTAGAGGTATTGTTATTCTCAGACTGTGTAACTAACGCATTAGTTATTTCAGAGTTTTTATGTAATAGTGTATTATGTTTTTGTTTACAGATTTGACAGGTGCCGAGGCGACATTTCTCAGCATTATGACCCCTACGTAAACAATTTGAGCAAAGGTGTAACTTTAAGACTTCACTCAATCTACTATCTAGACTCATTTCTTGGAATTTAATGCACTCTGTTATCCGATGAACTTCATGACATACCGGACAAGCAGATTCTTTGAAAGGTTTGCGGCCAGCTGAAGTAGCACAGGCCTTTGTTGTTTTAGGATTATTGGGCTTATTATTAGAATCATATTTATCATTTTTAGTAACTTGCATCGTTTCAAGTATGACTGCGCGGTCACGTAAAAATTGAATAAAATCTGATAAAGGCGGGAAATCTGTTATCTTTTTAAGTTCTTCCCACTTTCTGAAAGTGGTAGAATCTAATTTACTGGTAACCCAATAAGTGATTAAAATATCCCAATGTTCAGTTGGCAAGCCTAATGAATTAAGGGCTCTTAAGTTTTTATTAATGTGATCAATAATAAAGCGAAGGGCTCGAGGAGATTCCCGCGTTAAACTTTCTATAGAAAATAATGCCTTCAAATGGTTATTAACCAAGATCTTTTTGTTATCGTAACGTTCACATAGTAGGTCCCAAGCAACCTTGTAATTCTGAGAGGTAAACTCTATAGACCTTATTACGACAACAGCAGCCCCCTCTAAGGAGGACCGTAAATAATGAAACTTGTTGATATCAGCTATAGACTCATTCGAATGGATAATAGACTCGAAGGTGTCTCTAAACTCCAACCATTTGAGGTAGTTGCCGTCAAATGATGGAAGTTTTATTGTTGGTAATTTAATGTTATTTAAATTATTACAACTATCATGACTTGAACAAATTGTTTTTGCACCTACGCTTCTAAATTCTTCAGTACTAGAATGAGAATCAATAATTTCTTGAGCTGCTGAGATGAGAGAATAAAATTGAGATTCTACGTTATCTCTTTCATCAATTTGTTCATCTATCTTGGTTGACAGCATTTCAATTTGCGTTTGAATTGCATCAAACTCTGATAAAAGAGATTGAATTCTACATAAACGTAAACCTAATTCTTTAATTTGTTGTTTTGTAATCTCACTTGAACTAATTTGATTTAAAATGGCAATATAATCTTTAAATTTTGTTAAACGCATTTTATATGTACCTCGCTGTTTTATTAACTCTTTCATATCTACGCGTCTCTCTTCTTTCCTCTCAGAGCTCTGCTCGGCCTTAGAATCAGGCATTTTGAAGAAAGTAAGACGTTGGGACAAATAAAGAAGTTAGGCAAAGTAACTTGTGCAATCAAACCGGTATAAAGAGGCTCGATGGTCCGTCCAACACGCAGATTTAAAGATGACACACGCTACACCAAGTCTGAATAGTCACCGCGGGCACGCCAACCACGCTGAGCTCGCCAGCACACGGCACAGCTCAGGCCCGAGCACGTGCGCCTACGCGGTAACTGATCACTGAAAATGTTTATTAAGAATATGTAAGAAACTATTACAAGTAGGTATTTTTGCGGATTGCGGTTAGGTTAATGATTTTAAAGCTTTAATTTGCGATAGTCTAATGAATTTACCATTTACTTTATGATGGTATTTATTTCATGAAGAAAAGCAATTAGCTTGCAACGCAATTTACGCAAAATACATAAGAATGAGAAACACTTTTAACGTTGAGAAAAAAACCACTGACCTCGTGGAACAAAGGAAAAAAAATGCACATGTAAAAAAAAAGCATGGGCCCTGGGCACTAGCCGGCGCACGACGAAAATCACACACTCTTCACACAATATTGATACCTAGGAAAGGAAATAGGTGGATAGAAAGGAATAATAAGCCACACTCCCCTGGGTAACGTCCTTCTTATAGCGTGTTTTGTAAGCCATGCATGCAGCGCGGCACCAGCGGATAGCTCACCCAAGCTTCAACAAAAAATGGCGGCGCCGTGCACTTTTTAATTCAATGCGAGGTCCTGTCACGGTCGCCAGTTGTCGGAGCGGTTATTCAAGCACAGCTCTTGATGAGATGGTAGGGTTTTCTTCATTTAAATGCTTCCTTTATGTATACTACTTATTTATTGTTTTCTGCATAGATATTAAATTCTTAGGTACTACTATATTATATATTTAATAATAATAAAGGACGACGTGGTGTCCTGGAGCTATACTGTAGCGGTGTGTCGCGGGCGCGGGCGCAAGCCGCGCGTCGCGTGTGCGCTCCCCCCGCGCGCCCTCTCAGGCCCCTCCCTGGTCCGCGGCGTGAACAATTAGTTTTGTAGTGTGATAGTTCTATGTAGTAAGAGTTAGCAAAGTTTGAGAAGAAGCATAGTATTCTTCTTTTGTGGTCGTAGGGCCAAACTATCTTAAAAGTGGTAAACTCTACCAGGCCTCGTTAATTGCGACTTAAAACGCTATGGCATTCATTGGATTCTCTAAAGCCCATCGACTAGCGACAGCGACCTGGGCACTTGGGACACTAATGTGTGGTTCATGTTTTGGACAGGAACTCTGCACTCAAATTCGGTGTCCATAATAACCTATTTGGCCATGCCGGTTTAGGTAACTATTACTACTAGAAGCTCGTGGCTAAATAATAACAGCCGCACTGGTCGATCATCAAGGTTAAGCAACGCTTGACGAGGTCGGTCCGTGGATGGGTGACCATTTCAACATACCGGGTTTCCTCCGTGCCTCGGAGAGCACGTTAAGCCGTTGGTCCCGGCTGTCATTTGAAGATCTTTGACAGTCGTTACGGGTAGTCAGAAGCCTGAGATCTGACACCAGTCTTGACAAGGGGTACCGTGTTACCCAGTTACTGGTTTGTGGAGGTCAGATAGGCAGTCACTCCATGTAAAGCACTGGTACTCGGCTGAATCCGGTAGGACTGGAAGCCGACACCAGTGTAGTTGGGAAAAGGCTAGTTGGATTCATTAGTTTAGGTTACTACGAGTACACCGGTGCATCGATTAATTTCCATCAAAGCTGTGTATGGTTAAGATAACCGTGTGAACATATACTCTCGTAATGTTTTTCATGTTTCAGATACCATATTGTGTCACAGCCTGAAGCCTCTGCTGCAGGCTAGCGATTCGGATGCTGAGCGCGAAGGTTGACGTGTCAACGTCTGAGAGGTTAAGACCGATGGCAGGCTAGCAGTTCGCAGGTGGTAGTCGACCGCTATGACCACAGCTGTGAGGTCGGGAGCGCGCGCAAATTTGGAATGGAATACTCGGTGAGTCGCTTCCATGTTATTTCGATAGTGAGGTCGAAGGTTCTCTAGTGAAGAGATGCTAGTTCGAGTTTTAAGTTTGACCATTGTATTGGTCGTGGTTATATCTAGCACTATCACTAGGTAATTAAGACACACTAAGTAAAAAGCAAGTAGCTAATGAGTTTCCTATTGGCTAGTTAGTACTTTCCTAGTTTCAATATTAGGTTTAGTACGAACCTTAGGATGAGATATCCCATATGATGGAATTGAGATATCCAAAATGACTGAACAACTAGTCGTTTTCAGTGGCAAAGCGAGTTAGTAATGTCGTAGTGGCATCGAAATTGTATCGAGTTAGTAACGGTACTGTTCATTTACCTGTACTCAGAAAAGATCTTGCTGCGTTACGACTTACACAGCCGTCCTCAGATCTGAATTCACTTGCTTACTTTTAAAGTGATATTTTGATAGTAGCAGAATTCGCGATTGTTTTCCTTACATGAAAACTGAGTTAGTGAACGAAATTAAAGGGTTACTGTTGATAATCAGATTTTAACGATATTGATCTGAGTTATTCATGAAGTACCTTCACACGTGGTATTAAGAAGCAAATATTATCAGGCTTAATTGTTTCCCTCATATTAACAGTCAATATGTTCCAAAATCTTTAAGTAAAAGGCGCGAATCTTGTGAGAAGGGTCCCCGATCACCAAGTTCCTTGAGAATTGGACATCATAGTTGATTACAGTGGTATTGAAACCAAATCTGATTAACATGTCTGCTTATGAGACAAATTCTGGACCGCACCTCATGCGTAACATGTGGCGATGGGTTTTTGAAGAGGTTTCATGAGTTGAGTATGCATTGCCTTTGAATTATAACAAACTGTAACAGCATTGTTACTATTACTTTTAGTTGTTGAACTTGTTGATCGTAGGACACTTTTTTCTAATGAATAGTGTTGTGTGGGAATCTCTAGTACGAAAACTAAATAGGCCCTGTATTAAATCCGCGATAGGTGATTATGACAGGATGGTGATCATTATACACCAAAAGCTATAAATAGGTACGCTTAGAACCTACAAGTATGCACATAGTAGGTCAGGGAAGATACCAGCGGGTTATGTACCAGTCGATGTTGATGTCAAAAGGATTTTGATGATGAGCAAGCTTAAGGTGTCGAGTAATTCAGTCTATCGAACGTATTATGTTTGACCATACCAGTGGATACCAGAATCCAGGAGGTCAGAGTCTAGAGACCGTTGTGAGAGCAATACAATTGCTGGTCGGCTAGAGAGCCGTGGCGTTGGAGGTTTTACTCGAAGGTTTCTGCAAGCTTGGCAGTTTTTGCTGCAGTTGAGTTTTAAAGTTTGTTTGGAACGACTAGTGGTACATGGCCCAGGGTAATGATTTAGTTAAAGAGTAGAGTTCTAAAATTTCCCTATTTTCACGAACCCAATAATTTAGTTTGATCAGGAGTAGCCGAGCGTTGTGTGGCAACTGTTGGCCTGTGTGGCAACTGTTGGCCTGTGTGGCAACTGTTGGCCTGTGTGGCAACTGTTGGCCTGTGTAGCAACTGTTGGCCTGTGTGGCAACGGTAGCCTTCATGGCGACGGTAGGCCTGTATGGCAACGGTAGGCCTGTATGGCAACGGAAAGCCTATACGGCACACATGACACTATGTCTGGTGTGAAAATTCATGTTTGTGTTAGGAACCTTATAGAAAGTTCCTATCGAGTCATGAGGTTAAAAGAAAGTAAACTCGCAGTCAGGCGTATGGTGAGGTCACCATGTTATTGTTGATGACGTTCGAATCGTCAAGCCCTCATTACGAAAATTGAAATAATTTTGGTTTTCTAATTTTGATTACTTTGCGTAGATCGTGTTAGTAAGACACACGGGGCTCAAGTACCAATTGAGATAGTAGATGAAGTAGATAATGAATTGACGTAACATAGGACAGACTAAATCTCTGTGTGAACAGATTCTGAGTTCAGAGAGTTGTGTTGACTCGACATCGTGGAGATGTTCGAGTAGAGCAATTGTGATTGCTAAGAGAACTATAAGATAGCTAGCTAGGTGGTTTCCTTTGCTGGATTTAATTTGAGATTAATGACTATCAGTGGTACTTGAACTTTGTAATCACTATGATTGGGTGCTTTTAGGTACCAAATCGATGATTGAGTTGCTATTTTCTTTAAATTGGAAATAGAATTACTCTTTCCTTGCAAAGGTGAAAGGAGACATTTAAATGATCATGTTTGATTGATTCAAAGTGTTTCCTCACTCACATAGAGTATGCGTCAGGATTGGACGAGTGAATACTGTTTGGAAATTTTGTGTTTCAGAAAAACATCCCTTGTATGATGGGCGACTGGCGGGTCGGAGTAGACTAAGAGGACGTATGGCGCAACACGACATGAGGTGGCATGGAGCGAGGACAACATGATGAAGCCTGCGGGTGATAGATTTGGGGATCTGTCACCTGAGAGAGGCCCGAGAAGGCGACGTGTGTGTTCCACGCTCGCCTCTCAAGAGTAATTACGGCCTAGAGAACACCATGTGGTTTTAGTCAGTAGGAGTCTGACAGACCCCTCAGTTTCCCCAAGGGCTGAGGACATCCATTGAGGATTTCCACATGATTCGATACACTGTTAGAACCTGACAATGAGGAACAGACGAGGACGCCTGTCTCGCAGGATGGCCGTGTCGGGTTTAGTCAATAGTACGGACGTCAAAACAAATCGCAAGCACGCCATCTGGCGGCAAAGCAAGACAACTACGCTTTGGCGCGCTTTCTCTAACCACTTGCGTGGTGGGGATAATAGAATATTGCAGTTGAGCTAAAATGTACTAGCAGTTGAGTACTGACAGCCGTAGAGCTAACACGTCGTAGAATCAGTGTCGATCCGTAATATTAGTAAGCAAGAGTGTAACTTGTGTCTATTTGAATATACTCAGTGTATCGAATAATTTGTGTGATTTCATTTTCACGATTGTGCCCAACGACCTGCCCACACACGATGTCTTAACCTAAGGGAATACATCCTGACTTCCCGATGGTTTACATCTATCGGCCAGCCTTGATGCGACATATACTATTCACACTCACACAGACAAATACATACATACCCCCTTAATATATAGGCAAATAAAACAGAAATACAAAAAATTACGACAATCTATTAATAATCAATGTGATTACAGTATCTATTAGGTCATTATAGATTGCAAATATTTAGGAGGAATGTCTATATTAATGCCATTCAGGTGTATAACAAGTTACCTAATTCATTTAAGGAACTTCCCATCCCCATGTTCAAGAAAAAGCTGACAAGTTGGCTACTAGATCATTGTTTTTATGACATTGGCGAATATATGGAATATTGTAAAAATCCAAGATGACATGAACTTAATTTTGACATTTTAAAGTAATTTTAATAATACTAATTCTTATCGGACTTACTGTAAATCGCAAATCTTAAAATTAATATTGTACTTAGTTAAGAACGACAATTAAATATTTGTACACCATATATTTCGTGGTAGAATGTATAGAACTAACAAAATATTAACACCATACTATGTAAAACTATATTCTTACAAATAAATAAATTCTAATTCTAATTATATATGAAATTGGTGTGAAAGGGAGGAACATAAAGTCGTTTTTTTTTTTAAATATAATATATTTATTTAATCAAAGTATGTAACATTGCTATCTATGCAGTTTTGCCATCTCATAGGTAGTTCATTGATCCCTTTACTAAAAAAGCCATTCGGACGGGAATCAATAAAATCTTTGGAGGCGCTTTGGACTGCCCCATCGGAGTTGATTTTTTTCCCTTGCAAGAAGTTATCCTAATTTCGAAAAAATGGTAATCTGTTGGAGCAAGTGCGGGGAGTACGGTGGATGTCTTAGACATTCCAATTGAAGCTCCTCTAATTTGGTAGCCGTCTGTTGTGCAGTGTGTGGTCTAGCGTTGTCCTGAAGCAGCAGTGGCCTAGAGCGATTGACCAGCCTCGGCTGTTTAGCAGCTAGCTTTTCCATCAATGTTTGCAGTTGCTGACAATAGACATCCGCCGTAATCGTCTGGCCAGATTTAAGAAAGCTGTAGTGAACGACACCGGCACTAGTCCACCAAAAGCTCACAAGTAATTTTTTTTGAGTCAATTTTCGCTTGGTGCCCCAAGCGAAAAATGACTCAAAAAATTTTTGGATTTGGCTAGTTCGCCAGGGTTCAGCCATTGCGATGAGCGTTTCAAATTATTGTACAGGATCCACTTTTCAACACAGGTAATGATTCGTTTTAAAATCCCTTTATTATTGTGCCGGTTGACTAATGTAACGCAGCAGTCGACGCGCGTTTGTCTGTTTGCTGCACTCAATTCATGAGGGGTACCTCACCTTTCACCTTTCCAATTTGCTTCAAGTGGATTAAAACAGTTTTATCACTAACACCGCAGCCTGCAGGTAACTCAGACGTGGTTTGCGATGGATCCGCTTCCACAATAGTCTTCAATTCTTCATTATCAACTTTGGTCTCCGGCCGTCCACGGGGCTTGTTCTGCAGGTAGGAAATTTCCAGAACGAAAACGTTGGAACCAAAAACGCACTGTGTTTTCTTTTGCGACATCGTCGCCATACACATCATTAATACTTCGAGCCGTTTCTGCAGCACTGGTGCCACGATAGAACTCGTTTTGGTAAAAAGGAAAAAACAAATGAATTACGGTTTTCCAATCACAAAAGCATGAGTAAATAGCTGTATAAATTTAAAATTGGAATGCCAAACCAAAGAGGAGATATTTGAGATCAAAGTGGCCAGTACGACAAAACGCCAATTTCATATGTAATGACCTCGACAAGCTAAGAAAAAGACAGCGACAGATAATGTTTCTTTACGAGACTATCGTCGTTTGTCGTAATTTATTAATCTTTTTAAAACTTTCTGGACAAAGGTAAAAAGGTAGACTTAGTGCCTTAGACATTGTGAGTCTACTATAAGCCCTCTAGGTATCTAGGTACCTCTGCCTAACCCGTCGGTGAAAACAGGCATGGGGTTTTGTTTATTAATAAAAAAAGCCGGCCAAGTGCGAGTCGGACTCGCGCACGAAGGGTTCCGTACTTGGTAAATTGTGGTTTACAATTTATGACGTATTAAAAAAAAACTACTTACTAGATCTCGTTCAATCAATTTTCGGTGAAAGTTTACATGGTAATGTATATCATGTTTTTTTTTTAGTTTTATCATTCTCATATTTTAGAAGTTACAGGGGGGGGGATACATTTTACCACTTTGGAAGTGTCTCTCGCGCAAACTATTCAGTTAAGAAAAAAAATATATTAGAAACCCAATATCCTTTTTGAAGACCTATCCATAGATACCCCACACGTATGGGTTTGATGAAAAAAAAATGTTGATTTTCAGTTCAAAGTATGGGGAACCCCAAAAATTTATTGGTTTTTTTTTCTATTTTTGTGTTAAAATCTTAATGCGGTTCACAGAATACATCTACTTACCAAGTTTCAACAGCATAGTTCTCATAGTTTCGAAAAAAAATGGCAGTGACATACGGACGGACAGACAGACATGACGAATCCATAAAAGGGTTCCGTTTTTTGCCATTTGGCTACGGAACCCTAAAAAAACGCTAACCCATTATCCTTTGTTACCCGTAAACAGTAATCTAGTCGCATCGTCAGTGCAAATACTCGTTATTTAAATTGTGTTTGTGTTATTTTGCTCCACAGTCTCTTAGGACTATTGGGGGATTCTCACCTCACAGGGTTCTGTACAATCGTATTGTTTAAATACTCACTGTATACGGAAGCGCGCCATTTTATTTTAACTTTTTAAAGTTAATAAAATGGTGCGAAGTAGGGTAGGTGTTAAGTACTTTTGTATTGTCAATTAAAACGGAGCGGGCACTGAAGGGACTCAAAATTAAATGAAAATGGAATTATAGGTATGTGTTTTGTTCGTTAGCTACCTTTAGAAAGGTTTACATTTTTATATCTGATTTTCAGTTACAGTAAGGATTTTGAAAATATACGATGAGTAATATAATTTATCAATTTAAAATTTTACTTTTGTTATTTTAACCTATGTTATTCCATAGCTAAGCAAAGGTTTCCTTTACAGGTTGGACAAAAACTCGTGGATCAAACGAAACAGGACGATAGTAAAAAGAACTAAAAAATATTGGTACTTTATCACCTGCTGTAAATAACCACAATTATCCTAACGATCCACGATTTTTTTCCCACTCCGTATATGTTTTTCAATCCTCTTAGGAAAGAAATCCAGTAAAATTTTAAGCAGAGTGCACAAGAATGTCCCAGGAATCATACGACAAGCCTCTCAGAGACAAACACCGTTCTTTCACAAACACTGCACTCCTGTCTCATTTCAGTTTTTCATCATACAATGTACCAAGCACCTCTTATTATTACCCACCTACCCTGCAAACCTTTGTGCGAACTGGCAACCTCCCCCTTCTGAATTTAAACGAGCAAATTATTTTCAAGTATTTTTCGGAAGAGAAGTTTTATTGTATTGTTTGATTGCGTGTCACTCTGATAGATGGAGAAATGGTCCCGAAAACTCTAGTACAGTCAAAAAGAGAGATTGGTTTACAGCCAACATGGTATGTTGAGTAGTTGATCCTTTAAATCACACTTGAACTTGTGTCGTAAGTGTGAAAAGTAATTACGTACATAAAAATGAATATTGGCAGTGTATTTGAACGATTTATATTTCAGCCTGCTTACCAAACTGTTTGTCTGACTGTACCTAACATCAGGTTACGAGCGACCGAATTTATTCGAAAGTTTACCCGGTGATAACGCCCGTCGTAAAGTTTAATAGTTGTTTTAAAGTTTTTGGGCGAAAGTAGCGAAGTTCGGCTTCAAAAGTCGGTTTCAATTCTTCAGCTGAATATGAACGTGCATTTTACAACGTTTCATTTATGTCGCCTTTACTTATAAGAAGTGATTTATTCTTATGATTTTTTCACATGAAAGAAACGATTATAGACGACTTTAATGCTAGTGACCCTCATAAGAAAGACCATGTGAGGACCATATTATGTTTTAATTATATATTTTTCATAATTTTGTTACCTACTTTGTAAAAAGGTTACAATTACTCTCGAAAGATACAAAAATGAATTTAATAAGAAACACTCCGATATTAATAGAGCAAAATGAATTGACAAAGTAGGATAAATTCATTGTGTTCTTGAGGATCATCATCATAAATGAATAAAAAAACCCCAAAAAAAAAAAGAATAATATGAATCACCCAATAAACGTCCACTGCTGAACTAAAACCAGGCTACCTGATATAATTTCCACAGACTGACCAATATAGCCACGGCGACCGCAAGGCTGACTGCTGACCGCAATTTGATATCATTAGCTTCCGCCCTAAATGAATGCCAATGCCCATCCTCTAGGTATAATCCCTTAATCGCTTCTAACAGGCTGGAAGTTGTGAGGTGCCTTATTCATAGTTGAAACTGTATGGCACGTCAAAACGGTATAATGGAGAATTGGAGATGCATCTGAATAAAAAAATACGAACGCTTATTCTCTGTGTAGGATTTCAATATTGCAAAGGAAATAAAGTTTTATGGAAATAAAGTAGAAATATGGTAAAATCGGCTTTGGAAAGTTGTTTATCGTTCGTTAAGCGATAATATAACACCTTATGAAGTTTGCGCCCAGTAGGTGGCTAACTATACAGCGGCATCAATGTCGTTCATACTTTGAAAGCCATTAAAAAGCGGCCAATCACTGCAATAGCTTATTTTCAGCGAATTATTACAAAAGGTTTCAAAAACTTACCGCAAATTCAAAAATTACAAATTGAATCTCATCATGCGTAATTTTGCCTAAAAATCTCACACAAATTCCCTTTCAAGTGTACATTTTTTCTTGGCGAAATTTGGATAGTTTTGTATAGAAAGAACATTCTTTGCTTGTTATTGTAATGTGCAACCGACACAACTACTGATACCTACTAAAAGATTTGTGAATGCCAAAGGTTAGGAAAATCTTGCCCTGAAAAATCACCATCGCAGTGCAGATTTTCAGTATTTTAAAATTAAACCTACATCCAAAAAAAAAAACAATGCGAAAAATAACTTTCTTTTCCGAAGTCGGTGTCTTTGGTATCTATGGTTTTTTATTGTTCGATACCGATTTTGGAAACGAAATTTATTTGCTATATATATGTCGGTTTATTTTTTTTTGGTAAAATGTTTTTTTTTGCTCTATTTGGTATTGGTTTCCATGAAAATCATTTATACTTATTCTTATAATATTTGAGGAGTGCCCTCGATTTCCATAGGATCCCATCATCAGATTCTGACTTGGTGACAATGGAACCACCTCGGGAGTATACCCTTACAAACACAAAAATAATTTTCAAAATCGGTCCACAATTAACAGAAAAATCGGTGAAAATACATTAAAAAAAACATGAATACAGTCGAACATAGAACATCCTCCTTTTTGGGGTCAGTTAAAAATCAGAGATTGATTCAGGATAATAAACCCTCGTTTTCGATCCTTGCATAGAAACGCTGCACCAAAATATCACGTGTTACATAATTTGAAATGATCATTAACTTGTGGATCAACAGAAATGATTCCATTTGAACGAAATACCTGCACAGGATTGAAATGTTATCTAATAATTTGTTATTATCAAAATTGGTGGTTATTTCTGTTACCTTTATTCAGAACAAGCTTCTGCCAGTGGCTTCGCCCGCGTGATAAGTGTTTTTTCATCACACCTATTCTAAAAACGACAATTGTTTATAGAGGATAGCGGGAACCAAATCCAATTTTGCGCCCGTAGGAGTTTGAGCTTTCTCTTTTCTGATTGGTCCGCTTCGTGCTTCTGATAGATTTGCGTAGTTGGGTTCGCGTGAAGGTCTAATGTAAAAAAAATATCACTAACTAACATTCAATTCTCTATGGTGATAAACTAATTTTTGTGATTGGTTAGTAAGGAGTTAGTATTATATATTACTCTTTGTTGATAAGTATGTGAAGTTAACCAAATAGCTCGAACGCATATGTTTGAATAAGTTACTGGCTGATTCTAAGTTATGGCGGCAATGTGCTTTAAAATAACTGTAGTTCTTTCTTTAAATTATTTTTTTCTCGGCCATTTTTCACACTAGGCTTCGCCATAGAGGAAAGTATTTTTCTCTTAGCATGAAAAATAGTGTGTATCACTCGGGGACAAAATATTTTGTTCTCGGGCGGCGTATATTGAATTCTTTAGCCCCATGTAACACAAATAACTATATCATCCCAAAGAAATTTTACACCGGGATAAAAAGTATGCCCATGTGCTATTCCAGACTATAATCTATCTCTGTGCCAAATTTCATGTAGATCCGTTCAGTCGTTCTGGTGCAACTTCAACCATTTCAAATTGTGCACAATTAGGTTAAAAATCACACCAAAATACGTTTCAACTGCAAAATTCGCACAGCGAAATGAATTCCGTCTAATGTTTGTTTGAATAAAATCTGAATATCCAAGCGAAGTGGAGATCAAGGAAATTGAGTTTTTAGTCTAGATAGTTATACTGGTGGAATCTGTGCACAGATGTGGGCTATCATTACACCCATAACGCTTATAGAACTCATCATCACACACATTATAGTAATCGTTTCGCCGGTGCGTTCCACCGTGTGCTATGAGATTGGGACCGTAAAAATATTTATGTATGGAAATAATAAAATTTTATGAGAGAATTATTGGAGGAATGGAGTGTTATGGTAATCTCCATAGGTTTGATTCTGTGCATATTGTGTTTAAAATAATACTAGTGTGGTGTTGTTGAAATATCTTTGTCATTTGTTTTTTTTTTAAGTTGGCAGAATTGATGAAGAAAATGCATATCCAATATCTTTTAATACTGTCAAACTAGTTACTAGGTTATAGGCATTTTTTTTAAATTATATTACTAAGCTCATTACCGACATAGCCCGAAGAAATGCCAAACTTAAGTGGCAGTGGGGAGGGCACTTTGCTCGCAGAACGGGTGGTCGATGGGGCAGAAAAGTTCTGGAGTGGCGACCGCGAACCGGAAGACGTTGCGTTGGAAGGATTACCAGGTGGACCGATAATCTGGTGAAGGTGGCGGGGATCCGCTGGTTGCAAGACGCACGGGACCGGTCAATGTGGCGACGCTTGGGGGAGGCCTATGTCCAGCAGTGGACGTCTTTCGGCTGATATGATGAAGCTCATTATAAACTACACTCATAAAAAAGAAACACACTTATTTTTTTATTACCTCCACAAATCAGCATACCTTAGTTAATTATGACATAACACAGATAATTATAATACCTACTTACTAGCGTTCCCAAACACTGTCAATACTTTGTATATTACTATTGCAACTCAAACTAGTACATTCTAACTATTAGCACTACCTCTTACTTAACATGGTTAGATGCACAGAGCACGGAAACCACGGACCAGCATAGACTAGAGTCGCCATAACTATTAATAAAAATACTAGCACACGCATGCGGCGCGGTTTCACTCGCGTGAAAGTCGGCATTTATCCCAAGGTAACGTACTCCCGGGATAATAAGTATCCTATTAACAGTCCTATC
Source organism: Anorthoa munda (assembly GCA_945859665.1). NCBI lineage: Eukaryota > Metazoa > Arthropoda > Insecta > Lepidoptera > Noctuidae > Anorthoa > Anorthoa munda. The sequence goes on along the minus strand of OX243902.1, from coordinate 14,088,127 downwards.
TGTCTCTATACTAAAATCTAACAAAAATTGCTTAACGGTTTTGGAGGTAAAATGTAGCAGATAGATATATAGGCAGATCTATGGATTCCATTGTCTGCACTTAGACTCCAATTACGTCCATTGTGCGTGGGGGTAGCCCAAAGATCAATAAATCACTAGTCCTCTAAGTTTGTGCTGTTTGTGCTGTTTGTGTTTGTGTGTTTGTGTTTGTGTTTGTGTGTTTGTGTTGTGTTGTTTGTGTGTGTGTTTGTGTTTGTGTTTGTTATATTCTTTCTTTTTTTACACATTTGCACGAAATTCTTGACAGTACCGCAACTCTAGCAATGGCCGCCTCGGCGTTTCGAAGCTCTGTGGTCTGATGTTAGCGGATCAAGGCGGAACAAATCTCCAGTGATGCGTATCAACACTGGTATATTACCGCGATGAAGGCGATAATCGTCTCTGTATGTAGATTAGCTTGGATTGTTCTGATTGTACATAGGTATGTACTCGTACGTTATTTGTTTTATATATCTTTACTTTATAAGGGAACTTTGCATAACCCTTCCGGGAAGGCGTGATGTTAGGCTTGTGGCACTGACACGTGCCAATTTGTCTTCTGGCTCAAATAATTAATTATTAAAAACTGCAGACCTTGCAGTTTTTAACCGACTTCAAAAAAAGGAGGAGGTTCTCAATTCGTCGGAATCTTTTTTAAATATTTTTTTATATTCCTCGATTACTCAGAGAAGATTTGGAAAACCGGTCCAGACCGATTTCTTCTGTTGATTTAATACTTTCCAGGTGGTCCCATAGTCATCAGGTCAGGATCTGACAATGGAATCCTGGAGAAATCGAGAGAACTCCTTTATAGACATACATATAGTATGTGTATATGATATGTCGTGGTGGCCTCGACTCTCGTGATTGAGGTCGTGGGTTCAAATCCGAGCAAGTACCAATATGATTTTCTCAATTCATATGTATTTTCTAAGTTTATCTTGGACAGCGCTGACAACGATGAAGGAAAACATCGCGAGGAAACCTGGACTTATAGTTAGTATTTGTAAGTTTGTGCTCCATTGGTGTAATTGCTGCAAGACGTTCCAGTGCAAAGGTAAACAAAATAAATAGTGATTTTGTTATTTTCATCAACAATGCAATCATTTGCAATCAGAAAGTATCATTTGAGTAAGTGGAACTGATGAAGAAAACCACTGATGGCTATTGAAAGTATTGGAACTTTTTAATGCTAAATATGACAAGGCAAATAAACTGCCGAGCAATGAAAAAGTTCCACCCACAAACCTTAATTTAATTTATTCACATTTAATTTAAAATTTTAACACAATATTTACGTTTTTAGTTGGTAATATTCTGATGCGCTATTAAATGTACTTCAATATTGCAGACGACGTCATTAAGCTAGCCTTGCCCGTTTAGGAGTAATTTCGTGCTATGTCACTGGAACTTTTTCATTGGTCATTTATAAATAAATTACTGCTGAAAATGGTACCATCGAACTGATCTGATAATTGATGAATGGGACTCCGAAATAAAACAATGTGTCCTAGTCGTGTTTGGGCTTATGTTATGGGCGAACCGTCATAAGATGTACTTCGGCTATAAATGATTTTCATGGTAATTGAAGGTACCTACCTAAAATAAAAAGAGATAATTAAAAAGCTTTTTAACAAAAAATTTAACCGTCATCCAAAACACTACAAAGTGAAAAATAACTTTCTTTTTGGTAGTCGGTGTGGAAAAACAGAAAACAATAGGTACCAAAGACACCGACACTTCGGAAAAGAAAGTTATATTTCGCTTTGTAGGGTTTTGGATGATGGTTTAATTTTTTGTTAAAAAGTTTTTTATTTATCTCTTTGTGGAAGTCGTTTGGATCTAGAACCTAATCAATCGTATATCAGTTTATCGGCGACCTTTGTTTATCTAAATTTTTTTAAGCTTTAAGCTGCTCTTAAATATGTTTGCTATTCCAGTACATTATTTTGTTTTGTTATACATTATTTTGTTTTGTTATACATTATTTTGTTTTACAGAAAACAAACTGTAACTTTCATGCCAATCAATAATTTTCATCTAGAACAAAATTGAAACAACAGCTCTCATCAACTACCAACTACATGCGGTAAACAACCACGTACAGTTTATTATAAATTTATTAAAGCAACTTCGCCATTACTGCGTTTGCGGCAAACTTCCGAGCCTTTGAAGTCTAGACTATGTCTTGAAGCCTTAAGTTTTTATAAGACAGCTTCCTGACTTGTGATGTTCGCAAAAGTCTTGAAGTTGAAGTCGTCCCTGTGGTAAAAAAGAATATTGTTTGTTACTATGTAGTTTTTTCTTGTTTCATAATTTCATTTAGTTTGGTACTTGCAAAGTTTTTAGGGTTCCGTACCCAAAGGGTAAAAACGGGACCCTATTACTAAGACTCCGCGGTCCATCTGTCTGTCTGTGTCTGTCCGTCTGTTACCAGGCTGTATCTCATGAACCGTGATAGCTAGGCAGTTGAAATTTTTACAGATGATGTATTTCTGTTGCCGCTATAACAACAAATACTAAAAACAAAACAAATATTTAGGTGGGGCTCCCATACAAAAAACGTGATTCTTTTGGCGTTTTTTGCGATAATGGCACGGAACCCTTCGTGCGCGAGTCCGCTCGACAGGTTTTCTAAGTAAAGTTTGTAACATGACCTAGAATATTGTTCAAGTACGAGCAATATTATCACTTGGTGCAGTAAAAACGCTGGTTATAATATTTTTTTGCAACCTCAAGCGGATTAGGATATTTTTTTAAATGTTTCAGTAAATAATTACGGAAAACTCAATCTACCTGAATTTAAAAGCCTAACACTTGAAGGACTAGGTAGGTAACTGACAATACCCGGGGATGTGCCCTAACAGGTATTGCACAGAGTGGGTTCCGGGGTGGTATTTTAAGAGTTCACAGGGAGCCCCTTCCACGTACTGAAGGTGATCACCAGAGTGCTTTTAGTGAGCTAAAAAGCCCACGCTCCCTGGTTTTATCCCCAATAGTCCAGGCGCCTTTTGATGGTTTCCCCCGACAGCAGAAAAAGGTTGCTAGATAATACTGCAATATGTAAACCTACTTGTTGATTGAAAATAGATAATGAAATTGAATACAACATCATCTATTAGGTTTTGTGTCTTCGTTTTACAAAGTGGTGTCTCATCCGATTCAAAGAAACCGTGCCAACGTACTGTACTGATTATGTTGATTATTTTTTGTACATCGATTTCGTTCGGTACCGTTCCATGGTTATAGACGGTGATCTATCTGTCGCCGTGGAACGGAACCGATACGCAATCGATTTACAAAAAAATAATCGGTATAATCAGATGAAAAACGCTAGTTAGGTCGGCACGGTTTCTTTGTATGGGATGAGGCATCTGTATGCTAGTATTATATTATCTGTGCCTATGCTTAGTTTTTCATAATATGTAAAGTTTCCTTAAAAAAGGGGTTTACCGGTTTCCTTGAAGATCGAATGACCAAGAGTGAATGTCCTCATACATAAAATTACCGTATAAAGATACAATATCATAGAATCTCTGGGACGTCTAGACACATAGCAAGCACAAGTACCTGAAACTTAGCAAGTCATTACCAAGCCAAATGTCTTCATAGCCACCTAACTCTTGAAACTTAATTATATAAAGGTTCAAATATCTGTTATATTTTAACTTAAGAGCCCATTGACGTCTTCGGTTCAATATTGTTCTTCGAAATTCGCCATTACGTAGAACGATTTTAGGGTCGATAGTCCTTTAATCACGGTGTCTGACTTGCTGATTGGCGATTGCTTTGAAATTTTATCACTCTACTTGATGTTCTTGTTCATTCGCCGAAAAGTTTTATAATATTCTTTTAGATAGTTAGTAAGGCATGGGTCCTTATGCAATTTTTATCTTCACACAAGTATATACCTGTACTGGTTAAAAATATAATTTATTAGCTCCTGTCAGTGGCTTCACCCGCGTGAAAATTGTTTTATAATCCCAAGGGAACATTATACCGAGATAAAAATAGCCTTCGTGCTATTTTTTTTATTTATATATACTTTATTGTACACCAAGATAAAAAACAATAATACATACGGAAACCTTAAAATTAAAACAAACATACAACTTATAACATACGGCCTTATCGCGTTTTCCGTTCTCTTCCAGGCAACCCAGAATGGTGAGAGATAGCCTGGACACGACATGGGGTTGCACTTGGTGCAAGTTTGAATAAAACAATAAGTAACAAACATAGTAAGCACTAAATATAAAATACTAAAATAGATACATATAAATATACAGTCAATAAAACAATACAGCTCCAACAAGAAGAAGATCACAGTGACAGGTAGTAGTGAGTAGGTAATTCACCAGTCTTCACATTCTGTGCCAAGGACTCGGCTGCCGAGTCATAAACAATGGCGTTTTAATTGTTTTAGTCATTAGGCAGCGAATGTGTTAAAGATCGGTAGTGATTGCGCGCGTTTCATTGTTACAGGCAATGCATTCCATAGACGAGTGGCCTGGACAGTAAAGGAAGATAGTGGAATGCATTGGCATTTTAAGTTTCATGTTATCCGATGACCTAAGAACTTTCGTGTGCGAGTCACAATAAAAACTGAAATCGATTTTTCAGGTAAAGATGGGAAAAGTAGTATATTATACAGGAGGCAAAGCATATTCTTTGCCTCCTGTATAATATACTATTTTTATTTTTATAATATACTATTCCGGCGAAGGCGAATTGGCAACCACTTGATTTTCTCGCGGAATTCTGAAACCAAACCAAATATGAACCTTATACAAAAAATTTGTAGACGCTCAAGTTTATCAAGTTGTGCATCAGTGAGGTCAAGAGTTATCTTGACCTCACTGCCCACCACCTTGCCAGCTATGGCATCAGCATAATCAAGGATGGGTAGAAGAAGAGATTGAGTAAGCGCAATCTTGGTGGCAGTCGGCAGAAAATTACGCAGTCTCCCAGTGGTATTCGAGACAATAATCTATCTCTGTGCCAAATTTTGTCCAGATTCGTTCAGTCGTTCTGGCGTGATTGAGTAACAAACATACATCCATCCGTAAGATTAATAATCCTATGATCGATCCATTTTTCATCTGAATCCGATAATAAGTCATTAGGTTTGATTGACTGATTGACAAATATATAAAGATGCTTAGTGAAATAATGAAATATAAGTATGCAGTAAGATAGGATTCATTGCTTAGTAAATACTCGTACATATAACGTTATCATCGTACCTATGTGCTATGTATGTATTAAATTCAATTATACTTAATGCTCTGCCATAACAATCTTCGCATTTGCTGGCTCCATGTTTGCATTCAATTTACGTGAGATGAGCCTAATATTGGCGGGTTTGCTTTTAATCTAAATGTTGCCAGTGAAAATATTATTAAGTTGTGATATCCGCGGTTTTCTTATGAGATACAATTTTAGTGTTGATTACATCAACTAAATATTTACTGATAAATGTTTGGTTTCCTTGTTTAGATTTTTAAAATATGTGTCTAAAACTACCAAAACCTTATCGAAATACCATTTTTTTTCTATAAAACTTATACATTTTTCAACAAACACGCCTGAAACAAGCCCTCATTTTTATTTCAATGTATTTCGTTATTTTAAAAGACAAAATCCGACAAGCAACTTGCAACATTATATCTAAAATTAGATCCCCAGGTACACGAGCATTGCATTCTCTAGGGAGTAAAGTACAATTAGACGAAGTACATACTAGAAATGGAATAGAAAAGCCGATTACGATGTACGGAATCGATGACACAGAATAGATAGACGTAGAGAATGTCAGGTTCTTACAAATAACGAAAATGGACACATATACACAGGCATCGACTGGATGAGCTAGCTTGGTGTCGTCGGTGAGCGCAGCGAAATATCAAACTTAAGAAATCTTCAAATGCGTCCATAGTAAAGTGATTGTGAAGCAACTAATGGAGTAGCCTTGCTAGTTAGCGATAGTGTATTGTTTTACCTGATAAAACACGTCTAGCCTCTACTGCCCGTGACAACAACACAACAACTATAATCGTGACAATCTAACAAGTCCGATGACGTTTCTCATTTTACAAGCCGCGATAACTTTGTATGAACGTCTATGAATAATCAAAAATTATAATCCTAATTAATTACTATATTATCCACTACAGCAACGAGTATTCATTCGTAAGCATCAAGTTTAACTAATATAACGTATCTTTATAGCTGTCAAATCCGACTTCTTTTATTGTCACGACTTTATTCACCGCATATTTACTCTGGACCAGGCCACAGACGGATGCCTACTTACAGTCATCTGAAGTTCATGGCTAAATAATAACAGCTGTAAGTCAACATTAAAGCAAAGCTTGCCAAAGTCGATCGGTGGATAGGTTACCATCTTAACATGCCGAGAACCCTCTGTCCCTCTGATTGCACGTTAAGCCTTGGTCTTTGACAGTCGTTACGGATAGTCAGACAGAAGCCAGGAAATCTGGCACCAGTCTTAAAAGGGTATCGTGTTACCCAGTTACTGGGATATGGAGGTCAGATAGGGGTCGTTTCATGTAAAATACTGGGACCCAGCTGGAGCCGGTTATACTGGAAGACAACCCCAACATAATCTCTGTTTAGCCTGTTATTTTACATTTGAAGTTTCATATTATTAACAGACAACCATAGACAATAAATGCAATACTTCATGGACGCTTACAGTATCGCAGTGTACAGTGTTCAGGGCCGTGCCCGGCACGTTCACGGGACGTGGACAGACCGTGCCCCGTCAGGGGCTCAAAAAAATGTCGCTGGGAACATTTTATATGACAGGACCCGGCCTTGTCACGTCCCGGGCACGCCCCTGTTATGTGTGGATAGAGCTTAAAGATGTGAAATGTAAAAACATAAAATAAAATAACTAAAATACTTACTATTTTATTATGATGAATCCTCAGTAAAAATAATTATAACAATGTGTTAAATCGATTAAAATGTCTTCATTGGTAAAGTAGATTGTTATGAGAAATCGATTCGGTACCGCATTAGTTCATTATTAAATGATAAGCGTTGAGCTGTCGAATGAAAATTACAGGCTGGACGGAGAGTATTTTTTTTTTTTTTTTTTTTTTATTGTCTATAGGCTTGCGCTTGACCACTATCTCACCTGATGGTAAGCGATGATGAGGTCGACGATGAAGCACGCTTGCCTAGAAGAAACCCATTCACTCTTGACTTAAAGACCCCTAGATTGTAGCTATCGGGAAATACAGACTCCGGCAGGGAATTCCACTCCTTAGCTGTACGCATAATGAAAGTGTCCCCAAAACGTTTTGTGCGTATGGGTGGGATGTCCACCATGTACCGATGACGCAACGCCGTACGTCTGGTAGTCCGATGATGGAACGGGCTGGGCGGAATTAAATCATGCAATTCCATCGCACACTCTCCGAAATGTAACCGATAAAAAACCGACAAGCTGGCAACTCGGCGACGATGTTCCAGGCTCTGGAGCTTCGACTTGACCAGTGCCTCATTGCCGATAAGTTTCTTAGCCCGCTTTTCAATCGACTCTAGAGCATTAAGCTGGTGTTTGGCAGATCCATCCCAGAGATGAGAACAGTACTCCATGCACGATCGAACTTGCGCTTGATACAAGTTGAGCAGCTGTTCCGGCGTGAAGTACCTTCTCACCTTCGCAAGAATCCCCAACTTTTTGGCAGCCAGCTGAGCCTTTGCCTCAATATATGGCCCAAAGTTGAGAGTCGATGTCAACGTAACGCCAAGAAGCTCAATATGGTCCGTTATTGGCACGGTTACATCACGGAATGTTGGAGCCGGGTGAAATTGGCTCTTTTTAGCGGAAAAAAGACACGCCTGGGTTTTAGCAGCATTAAACCTGACCAGATTGGCATCGCCCCATTCGGAGACTGCCTGCAAGGACAGGTTCAAACGCTCCACCATGGACTCACGGAGAGAGCGGATCTGCGGCCCGGTAGCCCGTGCGTTGGACAGGTATCTCTCAGCAACAGTGCTGTCGTCTGCATACCCAAAGGTGCCGGGTTTTAGCAGATCGTTAATGTGCAACAAGAATAATGTTGCTGAGAGTACCGACCCCTGAGGGACCCCGGCATTAATATCCATTTGGTTCGACGAGCAGCCATCGATAACCACTACGACGAGTAGTTGTAAAAAGGCTAGGCAGTCTGTACGTGAAGCATGTATGCGTGCGTTTTCCCTTGTTCCATGTGCTGACCTTCTGTAGCTTTCTATTATGCGTCATTGATATTGTTCCCCAGTCGAACCCGAGTAAACCGTCGAACTTGTCATAAGGCGCTCAGAAATTAATAATGAATAGAACTATTTGTTTCAATTGCTTGTAAGAACAATAATCTGATGGGTTTTTGATGATTGCTGTCTGGGGTCGAAAGAGGATTACTTTTTATACCTAACTACTTAAAATAAGAATGCAAGGTCTCAATTTTGACTGTATTGTAGAGTATTGCTATACGTGGATGCTTTGGAATAAAAGTCTTGTTTAAGGTTTTAGAACCATGTACATTGTTGTTTCCATTCAAGACTTCTTGAATAAAATCAGCTGTGTACGTCTTGCGGATGAAATCATCATGTTTTCATTAATGTTTCTTAATGAAACTTAATTTTATGAATGATTCTTGATAGTAGGAATATATTACTGCCGGATTCCCCGGAAATATATAAAGTACATAATAATATTATTTAACTTGCGGCTTATAATGCCAATGCATTCCATAAATTTCATAATAAATCTTTTACTGTCCAGACTGCTCGTCTGTGGAATGCGTTGCCTGACCCAATAAAACATGCTCAGTCGTTGCCTGTATTTCAAGAACTCATCAAAGAACATTACCTATCGCTGTGAGCTCATGGTTTTTTGACATAATGTGCTATGATTGTCGTACATCATTTATTTTTATTGTTTATATATTAAATATGTATGTATTTAACTATCTATTATTTATTAGTTTATCCTCGCACTGGAACGCCTTGCAGCAATTACACCAATGGAGCACAATCTTATATTAAGCTCACTATAAGTCCAGGTTTCCTCACGATGTTTTCCTTCACCGTTGTCAACAATGTCCAAGATTAACTTAGAAAGTACATATGAATTGAAAAAGACACATTGGTACTTGCCCGGAGTCGAACCCACGACCTCAAGCTCGAGAGGCGAGGTCTTAGCCACTAGGCCACCACGACATATGTATGTATTTGTGTTTCTAGTAAGTATTATTGTATCTATATTGAATTTATTTTTAGTATTGTCGCACCACTGATGATCCCATGTCATGTCCAGGTAATCTCTGTCCATTCCAGGTCGCCTGGAAGAGATCGCAGAATGCCATAAGGCCACCTGTTGTATGTTTTTAGTATTAAGTTTCTTTTTTCTTATTGTATATTATCTTGTATAGTACTTCACTCAGCCTATTTTCAGGGTTCCGTACCCGAAGGGTAAAAACGGGACCCAATTACTAAGACTTCAGTGTCCGTCTTTCTGTCTGTCGGTCACCAGGCTTTATCTCATGAACCGTGATAGCTAAACAGTTGAAATTTTCAAAGATGATGTATTTCTATTGTGTCGCTATAACAACAAATACTAAAAACAGAATAAAATAAATATTTAAGTGGGGCTCCCAGTCAACTAACGTGATTTTTTTGCCGTTTTTTGCGATTATGGTACGGTGGTGGTGGCTTCGTACGCGAGTCCTACTCGCACTTGGCCGGTTTTTTTATATCGTGAAATAATATTGTGTATACTCAAAATATCTCAATGCCAAATTTCATCTCAGTCGGTTCAGCGGTTTAAGCGTGAAAAGGTAACAGAAAGACAGACGGACAGACATACAGAGTTACTTTCACCTTTTTAATTGTTAAGTATGGATATTAAGTTAGGATCATATTATTCTCACGATCCTCTAATTTAATTTTTATACTAATAAAGAGTGACCAAGTAGTTACAAAAGGCCCATAGCTAAAGAATCACAAAAGAAAATACTACCCTCTTTGCGAAGTCGCACAAAAAAAAGAAAAACGTCATAGTACATGTAACAATAATATTCTCCGTAAGTTTAAGACCTAAAGAGGAGCTCGTGTCTAAATAATAACAGCCGCACGGGTCGATCGAAGCGGTTAAGCAACGCTTGACGAGGTCGGTCCGTGGATGGGTGACCATTTCAACATACCGAGTTTCCTCCGTGCCTCGGAAAGCAAGTTAAGCCGTTGGTCCCGGCTGTCATTACGAGTAGTCAGATGCTTGAGATCTGACACCAGTCTAGCCAAGGGGTTCCGTGTTACCCAGTTACGGGGTTATGGAGGTAAGATAGGCAGTCGCTCCATGTAAAACACTGGTGTTCAGCTGAATCCGGTTAGACTGGAAGCCGACCCTAATATAGTTGGGAAAAGGCTAGGCAGATTGATTGAAGTTTAAGACCTAATAATTCATGCATTTTATCCAAAATGAGTTTCCATTAAAAGTGCAGTCCAGTTTCACTGCATTTATTGTTGAAAAATTAATAAAAAGTTGGAACTGTTTTTACAATGGATTCAAGCTCTTTAGAAAATGGACTTGTCCTAGTTTAAGCTTTCAAGTCCCATTTTAAAAACGGCTCTCGGCACCGTTTTATTGTAATGTTTTTCATTTATTATGTATTGTATTAAGATAAAGAAAGTGAATTGTTTTTTGTTGTGAATAAAGTTTTTTCGACGACTGTAATAGAGGCTCTTACAGAAGGTAGATATAATCGTGATAATTTAAGAAATCGGATTTGACAGCTATAAAAATACTTAATAATGATTAAACTTGATGCTTACGAATGATACTCGTTGTTATCATCATCATCATATCAGCCGAAAGACGTCCACTGCTGGACATAGGCCTCCCCCAAGCGTCGCCACATTGACCGGTCCCGTGCGTCTCGTAACCAGCGGATCCCCGCAACCTTCACCAGGTCATCGGTCCACCTGGTGGAAGGCCTTCCAACGCAACGTCTTCCGGATTGCGGTCGCCACTCCAGAACCTTTCTGCCCCATCGGCCATCCGTTCTGCGAGCAATGTCCCTGCCCACTGCCACTTAAGTTTGGCAATTCTTCGAGCTATGTCGGTAACCCTGGTTCACTTGCGGATCTCTACATTTCTGATTCAATCACGCAAGGAAACTTCGAGCATAGCCCTCTCCATTGCCCTTTGAGTGACTGTGAGCTTTCTGATTAGGCCCATTGTAAGCGACCACGTCTCAGAGCCATATGTCATCACTGGCAACACACACTGGTCATAGAATTTCGTCTTGAGACACTGTGATAAGTTGGACGCGAAGATACCGCGCAACATCCCGAACGCTGCCCGGCCGTGTCGGATTCGACGGTTAACCTCTTTCTCGAAGTTGGCATTACCCAATTGGATCGTCTGTCCCAGGTAGACATGGTAACCCACAACTTCGAGTGTAGAATCTCCGACCTTGATAGGAATGGGTGTAACATGGGCATTCAACATCACCTTGGTTTTGTCCATGTTCATCCTAAGACTCACTCCTTCGGAAGCTCTAATAAGATCATCGAGCATTGTCCTCCATGGTCTCAGCCATAACCGAAAACCGAAGGTGAGTGATGTACTCGCCATTGACGTTGATGCCTCGTTGTTATAGTGTCCGGGTAACATAGTAATTAATTAGGATTATGCATTTGATTTTTCAATTTCTTACGTACAAAGATTCAATTCAAGATTCTTAGATTGTCACTATTATAGATTGTAGCTACATAAGCGTCCTCGGTGTTAGAGTGTCAACTATTTGCCTAGAGAAGCAACTATGATCATAGGGTCTAGCTATACCAAGCGACATTTTATCAACGATAACGATTGTCAAAAGTTGTAAATTGTATGGGATTGATTGACATGCGCTACCGAAATATCACGTCGTCAATCGTCAAATTTTGATTTTATCAATCGTTTTTTTGATAGAATGTCTCATGTCTCTTTGTTTAGAGCTCCATAATCATTATCTTTTAGCAACCTGACCACATCATCTCTTACCATCATGTGAGATAGCGGTCAAATGAGCCCATCGTTAAAAAGGTCTTGGCGAGCAGCATCAGCCCCCCTAGCCTAACTTTTCGTATTGAATCTCTTTTTACAATCGTTAACGCCTTCCTTTTGTTTGGTCTGACCAAGTGACGTAACGTTCAGATGTGTCATTCCCCTACATTGATTATTTTTCTACTAGCGTTATCGATTGTAGATTGTCAACTTGGCTACAGGCGCAGCAGTGTACCGATTTATGTAGGTTCGTTTCTCATTTTCTCTTCAGTATAGGGGAAAAATAGATTTCACGTTTTATTTTCCTGCGTTCAAAAAACATTTCACGTAAATTGAATTACGGCACTCACAAAGACAATAATTCTTATTCAGGGCCAAAAACTCTTTGAAAAAAGGCAGCATAATATTTTACCTTCAAAAAAATATTCAAACCACATCCGGAACATCGCTGAAAGTGGATGCGCCGCCATATTTCATGGTCTCTCATCTCTAGTGCATATTGAATCTGAAATAAACCGCGGCGGAGGGGACGCACCACAATGGCGCGAATGACAGCCTCAGAAGGCTTTCACCTAACTTAGAGCACTTTTACACGATGACGGAGCGGTGAAAAAGTAAGAGGATCCGGTTTTCGGATCCGTTTTGTAATTAACTGATTGGTGAAGAAATCCGGTTTGAAAATCTTCATCAGTTTAATTTTGGACCTTATAAATGGCAACATGTCGTCTGATATTGGTACTATGGATGCCGAAATAATCCTAAGACATGATCTCGATCACACGAGCGGACGTCTTCATAAATCAATCAAAAATAAAATGTTACAAAATAGGATTATGAAGAGAGTTACCCATTTTTTTGTTATTTTTTGTCTTAAACCACTGTTTAAACATTGACCTCCTTCTCTTAAACCTACTGGTAGAAGATTCGGTAAGGCAAGATCATCATGTGATAACGCTATATCTTTTCTCAACACTGTTAAAGTTGGCTACAAGTCAAACTGGTTGGAGCTGAATCCATATTTTAAATGGATCGACGTCCTATATGACCACCACGTCTCAATTACTCGATAATACAAAACCCCTTGATAAAGAAAGAAAAACGTTTATTGTCAAAATGTAACTAAACTATAACAATAAGACTGGTTGTCAGTATTTCGAGCTCCTGACTACGACTACCCGTAATGTTGTACGGCAAGATGGATAGTGTAAACGCACTCTAACGCACCTCTACGTACGTTTGCGTACCTTTTTATTATTTACATCGCATTTTCAACGAGTGTTTGCTTAGAGTCTTACTTTGATTTGGAAAGTGGCGTGGGTTATGTGATCTGAATACAGGGGTTCTTTTGCTTGCGGGATAGTTGTGGACTTAGTACGTGTAGACATTGTCGGTTTTGATGGAAGGTAGGGTACTTTCGTTGTTTTTCAGGAGTACCTTTTCGGTAGTATTATGTCAGTATAAGATGCCTTTGATTGCTCGAGGTTCGTCCATAAAAAGAGTTGATATCTAGAATTCTGGAAAAAAAGAGAATATTTAAAAAAATATTTCGTTATGACCCTCTTGACCTCAATGAGGCCTGATGGAAAGCGATGGATGAGGTCTACTAAAAATGTACAAGCAAAGAAGAAATGAAGAAGAAGTGCATAAAAGTGGAGGAGAAATTCTTAGGACGTCTAGGGTCATAGTATTTTTATCATTTAGTATTTCCGAATGTAGTAATAATTTTACTTATTGAATTGTATGTGAGAATTATCACCGAAGAAATCAGCAGTTAAAACAAGTTTAATTTTAAATTTAAACAACCGACCACTCTAAAATACTGGTTTTAATAATACGGGTAGTAAATCCCTGGAACTAATACTCGAAAAGACCTCAACTGTCCCGTAAAGGATCAAGTTATTCCCAAACACCCAAAACGAACAATCGGTGTAAGATTCACTGAACACACATCGAATTAAATCGCGTTAGAGTAGGCGCGTGAAATCACGGCTATTTGTAGTTCTATTCGGAACAGGTTCTGTTCTAAATGAACAGTTCCACGTAAGAGCACATTTACTCAACTCCGCGTGAAGTACGGAACCCGGAGTGGATTGTACACGCGTTCTATTATTGTCATTGATTAATTTTTAATGAGTTGGACAGTAAGCCTAAACACATTGCGTGCGTAAAGTGGAGATAGTGTGTTGACAGGCATAGCGTGGGACGCTTCCCAGTTAGGTGAACTGAAGAAAGATGTCTGGAATAGACTCGATGCAAAACGTGGAGTATCGGGGATGTGACGCAGCTTAGGAGAGGTTTAAGTACAGCCAGTAGTGGACTGCGATAAGCTGACTTGATTAACAAACATTGGCAAAACCCGCCAACCATTTTAGACGTAAATACAAAGTTGCATTGGGTTTCAGTATTTCGGACATCGGGTTTTCAGAAAAAAGCAACGTAATATTCAAACTAAAGTTTAAAATGTCATCCAATCAGGAACCCGTGTAACATGGAAAGCTACTACGTTTTTCCGCCATTCATTTGTCTCTGAATAAAACAGAGTCACAAAACAACTGGCGACACAGAGCAGAGTAACGTTTTTGTACGAGTGATGTACGACTGAAATTAGTTTACAAAACTTTGTTGAAATGAAAAACTCATAGAATATAACCGGTTTTAGTGAATTAAGGCATTTTTATTTATATTTATAGACACAGCACTTCGTCATTCACTAGAGAGATATTCTCTCAACCAAAACTGGAAAAAAATCTAGATCATGGCAGACATGGTAACATATAGCCATCAAAAACCGAAATAGTTAAAAATTAAAAATACTCTTTGCGCAACCCAAGCGCTGGCTTTTACCTTGGACTGAGGATGGACTGGTAGCATTGCAAAGTTGTATGGCAATGCTTTTTGCCATACAATTTTGCAATGCTGGCGGTTTGCAATGTGCTTTTGGGCACAATACCAGTGCACAGCGATGCGGAGCAGATTTTCGACGCCATATTTTAGTTTTTTTTTGTTTACGGCTAGTAGTTTGATTCTTAATTATATTTTTTTTTGTTTCAGCTAGTTAAGTATTTAATACTGTATATTATGTTGATATTATTATATTTTTGTCTATGTAAATCACTCCAGGTTGAAAAAAAAATCCAATTTATACTAAGTGTTTCTTAATGTGGTGTCTTTCACACAAGTGCCAGCAAGTTTCAATTCACGCAAGTATCTTCGTATAAAAGTCCATTCGCGTAAGTATATTTCATGAAAGTCTCTTCACAAAAGCATCTTTCGAGTAAGGTGTAATAGTGCCATCAAAAATATATCATTACAAACATAAAAGGCCTGTCGCAACTGTATTTAAATGGTCTATGTATGAAAATCAACTCAGTCGCCTCTCCGCGTTGTTCATTTGTCACTGGAATCACAAAAAGCTTGTGGTTACCGTCGAGTACTGTCGCCTACGTAATGAGTTTAATTTCGTCAACTCTAAGCGTTATTCATTTTAATGTTTCCCAACAATTAATTAATTTTATAAAAGTTACTAGGCTTTTGGAATTTTGTTGCTGTTACTGTTGGAAAAGTTTGGTTTGCTTGGTAAAATAATAAAAATAATTATGAGCAATTTTATTTCTGACGAATTTGTTTTTGTGAATGTTTCAGAAACACTTTACTAAAATAGTTTCGGCTTAAACGTTTACTATTGGAAAAGTTTTGTTGGGTTAGCATAACAATAAATTATAAATATTGCCATGATTGTCATGGCCAAATTGACAATTTTGGCCATGTAGATTTATTCAAGAGTTGTTTACCAGCTAGTACTAAAATATAAACACAAAAGTCTTACGAAAGTCATTATCCCGAATAGAAGATATCTTAAGAGTCTCACTTCCCTTATTAAACCAAAATCTGCATAAATAGAACACTTGGCCTGCTACGTCTAGTACCTAAGCAAGTAACAAAGGTAAGCAAGCTAAGTTCCTAGTTGCTAAAATCGAGTTCTAGTTTCATACTACTTATAAACAGCTTAACCCATAAGTTAGTTGGAGATTAAAGATCTTGAACCTGTCTCAAGAACAGTACTATTTTAGTGTTGAACTTAGGAAGTTACCAAGTTACAAAGCCAATCTGATGATCTTTATCTTAGAACTAGAAGGACGGTTTTAGTTTTGTGAAGTTAAGAACTAGAGGTAAAGCTATCTCATAAAGTCCCTACCTATAATCTATATACTTAATATTATAAAGCTGAAGAGTTTTTTTGTTTGTTTGTACGCGCTAAACTCAGGAACTACTGAGTGAAATTGAAAAATTATTTTTGTGTTGGATAGTCAATTTATCGAGGAATAATATAGGCTATATAACATCACGCTACGACCAATAGGAGCCGAGCATAAATCAAAAATGTTGCATAAACGGGAAAAATTATTCCTTTTTGACAGCTTCCGTTGCGTGCGCTGCGGTTAAAGTTCCGCAACATTCATGTATGTAGGATAGGTAGGTAGCCAGTTGACGGGAGCGAAGCCGCGTGGGACAGCTAATCTAATATAATAAAAACGTATAGTTGTTTGTTTGTGATTGGAGATAATGTCTGAAAGGAACAAAACCGGGCAAAAAGGTCGTCATTAACAAATTCATAATACCAGAAATACTCGTTCTTAAGTATACTTAACGAGAAGAAAATACATGAGCCTAAAGTAAATTACTCACCATTCTCCTAATGTCAAAATTCTATTTACCCTCTTTACTATTTACATCGTATAAGTAGGTACTTATATTCCGGAAATTATATTATACATCACCAAATATATATTATCCGTATTAGTAACCAAGCTAATAAATAAGTCCCCTACTTATCATAATTACCAATATTATCCGATTTCCTTTATAGCAAATTAAATGAAGACGGGAATCATTGAGCCCACGGGAGTCTCCCCTTCGAATTATCTGTTTCCGATTAGAAATAGGAATAAATTTTATTGCAGGCACATCTAAGACAAAAGGGCAAAGTCGGGAAACTTTTGAAGATTAATTCTCTCGATAAAATTTCACGCTTGAAATGTTGTAACTAGGTAGCTCGGAGGGCAGCCCGTGGACCGATATCGGTCGGTTGCTGCAGAGTAAGGAGAAAGTAGATAGGGATTGAGTTTGTTTGGTGGTGAGAAGTCGGACTGTCTTAGAATTGCGTTTAGTAAGTTAGTTAGACAATTTTACGATATGTTTTGAGATCTTGCCTGATGGAGGAATAACATTCTGAGCTTTACTTAAGGTATAAATACATAATTTGAGCTTTATTGAAGATCATCACATTAGCAAAAAAATCATGTTTTGATAAATGCCTAATAGGTTTTAATTAAATATAGTGGGTATGTTTTAAAATGGAATACTTTAGAAAAAGTTTTCCATTTTAAAACATACCCACGACTTCCCCACGAGGGTAAGCAGAAACTACAGGAAGCCATCTGCTACAATCCTTACATACTCCTTTTGGTTCGATATTGTTCATACTTCTAATCATACACGCATACCGGTTAAAACTTTAAAACCACGCTATTAGAAAACGAGTTTCAAAAAATTATATTTTTTTCTTCCAAAGTAATTCTTACCTAACACGCAACGACTTCCCATGATTGTCCACTCTATACTTTAATCCGGCTCGAAGGACCAACTCGAGCCCGTCCCCAAGGAGTCGCGGGTTCCTGCCTTTTTATGGCCTCTTCCCAGTCCGACACTGCTTTAATGTACGCTAAGGAACATTTTATCTTTTTTAGTTTGTCTCTGAAGGAAAGGGGTTCATTTAGTCTGTGACACACTTCTGATGGTCGGATAAGATAAACCCATTTCAGTTTTATCAAGTATTTTCCGCTTCACTGGATTAGGGGTCAGAGGACCACAAGTTATTAACTGTATCTACTTTAGATTTGGTATTGAAGGATGGAGTTTGGTATGTTTTAGATGGTTTAGGAGTGTTATTTATGCATTGCTTGATCAGAGGCTCTAGACATGTAATATTCTATCAATGAAAGCGTTGCGATAGCGATTCGAAAAGCGTCAAAAATGTATGTGATTGCCAAGCGATATCGTATGTCACGTGACTTTTTCGTTTTTTTTTATTTTGTTTAGGCTCGCGTATGACCACTATCTCACCTGATGGTAAGCGATGATGTGGTCGAAAGTGAAACACGCTTGCCTAGAAATAATCTATTCACTCTGGATTTCGACTATCGCCCCTTTTGTTTCTATGTGTATTTTACTGAAGGTTCACTATTGTATCTATAATTCAAAACTACTTATACATAGTAGCTAGCTTACCATCAAATTACTTAATTGAATCAAGAATTACGTGATTCATATTAGGAGTTTTTGTGTACTTGTTTATTCTAACCCTTTCAATTCCTGAATCGCCCATTCTGTCATGTCCCTTTAACCTTAAACAACGGTAAAACAAAATTAAACTAATATTTTACCCTCTTCGACGTAACGACTCAACAAACAAAATAAAAACAGCAATCCAACAACTGGGCTCGCTATGATTGTCCTTTATAGCTTGAAGGGATGACCAGAGCAATAGGGGTCTGGCGCCTGCCCAGCATGATATGACATTACGTTGTATTGATACCAGTTATTCGTAATAAAGTACCGTATTGTAGGAAAATCTGTGCCATTTCCATGGAGATGGAGATTCCGTGGGTAGTGCTATTTTTGGGTGCATCGTCCTCACATATATGAATTTATTAATGTATGTACATAAGTAAACTTTGTAAAACATATTTTTTTTTAAAAAGAGTAAGTATGGAGTTTCTTGTGCGTTCTTCTCCATAACAAGCTACTTTCCGAATGCACGGTAGAGTCAATTTTTATTACTTGTACATTTTTTATTAACATTTAATTTTTGACGTTCAAAAGTGCCGCTTATTGGCCTAATTGAAATAAATATATTTGACTTTGACTTTGACTTTGACTTTGAGATGATGTCTTGCTGTGTACTGATGGTTACAGAAGTGAAATGATATTTTTTTTCGGGTAAATAAAATAAAAAACGTTGTCAATAAAACATTTGAGTGTGTATTCGCAATGAAATGTGCTACAAAATGTAGTTTGTATCCCTGGAGGTATTTTTTACTGAAATTATTTTCGTTTCATAGTTCTAGTAGAAAAGAATATGAAACCTTTTTTTCATTTATTGTTCATCCTGATAGCAAGCATTTTTTACGTAAATGCACAGAACATTACCAAAAAAATTACACAATTACAGTTATCATCATAATCAATCACTCCCAATCGTCCTATTTATTTACCAATTCATCAATCAATTACATATTCATAAAACAGTTATACGTATCTATGTAACTAGCGAACCGCAAACTAATTTAGAATTCTCAGCAAGTACCTAGAGAATAACAAAAACAATCCTAAACAAATATAACAAATGGTATACTCGGGGCGATTGCTAACTTACTTTGAAATTATAATTTTGGTATTGACATATTATATTAGGTAACTAGTTTTGGTTGAGTTTGTGACGGTATTAACTAAGGATGTGACGGAGGCCATCTTAGCCGAAGCGGAAGCAAAGATCGTAAACGAATATTTAACACTTTTCAATTAACAAATCGACCTATTGATAGAAATAAAATCGTTTATTTGGTCCAAAAGGCAAACAATAGGTAACATGAAAGGACCAAAAAAAAAAGAAATATTTGTTATATTGGTCTTGTAGCTTTAGAAGTGACAATCAGTTCCAGGGGTTTTGTGGCCTTCACTCCAAGCAAATTCTGAGAGAGTGTTTATTAAATAAATATTTGCTCTACTAAACAGTCGCTTACTTCGTGAAAACATAAAATTATAAAGTTAAAATATTAGTTAAAATATAAGTTGGGACAGAATTTCTTTGTTATGCCTCTGTTTAAACTTGCGGACGTGGTTGGGGATGTGAAGATAAGGTAAGGTTTCTTGCGGAAGTTCCGAGTTTGCGAAAGCGAATACTATGTTTCGTTACTACCCTAGTCCTAACCTTGGCAGTTTTAGAGCTTAGCTCGGTGAGGTTGTTTGGTCTATATTCTAGTTGCTTAGTGGTTTATCTATGTTAAAAGTGATTGAGTCAGGGCTGTTTTGTGCGTACTATAATGTATAGTTTGTATTTAAGGTTCTTCAGTCTGCGGTGATTTTTCTTGAACAGAATATTTATTTGGGTTTATATTAATCAACTTTTAATGTTAACTTAGCCACAAATCACTTAATACATTTAACGGAAAACTAATCTTTAAAATATTCATAGAAATACATCGATAATATAATTATTCATTAAGTTATTTTTTTTCTTTCTCGGGACCTCAGGGTCCCGGTCCTTTGAAAGGCGTGCGAGGAGCCGATGCCAACTCGTAGAGGCCCCGTGAGACATGTATCAGGAAATATGGCACCAACCGACGATTATCCATGTATGCACTACGTAACTGCATCCAAGGACAATCCTCGGTTGGTGCAGGACTACTGCAAATTATGGAGAAAACATGTATTGGGCTATGGATTTGGTAGGTTTAGTGGATCGATTGCCCAAAACTGTAGAAACTTCATTATTATTATATGCAGCTAGCTTCATAAAATAATAATAATTTGTGTTGCCTTAGAGTGCAAATTATTGAAGCTCAAGAAGAAATACACTTTTAATTACAGTAAAGTAACAATTCGAAATTCAACGATACTTAACTTCTCGAAGCACTTACGAAGACAACTCGAATGAGGGCTACCGCGTTTGATTTTCCCGCTGGAGGCGCTGGTGTTGTGTGAGGTTTTCAAAATGTTAAATGTCATAGTTTTTTGTCATTTAGCGCGAGTTTATTAAAATTTACTACGTTTTTACCCGACTGCAACGAAAGGGTTATGGTATGTTTGTATGTAATATTCTTTACTACCTCATATCTTTTAAACCGCCACACGGATGTTTATGATTAAAGACATCGTTAGATACGTCTTGACTACCCAGGTATTTTTAGATAGGTAAGGTTAAAAAAAAACAAACGTGGCGGATTTTGGCCGCCATATTGCCCGACTGCAACGAAAGGGTTATGGTATGTTTGTATGTAATATTCTTTACTACTTCATATCTTTTAAACCGCCACATGGATGTTTATTATTAAAGACATCGTTAGATACGTCTTGACTACCCAGGTATTCTTCAGGTCAAAAAGAAAAAACAAACGTGGCGGATTTTGGCCCAAATATTTTGCTACCAAAATGAAGAGTTTTAAAAGGTGAATACAAAAATATATACCACTTAAATATTTAAAATTAATTCGAAAATAAAATATAACAAAAAAAATGTAAAAATAAAAAATATAACAAAAACCCGACTGCTTAAGAAGCGAACTAAAAAGCTTTAAACAAGAAAGAATCATGCTGTGCTGTCGGAGGATCATGGGGTCAGCCAGTTCGCAAATATGAATCCGCGAAACTATAGCATACTCGATTTATATTTAATCGCATTTCTACGTCATTAGAAATATTGTCATTCAAACTTTGCTTCCGTGTGCGTAATAACAACGTTTAATATACCTTACTCGCCAGTGGCGCCAACTGGTGAGCACACAACCACAGTCCCTAATAATTTTTTAACAGAACTTCCTACAAACTTAGTTAACCGGATCAACAAAAATAAAATCCGTCTGGCATCTAGTCTGCAATTGTTTCTTTCTTTATTTTCTTTTTCAATGTATTTCTGTTTGATACAAAGAGCAGACTGCAAAGACCAGTAATGAGAAAATGACAATTGGATTTGCTTTGTCAGCCTGCCTTGGAACTATGCAAAAGGGATTAAGATGTAAAAGGATGAAACGAATAGTTATACCTTCGTAATTATTGCATTTAATTAGTTCTGTTAAAAGTACTTGCGGTTCTGGTACACTTCGTCGAAATTGGATTTTTATTGTGATGTCTGCGTGAGATGTAAATTTTGTTTCGTGTATCGGAAAACTGTAACAAAGAAGAATGATCTAATGAAATTAAACACTTTGGGGATGTATTTTATATGAGGTATAGAATGGGCTTATAGTGTAAGTTCGTTTGATTTTTCTTTCTTTTACTTTACCCAATCGTACCTTATCTACGAGGGTTTAGTCAAGGAATGACAAATTCGCAAAATGACTACAGAGTCTATAATTGACCAATTCTTGGAATATACAATTCTATAAAAGAGTAATTTGTAAAATCAGTCAATTTTAGAATCTGTAATTCATAGAATCAGTCAATTTTAGAATCGATCATTTGTAGAATCAGTCATTTATAGAATTGTATATTCCAAGAATTGTAGTCATTTCGCGAATTAATCATTCCTAGTCTAAATCTCTACGAGTAAGGTCCAAAAGTAAGGAAAACATTCTGCGATAGTTTTGGACTTCCTTTTGTACCTACAAAGCCCACAAAGGGTCTGTCTAGCACGTAATGTAAGTTTGAATTACATGTCTACTATTTTAAAGCTTATTATGTTTTAAACCTATTATGTAAAGCACAAACAAACGGTAACATGATCTCCTGCTATTGTTTTTACTGCAATTGAATAATTTAATTATTTTCGACAGGTTAATCTGGTTGCTGAAACGATTCCCAATTAAACATTATTACCATATTGAATACATTAACTTTTTGTGAAAAGGCCATCTGAATACACAAGATTGGATATTTTTTATGAATTTAATTAGGAATAATGGTTGGGTGAATATTCGGGTTTGGCCCTTTTGTCCTTATTTTCGATGCCTTTTTTTCGTGAGCGAATGTTGGGGCCGGATTTCAGCATTCATGAAAATGGAAACATGAGAAAACATACATACATTGTTGTAGCTATTGTTATTGTAAATCAATTAACAATTTTATCTTTTCTATAGATGACTTATTTTGCAATGTTTTATTTTTATTATTTTGCTATTCAACTTCTTTTCAGCAACGGAAAAACCTGTGGACCCTGTGGCATATTTTCTGATAGATCTCTTTAAAAATCACTGTATAATTCATTTATTATTCACAACAGAGTACAACTAAAAATATAAATTAATAAATAAAGTAATAAACTTTCAAGCAATTAAAAGGGGAGAGGAGAAGGTGCTCGTCAGTAAATGTGTTGCTAGTTCAAAACCGGCAACAAAAACCTCAAAACCTAATTACTTTAAAACATAACTGCAGTCTAATTTTGCTCACATAAAAATTAATCCTAATAAAGCCTTTTATCAAAACACTGTCATGGGGTGCCATTGTCATCAGGTCGCCATTTTGCAGAATACCCGATAATGGAAGCAATTAAAATGTATGGAGGCTTAACTGCAGTGCCCTGTGCCGAAATTAATTTATAGTCGGCCAAAATAACCCCGGGGTAGCTACCCCCGTAGATTGTAAACGGAGCGTTTAGGTTTTCCTGCACGTGTTGAAGACCATTCAATTATTTCATCATTTCTTTTTGCCACGTATGTGTACTGTGGCTGTGTGAGTGTGAGTGAATGAGTGGTCAGTGGTGTGTGAGAGAATGCTTTGAAGGTTTCCATGTTGTTGTTCTGAAATTATTTTCATTTGTTTTGTTAACTGTGTTTTGTTGTCGTTAGCTGCGGTGGGTTGATAAACAAAATTTATTGCGTTATAGGTTTTTCTTTGTTAGCCAATCCTACCCCACTGCTGGGCACAGATCTCCCCAAGTCCTTTGAGAAACTCTTCTCCTTGTTATTGTTTATATTATAAAAAATAACGTAACTTTAGCTTCCTTAATCAATCAATCTGCCTAGCCTTTTCCCAACTATATTGGGGTTGGATTCCAGTCTAACCGGATTCAGCTAAGTACCAGTGTTTTACATGGAGCGACTGCCTATCTGACCTCCACAAACCAGTAACTGGGTAACACGATACCCGAAATGACAGCCGGGACCAACGGCTAAAGGTGCTTTCCGAGGCACGGAGGAAACTCGGTATGTTGAAATGGTCATCCATCCACGGACAGACCTCGTCAAGCGTTGCTTAACCTTGAAGATCGACCCGTGCGGCTGTTATTATTTAGCCACGAGCTCCTCTCCTTTAGCTTCCTTAATCACGTGCGACTTATTGAAAGTTTTCCTCAATCGTGATTGCCAGTGACTAACTAATGCAGGTACAAATAGTGACGGATGAAATCTTCATCCCAATGTTTCCCCGGAGCGTTTCCAAAATTCGATTGGTAAAAAAAGAAACTGTGCGTTCATTAGCAATCGGGTGACCAGCCCTTACGATCTTTTCTACTTCATTTGTTTGGCTATGATGAGATACATGATTCCTCAACATGAACGTGATTAGGTACAGCAATGTCTTAGAGAGTGCATAAAATACCGGTTTTTACAAAACAAAATTAGAAAGTCAGGGCAACGATTACAGCGGTGACAACACCAGTAAGTATAGATTCATAACCAATAATTAAATTCCTTGCCCCTACAAATTCAAATAAACACTTAAACACCAGTTCTGTGGGTGGCGAGCCTACACCAACAATTGTTAAGAAAACATAACCACGTAGGGTGAACGTACCCATTGTCGGCACTTGCCACCATCGGGCATCAGTAATTAAAGCAATTGTGAAATACGTTCGGGGTTGTATGGTAATTTCCCTCGGCCGGTATCAATTTATTGTCACCCTAAAACAGCAATTTGTCCCTTCACCTCCCTGTCCTCACCCAATTAGTGGGCGCGTCAACGTTAAATGTCTCAATCGAGTGTTAGGGCCATCTAGACGACTTTATAGGACCATTGATAGCGTCCATCAAATATAATTAGCCATAGAGGTTTATTATTTCAGGCACGCTTTGATATGGAATTAAATACCTGGCTGCCGGTTTCTCTAGATTTCTATGTAAATATTATTTATTTTTCTTCATCTTATGTAGAACAAGATTGCAAAAATGGACTACATTTCTGGGTTATTGGACGACTCGCCCGAATCGGCGAATTGCCCACTATTAAAAATATTCATTTTTCTGTGTGGATTCGCCCGAAGTATATTTATCGACGGGCGAATCGAATCGAATAGATCTTTATCTTTATTTTTTTTGTAACGAATATTGCTGTCTCCCTCTTATTGTTTTGTCGCCAATGAATCAAAAGAATCATAAGCGGTAAAAAGAGTACGAGAGTACGTTGAGATTTGAACGTTAGATATGATAAACAGGCGAAAAAACAATAAGAGGAAGACAGCAATATTCGCTACAAAAAAAATTAAAGAGACAGCTCTATACGCTATCAGGTCATTTCGGTACCGGTAAAGACTGACTTAAGTACCAGGAGATTATAATCATGAGGAAGCTAGGCTGGAATCATGAGCGGTAAAAAGTGGACCGGGCGACTTTCGATTCTAAAGCCCTAGTAATCCGTTAGTCTCTACCGCTAATGATTCTAGCTCTGCAAATACTGCTTCATGATTCTGGCCTCCTGGTAGTTTGAATTGCTTTCCTAGTTTCTAGTATAATATCTATTAACCTCGATTAATTCTGCATATTATTACCGAGACGGGTGAGCACGACTATACTTATATAATGTTTGTTCTCTAAAATAAAATTCGGGCGAATCGTCCACTAAATAATTTTGGAGTGGTCAATTCGCCCGTCGATAAATAAACTTCGGGCGAATCGACACAGAAAAATGAATATTTTAAATAGTGGACAATTCGCCCAATTCGGGCGAGTCGTCCAATAAACCACATTTCTACGTAATTTCAATTGTTAAATTGGCACATCTTGTAGCAACTGCATCGACCGAAATAGAAATACAAGTTATTATAATCGTGAAATCTAAGAAGTCCGATGACATTTCTTACTTTATATGCCACGATAACTTTGTACGTAAGAAATTGAAAAATCAAATTCAAAATCCTACTTAATTACTTGTTACCCATACAATATAACAACGAGTATCATTCGTAAGCGTCAAGTTTAACCTTTCGTGTGCCACTAATCAGCGAAACAGAAAAATAATAGATCTGGCCGTAGTTCCATGTCTTATATACACGAAAGGTTAATTATTATTAAGTATTTTTATAGCTGTCAAATCTGACTTCTTAGATTGTCACGACTATAGCTCTACTCTAATCCCTACAGCTTAAGAAGCGAACTAAAAAGACGTAAACAAGAAGAAAATCATGCTGTGCAGTTGGAGGATACATCTGATTTTGGCCAGCGAGCTCGCGAATATGTATCCTCTCCACAGCATGATTTTCTTCTTGTTTACGTCTTTTAGTTCGCTTCTTAAGCAGTCAGGTATTTTGTTTTTTTTTAAATTTATCGTTGTTAAATTTATACACCACGCCTCTGTTGACAGCGCAATTTTGAGCATCTTTTGAGGGTTCTAGTGCTTCTAAAGATAATATATATCATCAAAAAGGAAAACATGGGCACGGTATATATCTTTTATATTCAGTTTATAGAATATCTTTTAAATTGGTCCAGTGTTGGAAGAGGAAATAGGCGAAAGCCGAATCTCGAATTATGACTTTTTACTTAGGAAATTCAGTCGGACGTCTGCGACCGCATTTCGTCTTAAATTATTTGCTTTGCATAGATATGCAATAGTACTGTATTACTGCAGCGGCCAGCAAAAGAGGCATTGATGGACGTACAAGTAAATGTGGGCCGAGGCGAAGCCGAGGCACACATACGTAAGTTCATCAACGCCGTATCGTATGTAGAACGGTAGTACTAATTTGGTCATAATCATCACATCATCATCATCAATCATCACATCATCAGCCTATTAATGTTCCCACTACTGGGACACAAGCCTCCTCTCTGCGAGAGGGAATGGACCGTAATCCACCACGCGGGCTCAGTGCGGGTTGGTGAATGTCACATGTCTTCGAATTTTTGGTTTTAGGACATGCCGGTTTCCTCACGATGTTTTCCTCCACCGTTTTGAGAGCACCAGTGATGAAATAATTTACACAAAGTAAAGCGCCTGCCTGGGCTCGAACCCACGATGTACAACTTGTAAGTCGCGGCCGATACCACTGGGCCACCACTGCTCTCCAAAAAAAAGTTAAAGTATTCTTTTGTTTTTTTTTCAATAAACAGCGTTCTATTTGCAAGCCAGTTCGAAATTTAAATAAAACCTTTGATAAGTTACCTCCTTGGCTGCCATGTTTCGAAGTAAAAGATCGTTCCACTTTTAAATAACACGACAGATATGAGTTTACTATTTAATTTATTTGGCCGCTAGACACGACAGATATGGATTTTCATACAAATTTTGCCGGCCGCTGCTCGCATGTATTTGGCCAGTACAGAAATTTCGATTTATCTCAAAGAAGGTTGTCAAAATAATGCTCAAATTTCCAAGCATGTTAAAGAAAAGTAAGTTACTTAATACATAATATTAGTCATTACTAGTCTCGTCATGTTTAAATTTATACCGGCAATGTTTGCACACTAATTAATAGTAATAGAGGCAGAAATACGCCATCAATATTACCTCAAAATTTATATCAAAACAGACAGCAGTTGGTATGCTATACCAGATTAAATGTGGACTGCTAATCCCATCCCACTTAGCAGCCATAATGAATTATAACTGGCTGCGAATCTGTTGAATGCGATGCGCGTTGATTAAAAGCCTCAAATGAGGGCATGACTAGCTGCTGGATTGATAAATGGTCGCTTTTCAGTATTATTATGCATATTCCTGATATAGATGGAGTATTCATGGGCATATTACCGATTTCGTAATTGATTTTCATTAATTATTGCGATATTGGTTGTGGAATTGGGCGAGTATTGGAGTTAATCAGGACGTGTTATATTGATGATGATTAAATATTTTGTGTAAAGGAGGGGAAAATTCCGTGTTATACAAAAAACACATAACATAACATCACGGCTGTGTTCCCCAAAGGGTTGGGCAGAGGTGCCCCTTATACAAAAAACGTACCTTCTAAATGTACTTTTCGTTAGTTATATCTAAAAATGTAAAAATAAGCTTCTAATTTTAGTTCAAGTCAGTTTCGATGAGTTTATCAGACAAAGCGAAATAATAGTTTACTTTGTAGTAGGTTTAACTGTCTTTAATATACTTAATTTATCTAGAAATATCTAAGCTGCCTCCAGACCTAATTAAATTCAAAAGCTTCCAATATCTTCCTACGCAGACTATGTATTTCAAATAAAAATACTGCGTAATTGGCTTCTCAGAAAACTCTACAAGAAGCCCACTGCAAATGCAAACTAATGAAAGTCCAACAAGGTATTGCACATTTTAAAGAAATCTATACAGACAGATAAATATTTTCATAGCAAGCCAATTAAGGGGAAGGTTGTATTGAGAAATAGGACTGCACTCACTAAGTCAAGATGCCCCCTATCTCGAAAAATTCAAAATTCTGTATTTTTTATTTTGCATCAGATACTTAGCTTAAACATTAAATGGCCTTGTTGAAAATTTTATGACTTAAATACTGTAATAAATGCCAAAGCAACTCTTTATGTTTGTTTGTTAAGTTTCCACACCCAACCCTCGATTTTACTTTAGCCTGCAAACTGACAGGATTTAGGGATTAAAATACGGTTTGAGACATTCTTAACTCAAAATATTCATTTCAGATACTGCCCCTAAGTCACGTATACCCTAGATATATGCGAGTAGAAGCTGATTTGAAATATATATCATTGTTGTGACGGTAAATATTTTTTTTCAAATTCTCTTTTTTTGCAAAACTCACTTTGATTGAGTTACCGCTATTTGGCTTCCGAAAGCACAGATAGGAGATAGGGGATCGTGTTCTACAGTAATTCTATTAAACGATTAAATAATTCAGTCAAGATCAAAGGCGATGCGCATTCACAAGCAAAACGGAGAAAATCACATCGTAAATAGAGGGGGATGAAAAAATGCGGACGCATCCTTTAAATGTGGCGGCGCATAGAGGGTTCTTGTATCGATAACATTATATATTCATTAAAAAAACTGAAAGATATTTGTAGTTAATAGTTAACAAAGTTTTGGTTGCAGCTGGTTAAGAAATTATTGAGACTTGCAATCTTTGTCACACTGCAACAAAACGGAGTTTTACTAAATACTTTTGTACTATTTATTAAAGTTCATTTAATAATAATAACTAAAGTTTCCTTAAATTTAAAGTTACATAATCGTTCGGTTATTCCTTTTTTCAGTGTATTCCTGTTAGTATCGACATGCAAGGATATTTTTATTCGATAGTAGACAATTGCATTTTATTCGATTATAGGCTGATTTTCAGTTGACAGATAACTTTTGTCTGCAGAATAAATATCGCTGTTAGACATATTTTCTATTCCAAAGCTGTCAAAAATCTGTAGATTGAAAAATCGGCGGAATCTAAATATTAAACATTTCTTACATTATAATGTATCAACCCGACCCGTGTTGACGGAGTTTATTTTTTTTAGTTCTTTCTTCTATTTAAACAAAAGAAAAAGGTATGTCATGCTTATTATTTTATGACTACAAAAGTAAACCTCTTATTAGTTTCTTAATTAATCATGACCTGACATAGCAGCGAGCAACATAATTAATTTCTGAATAAAGAAACAACCTAACATTAGCATAAAAAATGCCCTTTGACCTTCCTATTGGCCTACGAAGGAAAGGTCAGGCGCGTTTTATCTCGAAACATTATGTAATTCCATTGGGAAAGCTTCTGGTTCTAAGCTGCCTAAATATTAAGGTGGTTCAATAATAATTTTGCACTCTCTGTGGAGTTTTATTAAATAAATATTTAAATGTCGGGTAAATATCTTTTAGGTATACGTACTCTTTCGGATTGCTTAAGAAAGTTCTTCAAGATACGTTTTATAGTGTGCAAAAATAATTGTAACAAAAAAAAATCGGACCACTGAAAAATTAAACTGTGCTTGTACCTATATTTTATTTAATCACTTGACTGTGTTTTTATATCCAACAGAGAAACCTACCAGTATGAAATAATATATCGACATTTCTCCTAATGTCATCGACAAACGTTTCTCACCACTACCACAAATCCCGACGCAGTGGCTTTGAAAAGGGGCTGCAATAAGGTGCACGACGCAAATTAGAGCAATTTAACTTTAGAACGTGTCTCCCACGTCATACATAATGGCGTCTTTGGATGATACGTTTAATTGAAATCATAGAGCGAAAATTTTATGGGATTATGCCAACTTTACGGGTAGTTACCCCTTTAGGAATACTACTTTAGTTTTAAGAGGGTTTGGCAACGTGAATATTTAAAGACGTAGTTTTGGTAACGACTTATTTTATTGGATGAAGATTTTTTATAAGTTGGATTTTAGTATCTAACTTTACAAAACTTGTTATAGAAAATCAACTTAGGTGTAAACAATCAAAATTTTTGCTTTTTGTAAGTATATGTTTGTAAATTGTAATCTCAAGAAGTACTGAACTTATTGCGAAAATTGTTTATTGATACTACTACTATTTCTGAGTTTCATAGAATACTTTTTCATCTCGGAAAAGCGTTTCTTGTAGATTTTTTTCCCCACACTAGAAATTTCTCCTGTATCGTGGGTGCGTTTACAAACATATACACTCACATACACAAACACCCAGAGCCGGAACAACTATCTGTAGGTCATACAAATATTTGTACCGTGTGGGAGTCGAACACACGACACGCAGCGCAGCAGTCAATCACTCAGTCACTGAGCCAACCGTGCGCCCAAGGTGAGCGAAGCCCCGGGAAAATAAATGCTGTAATGATCAATATTTTAATTCTCCCGTCCGATACTAGATGGCGTTACTAGGCTCGCCGCAAGAGTTTTAATAACTTGGACATTGAACGAAGGACAAGTGACGGTAGCAGTAAAATAATTATACCGTAGATGTCAATAGGTGAAAAACAGCAAACTAACGGTTGCTCTCTGGTTAATTTGCATTAATATCTGTAAATTAGAGCCTTCATCGTTTAAACAATACTACAGATTTTGGTGGTGTTGGTGATTTTGTTGTACGTTTTGTCATTGGTGCAAGATTGTGAATTTGTGCGCGAGTAGTGGAAGTAACGGGGTAAGTGTTTTCGTCTATAAGGCGGCTTGTAAGCGTGATAATTGGAGACGTTTTGCAAGACTGATGGTTCTCATTTTTTCCTCAGCCTGCGGAAACGCCCTTATCGTGCAGACATAATTTGTTGTGGATGAAAGTCCAACTTCGATCCATAAAGCAGCATATTGATTGAACGCTAGTACCGATCGACATATTCGCCACGGTTCACAAGAAGCCGGCTGTTCTCGGGGCACAGTGTCGGACTTACGTTTCTTGGCATCGGGTTCGAGCCCAACCTAAGGATTGTCTTTTGTTTTGTCAAAGATACTTTTGATTTTATATTTTATTTTGCTTTTGTTGACTTTTGTTTTATATATATATTATTTATTTTATTAGTTTTCCATTATTTAGTTGTTAAGGCGTTAGTACTTAGATAGCGAGTAAATTTAAGCCTGTTGCTAAGTAAATTTATTTAAAGTGCCTATGTGTTTCTTTCAAGATCAGTTTGCTTGAACCCCGGTCAATGCACATGATAATTTTGTATTTATTTACTTCGGTAAAAAGAAGATATTGGTCAACAAAAAGATTCAAATAAAAAAATAAATAGGCATAAAATAAACTCCTGAAATCAATACGATTTACCGACAATTTTCGCACAAAGAAAATGTTCTACAACATCGATACAAGCTCTAATATAAATCACCTCCAATCTATTAAGCCTTATCAGAACGCTTAATCAGCCAGAAGCCAGGGGTGCTAATTATCATTCAATCTGGGCCTCCAATGAATAGAGCCCGTATCTTAGGCTGATTATATCCAACCTAGCTCTTTGAACCTTTGGCGCCCCCGTAAGGTACGGTCTTAAGGTAAGGTAGGGTGCTAAGAAGATTATATTTTATCAAAGGGTTAATGACTTCTGGTTTTGATGAGGAGAATCAATTTTAAAGGTAAGGGAAGCAGTGATATTATGCACAGTTTTATTGTACGTGATAAGAACATGGCGTTTTTAAGTCAAGAATGAATAGGTTACTTCTAGGCAAGTGTGTTTCACCGTCGACCACATCATCGCTTACCATCAGGTGAGATAGTGGTCAAATGCAAGCCTACCAATAGTACTTAAAAAATCATGTATAATAATTCAGATTATTTTCTAAATAAGATTGCTGTCCGTTGCTGTCCTACGGTTGGAAAATCTTTTTAACTAATCATGCTATTATTATCTTAAATAGCAATTAGTTAAGTTATTTAAACAATCTACATCTATTACCATTAATGAAAAAAGTAAATAGAAAAAATCAAAAAACCCGACTGCATAAGAAGCAAATTAAAAAGATGTAAACAAGAAGAAAATCATGCTGTGCAGTCGGAGAATACACATTCGCGAGTTGGCTGTCCAAAACCTAAGCAAACACGTTGGCCGATTTTAATGATTTTTAGGTCGATCGATTCGTCTTAACCTTGAGAGTGTCACTGGCTACATTACAATGGGAAAATACGAAAATGCGTTTGGTTTCTAGAACGCCAAATAGGAACAAACATATATAAATAGACTGATAAACACATTATCCTCCTTCGGAAGTCGGGCAAAAAAATACACCACTTTGAATAAACGTTGAAGAAGAAATACTTAGCAAATAACAGTCTTAAATTTTATTACGTAATTTCTCACTGCGTACACTTTCCCTCACCAAGACCAAACATTTAGGCATAATTAAAAAAATTGTTGTTATAAACCGCGTTTAATTTTTGAATCATCCGCAAATCTTTTCCTAAGAAAATTATTTGCATCGTTCCCTTTAAGAGTCGGTTCAAAACGCCTGGAGCTGGATGCCTCAGTAATTAGGTGAAATTTTTCTTTGAGATCGTGGCACAAACATCCCATTGAACCAGATAAAAGATTTTTATCTTCCGCTCTCCGATCGTTGATGTAAATAACGAACTCATTTCTCTCTGGTATTATGAAAGAAAAAGGTGAACCTTGTTATAATTTTCTTGTAATAATTTGGACAAACGACCGAATGTTGTGTTGTTTTGTAATATGATATTTGGGTATTCATTTGGTTCATGTCTCTTTCTTTGTTCATTTTTCTTTGGTTTTGCTTTCCTTTTATTTTTAATAATCTTAACGGTAGATACCTAGGTATGTATTTTGTTTCGTACACGGTATTATTGTAAAGGTTTTTCGCTTACTTTTTCTTTTGTTCATTTACTTAGAACAACAGAGACTCACTGAGGATACATTATTAAAGGTTGTGTGTTTCTAAGGCATGTTAAATCGTAGGCCACTTAATGATAACTTAAACATTTATCAAATTCAACCTTACAATAATACTTCTAGCTTTTTACTGACGTGACGTATTACAAGGACTATATATCTATACATTTTGCCGGGATAAAGTTTTTGTTTATGGCACTCACTGACTTATTGCAAGATAATTACTTCGCAGCCAAAATATCATTTTCACCTCTTTGTATTAACTAATAGTTTATAACAGTAGTGTTATGTGTTTTAATTTTATCTGGCTCGGTTGCATAAAATAATTCTTACTCTACTCCTTAAGGCGCAGATTCCCTTGAGTAGCTGATTTTAAAATCAGAATCACGGCCAAAATCAACACCATCTCAAAGGCAATTTAATTATCTACATTTTGATCTGAGGCTTTTTTTTTTAAAGTGATGTCGATTTAATTAAAATACGCTTAGCGGTTTTAGTGTGATTGTCGTGTTTTTGTCCGCTTTAGACATAACTTTACAAATTAATTACACTATGTTATACGAATAAAACTTTAAATTTGCTCAGATCAAATTATTAAGAAAATAGTCTAATATAACATATATTTTTTCCAAAAAATTACGACTAGCCATTTAGACGTGATTCTCATTTTAAAATCAGTTACTCAAGGGAATCGGCGCCTTAAACGACTTACCGATTTAAATCGTACCGTTTTCTACATTACAGAGTTCAATCTCCAAGGTTCAAATGTTAATGTTATCATTGGAAACTTGAACGGTACCAAGCGGAAGTTTAATTTAGGTACACAATGGCAATTTTAAAGTTTCGCGTTACGCAATTCAAATTCAAAGTGGATTTCTGAATTAATTCGATTTTTGTTCCAACTTCACAGACAGCTTTGGTTTTTAAAGATTTAACTTTTACTTTGAACTGTTACTTCGGCGTGTTTTATCTTCATTGGAGAGTCGTCGGTAATTAATTTGTCTTAATTTCCATTTTCTTGATTGGTAAGTGGTCATTGATAAGTCTCGCTTACGAGTTAATTTAAGTACTTGTTTAAGTTTTACGAACACGTCCTGAGTTCATTTAAATCTATACTATATAATAATATTATAAAGAGAAAAGATTTTTTTTGATTGTTTGTACCGAATAGGCTCCGAAACTACTGGACCGATTAAAAAAATTCTTTCACAAATAAAAAGTTACGTTATTCCTGAGTAACATAGGCTATTTTTTAATCCCGAAAACGGGTCCTGTAGGGTGACCCACGGGAGCGAAGCCGCGGGGAACAGCTAGTGTCATATAATTTAAGAGATAAATGACATTACAATTACATAGTTATGTACTATGACTGTGTTCTCAAGGTTTCACAGGGTGTCTAGAACTGTAGAGTCTAATACTGAATTCCATAATTTGGGTAACCATCTTGGGCATCGTCATGTTGCTTATAAAAGTACCACAACACACAAAAATCCCAAAAACTTCATCACTCACCTATCCAAATTAAGTCAGTACCTCCTGAAGAAACCAAAAGGGTTGGCCTCGACTAGGTAAGCGGTAAGCGGTACGCAAGAACATCAGTCCCCTGGAAGGCCATAAATTGTCGCGTATTTAATGACTTTCCTCCGTCGTTAAGCGGCGTCCCCCGACAATAATGTAACGCTATCATCGCTAGACATTATCTAGAGACGAAACATATGTGTGCAAGGCTGATGTATTTTTTGGGGTGACGGTAATATGAAGTGGTGGCGCGAATTTGTAATCGGTGGCAGAAAAAAAATGAAGACGTAGAGCTTTTTGAAATAAGAATGCGTTAGAATAGGATTGAGGTCCTCAGAAGTAAGGATTAGCTGTAAAAGAACTTAACATTGAGTTAAGCTCGTCTTTGTACATGTCACACTGTATCAAAGAAAGAAAGAAAGAAAAAATATTTATTTGTGACCCGCACAGGAGACACGAGAAATAAGCATAAAAAAATTAAACAATAGTAAAAATAAAAAAACCCCGTGCGAGACCAAAAAGGCTCCTATCTCAGCATGTAGCAGTATCAACCCCTTGAGTGCCTAAAACGTGGATCCACGCGAGACACAACCGGCTAATTATTGTTTCCAGTGTACAATGAAAGGATTTATAAGTCTAGGACTGATGAATGAATTGAAGGTGTCAGTGTTCGTACCAAAATAGTAAAAAAGAAACCATTCAGGTACAATTTTTACTATCTGTTGGTCACAGCTACTTATCTCAGGAACTACTAACGCTATCGACATGAAATTTTAAAGTGGGGTAAATAGGTTAAGTGACTAATAATAATAGCTTTATTTACGTAAGAAAAAGATTACAATTCAATGAAGTCTCTGACTCCTGTGCTAGGTTTTTACTGGATTCAGGATTGACGCAAATATGAAAGAGTTTAATTTGTATACTTAGTACAAAACATATTTTTATTTATGGTGCACAGTTTTCAACTTAAAATAAAATTTACTGAAAATCTGAAATAAATCTAGTTTCATAATGACACTTTATGTAATTATTACCCAAATATCTTATAAACAAAATCATCATCATTTCAGACAAAAGACGTGACTGGTGAACATAGGCTTCCCCTAAGAGTCGACTGGTCCATCATCACCACCACATCGACTGGTCCATCATCAAGCATCCACCAGATTCCCACAACCTTAACCAAGTCATCGGCCCACCTAGTGGGGGGCCTTCCTTTGCAGCATTTTTCGGTACGCGGTCGCCACTCACTTTTCAGCCCCATCGACCATCCGTTTCAATGTACCCTGGCCACATCCACTTAAGTTTTTTTTTTTGGGACAAACCCACCGCACTATTCCCAAACCACTCCAACTCCTGAAAGCCAGAATCAACAGTGGCGACCACCAGAAAAGCGCCGAGGCAATGAAGCTCGACGAAGTCCCGGAGAATGAATTTAACTGTCTTGGATCCCGCAACGAAATTAATCAGAAAAGAATAACGGAGGAGTAGGAAAAAACATAAATTTCCACTTCCCTCCATATCAAGCAGGAGACAGAACAAACAAGGCCACTAGGCACAAAGGGTCGTTTACAACTGGGATAAGCCCAGTTGCCTAGCACCACGGATAAAAATAATAATGAATAATTAATGGGTCCTAACATTGTGAGCTGCTATGTGTTGATAATACCACTACTACTTAAGTTTGGTAATTCCTGAAAAGTTGAAATTGTCTACCCAGTAATCAGTACCTCTGAAACCACGCACATTACAACAGCAATAACCCTTATTACCCGCACAGCAATACCGCCGATCGATCACAAGTATTTTAATTATTCACCCTGTGATTATCATGTTCGCAAGCAGTCGAAGAAAGCTTGGCAGTTGACAACTAACGACAGCTAATAATAGAGTCGTCAAGCCAACGAGGCTTATTGGATTAACTACTGAAATATTACCGCCGAAGCATGGTTGAGTGATTTGCGTGTCAACGGGCTGGTTGACGCTGAATTATGGGTGTTTATTGGGTACAAAAAGGCATTGGTAAAGTACCTTTTTATAACTTGTTAAGGTAGTTTTTAGGGTGAGGCCAAACGCACGTAATTTTATATGTTGTTACTCGCGTCAAATGCGTCTGAGAATTTACGCTATATTTGGTTCCATACTAAAGTACTGCAGCCGAATTGCGCAAGAGAATTCGGCAACGAAAAGGGTTTAACCGCTATCAATCGACCAATTACACAGACGGAAATCCACATCGCTTCATTCATTTCGCATGTGATTGGTCGATTTGATAGCGGTCAAACCCGTTACCTTGCTTGTATAAGGCTGCTGTTTGTGCCACACGGCGACGCAAAATGAGTTGTCTGCTGACTCACGCACATTTTTCAACCGAATTGAGCTCGAGGTGAGGGAGGGAAGCGAGGCAACTGAAATTATATCTGTCCGTCTGATAGCCTAACCGAATTTCAGTTGAACGAGTTGTCGCGTAAATTCTGCGACTCATTTTACGCGACGTACATCTCACAAAACAACGTTCGTTTGGCCTCTCCTTTAAGGTTTCGAATCATTTGTGCGCGAGTTTGATTTGCATTTGGTCGACTTTTAGTTACTTGCGATTTGAAGTTTAAAAACATTATAAAATATTAAGTTTGAAACAGAATAATATTTTAAAATTACCATTGTTTATCAATCATTCCCGATTTACCTTCAGCACATTCTGTAGATAGAAAGTAGGCAACTACCTGTCTTTTCCTGTACATCAAACTTGGAAGATCAACCAAACAAACAAACGCTTACAAATTCCGTCTAACAATTCTTACAGAACCAGGTAAAGAGACATCATGAGGCGAGTAACAAAAACATCAGTGATTGGACAAAATTCATCGTGAACACTACCACTCTGTTAAGAGCGAAGCGAAGGAGAAAAAGAACGAAGAAAAAAGAGAAGAAGGAGATAATTATATCACGCACGCGCACGGTTGGCGCAGTGGTTGAGCGATTGACTGCTGCGCTGCGTGTCGCGGGTTCGATTCCCGCACGGATCAAATATTTGTATGACCTAATAGTTTGTCTGGGTGTTTGTGTATGTGAGTTTATATGTTTGTAAACGCACCCACGATACAGGAAGAAATTCCTAGGATGGGGCAAAGATCATAAAAAAAAAATATGTAATAAATCTTATATGGTAATACTTACACCTTTTAAGACAATAATTGGATTTAAATCAACAAACAGGTTTTTATCATTGTTTTTTTCAGGGCGGCCAAGAAGTTTGGCGAGAACTATAGTCTATGATACTCGCCTAAAGTTTAGCTTTCCATCGGCAAAAGGATTTTCTTAATAGGATCAGTATGTACTCAAAATGATTACCTTTGTAGGAGGTAATCTTTCTGTAATCCTACGAAACGAAGAAGCAGAAAAGCTATTATTATTTTATAACATTAGTTTAGAGGTTCCCAATAAATAATTATCTGTATAATATTATTATTTTCTTTTCTACCTTTACCAATAAATAAGTCTCTGTATAATATTATTATTTCCATTTCTACCTTTAGCATTAAATAATTCTCTGTTTAATATTATTATTTCCTTTTCTACCTGTCGTAA
This sequence comes from Anorthoa munda, assembly GCA_945859665.1. Classification (NCBI taxonomy): domain Eukaryota; kingdom Metazoa; phylum Arthropoda; class Insecta; order Lepidoptera; family Noctuidae; genus Anorthoa; species Anorthoa munda. Next base: position 14,049,722 of record OX243902.1, on the reverse strand, counting down.
AATAAGGTGTATTTTCTCTATTCAACTTACCAAGAAGACTTAAGGAGTCTGTCAGGTTGTTCAAAGGAGGTGCCTCGGCTTCGTAGCCTCGCGTTGATTAATTCGAGGAGCTCATAAGCCAGATTAAAAGTTTCCTTATGAAGGGAACGTATGAACTTATTACAGCTAATTATTTTGTACTGCTTATTATGAATATTGAAGAATTTCTAAATAACGTTGGGCGATGATTTTAGTAATTGAAGCAGCAAAGTCAGGTTGAAATATTTCAGGTAGGTATGCGTCAGGGTTCAAGATTTGTTTCTTTGTTATTTAAAATTAAATTAATATTTGCCCTTGTCCATTAAATTCATGGTAAACATAAAGAGGTATTTTGATATTAAAACTGATGGAAGGTTAGTAATTTGTTAAAAATTATACTGCTTCGAAGTATGCTTAAATGGCTTTAATACACTAACGAGCAATGAAAAAGTTCCAGTGACATATCACCAAATTACTCCTAAACGGGAAAGGCTAGCTTAATGACGCCGTCTGCAATATTGAAGTACATTTAACAGCGCATCAGAATATTACCAACTAAAAACGTAAATATTGTGTTCAAATTTTAAATTAAATGTGAAAAAATTAAATTAAGGTGTTTGTCGGTGGCATTTTGTGGGTGGATCTTTTTCATTGCTCGGCAGTTTAAATTCGCAATTTCATACGTTGTTGGTCTCTTTGGCCAAAAACTTTACTTATTATTCTGTAAAATATTTTCACTCATATTATGCCCGAATATTTCCAATAAAAGCGGTTACCTATTAAAAGCGCTGATTTATCTTTTTTAATAACGCTACACAAAGTTTTTAACCCATTAGCCGCTAAAGCGCTTTGTCGTAAACATACTGTTGGTGGTTGCTGAATAAAATTAAAATTGACATTTTGTGCTGCCTCCGTGCAGCGGAGTGCGGCGATTCATTTTATTACTTTATTAAAGAGTATACAAATATTTTTATTGGAAAAATGTAGAATGTATCATGTTTTCTGACAGTTGGTAATATGAAATTAATGGAACACAGTGGCCTACGGTAGGTGACTTTCCAAAAGAAACTGCTTTTATTTGTAGTATTTTTAATCCTGAACAAATATTATGATTTTATTATTTTGACTTGTGTATCTGTCTGTGGCATCATAACTCCCAAACGGATGAACAATTTTTTTTGAGATTCTACTTGGTGTTGCCAAAAGTAATAGTTGCCAAGTTTGCCTGTGGTTTTGGTAAGAAGAATTCTGAATTAATATGCGATTAGTATGTTGCATGTGCTACACTACAAAATTTCTCGTTACTTATATGCCGAGCTACCTAACTCGAGGTAAAATGGCCAACTTTTGGACCCTGATTTCCTAAAGGATTGCAAAGTAAATAAAGACGGTCTTAGATGTCGTGCAATCTCTAATGAGTGCCTTCCGAATACCTTTAAGCATAAGAAATCTTGGCAACAAGCCCAGAAGTCACTACATTAAGGAAATTGTTGAGGTAAAGGTAATTTAGTCACAAAGACATGGCAAAGAAAGTAACTATTTACTGTTTGCTGGACTAACACAATGTAAGGTAGGCGATAAACTATAGATGAAATATGCCACAGATAATAAAAATACTAGCAAACAGATGCCTCATCCCATACGAAGAAACCGTGCCGACGTAACTAGCGTTTTTCGTCTGAATAAGATGATTACTTTTCTAGGTACTTCGACCGCGTTCGGTTCCGTTTCACGGCTATAGATGGTGTTAGCAGCGACTTGCAAGTAAACGGGTTTTCTCGGTTTGCGACTATCTTTTTCTTTAAATACAGTGAATATTTGTTTCATAGTATATTTTGCACGTTTTCACAGTTTCATTGTACCAAAATGTGTTACAATACAAATAAAAAATCGAGTAGCTTGCCTCAGAAATTTAAAACCGCGCCATCTATTGGAATAAATTTTAAATGATCCGTTCAAATAATCTTCGAAATGTGAATTAAGAGTCCAAAATTTTGGGTTTAGGAGAGTTAATTAAAAAAACAACCTACATTTTTTATGATCAATTCTAGAAAATGTTAATTTTATAGACAATTCAATAACGACTCGATGCATAGCGCGCCATCTAGTGACATTTATTTGAACCAAATTTTCTTTGTTAGCGCTGGGACCCCGTGACTATGCCAAGAATGGGTTTCTCAATCAACCTAGCCTTTCTAACTAAATTGGGGTCGGCTTCCAGTGAAACTGGATGCAGCTGAATATCAGTATTTTAGATGGTGCGACTGATCATCTGTAGGCCACAACCCTGTAACTGGGTAATACCCGAAAAGAAGATAAACCCAGGAAATCTGACACTAAAGTCTCCGCGAGATAACTAAAAAAAAAGTCATTGATCCGACTTGTACCAAAAAATATAATGACGTAACTTGCAAACATAATTTTTTGTTTATGGAGATATTTTGATAATTTTTGTCTCAAATGAAAGGTAAAATCATGTAAATCGGTCCACGCGTTTATGAGATATTAACTTATTACTTACTTTTTTATTATTGTTATTTTTTTTGTTTTTGCTTATTTCTCGTGTCTCCTGTGCGGGTCACTAATAAATATTCTTTCTTTCATTACTGAATGCTAAGTGATAGGGTCAAGAACGCCCCTTACCGCGATACGTTTGTTTAATCGTGTTAGCGACACTGCCTTTACATTTTTTTCGTATCGTTTTGAAATATTGGATTATATTGGTAGACAGGTTTATCGACTTTTATTTTTTTTGTTATCTGGCGGTGACTTTAGTCTTGCTAAGACTGGCGTCAGATTTTCTGGTTTCTCTACTACACTTAATAACTGTCGATCTACAAATGACCGCGGAGGCCAACAATTGAATGTGTTTTCCAAGGCACGGTGGAGTCTCGGTATGTAATGACTGTTCACCCATCTACAGTCCGACCTCGACAAGCGTTGCTTTACCTTCAATATGGCCCATTGCAACTGTTATTATTTAGCCATATAAAAGCTCTTGGATATTGATTAATTACAAGCATCTGTCAGCGGCTTGGCCCGCGTGAATGTCAAAAATTATCGCAAGGGAACATATTTCCAGTATAAAAAGTATCCTATGTGCTATTTCAGACTATATATCTCTGCCAAACTTCATCCAGATCTGCCCAGCCGTTTGAGCGTGAAGAAGTAAGAAACATGCTAACACACACACACATACACAAACTTTCACCTTTATAATGTTAGTGTGATATTTGTAGGAAGTAGGATGCGTTGTTGTAAACAAACTGTCATTGACTTGCATTATTAATGTCAATGTTTATTAACAATAATTGCGTAAATAGTACCACAGTCGGGCTGCATTACGCATCAATTAGCCAATTAAGTAATTAATGAGCGAGAATAATAAATAACTGCGGGCGTTTATTTATTACTGGCAACATAGTTGGCACAGTGTAGTGATTTATTATTTTTTAAGTAGGTTCATGTTCATTGTAAGGCCTAATTAAAGAGTTTGTATTAATGAAATTTACATAAATCCTGGATCAATACACACATTTATATACTACTCGTAGATTTTCTTATATTAGAAAAAACATCTAAACATGTTAGTAATAATTACCTAAGTTAATAATTACTGATAAGTTTGTTTGTTAAACACTAACACACAAATCATTTTCGAGCAGACCGTTGTCCATTTAAATAAACACTTAAACATGAAAAAACACAAAAAATAAAATACGTGTTCGCATTTTTAGGCGGGCCGCATACGTACCTTTTCCGCATTCGAATTCCGAATTCGTTTTCCGTATTCGGAATCCCGAATGCACCGTACGCTAATAAAATACATTGACTGCCGCACACGTCCGTTTTTTTTCGAACGGAACACTTTCCGTACGTACGTATCGAATGCTAGCCAAACAAGAAAAAACTAACGTCTGTGCTAGGTTCACGGAATTCCAAATCTGTATTCCGTATTCGGAAATCGAACGCGGAAAACGTACGTATGCGGCCCGCCTAAAAACGCCTTTAACTGTTTATTTTATTAATTCTAAAGAGATTTATCAGTCGACCTCATGAGGCAAAACATCGTCATCATCATCATCAGCCTGCTTCTTTTTTTTGGCCTACCTGTCCGTGAGAGGGAATGGGCCAAAAAAGAGAGGCGATTAATAGATTTCTTAAAATTATAAATAAGTTTGCAAAAATAATTTAAGCCAATTTTAATGATTCCCTTGACGCAATTCACGTGAATAACACCGAAATACTATTTCAATATTTCGTTACTTAAACATTTCGTTAAACATACAGGGTGTGTCTGACACTGACGCGAAAAAAAAAACCATGGATTCAGTACATGATTCTGGACCTCCTAGTGTTGAAATTTTTCTTAGGCTTTTTTATAATTTGTGAGAATAACATTGCATTTTTTTTACTATAATCAGTTCAAAATCGATATTCCTATCTAGTTTAATTAAATTTTAATTTTTCTCCTGTGTCGGTTCTAGCCGGCGCCATTGGCCTCTACGAGTATCATGAACGTTAGGGAATTCCCATTTTTATGTAAAATATGGGATTTAATGGGTTTTTTTTTAAATATATGTAGGAAAAATCCTACGAAAAATTCCAAAATTAGGCGTCCTGAATCATGTACTGAACCCATGGTATTTTTCTGCGTCGGTGTCAGACACATCCCGTATAGTAAGCTAAATGTATATTTGAGCTAAGCTTCCGTCGCAGAGTACATTTAATTACCAGTGGACCAACGAGCCGTGTGATTGTCAAGTCAGAACGTAGGCTGTGTCACAGCCAGTCTCATAACCTTGGTTACACCAGCCATCTCAACGTTTAATACTATTATGTTGGAAAAACATTTTGGGTTCCATTTTTGGGGTTTTGAATTTAATCTCTTGGCTTTTTGCCACATGAATGGATAGATAGATAGATTCATTTATTTGCCTGATAAGTTTTATATTGTATTAGAATCTTTTTTTGGAAATAGGACAACAGATAAGTACGTTATCTCGTGGTCCAAGTGGACTCGCAACAAAGTGCAAAAAAAAAATGCAAAAAAAAAAGTTCAATAACTAAAACCTGACTACTGAAAAACCGGCCAAGTGCGAGTCAAACTCGCGCATGCAGGGTTCCGTACCATTATCGAAATAAAACGGCAATAAAATCACGTTTATTGTATGGGAACCCCACTTAAATATTTATTTTATTCTGTTTTTAGTATTTGTTGTTATAGCGGCAACAGAAATACATTATTTGTGAAAATTTCAACTTTCTAGCTATCACGGTTCATGAGATACAGCCTGGTGACAGACAGACAGACAGACAGACGGACCGCGGAGTCTTAGTAATAGGGTCCCGTTTTTACCCTTTGGGTACGGAACCCTAAAAATTATGAAACAAGAAAATATTCTCATCTGGAACTATTATGTACAAACTATTTGATATGTATCGGGTATTAAATGATCAACTTACATGTAATAAATATTTTATTGTATTTCAATAGTGTTGTTCAGAGAATAAACGTGGTCGTATGCCTACCATAACAAAACAAAAAATTATGCAAAGTAGCATACGACCACGGTTATCCTCTAAACACCACAGTTACAAAATTGAAAAACCAGCCAAGTGCGAGTCGGACTCGCGCACAAAGGATTCCGTACCATTATCGCAAAAAGCGGCAATAAAATCACGTTTGTTGTATGGGAGTCCCACTTAAATATTTATTTTATTCTGTCTATATATGTGAAAATTTCAACTGTCTAGTTATCACGGTTCATGAAAAACAGCCTGGTGACAGACAGACGGACAGTGGAGTCTTAGTAATAGCCTAGGGTCCCGTTTTTATCCTTTGGGTACGGAACCCTAAACACTGCTCTTTAATTGGCCTCTATCACAGGATTTTCCTAGCACCGGGACCAATCTTGTAAGTATCAAAAGATTGAGCAGAAATATGTCATAATATTCTATTAATGTAACATGAAAATATGTATTTCTTATTTTTGCTAAATAAATAAATAATAAATTTAATAGTAAATAAACAGAGTTTGAACTAATTCTAGTGTCTTTTTTTTAAGTATCAAAAACTAAATACATACTGAGACACCCTTTATTTGGGATTGACCACGTGATCTTTCGGTAGCGCATGTAATTTATTTTCCATTTTGTCTATTTATTTATTTATCACAAAATCCACAGACCTTAAAAATACCTTAACACACTTATTATACTACTATTACAGCCAATTACGGATTTATAATTTATTAACCTTACAATTAAAATTGCAACAGAAACTTAGAATAACAAAACATATCTAATATTTGAAAACTCATGTGAAGTGTGCAAGAGGAGTTGTGTGTGAGTGAGTTATATTATTCTATTATGCGTTTCATATGAGAGGAAAATCGACTAACCCCCAGCACTAGTATTATTATCCCTAAAATAATGTCACGTAGTCTAGATACTCTTATTACCAACACTTAACTATATTAGATAGTATAGTAATGTTTGGTAGCTTAATTATTTATTAGCTATCATAAAAAGCTTTGCAGTGGACAGATCTTTGCTATACCTAAGTATCCCTTTTTATTTTTCACGCTTCTAATATACAACAAATAACAAAATCCCCACAATGCTCAACAAAAAACCAACACAAATATCGAGTTAATAAGAAATTCACGGGCAAATGCAGTCATTTTTGGTAACAGTTAATTGTCCTGTCAGAGCTAGGGCTGCAGGCTGCGTAATTACAAAACCGGCTTGTTTCAGCTATGCAATAAATTGTTCAATGCAATTAAGCCTGGGATATGTGGTCTGTGAAAGATTGCCACCAACAGTACCTTTACACTACCTTTAATATGTCATCGTATAAATTTTAGCGTAGCCAAGTGTCTCGGAACGAAAATTTAATCGTTGCTTCCGGCGAAAATTACTAGATGGCGCTGGTCGTTAAGGAACGCCGGTGGCCGGGAAGACGTAGTGGTTTTCGCAGAAATAAACGAGTTCTATAACTGTGGAAAATCGAGGGCACTCCGTGATATTTCATACTAGTTACGATCTCCGTCTCCTCGTTTGGAGTTTGAGATCAATGTAATTTGTGAACATATGCTACGATACGGAAAGGAGTCCAATTTTAGGATCGCTCGTATAAAAGTCATAGCTTGCAATTGACTGGTATTTGCAGAGAAAGATGCTGCATGGTTACTGCAGTAGACGATTGGTATTCGGACAACGTGAATTTACACTCTCAAATCTAAATTGCTCTGCAATCTGGAATATAAAACCAGGATGTAACATCCATGTTTCTAGCATTTTCCCCTTGCCAAAGTTGCCAGTATTTTACCTCCTTTAACAATCCCCACACGTTCATTTCATTACAGCGCACGCAAAGATCAATGGCTAACTTTATTAGGGCTTAATGTCAGTGAGCAACTATCAAATTAGCGGATCACACGAACAACTTGTTTCGTTCATTCGTTCACTCGTACATTTGGAGTTGCTGCGTAATGTTTGTATTCAGTCGGCACATGGCGGGTTTTATCTCGTTCGAAAAGTTGTATGGTTAATTAAGTGGAAAAGCCCTCAAGTTTTCCACGTTACCCCGCGGGCACCTTGTTACGGCCTGTTAAAGGTTTCCTTCTAAAAATAAGTAGGTACCCGTGACGTACACTAAGAAGTTTTGTGTGTTTATGTTTTCTTTAAACAGGTTAGCGAGTTAAAAAGGTAATGTTAGGGGTTTGGCTTGCGTAATTATTTAAGGAAAATAAGAGAAAGAAAGTGTTTATTTGCGCCAGGTATGACGCATACAACAAAACACGAAAAAAATATTGCGAAATCTTTACTTACAGTAAATCTTCTAAAGGATAACAAACAGAACCCATTTCCAGCATTGATGGAAATTTTGTCTGTTTGTCTGTTTATTTATGCACGCATCACGTAAAATGCACGAGACCAATGTAGATAACTTTTATACGTAAAGTATATACGTAGTATTACTTAGTTTCTGTTTCATCGCAATCGGTTCACTCTATCAAAAGTAAGATGAATTTAAATTTATCAAGAAGTAAAATTATCACAACACACGCAAATCAGATACTCGGACCGTTGAACTCCATATTCGATAGATGGCGTTGTGCATTTGAAGTAATTTTCTGAATGACGTTGTTAAGATTCTCCGCGAAAGAATGATCCTAAAAAAAATAGGTAGGTAGGTAGGGTAGGCAGGAAGGTAAGTAGGGTAGGTAGGAAGGTAAGTACTGCCTACCAGTTGATGAAAGCGAAGCCGCGGGCACAGCTAGTAGAAAATAAAAATATTTACATCCGCGCAAAACGTCCAATGCTCAACATAATGCTGTGACTCTTGTGCGAGACAGAGCCCCAGCGCTGGTTTTCAGCGATAGCTGGCGCTGACTGGACGATGTCAAACTGGGGCCACATAAAGAAGATGTCCCAAATTGTATAGGCAAAAACCCAGAATTGATGAGAATGAAATGTTTACCAATGGGTTAACTATAATATGCATTTGAAGGCACCAAAGGGGTAACCCAGAAATCCGTATAGCATATTATAGGAGCTATGAGCCAACAAAAATGTGAATACAAAAATCGTAGTCATGTTGCTTTTTTTTCAGGTTGTCGTTGTTGTTGTTTGTTGTAGGTGTGTTAATTGTTGGTTATTCTGTTTTTTTCTTTTTCTACTGAAAACACTTAATCAATCTGCCTAGCCTTTTCCCAACTATATTGGGGTCGGCTTCCAGTCTAAGCGGAAGCGGCTGAGTAGGGGAGAGTGTGTAAGAAACAGCCAGTTTTATTCCTTATAAAAAGGATCATTTTTTAAATATTTTAAATAAAAATACTTTTTTTCAATAATCACTTTAATAGTAATAGTACTACAATTAAAAATTAATAGATAACACTGTAAGAAATCAGAAATTATAGCCACTTAAAAAATATGGGAAATTGGCTGCATCAAAACAACCTGTCAATGAATGAGCTACCGTGTGCTATGAAAGAGCCGGATTCCACATTGTAGAAACAAACTAGTTTTTCAACATTTCAAATTTCTTAATAGTGAGTCTCTGTGGGTGACAGCTGTCCAGTGTTGTCATAATTATAAAGAGTAAAATTGAACTAGGGCAGGATTTTGTTAAGTGGGAAATTATCGTAGAGTGTGTATGAAAGAGGCAAGCTTTGATAGATCAAAGCTTGGCTCTTTCATACACACTCTCCCCTACCAGTATTTGATATGGAGTGACTGCTATCTCACCTCCACAACCCATGGACATATTTACGTGCATTTGAGTGAAAAAACTAGATGAGTAAAGTTTTGTTTTATATATGTTTAGAAGATTTTAACAGTGTTAGAAGTTTAGGTTTATATAATTATTAAATATAAAGCCTGGTTTTAGATTAAGATTTTCCACCAACTCCACTCCATTGTATTGGGTTCAACCTGTAAGATAGTGTGTGTAATTTAAATAAATAAATAAATACATTTTTCCAAAAAATCGACTAGCCGTTTAAACTTGATTTTCATTTTAAAATCAGCTATTGAGAGATATTTGCGCATCAACCCGCATTTCTATTTCTGTTAACTCTGTTTTTTTTGGACATCTCCATAAATAGTTGTAATAAATAATACAAAAAAAATACTAACTATATTCCTATTGTACTACAGGGTAGTAAGATTTCACTTTAGAAGGAAACCAAAATGTTTTTTACTTTTCACGAAGGTCAGATTCTGAACCTTTTCGAATCCAATTTTGGTAAAAGCATATTTAGTTCAGGGTATGGGTTTAATAGAAAATAGTATGTACCTACCGTATAGTTTTTGTATGTGTTTTGATTGCGACATTACAGTACGTAGGCACATAGAAAAAGTAATAATTGATTAAACAACAATTTTCTAAATTTTGATAAGGACTGGTCCCAAACAGCTTTAGACAGTACCTGTAACCAGTAACCCTGTAGTGGAAATATCCAAGCTAATTATGATACCAATTATTATTCCATTTATTCAGTTAAATGCTGCAATAATAAATATTATTATTAGCCTATACTGACTCAATGAAGGGCAAAGGCTCCTTTCTTACTGTTTCCTCGGTCTTCTGCGATTTTGGGCCACTACTTTGAAGAGTCCAACTCATGCCGCCATTTCCCGCCTCAGGCGCAGGCCACACAGAAATGGCGTCGGGCACGGACATGGCACGGGCGGCTTCCTATTCCATTCAAATTTCATACAATATGCATGGAAATAAAGTGCATTTTAAGACACACGGTATGTCGTTGCTCGGACTTGGTTATGACGCGCCATGTCGGCGCCCGTGCCTGATCAAATTGCGCTTTATTTCCATGCACATGACGTCATTTCTATGTGGCCTGCGCCTTTATCTGCCTCGTTATAATAATATTGATATCTATAACAACCAGCAAAAACAAGATACCTCATTACTTTTCAAAACACAAAAAACATACGTGTATCCGATCAGCCACATTCCCCCTTTGCACTCTCACAACTTTTTTAACAAATGCCATCGAAGTGACAACGCTGCAAGATAACCATTCGGAAACATTGCAAGGTGTTATACATTTTTCAGTCACGCTTCAGTTCAGCTCGTTTCTGCTCCCAGTATTTCGAATTTTCGATGTATGACGGCGATATTTTTTTGCTGACGGTATCGATGGGGACGTGAGCCTAATTTAGACCTGTTTTGCGGTGTTGCAAAAGGTTGTGTTATTGCAGGTGGCTGAATTTTAATGGAGTTCCGTTTTGGGTAATTTAAAAGTACCTAAAAACTGGTTCAATTTGTAAGTATCTAACAAATTCTACTCATTCAATATTTACTGAATATTTGGCTCTATTGTAAAGCTATTTTATCTTTTAACTAGCTTCTACCAGCGGCTTCACCCGCGTGATATTCAACAATTATCCCGAGGGAACATATTCCCGAGATAAAAAGTATACTTTGTGCTATTCCTGGCTATAATCTATCTCTGTGCCAAATTTAATCCAAATCCGTAAAGCCGTTTGAGCGTGAAGAAGTAACAAACATACACACTCACAAACTTTCGCCTTTATAATATTAGTGTGATACTTAGAAGTAGGGATAAATGAGATATCTAATACCTTTAAACAAGCAATTTTGTATATATGTATCTATATAATCTGAATCTCGAAAATGGCTCCAGCGATTTCCATGAGATTGTATGCAGGACCTTTTAGGGGCGATACATCGGTCTAGCTAGGTTCCATTTTTAGAAAACGTCGTTTTCTCTATTTTCACCTGAGCAGAGCTCAGTAGCCCAGGTACTTTAATCTAAAACACAAAATCTTCGCAATCAACTGCATGCCATAGCGTATGTAGGTAAGCAGACCACAATGCAAACAACAAACCTCGCATACTCCACTAACCATATTTTAAAACAGACAAACGATACAAAAAAGAATACAACATAAAACCTCAACAAACCTGTTTTCAAACAGAAAAGCAAAAGAAAGAAAAACAACAATGAAAAGAATCCAATTAAACAAATTGATAGATCGTTGTCCGAGCTAAGATCGCTTCCATTCTCCATCTCTTTGTGAGCGCGGTATCTTCGCCCATCAATCCGCAGTACAAAGGGTTCTGCCAAGCTCTGTGATTGTATCTGCGAATTCGATTGTATTACGTATTTTTGCTTTTTTAAATTCTGCTGCCGTGATTCTCGGATGTTAATGAGTTTTGATCGGATTTGTGGATGTTGTATCGGTTGTTTTTTTTTGTAAATACATAGGTAAACAAGGCAACTGAGTTGTTAGGCACTTGTCTCACCGCTGACGATCAGCGGGTATCGATCGAGTAAAACTAGTAACTAAAACGAGTTGGCGAGCAGGGAGAAGCGAGTGTGTAGTTCTGATAAATTTATCGCTCGGCTATAAGCGAGTGTTCTAGTGCGACGGGCGTTTAGTCACTGGAGACGGCCGCACTATAGGTAGGAATGACCGCTGGTTGATCTCTCGACGTGAGTTCTGACCGCCAAGCGAGCAAGCGAGTATTACTGAGCGAGTATCGCTGAGCGAGAATAACTTTGATAGCTCTTGTCGCTGCGACAAACTCGTCGACATTGTGAACAGCTAGCGATCAAGTATTACTTATAATGTCTCTTTTATTGAGAAGGAATCGTATATCTTTTGTACGTTTCTTTGGCGAGAAAATAGTCGATATCTAATCGCTTACTCGTCGGCGATGGGATAAGTGGCTTACAGATTAGTTAATTTGCAATGCATAATGACACGTTAAAAGCATACGGTACTATGAGGATATAATTATTGCCACTGTGTTCACAGCTAATTTGAACTTGAAAGAGGTATAATTTTGTTTCTTTAAATGTTTGCAAAAGACAATATCTGCAACTACAATCAAGTGAAGTGTCACTTCTCTTTCACTGCTAGAAGGCTACATTCTTGCTGAGTTTTATCCCGGAAAATGTACATACGTAATGGGATAAATATAATGGCCACGAACGTAGGTAAAGTCGCGGGAAAACCTTGTTCTATTTTGCAAACACATTAAGAAAGTACTAATTTAAATGATTTCCAACTTCAATAAAAAAAATACTTTAACAAACAATATTAGGGTAAGGCTCAGTACACATAATAAAATAAACTTCAACCCCCCTTTTTATCTCAACCAAGAAATATTCGGTGCCAATATCGCCCAGCTATTTCTATATCTCATTTCGGCCACGCAGGTCATTTATAAAGAGGCGAGGCATAAATCGCCCCGGGCGGGGTGAGATTGAAAAATACACGAGAAAACATCTGTCGCCTAATATCATCGAATTACCCCCGTGTTGGTGTACGTGAGTCGCTGAAGATGAAACAAGTTGGTGTATTGGCAGGTTGGAACGTTTTCAGATCGTGTTTTGTTTATTTATCGGGTATTTTCTTGGCTGTGAGGTCTTTTGTGTTGAGGTGACGAAAATGTGTGTTGAGGTGATGAAGCCTGTATGAGATTTAGCAAGAATTTTAATTTTCGAAATAATTAATTATAGCCTAAGATCTGACTGCAGAAATCTGCAGGAATCAGGGTTTTTGATTAAACTTAATTTTCATTAATTGTTACTTTATAGTAAGATTGAAATTTATCTTGATAAATTAAACCCGAAATTACAAAAAAAACAGTGAATTCAAAGTCATTTGAAAGAAACTGGTGAAAAAATAGGAAAAAGTAAGGTTGCCAGCTCTCAGTTAACTGCAAGCTGTGGGTTGCAAGTTTACGTGCTAAACCTGGCAACCTATTAAAGGCGGCTAACTAAGAGCTTGTTGGTGTGGCATACGTATCCACGATACAGGTGAAGTTCGTAGAGAAGGGCAGAGTTAAAAAAGAACACGCCAGGCAACCCTGAAAATGTCTATTCTAATTACAATATTTTTTTTCGTAAAAATCGTATGTTCGGTTGGAATCCAGGGATGTGCCCTAACATGCGTTGCAAAGGCAGATGTCAGGTTGTATTCACAGATGCCAGGTTGGTATTTTAAGAGGTCACGGGACTTCCATGTGCTGCTGGAGATCACCGAGGTGGTTTAAATCCCCAGTTCCTGGTACAATACCAGGAATTGGAGGAACCCGAAAAGATCAGGCGCCTATTGAAGGTTATCCCTCGATAACAAAAAAAAGGTTCGTTTGGAAAGGTGTCAATTTCTTTTTTTTTGTTTCTTTTATGTATGGGTATCGGAGACTATGATAAATGAACTTTATGACACAATAATAATTGTACATCGTTTACTAGAAAATGTATCATCGTGAAAATAAGAAAGAAATGTTAAGATAGATAGTTAATATAATAGGTTCACCTATTATATTATTTGGAGAACAAAATAAAGAAAAAGTAGAAATTAATTTTTGTATTTGTTTTAAAAATGTTTGAAACATCTTACATTTTCCGACAGAACGCAAAAAAAGTTTGGACATTGCCAAATTCCGGACGTTGCGCTTTGTCAAAAAATTTGTGAAATATTTAAAAAAGAAAGCATACCTTAATATCCATCGCCGTAAAACCCGCTAAGTCCAAAGTTTTATTCGTTTTTTTTTTCCGCGAAAAGTAATTTTTTCTACAAACATCAATCTTACTTGAAGGGAAAAGTTTTTGAAATGAGGTCACGGTTCCCCGCGAAATGCTGATGCCGACGTTTTAAACATTCTTTCTTACAAAACGCGAGGAATTTGTGAAAAACTTCAAGAAGTAGCTAAGCTTTTAGCTGTTTGCCGACCAACGTGACGGATGTTTTCATCTGCTCAACTATACTTATTTAGCTTCTTGCAAAGAATCCCTGTATTTTTTGTCACAAAAGTATATTTTTTTGCAGGTCCTTAATTGATTCAAGGAATGTTTTTAGGGTTCCATAGTCAATAAGGAACCCTTATAGTTTCGCCATGACCGTCTTTCCGTCCGTCCATCCGTCCACAGCTTATAGCTTAGAGACTCTTAGTACTAGAAAGCTATAATTTGTTGCTATGTTTGTTTTATTTTTCGATTTAGGGATCCGTTTGCGTAAAATTATGCTTTAAATGGCTCATTTTTGTTAGAGTCAAGTGTTCTCGTCCCCTGCCAGCTAAATGGTTGCTTTTGGATATGTGAACAAATTCAAGGCAGTAATATATGTATGGAAATTAACAGGAAAACTATCGCATCTAAGTAGGCTTTACAAGTTTATTAGTAATATTCGACCAACTTATAAAATATACTTGGAAAAGTATTTTTTTTGTATATTGATGTATGGGGACAACAGTTTTCGAACGGCATAGTTAATTGTGTACCTTCGTTAGAGCAATGTTCGGTGCTTTCATTGTTAATGATCGTTAGTAATGTTACCTATTTATTTTGGTGAATGTATCTGTTTATACTGACCCCTCTGTGCGCGAATCAGACTCGCACTTAACCGGTTTTCTCTTTAAAGTTTGGTTTATTTTGATAAAATGCAGAGGAAATTATACAGGGTGGCCAAAAAGTCGTGGATCAAATGCAATTAGGGGTTAGATGGGGTCATCAGCCGCAAAAAGTGACCTTGTATTACAAGTTTTGGCGCATTAAATAGGAATTCTGAAAAAGTATAACACATGGCCATGAGTGGCTCTAATATCTTTCTAGGACGAAAAAACAAAATAACGATTGTGAAAAGTACAAAATAAATTATAACTCTGCAGGAGTTGACCTTTAGGACCTCCCGTAGAACAATATTTTGCAGCTGATGGCCCCATCTAACCCCTAGTTGCGTTTGATCCACGACTTTTTGGCCTACCATATTTAAATGATCGTTTCAACGGCTTGTTGTAAAAGCATTGATCTTTTATAACTTACAATTCTGGCCCAGTATTAAACTGAAGTTACGCTCTACATAAAATCATCCGATTCCGTTCCATTTTGTGCATAAAATAAGAATGATATTTTTAATATTTCGCAAGTCCCCCTTTGAGAGAAACCAACAGTTACTGTTTTATTTCACCGCGATTACAATTTTATGATTTATGAATGATTCATCCATCGCAAAAACCCGGCGGTGTGATTATATTTTATTATTATCAAGCGTTTTCCCTTTATCTTTGTAACAATGGAAGATATCAGAAAAGAAAAGGAAAGGTGCGAAAAGTTATTGTTTGGTAAAATTAGCTGTCTGAACGATTGATGTATGGCGCTCCAGAAATAATAAATCGGAGGCTAAGTGGTTTTTAATTGTTTTCGATTAATTTCGTTAAGTATTACTTCTAGGTAAGATTAGAACAAGTTTACTTTGGTGTAGTTAAAACACCTGGGGGGTGACCATAAGCTCTAAAGTAAGGTTATTTTGAGATCGCGTATGTGACAGATGTATACAAGTCATATACATCTGTCCCTTACACACACTCAATATAACCTTACTGTAAGAGCTTATGGTCACCCCCCAGATTTAAAAAAAAAGTCATCTGTAAACTATACTGCTAAAACTATACTGTTATGGTTTTGAAAATCATAAAACTTTATGATATTCAAAACCTATTATCAGTATAGTTGTTTTGTTTTTGAATTGAAAACAATCGAAAGGTGTTAGAATGAAAAAATAAGCCTAATTTTCCTCCATTTAAATGAAACAGAGTACAGTTAAGGTCTATCCACACATATCAGGGCCGGGGCTGATATGTGTGGATAGAGCTTTACAGTGTAGTTACGCTGCTGATTGCCAAAATACTTCATTACAATAGATCACTTGTCGTCGGCTAAGAGTGTAAACATGCTAACTCCACTTTTGGTCCAAAATGACATTTTATACAATCTGTAAGAGAAAGTTAGGCCGCATGGACTGTAAAACCAGCTAAACTCACTCTAAACATAAAATTGGCAAATAAGTGTGATGCGTAAAACAGCTAAATCCATTTCGTTTAAAATGCGCCGCTAATTCCATGATTGACGCCATTTTGTATTGAGTCTTCGACGCTACAACGTTCCTGGCAATAAAAATAAGTTTTCACTGGATTAACTAAATTGTTTCGAGATTTAATGGTAGAAATATTGCAAAGGTATGCCTTTATTATTACTATTCACTTTTCGTTTTACGTTAAGTATTCAATAAATAAGTTTTTTTTTGATTATCAACTTGATACCCTCCAAAAAGTTTTATTGTAGGAGTTAGCAGTTTTTCTTAAAGTCGTTACTATATTTTTTGGGAGATAGCAGTCATTTTGTATTGCCTATAAGAATAAAAATAAAACTGTGCTTTTCGTAATTAATTACAAAATCATTATTTCATTACAAAACAAATTATATTAATACATATTATTATCAGGTAGATAACTAATATAGGTGAGTTTACTGTTTTTTCTTTTTTAGATGTCTTCAAATCAACTTTGGCGTAGTAAAAAAATTCTTGAGTTAGTGTGCCATAATGATGATACATACAACAGAGTCATCCCAGAATCACCGTCTCTTTTAAATGAAGAAAATTTTATTAAAAATGTTAATTTTGAATTTATTAATAATCTACCAATAGTCTTGGCTTCTGATGTCAGCCATTGCACACAAACTGCAGCAAATATAGATGTTCTTGGATCTGATGACTGCACACTTAGTGTGCTGATGACGAAGGGCAAAGACGATGATTCTACTTTAGCGGTGTTGTATAATGTCGACGGGAATATGTTTACAAATGAAAATTTTGCAAGTCAAGTCCAAACAACTGATGCTCCAAATGATTATGATACCAGAGCATGTTCAGTTTTGACTTCGGATGCTAATGTGACGGGTTCTGCTGATGGGGTGATAGTTAGCGACTACTGCACTGTTAATGCCGGTTCTAGCTCAGTACATCTATTAAATCAAATTGAAGACCCCATATCTGATGAAAATGACCAAGATGCATTAGTACAGTTAGTACCGTATGATATAAATTTTGAGTCAGACTCTGGTTCTGATGATAACTATCCAGAAAGAAGTATTAAGCGAAAAAAACGAGCACTGGTTAAGAAATCTAATTGTTTTGCAGAAAAAGACCGAAAACTACGAGAGGCTGGCAAAAAATATTATGGAAGGCAAAGAGATGAATCCTGGAATTACGAGGTTCCAAGAGAGTCACGGAAAATAAAAGCTAGATGCAAGTGTAAAGAAACTGCAACAGGTGTACTAAAGTGTACCGATTTGACAGAAGAGGACAGAAAATATATCTTTAAAACCTTCTGAAGTATGAGTTGGCCTGAAAAACAGATTTATGTTGACAGTCTTGTGATATCTGCACCAGTAAAAAGACAACGAGGTAGAAATAATGCTGAGGAGTATAGAAGAGCTCATTCTTTGATCTATTATCTAAAATTACAAAATCAGCGACTAAGAGTTTGTAGAACAATGTTTCTAGATACTCTCGGCATTGGCAGATGGACGGTCTTAAATTGGAAGAACAATGTTTTCAGACGATGCAAAGAAAAATCTCGTGTGAAAAATCAAGACCAATTAACTAATTTGAAGCCATTTGCAAAAGAGCGTCAAGAATTATTCAGTTTTTTGGACTCTTTACCCGTTATGGAGTCACATTACTGCAGAGCAACAACTGAAAAAAAATACCTCTTACCTGAATGGGCATCAAAAAAAGGTGTTAATGACTTTTACGTAAAAAATTGGTGTGAACAACATAACGTAAAACCTCTTTCTATCACTATCTTCAATGAGGCATTTGATACTAGAAATTTAGGACTATACATCCCTAAAAAAGATCAATGCGAGAGGTGTGCTCTGTATAAAGTTGGAAAATTAACTGAAGTAGATTACATAGAGCATCGAACTAAAAAAGAAGAAGCGCAAGCAGAAAAGGAAAAAGATAAAGAAAAAGAAAATATTGTTTTTACAGTAGACATGCAGGCTGTGTTAATAATAATAATAATAGCCTTTATTTAACAATCTTACAATGTACATGTTTTCCTTATTACATAAATTTCCTTATTTGACACCCGTTTCGCGAAGACTGTCTTGCTTCCCAGCATAGGCCTCCCCTAAAGCCTTCCACAGAACACGATCATGTGTCATCCTTCTCCATGTGATGCCTGCTAATCTTTTTATGTCGTCCTCCCACCTACGACACTGTCTACCTCTTTTCCTTCTGAACTGTCTTGGGCACCACTCGGTTACCTCTTTGGCCCATTTATTCCTTTTGTTTCTCATCATGTGGCCTGTCCACCTCCACTTTAGTTTTTTAATACAATACGTTACATCCGTAACTCCAGTTTGTTTCCGAATTGTTTTAAGTTTTATTTTGTTTCTTAGTTTAACATTGAGCATGCTCCTTTCCATACCATGTTGATAGGTCTCTAATTTTCGTAGATTGTGCTCCGTTAAACTCCATGTCTGGCAACCATATGACATCACGGGCAAGATACACGAGTCAAATATTGTTTTCTTAGATTTAAGTGGTATATCGGGGTTCTTCATTATTTCTTTTAGGGACCTTTTCCAAGACAGATTAATTCTGTTGTTAATCTCTTTAGTTGTGAGGTCTTTCGGAGATATTATTTGACCAAGATACGTGTATTCCTCTACGTATTCTATTTGTGAACCATCGACTGCAATAGGCACTTTGTCCACGTTTGTCATAAGTTTCGTTTTTGAGGTGTTCATTGACAATCCAACATGCCCACTGTCAAATACCAGTTTTTCGAGCATTTCCTGTAGACTTCTCGCGTCGCCCGAAATAAGTATCAAATCGTCCGCAAATCTTAGGTGGTTTAGTTGTGATCCGTTAATATTTAGTCCGTAGTTGTTCCATTCGAGACGTCTGAATACGTATTCAAGAACTGCCGAGAAAAGTTTGGATGACATCGGGTCCCCTTGTCGAACTCCTCTTTTTATAGGGAAATCCTCACCCACTCTTTCTGTTCGTACTTTAGCTCTCATGTTGTTGTAAATATTGCTAATGAGGTGAATATATTGTGTGTCTACTCCCTGAGTTTCTAACGCTTCCCATATTTTTACGTGTTTAAGTGAGTCGAACGCTTTATTGTAGTCTACGAATGCTAGGTAGTAATTAATACCATATTCGTTACATTTCTGGATTACCTGTTTTATGGTGTGGATATGGTCAAGTGTTGAAAAGTCGCTTCGAAATCCTGCTTGTTCCTTTGGCTGGTTTTCGTCCAAAATCTTTGTTACTCGGTCCAGTAAGATCTTAGCGAATATTTTATATATATTCGACATCAGGCTAATAGGTCTATAATTTGCTATATCGTTTTTCTTCCCTTTTTTATGTATAAGTATTATTGTTGATGATGTCCACTGATGATGAATATATCCTGTATATAGAATTTGATTGAACAAGTCTGTGATGATGTTTACTGTTTTGGAAGATGTCCCTATTATGAGTTCGTTAGATATGGCGTCTTCACCTGGTGCTTTTCCTCTCTTTTGTGATTCCATTGCCTTGCTGACTTCTTATCGCATTATATTTGGGACTACTTCCTTCTTTTTGTCCTCATAGATAGTGGATTGCCATGGTTCAGAAAGTACTTCCTCTTCACTGTACAGCTCTCGGTAATAATCTGTTGCGATTTTTAGTATTTCGATTCTATTTGTGATGTTTCTTTTAGTTCTTCGATTTGTAATATTTTCAATCCAATCTGAGCTCTCTCTCAGTTGCTGCCAAGCCTTTCTAGCGCCACCTGTTTTTTCTATATAGAAGTTGATTGTTTCTGTTCTTGTGCTCTGTCGATGTTGCGTATTTGTAAATTTATTTCTTTGCTTAGTCTTGCTATCTCCTTTCTGTTGGTCTCCTTATGTTTAAACAATATCTTTCTCCGTTCGATCAAATTCCTGGCTTTCGGTCCTACTTTGTCTTTTGTCGGTTTATTTTCTATAATGGTATATTCTATTTGTTTTAATTCATTTTCTAGGGCATCGTATTTTCCTTGAATATCTTCTATGTTTTGTAATTTTGTCAGGTTGTTTTCCAGAGAATCTAAAATATTTTCAGGAATTGGTAAAGATAAAGGTTTTTTAGGTTTATGAATGTTTTTTCTTGACTTTTTTGGTTCTAATGTGTATAATTGGCCTCTGAGCATTCTATGGTCGGTATTATAGTTGAATTGATTGACAACATCTACATTTGCGACTAATTTTGGTTTGTTTGTAATAATATAATCGATTTCATTCCTTTTCTTTCCGTCAGGCGATATCCATGTCCACTTTCTTTTATTCTTTCTTCTAAAGTAAGTGTTCATAATGTAGAAGTTATTTTCCAAAACAAAGTTTACCAGTTTTTGTCCGTTATCATTCCTTTTTCCTGTAGGTCCAATTATTTTGTCTTCATTTATTTTTCTTTTTCCGATTTGGCCATTAAAGTCTCCCATTATGATTACAGTAGTATTCAGATTTGTGATAATTTTGTTAAGCTGGATGTAGAATTCGTCTTTTATCTCTTCTTTGGCAACCTCGGTTGGAGCATATACCTGGACAATTGATGTTACTTGTTTATGACCAGGGAACCTAATATTCAATATAGCGATTCTATCTGACACTCAGACTTGGAATTCAATTATATTATTTTTAAGGTATTTCTTCACCATAAACCCAACTCCATACAGCCCAGCTGTTTCGTTTTTATAGTATAATATGTAATTTTCGTGTTCTTCAATTTTCTCATCTGCTCTTCGTGTCTCGCTTAATCCTAAAATATCCCAGTTTATTGTTTCTGAAGCGTGCTCCAGTTCTAATAGAGATTCTTTAGACTTTAGTGATCTTGTGTTAAGCGTAGCTATATTTATCTTAGACTTCTGGTTTGTTATTGTTGTTTTCTTCGCGTTACTTTTCTCAAGCTTTTGGGGGGTATGGTCTATCACCCCGCGGTGACCAACCGTATTGGGGATCTGGTTGTTTCTTGTTTATGTGTTTTTTGTGTTATATATGTTCTTCGCGTATCCGGTGTCCATTAATTCCTATGCCTTATTTTGTTGTGTATGTTTTTCCGATAGTGAAAAAGATCGGGCCCTCATATATGCAAAAGCGTCAGTTTTATGCATCTTGGAAGGAGCTATAATAACCTTTTTTCCTGTATTGCGTTGTGGGGTATGTATATTGTTGGGTGACATAGAAGATTCTCTTTTCCTTTTTTCAGCTTCTGATTTTTCCTTTATTATAAGCTTATTGTTTCTTATGAAGGCTATATTTCCACGTCCGCTTTCTTGCTTTAACTGGAGTTGTAAGTTTTTACGAGCTTCTAGTGTTTCCTTTGAAAAATCTTCAGTTATGTACGTTTGTTGTGGCATTTGTTTATTGTGTTTCAAAATTTCTGCTCTCTTTTGTTGTGACGTGAAGGTGATCAATATAGGTCTAGTTTTACCCTCTTGCTTTTGGCCAAGTCTGTGATATTTGTTTATTTCGAATTTTTCGATGTTGAATGTTGAATTGTTTACCACAATTAAAAGTATTTTGGTGGAAATAAATGTATTTCCACCAAAATACTTTTAATTGTGGTAAACAATTCTTCATAGGATTTTTCTGTTTCCTTGACACCGTGTATTAATAGATTATTTTTCCTGTTCGAGTCTTCTAAGTGCTTGATTTTTCTATTTAATGTTTCCACTTCCACTCTTAAATTTTTATTCTCTTCTATTATTGGTTGTATTTTGTCATCCAAAGAGCGCATTAATGTGTCAGTTAGATTCTGAGTTATTATTGTTGTTTGTTTCTCCAATTCCATTTTCATCATGTGAAATAATTTTAACATATCTTCTGACATTCCTGATGTGTCCATGCTAGTTGTAATAACTAAACGTTTCCTCCAAGATGTGTGAAGTCGAACGCTTGATAGTTATTTCCGTGAAGTTGGTAGTACTGCAGATGTGTCAAATGCCTAGCGATATGTACTCTGTAGTCTGCGATCTGGCATACAGGGCGAACTTCACACTTATGTCCGTTAAGTTGGTGGTACTGCAGATGTGTCAAGTGAAGTCTAGTTTTAGATGAATTGCAGAAATTTTTCTAACCTTATTACTGTTGTGTTTGCTGTAAATATGTTTATTTCTGTGAAATCCAATCCAATCCAAGTTCTGTGTGTTTTCCAGTATTGATCAATTTTGGATGATTTTTGTTGATATTTACTTCTTTTTTTCGATTTAGTTTCGGGAGCTCGTTTATAACACTGTTTCACGTTTGACAACCGGAAGTCGAAAAAAGCAGGCTGTGTTAATGGCTCCTAAATCCAAAATAAGTAGCTTGTATTACTGAACTAAACTCCAAATACATAACTTAACTTTTTTCAATTTAAAAAATAAGGATGGGTTCTGCTATTTATGGAATGAAAGTGAAGGAGGCTTAAATTCCGAAGATTTTGCTACTATTTGGATGGATTTAATAGAAAACAAAGTAGTACTCCAGGAAGATTCTGCTGAACCGATGAAAATAACTTTTTACAGTGATGGGTGCACTTACCAAAACAGGAATGCTGTTTTGGGTAATGCGTTGCTCACTACAGCTATGAATAAAAATACTGTGATAGAGCAAAAATTCCTCGAGGTAGGGCATACGCAAATGGAGGCGGACTCCATGCATTCGACCATAGAGCGTGCTTTAAAAAACAAAGATATTCATGTACCACCAGAGTATATATCCATCTGTAGTTCTGCAAGGAAAAAACCGCGTCCATACGAAGTAAAATATCTGAACTACCAATTCTTTAAAAAGTTCAATGAGGTTCAATTTTATAAAAGCATTCGTCCTGGCCGATCTAAAGGAGATGCTAAGGTTACAGATATCTTCGCTACACACCAAATGGAGAAATTTATTATAAACTTAGATTCCCAGGTGAGTGGCAAATATTACCACAAAGAAAAACATCATCCGTGACGCCTGTGCCATTGACTAATCTACAAAATTTATACAGTGACATGCCAAAAATTAGCACGAGAAAGTTCGATGATCTTCAGTACTTGAAAAACACCTTACCTGAAGATTATCGCTCTTATTACGATAGCTTACCTCATGATTGAAACAAAAATAAACTGATAATAATCTCATTATTATCAGTTTCAAGGAAAAGAAGAATAATATTTAGTTTTATTAATTTGATTTTGATTTTATGAAAAGAGGATTTCAGATATTTTAGATTTTTCGTTATATTTTTTGTTTTGCCAAAGATTTTTGATTAAAAGTCTAATGAAATTTAAGTATTAGCCAAATGTGTAACTGTGATGATTACTAAGAAATAAATAAAGTGATTTACGAAACAATTAAAGTTATTTTACCTATCCTTGAAATCTTTCGAAAAACCTGCTATGTCCACAAAATAAAACGTTTGCTATTAAAAAACCCTGCTAAGTCATAAAAACACTTAAACAATTGTAACGTCCAAATATTACTATTTTATTAGTTCTTCATAATGTAGATTATCCTAAAATACACCAACTGTATTTTTGGTTTTAACCTAAAATTGTAAAATTCAAATTTATTAAGTTTTCTTTTTCTCCTGTAAATTTGGGTTAAAGTGAGTTAGCAGGTTTACACTCTTAGCCGACGTTGTTGCAATGTAGCTTGTTGTAATGTTGTTGTATGTAGTTGTTGTGTGTGTTGTTGTTGTTGTGTATGTGGCTTAGTTGCAAAATAGGGCTATACAATGTAATAATGAGTTTAGTTAGCCAAAAATATGTATAAGGATAGGAAAGGGGGTTGGGAGGAAATTATAAGGAATGGCAGGAGGCAAGTTAGTCGCGAAGAAACCTCATAGTGAGTGCTTTAGTACTATTGAATAATTGTTAACAAGCGTAGTTTAGAAAATCCGTGAATTATGTCATAAAGTGCTTTAATAAAGACCTGTATTACTGTACCACTTCTTTGATTCTTGATAGGCACCCGCGTCAGCCATCCGCCGCGCCCTCATCATTTCAGCGCCGCTAGTACAACTTACGACTCAAGCGTGTACTGTTGTGTCATACATGGCACTTATTTATTATTTGACAAAAAGGTGGTGTTGACAATGCAGTCGAGATTAGCCACCCGCCCGCCGCACGCGCCCGGGCCTTTGTAGCGCTGCTCATACCATTTTTCAAAACAGATACGAGAGCGTGCACCCGCGCGAGGTTTATCGCACGGCCTTAGGTTGACGTACCAAATGTAGAATATATTGGTAATTGTTAGTAAAATACAGACAGACGGACACGTGAGTGACAGCAATAGGACTCCGTTTGGATCCTTTGGGTACGGAACTCTAAAAAAGAAAAAGTCCTGGCCATCAATAAAATCTCTTCATACAGCCTAGCCTTCACAAAAGGTATCCATTAATATTTGTTACCTTAATGAAGGCCCATTAGAGTTGCCACCCTGTCATTATACTATCATAAAGTATTCGATGGCAACCCTGACAGGTAATAGACGATTGATTGATCGGGAAATGGTTTAGAATTTCAATTGCGATTCCAATTTCGAATTTTTGATTGAATTAAAAATTATCGATTCCATTTTTCATGAGTGAATGAGTTTTGTCACAGCTAATGTAGTGTTTGGGGATTTGATTAATTAGTTAGAACTACATGAAGTTAATTGATTTCTAAGAAGCAAGATATTAGTTTTGGTTTTTAAAGTAGGTAACAGTTAGTTAGGAATACAGCGCTGTGCTCAAAAAAAAGTTAATTCAAAATATCAAAACCCGACTGCTTTTTTAGTTAACTTTTTTTATTTATGGTGTTTTAGTTATCTTTTTTTCGGATTAGGTACATTTAAACATATAAGTATTATATATTTTTGGAATCACCTCTTAAAACTATTTTATTAAATATTTGATACCCCCACGATGGGTATGGAATAAAAAAAATTGGCTTCCACAATTTGGCGCCCAATTTTTCTATTTTCCAAATTTTAATGTAACCAGTAACACTCGCAAGGTTAAAACGAATCGATTGACGTAAGAGTCCTCAAAATCGGCCAACGCGTTTGATCTCTAGAACGCCACATAGGAACAAACATACATACATACATAAACTGATAAACACATTACCCTCCTTTGGCAGTCCGGTGAAACTACAGTAAAATAGCAAAATGCTGCGCTACCATTGGAACTCTTTTAGGGCAAAAATTATGCCACTGTCCTCAAAAAACAAATCAACAAAGATAACACAAGCAGTCATGTTTGTTTTGTCCTCGTTACAGAAAAATATGTTTCGTGTTTTAAAAACAGCGAGAAGTCAAAATTACACCCAAGAGGCTTAAAAGAACTAAACTTAAAGCATTACAGTGATGAAGCAAAAAAGTATTCAAAACTTTTTAATGTTCCTCGGGAACTGCGAGTTTTGTTTGTGTCAGCTAACAGGGCTTTTTTTCGACTGCTATACTACTTTATACTAGTACTTTTACCGGGACATGCTTGTTTGGTTGGCTTTTGTTTGAAAATGTAAAAAAAAAACAGACGAAAAGCAATAGAGAAAATAGTAGTCAATGAAACGATTGTAAAGCTGTAAAAATAGATGGCAGAGTCAAATTGGTGGCACAGAACCGTCCTACCTGTTTTTATATTACTGGTTGGTAATCAAGTAGGCCCATCACCCAGGTGAGAAGTGATAATCGTCGCCTGTAATACCAAAGATTTTGCAGATATTATGCCGTCCCAATATAAAAAGAACTTGTATGTCTGTTGGGCATCATTTTTAGGGTTCCGTAAAGGGTAAAAATGGGACCCTATTACTGAGACTCCGCGGTCCGTCTGCCTGTAATCAGGTTGTATCTCATGAACCGTGATAGTTAGACAGTTGAAATTTTCACAGATGTAAAAACAGAGTAAAATAAATATTTAAGTGGGGGCTCCCATACAACAAACGTGATTTTTTTGCCGTTTTTTGCGGTAATGGTGCGGAACGCTTCGTGCGCGAGTCCGACTCGCACTTGTCCAGTTTTTAACAGCCTAACCCCGAGTTTCTCACCTCTAAATTATCGTGTAGTTAATGTGACAAATTGTCAAGCACGCGTTTTTGCCAATCACAGCAGATAATTAATGTGACAAATTGTTGACAATTTGTCACATTAATTCTGCGATAATTTTGAGCTGAGAAAACCGGGGTTAGGCTGTTAAAAACTGGACAAGTGCGAGTCGGAGTTATCTTGTTTTAAAAATTTTGACATACGACCAAATAATATGATAGGTACTTAAGTCTACCTAAACTTTAACAGAAAAACAAACAAATATAAAAAGCAAACGCTTCTTACTAGGACGCGCCTCCGCGAACTGGCGAAAGGTCTAATGACCAAACTTATTCGTGGCTAATGTTTCTTTGAACACTCGCTTTGGACCCATTACGAGAAGTAGGTAAGTTGTCGCTGTCGAAATACGAAAGCTAAGTTGTTTTGTCATAATTATAAATTATTTATTTAAACATATTTTTTTAAACAAGCTTTTTTGTATTCTTCTTTGCTGAGAACCCATATCATGGCAGTGCACAAAAAAATAACTAGTCCGCCATCTTGGGCCAACCGCAATATTGGATTTAGAATAACGTCACTTTGCTAACCATGCATTGTCAACCAAACTAAACGTGTATGCATAATTTCATCTTAATCGGTGAAGGATAACTGCTTTAAAATTCTGTTGCAAGATTTGACGACCCGATCACACTTACATACATTGCAAGTTAAAAAATAATAAATAAAAGCTTGTAAAAAATACCTACATAAGAATACATATTTCTTTGTAATGAATTTGTAAAAAAAAGTGTCGAATAATGAACAGGTGGGTCAGCCTCCTACTGGATTGGATATGCCAACATGCCACTGGTGCGCAAATTGTTAATGTGTCTTTATAATTACTAACACCCCTCTTTATCTTAAGAAACGTTTTCAGTTTCTCTGCGATTCCCATACAAAATTTTTTAGGTCATCGGATAACTTACGACTTCAAATGCCAATGCATTCCACGAGTTTTCTGGATAAATCCTCTACTGTCCAGGCTACTCGTCTGTGGAATGCGTTGCCAGACTCAATCAAACGCGCCCAATCGTTGCCTGTGTTCAAAAGACTCGTGAGGGAGCACTACCTGTCGCTGTGATTATGAATTAATTGTCATAATTTTGTTTATTGCCTTTATATTTTAGTATGTATGTATTTATGTATATATTAAATAGCATATGTATTATGTATCTGCATATCTTTTATAATATAATTTTTGTAACACTAGTATTGTCACACCAATAACAGCCCCACTTCGTGTCCAGCAATTACTGTCCATACCAGGTTGCCTGGAAGAGATAGCGGCATGCGATAAGGCCGCCCATTGTATGTGTTTTTAGTTTTAAGTGTCCTTTATAAATGTAACTTATGGTGTACAATAAAGTATATAATAAATAAATAAATAAACACTAGTTATTAATTTGCGTTTATACTAGCCAAATGGACTGTGTGCGTGTGTGTGTTTATTAATTTTATAAAATGTCCGGTGATATTGCGGCGTACACAGGCAAAGATAGCGGGATTAGTTTGACGCTGACAGGCAGTATTGGTGTTCACTTGCTCAAAATATAGAGGTTTGGAAGAAACAGGAAGATTTATGCCCTAAATTGGAACAAAACAGGCTAAAACTAATCGTTTTATTTTTTGTTATTTAATACAGGATTAACAGTAGTTTACAAACATAAGTGATTGAGTATGTGAGAGACTGGTTTCTGAAGTGAGAATCCATTGGAATTTGTATTCAGGTCACCCTTAGTGCGGTTACGCACTACACGTCCGTGTCCGTGATCCGTGTCCGTGATCCGTGATCCGTGTCCGTGATCCGTGTCCGTGATCCGTGTCCGTGATCCGCGTCCGTGATCCGTGTCCGTAATTTGTTCATAATGTTCTGAATTATGACTAGAGCTACTTCGGAACCGAATATTCTCTTTATTAACCAAATCCGCCATTTCATTAGATATACCAAATCCGACTTACCGTACACTTCGATGTCTGCGTTTAATTTAAACAGACAGATCTCATTACAGACAACGATTCTCTCGCAAACTTTCTTAATCTATTTCCATTCTTAGTTTTCTCATAAACGTGGGCAACAACATGCGGTTTCTAGGTATTCATGTCTGATTTGTAGCTTGCTGAAATTCCTAGAAATGTTACGCTTCTAGATACTCATGTTCCGTATTATTCTTTAATTGTTATATTTTCAATATTATTAGCTAGCACAAGCCTACAGAAATGTAATTTATTTTCACTTTATTTTTTAATAAATGACGCATCAGCCACATAATATCCGAACGCACCTTAAGCAGCGACAAGTGCTGCCACCTATGTAAAATCTCTCTCTAATCAACCGGTCGCGAACCAAAACGCTGCTTTTAGCTGGCGCTCCCGAATTAATTATAAAAACGCGATAAAACGACATAAACTACAAATACAGGGCCAACACGAGATTCAACACGTCCTAGAACGCAACTAGCGAGCTATCATCATCTGCCAGGATACCCCAAGGAGAAAGAAGCGGATCACAAAGTGCAGGTGAGTGGTTGCTAAATTTCATTCAGTTTCTTCTACAACTCATATAGTACGTACATACATTCCGTAAAATGTTGGTCGTTACAATCCCGTGGAGGGTCGATCCGGTAAGGA
The DNA here is from genome assembly GCA_945859665.1 of Anorthoa munda. NCBI lineage: Eukaryota > Metazoa > Arthropoda > Insecta > Lepidoptera > Noctuidae > Anorthoa > Anorthoa munda. The sequence goes on along the minus strand of OX243902.1, from coordinate 14,020,656 downwards.
AAAACAAAATATATAAAAAAATACATATATATAATCCGACTTCCAAAGCAAAACACTAAAAAGTGCAAAAATATCTTACATTTCGGAAGTCGGTGTCTTTGGTACCTCTTGTTTTATCATTTAGTAACACTGACTTCGGAAACGTTTAAATTAAATGCAGACATCAAAGTGTACGGCAAGTTGGTTTTGGTATATCTAATGAAATGTCAGATTTGGTAAATAAAGAGAAAGCTCCTTGAAAAAGTCTACCCACCCAAAAAAAATATTAGCCTGATCGATCAACAGAAATTATACAGTAATCATCAAATTATTTCAACAAAGGCTAGTCTAATAAGAAAGTTGGAGAGATTTTTCAGCAATTATTTCACTCTATTTTAAATTTTTATTTTTTCTAATAAATTTACCTAAAATAATTACCCGAATAATCAACCTGAAACTCAGCTGACACTTTTAGTACCAACCTTAATAAGAAATACATTTTGATTTCAAGTGTACGAGTACCTACGTTCTAAGAAGAACCCTAACATGAAAACGTATCTTACCAATGGACCTCATAAAATATTACAAAAACGAAATCGAAAAATACGCTGAAAAAACATAAATACATACATAGCAAGAGACAAACAAATATAGCGAATAATAACGCTATTTACTTTCATATTGGTACAAAAAAACAGCGCATCCCGCACTATTTACTTTAGTTTCCACAGTAAATATTTTTGGTCGATCGTAAACTTGGCCATTCAATTACAGGCACAAAAAACAGGCCACTGTAAAATAAACCTTTTGATGTGCTCTGCCGAGTAAAATGTATTGACATGTACTATGCTTCAGGCGGTTTCAGGGAACTAATAAATAACATACAGAAGGTTTACTATTTGAAGTTTGTGGTGACAATTTATGTTCAACCTGAATGTAGAATCTGAGCTTTTTACCCGGCTGCCGAAGGAGGGCAATGGGTTTATCAGTCTATGTATGGATGTATGTTTTCTAGAGACCAAACGCGTTGGCCCATTTTGATGATTCTTACATCAATCAGTAAAATTGGTAAAAAGAAAAATGGCGGATTTTGGGCGCAATATTGTGGAGGCCTAATAATTTTTTTCTTCCAACCCCATCGTAAGGGGTATTAAAATAAAGAGTTTAAGAGGTGATTTCAAAAGCATCTGGTTTCGGACAGCCAGCTCGCGAATATGTATCCTCCGACTGAACAGCATGATTTTCTTCTTGTTTACGTCTTTTTAATTCGCTTCTTCAGCAGTCGGGATTTATGTTTTTTTTAATTAAATATTTTTTACTATTATTAATAGGCTCGCGTTTGACCACTAACCTGAAGTAATGAAGTCGGCTAGGGAGTATGCTTGCATATAAACAACCTATTAACTCTTGATTTGAACACCACCGAAACATTAGAAAAAAGCAGACTTTGGCAGGTAATTTCACTGAACTGTAAGCATAATAAAAGAGTAGTAGTACCATGGCCACACCACGGAGACCACCATGGCCATCCTGGACTTCTATAACTAATGTAAGTCTGAAATAGCCAAGTCAGAGGCCTATGGGGTTCCCAGAGGTGGCTTAATTAACTCTGACACCAGAGGTGGCAGCATCCTCACAGGAAAAAGAAGAAGAATAAAACTATGGAGTAATCTGAAATAAATTGAAATCCCATTACCTTCTGAGTGTAGGAGGTTTTGTGCGTTGCTCGCTGGCTGGTTATCTTTACGTAGCAATTTTTTTCTATTTTTGAATACTGAAAAATCTGCTAGATTTAGTAACCTTAACCTTGATTAACTTAAGTGTCAGTGATCCTACTTGTTGTATGAAATAGACTTTTTTGGAGTGGATTTTCTGTAAATCTTTTAGCGGTTTTCAACCCGTCCAACTCTCCTCTGTTAAGGTTAATTTCATCATCGAAAAAGGTTTACGTTTTATTTAAATTACTCGTGTTTGCTCAGTTATTTTTTATTTTCACTGTGTTTTAATGGCTTGGGTGATTAAAAGTGATAAGCGAAAATTTGATATTAACTCATTTTCTACGGTTTAAGCTGTATTATTTCTAGCACGGTAACCGGAATGTGAGATTATCTATTAATTTAATTTTCCTAGACGGAACTTTTTTTTAAAGTATTATAATAAAATGTTCACAATTTAACTTCGAAGGCACTTATTCACGTTCACAGAGGCATGGAAACACACAATAACATGAACATACTCTAACAAAACCAACTCTAATTTTCAAGGAACATAACATAACCCACAAACTAAATAAAAATAGTTCCCATTTTCCTTCTAAACACAAACCATTACATAGGAAATACCTCTTAAATTGCGCACTAAAACAGCGCTGGCAACATTAACATTCGCTTGTTTCGTTAATTTCGCACAAAGCAGAACATTAGAGTTCGTTTTCAACAGAATTCGGCCGCAGGCTAACGGTCTCCGAACGACCGCACCACAACGGCTTGTTTAGACCAAAACAGCTAAAACTACAAATGGATATTTTGATGTAGAAACACGTTTAGGACATTCTAGAAATTCGGAATGGAATTTGCAATGTTTGAATGGGTTATTTTGAAAGAGGAATTGTTTCATTTCCAAGAAGTCATTTACGTGTAAATGTATCACACAATTACAGCATAGTTACCATGCTGTAGTTGTGTGATACATTTATTTAATTAAAATATTTTACTTCATTTGATTTACAGTAAAATCACAGAGATTTACTGCAAAAATTATTTTACTCACATAAAACAACAAATGAACGTTTTGTTGAAAAGGTCACTAAAGAAATTCAATGTGATATGAATTGAATTTCAGACTCTTCACTTGGATGTGGTGGAATTATTTTGAAAGAGAACAACATATTTCAGTCTCATTCAGTTCTGATACTAATTAATTAAATGTAATGGATGAGTATTTATTTACAATACTGATGTTTTATTTTATTTATTGTTGCATTCAGTACCGTAGAGAATTGACTGTGATAGTAATTGATTGTGATGATACAAACGTTAAAAAGAGTCGTAACAGAGGTGTATTCTGTTTGCATTACACACGTTGACTTACAAGGCGATCAAACGGTTTTAATCCAAAATATCTATGGGCACAGATAATTCGGTTCTGTTTCACGGTGATAGATAGATGGTGTTAGCAGCGACTTGCAAGTAAAAGGGTTTACTAGGTTCGTGAATATTTTTTTCTTCAAATACAGTGAAGGTTTGTTTTCTAGTATTTCTTTGCACGTTTTTACAGTTTTTTTGCACCGTAATGTGTTAAAATGCAAACTTTAACAATCGAGTGGAATGCCTCAGAAATTTAAAAATGCGCCATCTATTGGCATCAATTTTAAATGATCCGTCTAATAATCTTTGAAATGTGAATTAAGAGCCCAATATTCCATAATTTTGTACTTAGGAGAGTTGATTAAACAAGAAAATACAATATTTGTGTTCAATTCCAGAAAATGTTAATTTTACACACATTCAATAACAGATGGAGGTGCATATCGCGCCATCTAGCAGATTTATTTGAACCAATTTTTTTTTCTTAGCTTCCGTGATGAGACCTTCCGTGATGAGACCCCGTCTATGGGATTTGTTTAAGGTATCATAGAGACAGACATAGCCCTTGAAACGTCTACATTAGAGGGTTGGGCGTCACACTATTGTTAAACGAAAGGAAAATAAAAAAAAACATTAATTGACAGTTCACTCACGAGAGTAGGGGGTTTAATTTGAGACTACTACAAGACATGTTTCACGTACATTTTCTTGAGTCAAATGAGAATTGTCACAATAGCTGCCGCCCGCGGTTCCTCCCACGTGGTATTAGTAGTTCTTCTAATATATCTTTATAAATTATTAGCTTCTGACAGCGGCTTCGCCCGCGTGATTTTCTAAAATTAATCCATATGAACATATTCCCAGGATAAAAAGTAACCTATGTGCTATGCCTAACTGTAATCTATCTCTGTGTCAAATTTTATATAGATCCGTCCAGCTTTTTGAGCGTCAAAAAATTAACAAATATACAAACACAGACACTCACAAACTTTCGCCTTTATAATAATATTAGGATAGCCTATGTGTTATTCTGATGAATAAGCTGTATTTTTGTAAAGTTTCATCAAAATCCGTTCAGTAATTTACGTGAAAGAGTAACAATCCATCCATCCATCCATCTTTTCATCCTCACAAACTTTCACATTTATTATAGTAATAAGCTTGCGCATGTTTTCTCTTCTGAGAACTGACGACACACAAACATAACTATGTGTCAGCTGTTATAACAATAGTTTACCGAATAGTTTCAGTTCAGAATAAACTGCAACTTGTGGTTGAATTGTGTTTCGCATTGTTTATTCTATGACTGCAGGCGTCGAACTCTTTACCTTTGTTCAAAACTTTAGCACTACCTTCTTGCCAGACAATTTCAGTGGAATAATATCGAGAGTTAGAAATATAGAGGTATTTTCTAAAAATGTAGTGAGCTGTTATGTTTTCAATGTGATATTGGAACGATTGTTATAACGACTATGGTGCTTAGAGCTGGATGAATGCCAGTTTCAGTTCAATGGATTTCGGCACTGGCAAGATTACAGATACAAGAAGATATAAGTCTGAAATAGGTAAGTCAGAGGCCTGTGGGGTTCCCAGAGGCGTCTTAATTAACTCTGACACTAGAGGTGGCCACATACTCACACGGAAAGAAGAAGAAGAAGACAGAAAAAAAGAGTTTAAGAATGCCAATGGATTTTTCTTTAGTGGAGATCGCCAGCACCAGGCGAGCGACGACGGTCTCCGCAGAGTAACTGTTAGCACCTGAATGAGAGTTAGTAAAATCCTAGATGAATGGCATGCAATTGAAGAGGGGCCTGAACCTAGCAGTGGACTGCTGTAGGTTGATGATAACAATTTGATACACAATTAGTAAATAAATAAATTTGATAATTTTAGCGATTTTTACAACCATATTTTAGGATAGGCTATACAAAAATTGATGTTCTATAAAATAGTTACCGTTACTGTTAGAATATCACTTTGTCTACGCCCTCTTATTTGAGTAACTAAATCAATGATAGGTTCAGTTAATCAAAACATTGTATCTACCGTGTCTCTACATATGGAAATTCTATAAACTTTGCTGAAGTCTAAACCATATTTCGATTCGAATCTTCTCGGAACTGACTGGTGTTGAAGGAAATATACTTAGAGAAGAATAGTATGTACGTGTATGTAGGTCTAAAGGAATATTCTAGGTATAACCACGAAGTAAAGAAAGTATCTCAGACCCATTTTACACGACTAGAATTCTTAGAAAAAAATATTATATCCTTTTTTTCATATTTTCCATTAAGGAGATAAATAGACGAAGTTTGTATAAAACCTCTGGGCTCAACGTAGCACAAAACATTGGTAGAATGTGGCAGACATTTCAATACAAGTTTTAGAAGTAAAGACAGTGACAGAAAGGTTACTCTTTAATTACAAAGAAATAAAGTCTCTGGATGTTGTTTATTCTTTGCGACATTTTAATCAAAAGATTTAAATGTTTTGTGGACAGATATGTTAAACGATTTTGGGAACTTTTTGTAAATGCTAATAATTTTTTTTCAAAATAAAATAAATTTAAGATTATTTTTGCGACGGACATACAATAATTGTTTTTGTCCAAACATTTATTAAACATTTTTGAAGATAAATCTACGAAAAACACATCTACTTGATCAACAAAACTCACCTCAAGAGGCAATTTTTTTTGAGTTATTGATATTTTAATTGGACAATTCAGCAGTTTCTGTCCAACAGGGCAGAGGCCTCCCCCAAGTTCGTCCATATACTCTTCTTCCACGCCATCACGACCCAAATATTTTATTTATTATTATTTTATGAACATCCTCCAAAATTCTTGCCTATTCCAGCCGCCATATTCCTCAAACCTGCGGTGAAGGAAGGGTCAAGCCTGCATATGATATATGAATAGAAGTGCCCTTTCTTTGTCCGGGCTAGATAACCGCCGAGGATTCGTATTGTCGCTTAGCACATTAATCATTAAAATAGCTCTGAGGTTACCCCGCAAAGTTTGGGGATGTTACGAATGGGTTGCCTACTTGCTAATACGGACTTGTGATGTTGACATCGTTTTGGAGATGAATATGGAGGATTGTGTGATTTTAACATGCAAAATTTTGGTTTCAGGAGCCATATTAGCGTACAGTTTAAAACAGCACCTAAGTTAGAAACTTAGGGCCGATTTTTGGATTGAGTATTTGAGGTAACGTGTCAAATCCTATTTTAGTGCCAAATTTTGACAGGTTTTTAGTTTAAAGTGTAGTTTGACAAATACTCAACTAGTTCTTTCATAGACTTAATTCAGAAATCGGCCCTTATTAAAAAGGTAAAGTTTGTTAGTTTTGATGAAGGAGGTAACCTCTGGAAGTACTGTTTCGATTTCAAAAAATATTTCAATCATAGAAAGTCAGACCATCGCTGAATTTGACACGACTGACAGATCTGACTACTTTTTATCCCGAAAAAATCAACAGGTTCTGTGGAGTGGGACTGAAACGAAGCCGCGGGAGAAAGCTACTAATTTAATATTCTGAAAGTTACTATTATACTGACCGGGACTTATAATGGTATTTTAAAGATACTACAAAGAGAATTATATCCGCCCACGGTCTCATATTTACCTCGTATAATGTAGCTTGTTTTAGCACTAGAAATGAGCTTTCATTCTATTTACAGTATATTTCCTTTAAAAATACCCACACGAAGTTTTGAAAGAGACTTATAACAGGCAAACGTCTCTGTTATTTATAACGTAAAGTAACATAATCCTTCTAGTAATTCTTTAAAAAAAATCACATCTCGAGGACGTTAATGTCACTAAGTAGCAAGCTAATACCGTCAAATTGAAGGAAATTTGATTTATATGACTGTCAGTTTTCTATTTCAAAAATATAAATTTACACACTTAACTCACCCTTTTCAATATGACCCATTTATTTATATCACGATACGAACGTGTTAATGAGAATATATCACGTGGTATCGTATGTTCCAATTGAGTGAAGATTTTTCTTGAGGGGATCAGTTCCTCACGGTTCATGAAGCAGTCAATTTGTTTCACCCGAGATAAATAATGCCGAGAGCGCTCATACGTTTCTTTATTGCTGTGAAATATTGTTTTTATCTTAATTATTTTGTTTAGTAGGGATTAGATAGGATTTATTTGTAATATTTGAGGGTTGAGAAGATACTGATATAGAATAAAAAATGCGATGAGGTCAGTCCAGACAAGGCACCAAAAGTAAGTATTTGCTTGCGTATCATTTTTAATATTCATCATCATCTGCCTTTTACTGTTTCCATTGCTGGGAAACAGGCCTCTTTTCAGTGAGAGGGAATAGGCGTCTACCACCTAAGAGGGAATCCACCGCGCGGGCCCAGTGCGGCTTGGTGGATGTCACATGTCTTCGTATTATTCGTTCTAGAACATGCCGTTTCCTTGCGATGTTTTTTCCTGAGCAGTGGCGATGAAATAATTTATACAAAGTAAAGCGCCTGCGTGGGAATCTACGACCTACAACTTATAAGTCACGGCCGTAACCACTGGGCCACCACTGCTCTCATTTTCTGTTCGCTTTTTAATTTTGATTTTATGAATTCCTTCAATTGAAATATTTTTTAGATTTATTATGATACTAGCTTCTTTCTCTTGGTCCTATCCCTATGAGCAACGCATTTTTCGGGATGCCAAAAATACTTAGCTCTGAAACAGTTAAATCATTTTAATCGGCTTACAAACTTATTTTACCTCTTTACACATTAAAGTGGAAAGGAAATGACCCAGCGGTCGGAGTCACAGAAGATGGTCGGACAGATCTCTGAACATATAGGTGTCGCACTCCATTAGACGACGACTAATGCCAACGGCCTTGAGGGAACAAAACGCGCACTCGTTTCACACCCGTGCGACCCAAAATTTAGTAGATGTTTGTACTTTCCTTATTATTCTGTGACTTTAAAAAAAAAAAAAAAATGTTGATAATTAAATTGTCTTTAAGATGGAGTTGATTTCATTAAAATACGCCCAGCGGTTTTGGTGCGATTTTCGTGTTTTTGTCCGTTTTAGACATAACTTAACAAAATAATTACACTGTGTTATACGAATAAAACTCAAAATTTACTTAGATCAAATTATTAAGGAAATAGTCTTATATAACATATATTTTTTCCAAAAAGATACGACTAGCCATTTAGAAGTGATTCTCATTTTAAAATCAGCTACTCAAGGGAATCGGCGAAGACACACATTAGGTACCCACAGCAGCATGCGTTGTTATCATCGCTTCCACTCGCAGTCTTAAACTTTCTAGACTGCGTACTCCGTAAGTGACAAGTTTAATGAAAGCTCCAAACGTGGATTTGCACAAGGCGGTGTTTTGCTTTCTTGTTATGTTTGTCTTCGGCTTTATAACTCATCAACAGGTGAACCCAGTCTGATGGGAAGTTTCTTTAAGTGTTTTTAATTAAAATGCTTTAATATTTTCCGTGTCGGTATACAGTCGTTTGTTTTGTAAATTAATTATTCCAGTGCAATGATCAAATGCGCTGTTTAAAGCTTGCCTACTTAATCTAATTAAATTACTTAGATTAATCTAATAAAATCTAGTCATGTAAAAAAAATGTCTTCCAACTCGACACCGCCTCAAATAACACAAATAGTCAAATATAGCTTGTCATTTATGGACATTATTCGAGGGTTTTCTTCCGTTACCTTGGCGACTCAGTTGGGTAGCGGTTCTTCAAACAGTCTTCAAATATAGCCTATATTTAAAGACAGTTTGAAGAACCGCTACTCGACTAAGCATTTTTTTTTTGCGAAGGGTCCAAACGGAGTCCTATTGCTGTTACTTACGTGTCCGTATGTCTGTCTGTCCGTCGTCTGTCACACATGTTTTACAGCCAAACCGTTTAACCACGAGCTCCTCTTGAAATTTAGTGATAATGTTTATTATTACGTATATTTTACAAAAAAATACCAAAATATTGATGAATCAGATTTTTTCTTTGAAATTCCTTTATTTTAGGGTTCCGACCCTATTACTAAGAGTCCACTGTCCGTCTGTCTGTCTGTCTGTCATCAGGCTGTATCTCATGAACCGTGATACCCAGACAGTTGAAATTTTGATAGATGATGTATTGCTGTTGCCGCTATAACAATAAATACTAGAAACAGAATAAAATAAATGTAAAAGTGGGGCTCCCATACAACAAACGTGATATTTGATAATGGTACGGAACACTTCATGTGCGGGACCGAATTGCACTTGCCGGTTTTCCTATTACAAACAATTATAACTATTTTTGATTTTGCGGTTTGGTACAGAACCTAGTATCTATATATGCTAAGTCCGACACGCACTTGGCCGTTTTTTTAATTTGCATTCAGAATGTGTGTTCCTGTATAAGTTGTCAAACTAATGAAGCAGTACAGTCGTAATACAGTCGATTTGTTTTGCCAAAAGCCGGTATTACATTTTTGTAAAAACTTTATAAAATTGACATTATTGTGTGCAAAAACATCGCAACATAAAGATAAAAAAATAAACAGCGAAATTGGGACATCATTCAAAAAATTACCCGTCGTCAACATTGTGAAGAAGCCTTGCAATGATGGGAGGAGGAGTGGTGCAAGTTACGACATTCTAGCGTTAACTTTGCTCTTACAAATTAGGTTAGTGTTTCAATGATAGTTTTTTACCTTAGCATGATCAGCCTGAAAAGTTCCTTCAGTTAGGACATAAGCCTTCTTACTGTTAGAGGGACTGGGTCGTAATCCACCAGGCACGCCTTGTGCGATTTCAAGAATGCCATATGATTTTGAATTCGTACTTGGGTTAGATTTAAAAGAAATTCGCATTTCAACGGTGTGCATATTTTGCTACGCTAACTCTACCACGTAGCGCTACGGCGTAGATTCCACACGCTTCTCTCCACTTTCTTGCATTACTTCCTTGAAACAATTTTCCACTCCTCCCTTGTACCCCAGCTGAAACATTTCGGGTTATCCGGTATTCGGGTCACGAGTTCCGGCTATGGGCCGTGTCCGATGGATGGCTGCTCATCCCAGATCAATCGCCGAACGGAGGTGTTCTTAATGGAGATTTTACACGTGATTTCCGGAGACGTTGGCGTTTCTGCCAATACGTCTATGGCGGCTATTAAATTGAGAAAATTGGGCTTTTTATGGGAGCGCTGAATTGGTTTTGTTTGTGTTAAGTCATTGAGGTTTTTGGGGAAGTGTGTCAGCAGGTATAGTCCAAATTTTATTTTTATTAGCCTATGTAGTCGTACTAGTGATTATAAAGTCCTCCCCTATATTAAAAAAATACTAGGTACTGATTGAAAATATTCTATGTATGTAACAGCATAAGTAATCACTTGTGTTGATTACGCCAAGCACTTAGCTTAGCCCTTAATTTACTTATTCAAACCAAGACAAGAGTTTTATATTGTTAATCCTAAGAAGTCCAAACCAACACAACACTATACCGAAACACATTAAAAACCCACAATATTAAAAACCAAAAATGATAAACGACGATCCCTAGAACAAAATACCTTCTTTCTCATAACGTAAGCGAAATAAGCTGAGTCACGGCTGCTTGAATGACGTTTTGTTGAAGCTGTGCGGCCAACGCAGATTTCTGAGCTTTATTTTTTCAGGTGATGGATTGCCCGTGTTTTCTTGTGTAATTTCCGGACACTAATTGCTGTGGGCATCCGTCACGGTTGCGGGCAAATGAGGAAAAGCGGAAAAACGGGAAAAAACCCGCTAATGCCAGCCACAGCTGATAATAAATAATTGTGCATGTTGTTGTACAGGTAACTGTCGGTTTGAGCTTCTGAGATAGATTAGTTCGTGGCAATAGTGGGGCAGGTGAGAAAGGAAGGTACGAGCAGACATAATACTTGTTATAAAGAATAGAGGAGGCAAAATACTAGGTACAAAGTAACTAGTTACTATTTAATTCCTACGTTGTACAACAACGTAGGAATAAAATAGTAACTATAGTATGTAACTGGTGTATAGGTACTTGTTACTTGAACACTATATTAAAGCAAATTGTCATTGTTCTCAGAATATGACGTCTTAGATTTCCCAGGAGCTAGTAAAATATATTGAAGGATAATGTGAGTATCGTAAACCAATTTAGTATAGTAATGATTTGTTGTTTATGTATCAAACTTACTCAGACGGACAAAAGGAACAATGTAGTAAGTTTAATGATGACTTAAAACAGACAGTACTAATCTTACTGATATTAAAAAAGCGAAAGTTTGGATGGACGGTTGGATTTTTTTGTATGTTTGTTACTCAACCACGCCAGAACGGCTGAACGGATCTCGATGAAATTCGTCACAGATATAGATTAAAGACTGGAATAGCACATAGGCTACTTTTTACATTGGAATAAGAAAAAGCTATTCACACGGGCGAAGCCGATGGCAGAAGCTAGTATCGAATAAATGTATAATTATCAAAATAACTTTTCCTGTTATTTTCAGTTAATTTCAGTTACAAATGTCGTGAAAGAAACAACAATCCTCAGAACAATGTACCTCGGAGTACTACAATAAAACACCCAAGTCGTTTAGGTCCGGCCAGACGTATTATTAAAAGATAACATCTCGGCCGGTTATAAAAATATTAGATTGGCTTTACGTTGTGAGAACGAGACAGTTCTTGTTTTGATGACGTCTGGGGTTTATCTTGATGCTCTCTCCCTCTTTTAGGGATAGGTGAATTCAGGCTTACGATAATGCATCGCCGGGTTCTGTGACTAAGACCGGATTTCTGGAAACAGTAGTGCAGTTTTGTAAACATCTCACTCTGACAACTTAGGTGAGATGAACATGAAGTTAGCTGTCAATATATTTAATTAAGATTGCCGTTAAGTAAGTTGACGTGTTTATGCCGTCGATCTTAATTCAATCTTAATTTTGTGCGCGGGGTTAAAATGCATGCTATCTCATCTGACAACACGTGCGAAAGAGATAGATGCTGTGATGAGCAGTAAGAAGCTAGTTCACATACGAATTAGCACTTTTGCAAAATTAGCGAAATGGATGATGATTTAGGACGAAAACGAGCGCGCGTAATTTTATGAACAGACCTTTGGGAGTAAGGATATCATGAAAAAAACGACTAAATGTATATTTTCAAAATAAAATTATTTGCTTTGTTGAACTACTAATCTATCCCTGTATGGTGGCTGTTTTGCAATTTTACTTCTTCTTATGGTATTTTGCGTTATTTTTTTTTTTTTCTCTATTAATAAAAACTAATGTTCTTAATAATAAATTACAATCTAGCCTTAATAGACTAATAAGCAATTTAACTCTAACTTATTATTATATTGTATAATGTTATGACGAAGAATAGTGTCAATTTGCACTTTTATACAGTTCGGTAGCACTTTCTTAGAGTCTGGTACGTTAAAAACACTTAGTTCACGTGTTACATATATAGCACAATATTGTTTGCTATTATTTTTTCACTTATAATACACTTTTACTACACTAACTCAAATGGTTTAGTTCTCTTTAGCCTACGCACTATGTCCGTGTTATCTAGCAGCTGGATTGCTTCCACATTCACATGTCGATGAAGTCTGTGTTCGTGGGCTTCAGCAAAGTTTTGAATAACGGTGGTGACGAGTTTCATTTTAAGGTCGCGGTGAAGGTCGTCATTTCTGATGTACCATGGTGCATTAACAGCATCTCTGAGTACTTTATTTTGGAATTGTTGTATAATTTTAACATTGCTTTGTTTAGTACAGCCCCATAGTTGGATACCATACGTCCAAATTGGCATAAGAATATGCTTGTATATTATAATTTTATTGTGTATTGATAGACAGGATTTTCTGCCGAGTTACCAATACATATTTTTGTACCGTATATCGAGCTCCTGTCTTTTCTTTTTGACGTGAGATTTCCAACGCAATTTAGCGTCAAGAGTTATGCCGAGGTATTTGGCTGTATTCGCATAAGGCACTTGCATGCCGTTTATATAGATTGGGTGGTAATCGCAGTGTTTATTAGTGAAGTCAATGTGAATCGATTTTGATTCATTCAGTTTGATCTTCCACTTTTGTGTCTAGTCGTAAACTTTGTTCACAGCTAGTTGAACTTTTTCTACTGCTTCTTTGTGGTTTGAACCAACAGCCATTATAGCAGTATCATCAGCAAAGGTCGCTATGGTGTTGTTTTCCAGCTCTGGGATATCACATGTGTATACCAAGTAAAGGATTGGGCCTAACACACTTCCTTGTGGTACTCCGGCCTTAATAGTTTTTAGCTCAGAATATGCGTCCTCTTGCCTTATCCTGAACATTCTGTTGCTTATATATGACTCTAGAATATCTGAAAATTCTGGGAGCATGCGTCTGAGTTTGTATATCAAACCCTCATGCCAAACTTTGTCGAAAGCTTGTGCGACATCTAGAAATACGGTGGCGCAGACTTGCTTGTTTTCGAGCGTTTTTTCAATGATGTTTGTTATTCTGTGTACCTGATCTATGGTAGAATGTTTTTCCCTGAAGCCAAATTGATGGTTCGGAATAAGTTCTTTTTCTTCTATAATTGGTTTTAGCCGTTTTAATAAGAGCTTTTCAAATAGTTTCGATAATACTGGCAGCAGGGAAATGGGTCTATAAGAAGATGCTTCATGGGGTGGTTTCCCAGGCTTCGCAATCATAATGACTTCAGCAACTTTCCATGGCTCAGGTACATGTTTTAGCATAAATGCAGCGTTAATAAGTCTGGTCAGCTTAACTATGGCTTTGCGCGGAAGGTGTTTTAGAATTTCTCCTGTTATGAGATCATAACCCGGGGATTTCTTCGAGCTTATGTTGTTTTTAATTTCTCTCACAACTTCTTTAGGAGTTACAAGCCGAATTTTTTGGTTTTGTGATACATTTTCACTCTCAGATATTTCTATGGAACTTTTATTGGGTTGAAAAGTATCTTCTAAGTATTGGGCAAATCTTACCGCTTTTTGTTCATTGCTTATGGCCCATTTTCCATCGCTGTTTCTGATGGGAGGTATTTGCAGAAACGGCCTTTTTAGTTTTCTTGTAGCTTTCCAAAGAGAGTAATCCGTTGATTGGTCGTTGGTTAGCTGCACAAGATTGGAGTTCAGAGTTTCATCCTCAAATTGTATAATTTTCCTCTTTAATTGTTTGGTTAGGTTATTTAATAGTGTTTTATCCCGCGGGCACCTTGTTTGCTGCCAGCGCTTTCTTTGTTTTCTTTTCTCTGATAGTAAGTTCACAATATCCTTGGGATAGATATGCCCCTTATATTTCCGTTTTAATTGTGGAGTGTTGTTCCAAGCACATTGTTGAATGTTAACAACATAATTATTTGCTTACTTCTGAGTCAAGCTGATCCTGATTTTGTAATGGAGTTTTTAGGTCGATTATTTTATCTAGGTCAAGCGCAAAGCTGTCCCAGTCTGTAGACTTGTTAACCAGTGTTAGATGGTATTCTCTTAATTGAATTTTTTGACTAAGTCTTAGTATAATCGGGGAGTGATCCGAATTCATCAGAAACTCTTCCTCCAAACTAACATAGTTGGTGGATATGTTTTTACATATGAAAAAGTCTATGAGATCCGATATTTTCTGATGATCAGTTGGCCAGTATGTTGGTTTGCCAGTGCTCACAACTTCACAATGTGTGTCTCTGACTGCGTTTAAGAGCTGTCTTCCCTTTGTTGTAGTCAGTCGTGACCCCCAATGCGTATGCTTGGCATTAAAATCACCGCCTAGGATGAATCTTTGACCCAAAACTTCAAAGAATTGTAAATATCGCTCTTTTCTTATCATATGTCTTGGAGGACAGTAAACAGCTGCTATGGAAACGTGACAAAATTTAGTTTTGACTGATACTGCCATAGCTTGAATGTCTGGATCTTCAAATTGACTGTGCTCGTAATGGTTAAGGTTTTCTTTAATTATAACCGCGCTCCCTCCTCTGGCAGAGTTGTCAGGGTGAAGCGAATTATATATCTGGTATCCATTAAATTTAACAAAAGATTGTTTAGTGAAGTGCGTTTCAGAGATTAAACACACGTCTATATTTTCTGTGTCTAGGACTGCCTGTAACTCATTCTGATGTTTAAGGAGTCCATTGGAGTTCCACGCCATTATTTTTAGTGTATTAGTCATTTATGATTATTAAGAGCAGCTGTTTTGGTGCTGGATTCTAACTTCTCTAGTCGTTTGTCAAATGTAGTAATACATTTCAAAATCTGATTTATCTTATCTTCTAGATTTGAGGGATGTGTGCCTTGTTTTGCAGCCTGAGCATAGGAAATACTTTTGGTGGCTTGGACAGGTTTAACAGTTGACTGGACACCTTCTTTCCGTGTGTGTTGGTCAGGATTCCCTATTGTAGAAAACTGTTGGGCTGTTGGCACAACAAGTTTCTTTTTTATGTTTTTGTTTTTCATCATTTGCATCTCTTTGGCTACTTCACACCCTCTATAGTTGGCTGGGTGGGGTAAGCCACAGTGGACGCATTTCGGTTTCTCTTGCGGAGATTTAATACATTCGGCTGTAAGGTGCTTGCCAGTGCATTTTACACACCTTGGCTCTTTTTTACAGTATTTATGAGTATGCCCATATGCCTGGCATCTCTTACACTGTGGAATAAGTTTCGGATTTTTTCGGATTATTTCAATTTTACACCCTAAAATGTGCTTTGTTGCATAGATTTTATTGACATCTTCGTCATTATGAAAAGAAAGAACGAACATATTGAGCGGTTCTTTACTCTTCCAGCTCAACTTGTGGTCAACTTTTTCTATTTTAAGACCTTGCGATATTAAATCATCTTTGATTCGATCTGGCTGGCAAGAAGAATGTAGTTTTTTCACTACAACTCTTATTGGCCTAGCCTGTTTGTTTTCATATGTGTGCCAATGATAGTCTTTCTCTGTCAAAAACCTAGCAATCGCTCTATAAGAGTCATCAGTTTTAGCGTTGATCTTCACACAGTCTCCGTTCATCATTTTGGCGGTGAATGATTCAGTTGGTTGGGTTTCAGTCAGTGAGTCGTAAAACATTTGGTAGCTCTTGACTCCGTCTATAATGATTGGCGGTGGTGCACGCACTTTTTTGACTAATGTCTGTTCTTTCTCCAATGATTTTTGTTGTTCGTTCGTTCCGGGTTGTTGTGGGGGAGAAAGGGAAATGTTTAGCTTCCTTTTTTTCCTACTTTTGGCCCTTATCCACTCAGTCTCTTTAGCGAGTTCTTCCTCGTCTGTGCAATACTCGACGTTTCCTTTTTCAGACTGAGCAAATCGTATGTTGCTCTTAGCTTCCAACTCCTTGGGGCCATTATTTCCTTGTTCCTTGCTTGAGCTGGGATTTTCATTTTGGCGGCTTTGTAGTTGATACTGAAGGCTTTGTATTTGGACCTGCAAACCATTAACGAGAAGTGCCAGCTTTTCTCTTTCTGATTTTTCTTGGATGTAACTGTCATACAACAGCTTTTCCAGATCACTTTTAATTTTTATTTTTGTTGGCGACATTGTAGGGTAAATAGGCACTACACCTTCACAATTAACTGATTGCACTGTTTACACTATGATAAATAAATAACTGGGTCATCGCGGCGACCTTGACCAGCCGATTTCGCAACGCGGCGACGGCGTTATTTTGATGCGCCAGCGAATTACACTTACGTAGCTCACTCGCGCGAATGATAGGTATACGACCGTTCTCGATAGAAGTCAAACAAAAACTGGTATTTTGCGTTATTGTTGCGCCCAAAGTTGCATTAAAATTAGTGTTGAAATATGGAACTTTCGACGTTTATAACTTTCAGTAATTATTTTTTTTTACTTTTTTAGGGTTCCGTACCCAAAGGGTAAAAACGGGACCCTATTACTAAGACTTCGCGATCCGTCTGTCTGTCTGTATGTCTGTCTGTCTGTCTGTCTGTCTGTCTGTCCGTCTGTCTCCAGGCTGTATCTCATGAACCGTGATAGCTAGACAGTTGAAATTTTCAGAGATGATGTATTTCTGTTGCCGCTATAACAACAAATACTAAAAACAGTATAAAATTAATATTTTGGGGGGCTCCCATACAACAAACGTGATATTTTTGCCGTTTTTTGCTCGATATTAATAACGGCAACAGGTAGACGCTTGAAATATTCACAGAATGTTTAGTTGTATATTTACTTCAAAAAATAATAATTAATAAATTAAAATAAAATAAATTAAGGGGGGCTCCCATACAACCAACGTGATTTTTATGCAGTGTTTTGCGATAATGGTACGGAACCATTCGTGTGCGAGTCCGACTCGCATTTGGCCGGTTTTTGTTTCCATACACGGCTAGATAATGATGAGACAAGTTGATATTCTTTTTTTTTTGAGCGTACACCGTCAAACAGTGGAGTAATCGTTTCGACTACGTTTGTATGGAATAATGATCGACTAGTACAACCTTAAGGTGGACTGTCAGTTCACTTTAAGCTCACTCCACATTAGTTTTCACGGTGAATTGTTGACAGAATAGGCAGGCTGATTATCGACGAGTCACTTATTAACTACTTATGTAAATTAAACTTATTCAACCAATCACAGCAGTAAACGCAAACGCGCATTTTTCAATATTTTTATATCGATTTTCCGATAATTTTGGTACCAGTGTATTTTTATCCCGGTAGGTATCCCTTATTCTTGGTAGGCTTCAACTGGGATCACTTATGTTGCCCAATTGTAGTCCAAAAACTAAGTGAGCTCAGAATTCTCGGTAACCAATACACTTTTTCGAAAAAATGTCATAATCTTGTATCGCAAGACACTGAATGAAATAACTAAGAAAAATTCATAGAAAAAAGAAACATTTTCTCTCTCTTTGCGTTCTTCTCTCTACAACTTTTACCAGTGGTTCGACTTCCTAATAAAACTCCATAGAACTTCTCTTTTTAATGTTGTCTCACAACAGCTTAAAAGATTCTTAGTAATAGCAGTTCTGCGAAAAAGTAACCTTCTCTTGGATTACAAGACACTGAACCAATTTACTAAGATTAAAAAAAGTTTAGTCGTCCATTCAATTTTCTTATTTCTTTATAGTTTGACGATAAGGGTCCTCTTATTAAATAAATCGGGTTATTGGACGACTCGCCCGAATTTAACTCGCCCGAATCGGGCGAATTGTCCACTATTAAAAATATTCATTTTTCAGTGTCGATTCGCCCGAAATTATTTTATCGGTGGGCGAATCGACCACTCCAATATTATTTAGTGGACGATTCGCCCGAATTTTAATTTAGAGAACAAACAATATAAAAGTACAGTCGTGCTCACCCGTCTCGGTAATCATCATCACATCACATCATCAGCCTATTAATGTTCCCACTGCTGGGACACAGCGAATATTGCAGTCTCCCTCTTATTGTTTTTTCGCCTGTTTATCATATCTAACGTTCAAATCTCAACGTACTCTCGTACTCTTTTTACCGCTCATGATTCTTTTGATTTATATGGCGACAAAACACTAAGAGCGAGTCAGCAATATTCGCTACAAAAAATAATAAAGAGAAAGCTCTATACGCTATCAGGTCATTTCGGTACCGGTAAAGACTAACTGAAGTACCAGGAGATTATAATCATGAGGAAGCTAGGCTGAAATCATGAGCGGTAAAAAGTGTACTGGGCGATTTTCGATTCTGAAGCCCTAGTACTCCGTTAGTCTCTACCGCTTATGATTCTAGCTCTGCAAATACTTCTTCATGATTCTGGCCTCCTGGTAGTTTGAATTGCTTTCCTAGTTTCTAGTACAATATCTATTAACTTCGATTAATTCTTCATATTATTACCGAGACGGGTGAGCACGACTGTACTTTTATATTGTTTGTTCTCTAAAACTAAAATTCGGGCGAATCGTCCACTAAATAATATTGGAGTGGTCGATTCGCCCACCGATAAAATAACTTCGGGCGAATCGACACAGGAAAATGAATATTTTTAATAGTGGACAATTCGCCCGATTCGGGCGAGTTTAATTCGGGCGAGTCGTCCAATAACCCAATAAATCATAAGGAAATTGCACCTGACAATTTCTGAATCTTTTAAGATTATTTACCTGGGAACTTAATTCTACTGTAATCAAGCAACGAACCCAATAAATGTTTAATCTTTCTACTAAAACAATTAAAATCAAATAAAAACCAGAGAACATTATTAATGTTTTAATAATTTAACAGCTTCGCCATTCGAATAATGTTTAATCTCTTCGCGGGATAAGAAAAAGCGAGTTGTAAGCGAAAAAAATCTTAAAATAAGGGAAAAGTATTTTCATTTAAATTGCCAGTAAACTTTGAATTGAGTTTTGTTGAAGCAAGTAATCTTATTCTTTGAATAATTCATGCAATAACGATTACTTTATACCTTTTGTCGTTTGAAAAATTACGATTTAAATGGTACAGTGGAGTGGCAGTAGAGAACTAGTTGGAATAGGTATGTTTCCTGGGTAGACAAGTGATAATTCTATTTAGTCCATCATTCTTCTTCTTTTCGTGTCAATAAACTCAAATTTTGACTCAACTATTCTCAAATTTTGTCTGACCAGTATGTAGCCACCTGGACCGCTCTGTCATTTGCCACGTTCAGGTCCTAGATGGTGCAGGCGGCTGGGCACGAAGGGCAGACAAGGAGGTGGGGCATATCCTGCGACGGGTCCCCACACTGGCACTGTGTTTGAGATGGGTCTATGAGACACCATTTGGCCAGATTTTTTTTGCAGTGACCAACCTTTACCCGCAATTGGTTTAGGGATTTCCAGATTGGCCACGGCAGTTCATGTCCAGGGGGCAGTCCGTCATTAAGATTATAAAGTAATATTGGACCCGTATTTTTTGCTTTATGAAATAAATAAAAATTTTCAAACATAAAGCGCGTCAAAATTCAGGAGCGGGTGTTTGTGACGTCACTTTGTCAGTATAAAGTGTAGCACACCGTGACGTCACACTATATTTCAACGCACTGTATCATCTTATTTTTTTACTTACGAGGCAAAATAAATATGTGCCCAATATTTTTATGTAATCTAACTGACGGACTAAATAGATATTTTTTGTCAATATGGACTGTAATTATGTCTGAAATAAAATAAATAATAATAATATTCTTATTATAGTCTCACCAAGAGATTGAAACTTATTGTGCAACTAAACATAAACAACATTTAATTGTGTAAAACACAGACGTAAATCTAACTAGATAATGCAAATCCCTCCCATCTGTATGAAAACCAAGCGTGCCATTTCCCCAAACAATTTAAAAACAAATTAACTTACCAATGAAAGAATACATTTCCAATGCCTCAGCCAACTTTTTCTATACATTCTTTACAGCTCAATATGGCATAAAAGGCATTTTTCTAGATTTAGGTGGATTTCCGGTGCCGATAATGCTTAATGAAAAGTTCAGATTACGATCATTGATTGTAACTTTACTGTTTTTTGGCACGCGAAGTACATATAATCGCGTCATCTAGTTAGATTTATATCTGTGGTGTAAAATTAGGTGTAAAAAAATTGCATTTTCCATTCGAAATACTTTTTCTCACTCGCTCACTGAATGTACAAAATGCACAAATAAAACAACGAAGGTAGGTACAATTTCAGTGGATAAATATATCGATACTTTACCTTCCATAAACTTCATGTACAAAAACTTTTCATGTATTTCTATCAGAATACACAAGTTGGAATCCCGCCCTTCCTCTGTTAAATGCAAATAAAAGTGTTCTGTGAATCGATACCGCATCGTTCTCTGTTTGAAATTCCGCGCTCAATACTTCAAAGACATCATTACGGGAAATCATTACCATACAGATATAACCTGGCTTTGTGTCCTCGCTGGAAAATGTATAAATTTTCCATTTTAATGTCGAAATAGGTGAGTATTTTAAAATATTGTGCAGGATGAGATATTTTTCAACGAATTACCGATATTTTTTTACTTATCTTATCTTGTGGAGGGGCCGAGAAATAATTCGGACATTTCAAACCAATGGGATCTATTGTGGTCCCCAAGATAACCTACTCCTCCCCAATTTTTTTTACACATATATATAATTAATCATATATATTTTTTTATTTGAGTTTTACAACGAGACTAGGAGATATATGAGCCTATAGTCTTATGGTTTTGGATATCCAACCCCTAGGAGACTCATTCGATTACCAGCCAGTGCATCGCAGTTGCACAGAAGGTGCTTATGGCATATGTGCCTGCTTGGAATACAGTTGCCATCTTCCCTAAGCTTTTGCTACATTTGTAACTTTTTGCATATATATATTTTGCTCCTGTACCTGATTCCATTTTGGAATCAGTGTACCACACCAGACTATCTTGTTCTGGTGGATCGAGTCCCTTCGTCCAGTCCTCTATTGTTGGGATTTGGACCTGAAAGACCTTTCAAACACAAACATAGTTTGCATTTTATCGCATATCATGCTTGTTACCCGATCCATGTCTTCATTTCCATCGAACTTTGTATGGTTAGTCTTTGGCTTAGAGGCATCCCATAGTCCAGCAACAGCAAAACGATGTAATGTCTTCCTTTCCTCGAATTCAACCATCGTATGCAGTGTAGGGATATTGAGGTATCTCTCTATCGCCGCCGTAGGTGTTGTCCTGAAAGCACCCGTGATTCCGAGACACAATGTTCTTTGTGTCCTGGTGAGTGGCGCTTTGCACGAGGCAAGTTTTATATAAGATAAGATATAAGAATACACGGATGCTTGCTACTCCTATATAGAGCGAGTGGCTAATGCGAGAGACTAATGAGAACATACTATTACATTCAAACTGTCCGAAATAGCAGATTGATGCAAAAATGTAATAAATTGCTGTTAAAGCTTTTATAATTCAATAGGTCAAGCTTAAACAGTGAATTATTGTTTGAATTTACGATGTCTTTGATGGCCGAACGAACCCAGGTTAAGTTTTGGTACACATAAGCTAAATGATCTTAATAAGCGTATTCCCTTGTAATTTTCATACATGGATTTCTGCAAGCAAGCACATGCATAATTATGTAAAGTGCCACAGAATAAGCGATCCAATCACAACGTCAGTTCCACCAAAGCAGCATAAAATCGAGTATGTATCAACGCAAAGTTTCAAGCAAACAGCCCGGAGTTGGTCAGGTTTAAAATATGAATATAAATTGGGAAACTTTAGGGTTGCTCAAATCCAGTATCAACTTTAAAATTATTAACACGACAACCTTACGGATTTACGTGCTATAAATCTGTTTTGCTCTCCATAGAATAATGTTGGCTGAATGTAATGTAATGCGCTGTATTCGAGAATGTTTCGTAGTTCTAGTTAGTATAATAGTTTTCGGTTAGTGTGATTCTTGCTTGCTTAAGGGATTGTTGACTTAAATGTTAGATTTTGATTCTAAAGCGGGAATATACAGGTAGCTAAGCGTTGACGGTATTAAAAATAGTGAATGATCTGAGCATCTTTTATGAAATTCTAACATAAAGCCCCATTTAAGCCCAATTTGAGTAACAAAACTTTTGGCATTTAAGTTTGTGAGTGTGTTTGTTAGTTCTTCACGCCAGAATGGCTAAACGATCTGGATGAGTAGACTTGTTTGCTTGGGATAATTTTCGAAATTCACGCGGGTAAGCTGTTGGCAGAAGCTAGTCAACCTATAATGTTCTTAGTGCTGGAGCACAGGCCTTCTGTCTCTGTTAGAGGGAGTGGGCTTATAACCTATAATCCACCACGTGGGCCCAGTGCCGACTGGAAGTAGTCACGTCTTTGAATTTTATGTTCTAGATCTTATCAGTTTCCTTAAGAGCATACCAAATTTATTGCATTCATAAAAGGCGAAATTCCTTTAACACGGCAGTCAAAAAAATCGGAACTTTCTTTCCACCACAGTACCAAACTAAACTCACTTCAAGTTCCTAGACGCTACTAAATATTTGTCGCACATTTCAAATAAAAGTTCAGTTAAACTAGTTCATTCGGATCACGTGTGCTGTGCGCGAGTGAACGAGAGTGTACGGAACCCACCGACGAATCGGTGGAGATGGGAATTTATTTGTGTCTCCAATCAGCTTCTGAGATATTTGAAGACAAAGCGGTTTCTAGAATGCTCGGAATGACACAGACGCTTCTTTACGTTTAAATAAATGGTGATTAGTATTTTTTAGGCTGCAGTGTTTGGATTACACTTTTTTAAACCGACGAAAAAAAAGGATGAGGTTCTTAATTCAACATGTTTTTTTTAATGTATGACCAAGCATACATTTTTATAGAGTGGTCTGATTTCAAAAACAGTTTTTTTATTGGAAAGAGTATGCCTCAAAGTTGGTCCGATTTAAATTTGGATACTAAAATCCACCCCTAAAGGTAGATAAAAAGGATGTATCAATAATTTTGCCACAAAATCTCCAATTGTGATTCAGTTGAAATTAAAAAAAAATTAAACCAAAAAAATACCTTTTTCGTTTGGCACCGCCTCAAAAGGCTAGACTAAAAGTAATTATTTTTTGGTTTTTAGTTCGTTGTTCGTCGATATTTTTTTTATATGGTTTCTTTTTATTGTGACGTCTTAAAGGTAGATCTATGTCTATTTTAAAGTCGTATTTCTACAGTGAAAATATGTTTATTTTTTTATAATTGGTATGGGGGTACTCCCCAGAGGAGGGTCCGGTGACGGACAGCCGCGGCGGGTTCGCGGTGAGTGCTAACGCGTGCCCGTGTTCCCGCCATAAGCGGCACAGGAGGACACCGTGGAGTTTTAGTGGGTAAGAGTCCCACATAACTGCGCTATCTCCCCGTGGTAGCGCAGTATGCATGAGCATTTCTCCAAGCTAAAGGCTTGCGTTTGACCATTTTCATTCTCACCTGAGATGGTAAGCGATGATGTGGTTGATGGTAAAGCACGCTTGCCTAGAAATAACCTATCACTCTTAACTTAATATATAGTTAGAAAAGTATATATTGGATATAGTTGGAAAACGAAAGGAATACGAATATATCTGTGAAAAAAGGGGTTCCTTTTAATTTAAATAGCAGGCAGAAAATGATTATCAAAATAAATCATTATTTATAAAAGATTTCCCAAACTCCACAGATTGGTTTCCCAATAATATAATAGACGGGCCAGGTTATTATAATAAAAAACAATAGTCATCTATCAAAAGTATCATAACTGGGTCAAATACCGCGCAAAATATATTTTTTGCAGCCGTTCATACATCATTTTCTCTGACGTCCAATTTTCTCTTCCTAATTTCATTTTGTACGTTCGACTTTGTAGTTTACCTTAATTTATTATTTAGTTCATATTTTATTTTGATATTTTATTAAGATTCGACCAGCAATAATTCATAATTTGTTGTTTGCACTTATTTTTTCATTATTATATCTATTAATCTCCATCTTATCTACGAGTATAAGTACAATAAGTGATCAGCTACATTATTTTATCCTAAGATATTGTGAGTCATGTAATAGCCATATTTTGCGCTGAAGATTCCTTAAGCTTATGAAAAATTTGTTTTAAATTATGGCCAGGCTTTAAAACTATTCGTCTTAAGTTTTAAAACCGTGTAGTTTTTTAAACATTTCGTAAACCTGGGATTCGTTAGTCCAGGCCACATGCTGGACAGAAGTCATTACTTACACCAGCAAAAAACCAGTTGTATAATTAGGGCACATGATACAACTTGAATTAAACTTAAAGTAATTTGCATTTAGCAGTAAGCGAGCTTAAGTTACGGGCTCTTGCTTCCGCTGTAGGCTGCGGCGGAGTCGTATTATATGGCCCAGGGATATTCCCTACAAAACATGCGGGTTAATCCTGTAGGTGGGTGGCTATTAAATCCTGTAGGTCTAAAAACTATTGTTTGAGGACACAGTCTAGGTTTGTAGCTTCTATGTAACAGAAACAGGGTTCTTAATGCACTTATTCAAAATCATGTCAGTGGTCTCTCGATGGTGTGTTGAGACAGATTTGAGTCAAAGTATTTTTACTACACAAAACGATATTTAGTTCTGGCTACTTGGCTGGACTGAACCATGACTTTCGATGTTGACAGATAAAGAAGAAAAGAAGAAGAAATAAAAAAAACCGGCCAAGTGCGAGTCGGACTCGCGCACGAAGGGTTCCGTACCATTATCGCAAAAAACGGCAAAAAAATCACGTTTGTTGTATGGGAGCTCCACTTAAATATTTATTTTATTCTGTTTTTAGTTTTTGTTGTTGTAGCGGCAACAGAAATATATCATCTGTGAAATTTTCAACTCTCTAACTATCACGGTTCATGAGATACAGCCTGGTGACAGACAGACAGACAGACAGACAGACGGACCGCGAAGTCTCAGTAATAGGGTCCCGTTTTTGCCCTTGGGTACGGAAACCTAAAAAGAAGAAAAATAAAAAAATTATACAAAAAACTATACAAAAAATTTCCATGGGGATCCATCCTTTTAAAAGTCGGTTGAAAAAGATTTGAACGTATAGGTCAGATTTATGTTATGCGATTTTATGTTAATGTAAAATATCTATGTTAATATGATATTTTTATTTGAAATTAATTAATAATTATATCTAATGTACATTATTTACAAACTAATATTAGAACTAAAATAAGAAAAACTAATATGTACAATTACGGGGCGTCAAAAAATTCGTCCACATCGCTGTCAACAGGAAAAGTGCCCAGAAGGCTGGCAGCATTGCCACGTTGGATGGCAATGCTGATTCTTTGGCCAAAAAAAACGCCAGCCCTCTGGTCACGTGAAGAGTCGACCAACCGCTTGGCGATATCCCGAAATAATAGGTGTGCACTCGGACCCCATGGCCCTAGTGTTTCAACCCCAAACGGCTCAAAAACATAATTACCAATTAAGTTGTTGTATTTGCGCCGTTTGAGGTTTTCAGCACCTGCAGCAGCCGCCCCAGCGCAGCCCACCGTGCTAGGAAGATGGGATGGTGCAAGGGTGTCGACGCAAGTTGCATCCCACACCAAATATAATAATAATAATATGTTAATATGATTCTATTTTTTATAATCTCCGTGCATCTTACGAGTACGTATCCGGTTTTCATGTACCACATAGTGATGTGATTATGGTACTGAGGATTATAATAATAGTGAGTATCCCTTGGAAGTCTTTTATTTTCTACATTTACAAATCTACGCAATATAACTACAAATGTATCAGATACAAATGTGTTTAATACACATAATTGAGATACCACTGACCCGTTTGTGATTTGATTTATAGTGGATTTAGGGCCCTTGTTCCTGATTTTATCGCACTTAAAGCGCACTAATAAAACGTAAATAATTGTTTTAAAATCAAAAAACCTTGCAGCGGATTCTTATTACACCAAAATTAGCAGACGACATGACTCTGACGCACTTTCTAGGAGATTGAAAATGGATGAACAATATTACCACGTTCAGTCTCTCACCTTCACAGTGCCCTTTCATATGCAATTGAAAATACTTCTAAAGTAAGAGCGCTACAGGTTCAACCACACAGTATTTCGTATGTTGAAACCACTTGGATTTCCGCTGACCTTGTTAAGACCCGCGCTTGGCGTTTATTTACCCGATCTCGCTATATACTAAGCAGTTTAATCGTATACAGTGTTGACAATCCTTCGCGGAGCTTACGTAGCGATGTGCTATGCGGGTCAGACTAATAAAATTAAGGCTTTGTTTGAGTGGCAACATCGTTAAGGAGGCAATATCACCCGATAGCGTGCGCTTTTAATGAGTCCGCTTCGGTTGGCAGTTCTGTCACGATGTTGTTCGGAGTTTGGGTTAGTAGGTGTTTTCGCAAATTGCATTTTCTATTGAATACCTATATAACAGGAACGTGTTTTCTTTACTACGCAAGCTTCTTGCTCGTTTGGCTCTAGATAGACAAAACATTTTAACAAAGTGCTAAAGATTGTCAAACAATCCAAAAGATAAGAGTTTGACATGCGCTACCTAAATGTCACGTGGTCCATCCAAAATATTTTGGACTTTGGATCAGCATCAGCCTTATATTGTTCCCACTGCTGGGACACAGGCATACTCTTTGTGATAGAGGTAAACCTTAATCCACCACGCAGGCCCAGTGCGGGTTGGTGAATGTCACTCGTCTTTGAATGTTTGATTCTAGTACATGCCGGTTTCCTCACGATGATTTCTTTCACCGTTTTAAGAGCAGTGATGATGAAATAATTTACACAAAGTAAAGCGCCTGCCTGGGTTCGAACTCATGATCTACGATACGTAAGTCGGGGCCGTTACCACTGGACCACCACTGCTCTTAGACTTTGGATACCTAATCGTTATCGCTTTTAGAATGTCCTCTTGACAAGTGAAATTCTATCATCAAAAGAGTGGCGATAGCGATTTTTGTCAAAAAGGCAAAATTGTATGGGATTAACAAACGATATTGAAAAATCACGTGATCAATCCCTTACATTTTGATATTTCGACTAATGCCTTGGCTGACATCGAATGCCACTTGTCATCGAAGGCAAAAGACAAAAGGCCCTTAATACCTTTTCACACGCTCCGGTTGCCGGGTAGTCGCTACCGGGTAACCGGCGGCGAAGTCCGGCTACCCGGCAACCGGGGCGTGTGAAAAGGCACTTAGGGCCTTTTGTCTAGAATGTGTATTTGGGTACTAAGATAGCAGTAAGTTTAAAGAAGTCATTGCCAACCAAGATTACACAACTTAGAAACTAGGTTCCTACAGTAAAATTGAAAAAGTAAATTTGGTTCATGCAAGGTTTCGAACTTTGTTCTTCTGGCCACTGGTTTGTTACTTAAATTTTAAGGCGTATACTACTAGAATATGTAAAAATAGATGACATTTTTGTCTCATTGGTTTTGTTATCGTTATTTCGTGAGGAACAGACAAAGGGTCATATTTTACCGCGGGGCAAATTGGATTTTTTGTATAAGTAGGTTAGAATTGGCTATAGCCAAACCCACTGGCAGAGTTTTTATATACAGTTTGTAACAAAATAAGTGATTTTTCCATGAGCTCATTTTGGGCATTAGTCACCACTAACAATCTATCTTAATAGACCCTTCATATAAGAAAAAATAGCTTATAATAACTGCCAGCGCTTTCACCCGCGTGTAACATTATTCCTCGGAAACCAAAAATATCAAAGTGTTCCAAGATAAACAACTTGAGTGCCCGAAACGTGGATCCACCCGAGACACAACGGCTTTTTAATTGTTTCGGTATTTATGGCAATAAACCGGTAAATCCAAATCCGTTCAGCCATTGGGCATGATTTATTAACAAACATCCAAATATCTGCAAAGACAAAAATTGCAGATTTTCACATTAATTTAAAATTTGTAGAATTTTAGACTAGTTATTCAAATTATAAAAAAAAACCGGCCAAGTGCGAGTCGGACTCGCACACGAAGGGTTCCGTACCATTATCGCAAAACACAACATAAAAATCACGTTTGTTGTATGGGAGCCCCCCTTAATTTATTTTATTTTAATTTATTAATTATTATTTTTTGAAATAAATATACAACTAAACATTCTGTGAATATTTCAAGCGTCTACCTGTTGCCGTTATTAATATCGAGCAAAAAACGGCAAAAATATCACGTTTGTTGTATGGGAGCCCCCCTTTAATATTTATTTTATACTGTTTTTAGTATTTGTTGTTATAGCGGCAACAGAAATACATCATCTGTGAAAATTTCAACTGTCTAGCTATCACGGTTCATGAGATACAGACTGGAGACAGACGGACAGACAGACAGACAGACAGACAGACGGATCGCGAAGTCTTAGTAATAGGGTCCCGTTTTTACCCTTTGGGTACGGAACCCTAAAAACAGTATCCAATTAATACAAAAAAAGAACAATGTGTTTTTGAACTTAAAATTCACAGTAAAACCGTTGTTCAAAGTGACCCGTTTCATAAAACTGCAAATTCATAGATAAATTCCTAATAAATAAAGCCTTCATACTTCAGCTGTGTACAGTTATAGGCCTACAGCAAATTGTGAGAATCGTATGTAGGACACGGAGCAGTGTATTATGAATGCTTTGTTTACTATTTGGCCAGTGGGCTGCCAACTTGCCATTACTTATGGTTATGACAATACACGCATGCGGCTTTGAACGCTGCCAATGCAGTAGTAATTAGATTATCCCTTGAGTGTAAATGAGGATACTTACAATCCTTCATGATACAGAATCAATATAGTTCGGTTCATTCCCGTCAAGAGCTTTTGGTAAAAAACTATTTTTATATATATTTTTTTTTTTATAGAAATAACACTTGAATTTTGCCGATCTGTTTATCGAACTGTGCGTGACGAACACAATCAAACAATTTATTTTTTTATTTTAATACAGCAAAAGCCTTAACTGAACCTTAGTATTAACTCTGTAGGTACGGCACCAATATTTACTTAATCTATACCGTAGGCACCTACCTAGTTAATATTAAGGCTTTAAATGAAAAATGGACGGGTTTCCCCCCTAGCTAATAAACAACTTTGCAGAACCAGCATATTGTCACAATACCTGCAGAATGTATAGATTATACATTAATCAATTGCCAATACCAATAAAGGTCTATCCACAATCCGGGCACGTCCCGTGCACGGACGTGTGTGAACGATGTCGTATAAAATGTACCCACCGATATTTTTTTGAGCCCCTGACGGGACCCGGCCCTGTCACGTCCCGGGCACGCCCCTGATATGTGTGGATAGACCTTAAACAATATAAAAGTTCGTTTAATATAAATGCATAGTTGAAACGCAAACCATAACAATTGACGATCGACCTGAAACAAAAAACTATTAAACAAACAGCTACCGTAAAAACGAAAAATTCGACTCAAAATAAATTATTCATAAAACGTACTACACATCGACGTTTAAAAGTAATATTTTTTTCATATTATGACCGATATTATGTCCACGTGGGCAAAAACGATTTCCCTCTGTAATAGGATTACGGATTTTATTACATGCAGCAGAAATATCGTTAGGAAGGCAATTTTGGTGGCAGATATTGGCTATTAGCGTTCGAGGTAATGCGTCCTCGATATTCATGTAGGTATAACGACCAAAACTTAAGCATATTTGTGGCTTACTTCTATGTAAACGTTCGCTATACGGTTTTGAACGTAATTATGTGGAGTCCGGAATGGGATTCCGTGTTCAAAATTCCCGTTTAGAGGTACTAGTTTGATCTTGTTGTGGTAAATAACACCAGTTTAATATTGTGCCTTGTTTATATTGCGAGCGTTTAATGCGATTTTGGTGTTAGTTTCTCGAATATGATAGCTGTGAAATTGGATTAGGGAATGTTGTATGGGAATTGTTGTTGCTAGTGCCATACTTTATCGTGGGATGAAAATATATTGATATAAGGTACATATATCTATATCTCTGGCTCTTGAAGTACAGGTTGTGACTAATATACAAAATAAAGATACTTGTATTAAAAATAGGCTCTAATCCTTTATCACACTACTACATGCAAAACCTGCGTGATAGTTAGCGGCGGTTGTCTTAACTTTTCTTCTTCTTAATATGAAGGTTGGTTAACACAAGTTACCAAATAAAAGGAAATTATTAACCGGGTGAAAAATATACTGATTGGGCGACTATTATTATAAGTAATATATAATTATTATTATTACAAGTAACTAACGGTCATTACATATGAAATTGGCGTTTTGTAAGGGAGGAACATAAAGTCGTTTTTTTTTAGATAATATATTTATTTAATCAAAGTATGTACCATTGCTATTTATGCACTTTTGCGATCTCATAGGTAGTTCATTGATCCCTTTACTAAAAGAACAATTCGGACGGGAATCAATGAAATCTTTGAAGGCGCTTTGGACTGCCCCATTGGAGTTGATTTTGTTCCCTTGCAAGAAGTTATCCAAATTTCGAAAAAAATGGTAATCTGTTGGAGCAAGGTCCGGGGAGTACGGTGAATGTCTTAGACATTCCAATTGAAGCTCCTCTAATTTGGTAGCCGTCTGTTGTGCAGTGTGTGGTCTAGCGTTGTCCTGAAGCAGCAGTGGCCTAGAGCGATTGCCCAGCCTCGGCTGATAAGCAGCACTGGTGCCACGATAGAACTCGTACTCGTAAATAACGCGATATTTCAAGTTTTCCATTTTGTAAACTGACTGGCGCAAAGAAAAAACAAAAAGAAAGTTTATTAAAAATATCAAAAAACCCGACTGCTTGAAAAGCGAACTAAAAAGACATAAACAAGAAGAAAATCATGCTGTGCAGTCGGAGGATACATATTCGCGAGCTGGCTGACCATAACCAGATATATCCTCCGACTGCACAGCATGATTTTCTTCTTGTTTACGTCTTTTTAGTTCGCTTTTCAAGCAGTCGGGTTTTTTTGATATTTTTAATAAACTTTTTTTATTTTTAACTTTTAAGTTATTTTTTTTCGAATTAGGTACATTTAAACATATAAGTAATATACATTTTTGAAATCACCTCTTAAAAACCTTTATTTTGATATCCCACACGATAGGTTTGGAAAAAAAAAAATATTTGGGCCCCCACAATATGGCGCCCAAGAACCGCCATTTTCCTATTTTACAATTTTAATGTAGCCAGTGACACTCGCGGGGTTAAGACAAATCGATTGACGTAAGAACCATCCAAATTGGCCCACGCGTTTGGTCTCTAGAACGCCACATAGGAACAAACATACATACATACATACTTACATACATACATAGACTGATAAACACATTACCCTCCTTCGGCAGTCGGATAAAAAGAGGTGAAAACAATTGAATACGGTTTTCCAAACACAAAAGCATGAGCTGTATAAATTTAAAATTGGAGTTCCGAACCAAAGAGGAGATATTTGAGATCAAAGTGGCCAGTACGACAAAACGCCAATTTCATAGGTAAGGACTATGGTAAGGACCTAATATTTATCCGGTTTGAGTCTTTTAGGAGGTTTTTTGAGCTGCGGTAATAGTATTGATACACACTTTAATTGTATTTTTGGTTCTATTTTTCTATATTATCATATTATTCTTTCAAAAATAGCAGAATAACCGACGAAGCGACATCGCTGTGCAGCGCGGGAGTTCGGGTGTATTCGTGTTTTTAACGAATTAGTCGGGAACTTAGGGCACACCGACACGGATAGGTTAGGTTCGAAGGGGATGACGGGAGCTGAAACGAGCGAGCAAAGCGAGCGAACTTAGCTCCCGTCATCTCCTTCGTGTTAGGTTACTTTAGACCCTGTAGACAGAAAAAGACTTCGACATACTTTTATTTTCAAGTCGCTGTTTTAAACATTTGTATTCGCCCACTGTTTATCGTCCACTTAGTATTTCAGTAAGACATATTCAGTATGTTTAACATCTTTAATTTGAATTAATTTTCGCTCGTTTAAATACTATCCAAATATAAACAGTACTAATACGTTTCTTTAAGATGAACAAAGGTGAACTTTATTCTGTCTGCTATAAATAGCAAATTGCAGTACCCATCTGCTTTTAAATATCATAGTGATTTATGTACCATACAATTTTAAAAGTATTTTTATTATTCAACCCACAGCTTCTTCAACCTCAGTGAAATTTTTGCTCAAACTAGTGACTGGTTAAGAGATTGATGAAACTAATTCGATTAGAACCAAATTCTAACGAGGTAACCGCTCTCAGGGATAAACTTTGACTAAGATTCGTGCTTCGGTTTTGCACGGAACAAAATAATACCTATAATAATTACAAAGTATTTTGAACGAATCTATGAAATAAACTTCATATGTATTGACATATAAGTGTACCGTAATAACACTTCTTTGTACTTTTTAATTGGCAATGTACCCGCTCATGTCCCTGATATCGTCTGTGAGAAAGTGGTGACTAGGTCTAAGATGGGTCGAGCCGGTTAAATCTTGCTAGCAACGCTGATGGGTTAATTCTAAACACTATACTTACAAGTAAATGTAGTTTTAAGGCAGTGACACGGGCGGCCAAAACGCCAACTCTACGCACAGCGCTACATGGCTACGACGTAGCACGCACAGCTCTACAATCTATTAAATGCTCAGAATTTTTCTGCCATACCGCCAAACTAATCTATATCTATACTAATATTATAAAGAGGAAAGATTTTTTTGTTTGTGTGTTTGTTTTTACCGAAAAGGCTCCGAAACTACTGGACCGATTTATAAAATTCTTTCACCAGTAGAAAGCTACATTATTCTTGAGTAACATATGCTATTTTATTATCCCGAAAACGGGTCCTGTGGGGTGGCCCACGGGAGCGAAGCCGCGTGGAACAGCTAGTTTAAAATAAAATAATAATTCAGCATAAAATGACCTCATTTATGTTAAGCTTCACCATCGTTAAAAATAACAACTACATTACTGCTACAGTACCTGACTAAGACAACCATAACATCACTAATTGGAATTTAATGGACAAACAAACATTCCGACCAAAGTCTCGTTAGTACCGAGTGATATAGTGTATAATCGATCACAGCTAAGGTCAGGTCCTCATTAAC
This sequence comes from Anorthoa munda, assembly GCA_945859665.1. Taxonomy (NCBI): domain Eukaryota; kingdom Metazoa; phylum Arthropoda; class Insecta; order Lepidoptera; family Noctuidae; genus Anorthoa; species Anorthoa munda. The sequence continues at coordinate 13,987,010 of OX243902.1, read as the reverse complement.
TTCTTAATTAAGGGCCAAGTACGTGATCCGAACTGTAATTTTTAACTTTAACGGCCGGGAAGCAGCTCTGATATAATTTGGAAAGTTTTATTATTTCGTGTCAGTACTTAAAATTCTATTTGAGTACGAAATAAAAAGTGTAATGAAAATTTTGTTAAAGGTTCCCCCGAATTTGCATTCTGATTGGAAATGGGAATGGAGTAATGATGTTAGCTGATTACAATACGGCTATTGCTTTAGGAAAGCGAAATATTCTGGATTGAACTTTAGGCTACTGCTTTACTTGATACTCTCATGATGATGGTAGCGGATTGTCCACCACTAGACCTCCCTCAAGTTTCGCCTCATCGAACGGTCGCGTGCTTTTTGTATTCAGCGGATTCCTGCGGCTCTCATCGGTCCACCTTACCTTGTAGGAGGAATTCCAACCCTATTTCTTCCGGTACGGGGTATATTCCAGAACCTTTCGACCCCCTCACGAGTAAAATTAATTATTATGAGAAAGCTGCTTGTAATGACTTCAATACATTTCAGGAAATAGTAAGATATGTTCCAGCTTACCAATTATTCAGCCATGCTACATTCATTTCACACAAATAACTCACAAAATCAATACAAATCCAAATATCCGGGGAAAAGCAATTCCAAATAGTCAATCGAGTGGTCACGACTGAGCTGGCCAATTAGCGAGGTGTGTCGAAATCTGTTGGAGCCACAGTGGCTAGCACATGTCTAGTTTTATTTGGAACACTAGCTGTGCCTCCTGGCTTCACTCGCATTCATGTGAGACATTTTTATGCAGGTATCCGATTGGTTGGTCAATTAGCGAGGTGTGTCGTAATCTGTAGTAGCCGTCGTGGCTAGTGCATGCCTAGTTTTATGTGTAACACTAGCTGTGTCTCTGGCTTCACTCGCATCCATGTGAGACATTTTTATGCGGGTATCCGATTAGTTGGCCAATTAGCGAGGTGTGTTGAAATCTGTTGGAGCCGCCGTGGCTAGCGCATGTCTAGTTTTATTTGGAAAACTAGCTATGTCTACTGGCTTCACTCGCATTCATGACAGACTTTTTATGCGGGTATCCGATTAGTTGGCCAATTAGCGAGGTGTGTCGAAATCTGTTGGAGCCGCCGTGGCTAGCGCATGTCTAGTTTTATTTGGAAAACTAGCTATGTCTACTGGCTTCACTCGCATTCATCACAGACTTTTTATGCAGGTATCCGTTTCGAGGTGTATCGAAACCTGTAGTAGCCGTCGTGGCTAGTGCATGCCTAGTTTTATGTTTCATACAAGCTGTGACTCCGGGCTTCACACGCTTATGTGGCACACTAGCTGTGCCTCCTGGTTTCACTCGCATTCAAGTAAGAATTCTTTATGTTGGTGTCCGAATAGCTCGCCAATTAGTGAGGTATGTCGAAATCTGTTAGACCCATCATGCGTGGCTAGCACATGCCTAGTTTTATGTTTAAAACGAGCTGTGCTTTCTGGCTTCACCCGCATTTTAGGAAGACGTAATTTTGTAGATATTCTAATGGGAATTAGATGGCCAATAAGCGAAGTGTGTCGAAATTTGATGGAGCTATCGTGGCTAGCTCATGCTTAGTTTTCAAATTGCATCTAAATACACACAGTTGTTAATGTTTTTAAAATTCAATCTGCTTTAGTATAAAAAATATTTGACTTGAAATTATTGCAAAATCTATTCCATTTGTATTTTCAGCGATAAACAAACAAACTTGCAAACCTGTACTATATAGGTAGATAAAGGTGTTTTAATTTGCTCACCCGTCCGTTTTATACTAAAGTTTTGGTCCCAGTACGATAATTATTCTCGTACGTTGGAATACTGCGTTTTCGTAATTGCCGCACGAATTTTCTGGACGGCACTAGTAGCCAATCAGTTATGGTAATGATGCGAGCAATGCTATTGATTGCTCAATCAGTGGGTTTTTGGCTATAGAGACAGAATAGAATGTTTTGAAAACAAGTTTAGTGTTACAAAAACTTGTGAAATTCCGGGAAAATAATACCGATTTTCTATACTTGTTTTACAACAAGGGACTCATTTCTGGTTGCTTTTAATTATTGCACAAATCAATCTAAATGATTATAATAATAATACCAGCCTGTTATTGTCCCACTACTGGGCAAAGACCTCTACTCATACAGAGAAGGCACAAGCATTAATTATCAGGCTTGCTTAAGGTTGCTCTAGTCGACGGTACGAACTATTTTGTGCGCGGGGTTAAAATGCGTGCTATCTCATCCGAAAACACGTGCGAAAGAGATAGATGCTGTGATGAGCAGTAAGAAGCTAGTTCGCGTACAAATTAGCACTTTTGCAAGTTTGTAGCGAAATGGATGATGATTTAGGACAAACAGACCTTTGGGAGTCTAGATATCATGAAGAAACGACTAAATGTATATTTTCAAAATAAAATTATTCGCATAGTTAAACTACTAATATATCCCTGTATGGTGGCCGTTTTGCAATTTTCCTTCTTCTTATGGTATTTATTTGTGTCCAAAGATGCGTTAAAATAAGTGTTAAAATATGGAACTTTCGACGCTCATAACTTTAAAATATTTTTCTTTTTTGTTTCCATTCAGGGCTAGATAATGATGAGACAAATCATATTTTTTTATTTTGAACGTACATCGTCAAACAGTGGAGTAATCGCCAGACTAAATTTGTATGGAAGAATGATCGACTAGTGTAACCTTAGGACGGGTTAATATGGGAAGCCTGCTGTTAGGTTGAATTGATATCAGTCCAGAGCCTATGAACGCTAAAATGAAAATGGGTTTACTTTGATACCCCATTGCTTTTTCATTGCAATATAAAGTAACCCCAATTTAAAATGTATTTTTAATGAATTCACACTGTACAATTCAAAATATTTTTTCTGCAACAAGTAAACTTATTCTTGCACTGAGGTTGATGCAAAACATGGCTGACATGTCAGTTTTGAAAATTTTAAAAAGAAAATTGAGGTGCGATCAGTTTTCACGGAGTTAGCTAAAAAAAAATAAGTTATCATCAAAGTCACCCCAGATCTCAATGTAACCCCGGTTAACCGGTACATACCCAAATGTTTCATATACAAACTAATTTAAATGATTTCCGCATTCTAACCCTAAACACCCGAACTCACTAAAACAGTTTCACTAGGCAAAACATTCACAAAATTTAAACGGTACGAACAAAACGTACGTCACATCACCAACCAATCCCAAGGGCGCCCCCGAATAACATCACTAAAGTTATCACACGATTCGTTGCGCCCGTGCTAATGAAATTAACCCCCATTTCGGACGGAATGGAGACACATGAGTAGGTTTGCTACAGAGACTGAACTTTGTAAAGTCGCGTTGAGTTCATAAATGAAGAACTTTCTCACTACCTGTGTACCGTATGTGTTGTCAAATCTTGCGACGGAATAAAAATAAATTGTTATTACCAAACGATTGATCCGAAATTTTTCATACTCTTTTGGTTTGAATGATAATACACGGTAAACTAAAAAGCATGTTTAAAAAAAAACGATTTTATGCTTTTTAAACTATGTATAATATACCTAGTAGAAGACGAAAATTTCAAGTTCAATCGAAAATCTATCGAAACACGTTACTATGACATGATATCTTGCGAAAAAACCCAGATTCAAAGAGTAAAATGTGAATTACTTTTGAACGGTTAACCCGATTTCATTCAAACATTGCTAAAAACACTCTCTATAAAAACACCTTTCAAAGTAAATCAAAATCGGTTCATCCGGTTAAGAGATATTATGATGCCACAGACAGACACACAGATACATAGCAAGACACGTGAAACTTATAACACCCCTATTTTTCCGTCGGGGGTTAAAAAAGGTAAGAATTAATTGAAAAAAAAAATTACCACATCATCCATTAGTGTTAGTATTTATGTTAACTGTATTAAATTGTAATGAGCTTTAAAATTGAGGGTTGATTTATCTACTCGTGAATATGTGCCGATATCGATCAAAATGTTGTTTACTAATCTAAGGTAATAAAGTCTATTTTCACTTGCAAAACAATTATCGGATGTGATGAAACTGATTTCCTCAGTAAACCATATTGCATTATTTGCTAGGTTTGACAAACTTTTTAGCCAACAGTACCCATTGCAGAGATTGTACTAAGTTCGGACTTTGTTGCCTCTATTGCTACGTTTGTATATAGTTCGGACTCTGACACCTATCTACTCTAGTGACGGTACGCTGTAAGGCTGGTAATGAGTACGAAATACTGGTAATGAGATGTTCGTTACAACATACGTGTCGGACTGACTGCTGTTATTAACGGAATGGAAGCAAATAAATGTTGGCTTTGTTGCGTGCTAATGTCTTTATATGCTAGCTAGTTTTCTTTTGTTTTCTGCCAAACTGTTGTTTTTGATACAGTTAGGACAAATGAAAATTGGCTATTCAGGCCCGGGCACGACGGTTTCTGTACGTCTCAAGAAGACTATATTCCATCAGAAAAGTTCTACTGTATGTACTTTGAACGAAGCACAAGCATTCGATAACTTTTGCCTTGTTCTTACCGTACTTAGCGTAGGTAGCTCTTGATAGATCCGGATTTTCTATACTTATATCTATACTAATCTATACTATTATTATAAAGAGGAAAGATTTTTTTGTTTGTTTGTTTGATTGTTTGTTTGTTTGTACCGAATAGGCTCCGAAACTACTGAACCGATTTGAAAAATTCTTTCACCAATAGAAAGCTACATTATTCCTGAGTGACATAGGCCATTTTTTCAACCCGAAAACGGGTTCTGTGGGGTGGCCCACGGGAGCGAAGCCGCGGGGAACAACTAGTATTATATCTATACTAATATATAATATTATAAAGAGGAAAGATTTTTTTGTTTGTTTGTTTGTTTGTACCGAATAGGCTCCGAAACTACTGGACCGATTTAAAAAATTCTTTCACCAATAGAAAGCTACGTTATTCCTGAGTAACATAGGCTATTTTTTAATCCCGAATACGGGTCCTGTGGGGTGGCCCACGGGAGCGAAGCCGCGGGGAACAGCTTATAATATTATAAAGACGAAAGATTTTATTGTTTGTTTGTTTGTACCGAATAGGCTCCGAAACTACTGGACCGATTTAAAAAATTCTTTCACCAATAGAAAGCTACATTATTCATGAGTGACATAGGTTATTTAATAATCCCGAAAACGTGTCCTGTGGAGTGGTCCACGGGAACGAAGCCGCGGGCAACAGCTAGTATTATTACTATAAAGAGGAAATATTTTTTTGTTTGTTTGTTTGTACTGAATAGGCTCCGAAACTACTGGACCGATTTAAAAAATTCTTTCACCAATAGAAAGCTACATTACTCCCGAGTGACATAGGCTTTTTTAATCCCGAAAACGGGTCCTGTGGCTATTCTGTGATAAAAACGTAGCCAATTATTATTTGCCTAATAAAGCGTGAACCTATCTTATCAAAAGTAAATTACTTAGGATAGAACTTAAAAAGTTATTTCACAGCTTGGAAGCTCAAAGAAAACACATAAAAACGTGACATAAAAACCCTAATAAAACCTGAAACACCTCATAACAATAACAAAGTAAAATTATACGTCATTCCTTTTCAAAAATATTTCGAGCCGCCATTACTGGGTATTAACGCCGTACTTAATCGTGAGCTGTTATTCTAAATTAAGTCAAGATGTTGATGAGTAGCTTAAATATGAATAAAAGAGAATTAATTAGTAAGTTGAATGCCGTAAGGAAAACAAATATTCAACGTTTGAATAACAGATTAGGTGGAGGCAAGAGCGTGTGGAGGTAAGGCGGTACGTACACTGGTGTTAATGATCACTAATACATACATTAAGCCCTAAACATAGTTATTTTAAACAGAGCAGTAGCGGCCCAGAGGTATCGGCCACGACTTACAAGTTGTTGATCGTGGGTTCGAACCCAGGCGCTTTACTTTGTGTAAATTATGACCACTGCTCTCAAAACGGTGAAGGAAAACATCGTGAGGGTACCGGCCTGTCCTAGAACCAACAATTCGAAGACATTTGACATCCACCAACCCGCACTGGGTCAGCGTGGTGGATTACGGCCCATTCCCTCTCACAGAGAGGAGACTTGAGTCCCAGCAGTGGGAACATTAAAAGAGGCTGATCATGATAGTTATTTAAAAAATAGCCTACTTAGCTGTGATAGTATTCCTTTTAATTTCGTTATATATACTACTGCCGTGAATTTTTTCACATACCCGAAAGCAACCATTTCGCTGGCAGGGAGAGGGATACTTGACTCTAACAAAAATTTGCAATTTAAAGCTTAATTTTATGCAAACGGATCTCTGAATCGATAAATAGTTTTAACAGACCCGTAATATATTTGAATCTCCTATCCAACGATACCCCACACCATGGGATAGACGAAAATAAAAATAAAACATCCCCACTTTACGTCTATAGGAGGAGCAAAAAAAAAAAAAAAATGCTTCGCTTGTTGACACTTGACATCAATTGTAACAATGCATGTCAGAGTTACCCATGTTTTTTTTGCTTTGCAAATAAACAACAATACTGCGAATAGTGTGTAATCCACCTAATCGACTTTTTTCAACTTAATTAAGTTAAACCTTGTTTAGACATGAACGTAATTCATGATCGTCACAAAGGAACAAACTTTGTCTAAGTTGGTATTTTAACTTTTCGGTGTCATTTTTTGTCTATTCGTTTTTATTTTTTAACTGACTTCAAAAAAGGAGGAAGTTTTCTCAATTCGACCGTATACTACATGTTTTTTTAATCATCATCATCTTATTTTGTCCCAGGGCTGGACAAAGGTCTCCCCATAACCTTCCATTCGTCCCGGTGTGTTAATTTTACTGGCCGATCTCTCTTTAACGCCTCTAAGTCGTCACACCAGCCGCGTTTAATAGACCTACCTCGGCGATTTACTTACTAAACGAATATTATGTAAACATAAAACTGCAAACACTCAACTAACAATTTCTAGATGAAAAAAAATTTGAAGCGTAAGGGCTCTTTCAACTTAGACGTTTGGTGCGGGTTTGCAGCGGCGCCGCAGCGGTGCGTTTGTATTGCACGACCGGTTGATTTTTCCATACAATTTATGCACACACTTAGTTGTCCTGCTTGCTTGCTTGCTTGGTGTATAAATTGTATGGAAAAAATCATCCGGTCGTGCGCAGTATCTACGACAAACGCACCGCTGCGGCGCCGCAGCAGTCCCGCACCAAACGTCTAAGTTGAAAGAGCCCTAATACCTACCAACCTAATTATAGATGGAAAATATTTGAAAGAGCATTTAAGATTTTCTGACAATAGACATTCAGGTTAAAACTCAACAATTGGCCCATTTCCTCAATTTCAGTCCATTTTCAAAAACTTCACAAAATGCACTCCATTGTTAGGGTCTTCATTCAAAAGTTGGGGTGCCAAATTAATTATGAATTACCCTATTTTGATCCCGAAAAAAGTTTTCTAATCTCTCTTTGAAAAAAACTGATCCATTAGATCCCTTTCAATTTTGTTTGACGCCTTCATGGCTAAGATGTATTGTGTCCACTGGGGGCATAATGTAATGGATTTCTACAGAAAAATCCATTATTTTATTGGTATTGTATTTTTGCTGTCGTCGAAGATATTAAAATGAAAAGTGGCTGTAATTTTGATCTAAGAGATTTTCCTTTTTTTCTTTTTACGTTATTAGTTTTGCAATTATTTTCATGATAGATCTATTACTTTGAATGAACTTGAAAAAGTCAACGCTAAAAATCTAATAAGAAGTTGGGTAAAGAAAATAATTTCAACATCAGTTACGGTATTTCATTATTTATGATTGATCTAAAAGAAATTACCCTAACAAAAAATCCTTAGGTCTTAGTTAGAAAGTTTTCATGTGAATGTGGATATATATTTATTAGTTCGACCTTAAAGTCGATCGATGACTTTACGATTAAATTTCAAACGAATAGCACCCCAACTATAAATTCTAAAAACAACCAATTGCCTCTCCGAATGACATTTTCCCAAGAGCTAATAGTTTGTAAGTACCTAAAGGATAGTTTTAGACAACTTCCAACGTCATTCTGCTTCAACAGTCGAAGACAAAGACCCTGAGAGTTCCCTAAGTCTTCGTGGAGAGTATTAAAGTCAAGCCAACGAGATGAAAGCTAAAATGCTAATAGTAACTTATAATGACTGGCAGTACAAGTTTAAGTTATTCTTTCGATTGCAGTCCTGATGGTTTTCTTCGATAAACTTTGTAGACATAACAATATCAATCGGGTTTGCGTTTCTTTCAAGTTTTATTTTATTTTAGACCTTGTTTTTGTCTGGTGGAAAGTTCTGTTTTTCTTTGTTTGAAGTTTCAAGACACTTAATGGTTTAGTTTTCACTTGCGTTTTAAATGGATACGATCGCTTACACTATGTTAATTGTTTTATGAAAACACATGCCCCAGATGATATCAACGGGGTAGTGCATTTGTTCCGTTGTCTCAACTTTAAGGGCCGAGTAGTAAAAATGGCGGTTTGATAGCTTTTGTATAGAAAATATGTCAAACTGGCATTTTTATTCCTCAGTTAAAAGATATCAGACTATTGAAAAATCGTTCCAGCGGTAAAATATTGTTTGTTCCTAGATAAAACGGTCAATCTTTGCCAGTGCTGATTAGATTTTGAATATTCGTTCAATGAATAAAGCTACATTATCCCTGAGTGGCATAGGCTATTTTTAATCTCGGCAAAATTGCAATGTTACTGTCGGCGTGGGAGTAAATCCGCGGGTAAACGCTAGTTACGTCATAACATGAACAGATACCATCAGGCCTTTTATAGTTTATCTATTATGCCAGTGTTACTAAACCTTGTGGGTTAAAAGAGTCTCAAAGCAAAAACAACAGCGTACCTTATTTTACCCTGTAGAACTGTTCTAGTTTCACTTTTCAACCACTATAACTTTCGTACACATCAATGTAAGTAACCCTTATTCACCTGTACATCAGTCACACGCAGCACCTACCTTTCTCAAGACTGAGCTGATCAAAGGGTGTGTAAAAAGAAACATTTGTTAAGACCAGCCAGTCGGAAGTGAAGCCCTTTGAGAGTAGATAATAACATTTCAGACACAGACGTCGACGGGACCGTGGCTAGGATTTGGTTAGGGTGCTATTATGGAACTATGCGATAAGTTGGCGAATGGTTATGTTGGTCAAGAATAGCGCACTGTTTATGCAAGGTGCGTAATATATTTTTGAGAAAGCTGAACTTTTAAATGGTTGATACACACATATTACACCCCAGCCTGTTATTGTATTTTTTTAAATTGTTTGTTACTCTAGAAGCTTTTACGTGCATGTATTTTACATTGTTATCACATATGTGTATTTTTTCAACAAGGATGATGTAACCAAAAACTTGTAATTAAAACTGATGGAAAAGAGTGTCCGTGCAGTTTCTTGCCTATTCTTCTCCATCGAGACCTACTGACGCTTGCGAATTAACAACTAAGTCATCTTTTTTTTTTTGTTTGACAATTTTCAAGTACCTTTAAGGTTTATTTGAAATAAACTATTTGATATTTAAAACTTTCATAAGTGCCCCACCTAAAACGATGGTCTTAAGTTTCAGAGAAATAAAAACATAGGGACAGTTCATGTATTTAATTTTAAGAACATTTACAATCTAACTTGTCTCAATCAGTCAAAAAATGTATAGGGTTGTAATGTATCTACATTAATTAAAGAGGATGGTGACTACATTTTGAACGTTTTTAATTACCCTTCTGAGGTGTCGTTCAGGTTTTTGCAACTGCCAAAATTTTTATTTGTCTGAAATGTTTTGAATTGGGGACAATTGTTGCTATGAAATGAGAGATTCTTGTTTGCATGAGGAATTCACTATAAAACTGTTTGAAATAAAAATTGGTTCACGTCTTCATTTTTCTTTACCTTGTTCAGAAAATGCAACAGAAATATTTTCCAATAAATCTCAAATCATCATAGTCGCATACGTAACTCAAACTTCAAGAATAGCCACAAAGGGCTGAAATCGCGCCAGTGCCCCGGGACAGCCTTTGTTCTTGCGGATTAGCTGCGCCTTATCTATCCGGGACTTATCTCGTACCTCGGACCGTGATCACTTTAGTTTTAACTCGCAGATACAGTTACAGTTACCGTATTTAATAAATTACTCTTTGTTCCGCGCATCGTTTGTCTATGGTTTCAACAAATGATCTATAATAGGCCTACATTTAATATCTTTTATTTATATACGTACACATATTTTGACCCACCTTCTGTGTTTATTATATTTCTTTGGTTATTTATATGTACTATTTTATTTTTTTATTATTTAAGTATTTTCCGTTTCCGTAAGTGTGTCCGTGGCATCAACTGTGGGCCCTATTAGAATATCAGCGCAGCGTTATTTCCTTTTTTGGATATCGCTGCACATGCTGAGATAGGAGCCTTTTTGGTCTCGCACGGGGTTTTTATTTTTACTATTTTTTAATTTTTATGCTTATTTCTCGTGTCTCCTGTGCGGGTCACAAATAAATATTTTTTTCTTTCTTCTTCTTTCTATTTACTGTTTAGGCAGCGGATTTAGATGATATTGTAATATTAGATTCATTTGTAATTTTTCGTATTTAGTAGCTGGATGAATGATGGACAGAGTATGGTCGTAGTTGTTAACTGGATGAAGAAGTTGGATACAAAATACGATAAGTAGAAAAAATCGTGAAATCTATAAATATAGGAAATGCAAAAGTATAAGCTCAAAAAATGTTTTAATTGTATTCAGAGCGTGACAAAATCCATGTACTCGCAAAATGAGAAATGAGCTCCTGAATTCTTTTCGCAAAGTTACGACATGAACAATTTTAATAAATTTTACTAAATTTTTTAAGAAAGTCGTCTTCATAAAGGTAACACATTGCACCTGACTGTGGTATCTTTGGTATTACAGATATACATAGACAGCAGTGATCGTTTAACATCAGGTGGACCGCCACGGCAAACTATAGCAAAGATGAAGATTTAAAAGACATATCTTAATAGATAAGTACATATCTTACCTATATTACAATTTATGCGAGAACAGCGATTAAAACATCTAAACTAACTTACTGTTTTATTTACCTTACAACTTCAATTTAACTACCACGAAGTAATGTTATAGCACAAATTATGCGTGTGAATTGGTTCGAACAAACAAAGTCGGCTATTTCAAAGCTAATGAAGCGGAATGTTTATTTGACTTAGTTATTTATATTTATACAGACCATTTGGTGTACAAGTATTTAGAAATGCCCGCACTAAATTACGTTGATGGGATACTCAATATTATCGTTGCGTTAACATTTATTTTTAACACAAAATATTCTGACTGCGTTTTAGATTTTTGTTATATAATTTTAATTGTTGGACAAATGTGTGCGTTTTAAACACGTCTGCTCAACCCTTTGTGAAAAACAGGTGTGATTTATAACATACAATAAATCTTAGATGATCTAAGCATGTCTCTCTCAGATCTTAATAATTAACTAACTGTGCCCGCGGCTTCGCTCGCGTCAACTGCTTACTCTACCCTACTTACCTACCCTAGCTACATACCAATTTTTTTTCTAGTGTCATTCTTCCGTGGAAAATCTTAACACGTATGGGTTTCGTACATTTTACGTGATTCGTGAACAACTAAATAGACAAACAGACAAAAATTCCAAAATGCTGGCAATAAAAAATGTTTCTATTGGTTATCCTTTAAAACACTGGCAATTTTTTTTGGAAATATTTTCAATATATAAAACGACGTTTCTACAAATTTATTATATGATGATATAAATTCATCAGTTATTATAAGATCATGAAAATACATAAACTTAATCTGCAATACAAAAAAAATACTGTATTTGGGTTCTTGGTACTTATTATTCACTATGACAAAGAATAACCGTCTTTATTAGAAAAAAAGTAGTAGCAACTTCTTAAAACACGACAGACGATCACCACACTAACTAGGTACTCGTGGCTAAAACCGCTTTCTCCCTACTCTTGGGATACTATTATGCAGTAGTATGTTTTTATGATCAGTGGTGACGCACTCATCTTAAACATGCTACTGCAGAATTAACAAAACAGTCACCTCAAACTTGATTACTTCCTTACGTAGACCCATAACATCTCACGAGCAAAAGTTTCAAGGGTTATGACTAAACATATGCAGTACTGTTCTAACCTCAAAACCCTTAGTGTAAATACGCAATACTAGAGAACCAGGGTTGTAGCACTTGTAAATGAAGTTGCACCTCCGCATTGAGATCTGAAAAGTTTTTAGTGTATTGTAATGTTCTTTGCGCCCATGTTAGAAAAATAATGAGATTTCATTTATCAATAAATATTACCTAATCCCGACCCCGACCCCTATTGTCCCTGCATGAACCAATAGTTGTCTGGTAGAAAATGCCAAAGGCAATATAAGTCCGCCTCTAAACGTGTATGTGCATAAAGTAGTAAATAAATAAAACGGCCTTTTACTTTTTTTTTAAAAAAACGTTGCCCCACTCTAGGAATTTCTTCCTGTATCGTGGGTGCGTTTACAAACATATAAACTCACATACAAAACGCCCAGAGCCGGAACAACTATTTGTAGGTCATACAAATGTTTGTTCCGTGCGGGAATCGAACCCGCGACACGCAGCGCAGCAGTCAATCGCTCAACCACTGCGCCAACCGTGCGGCCTATTAGATGGACAAAAATAATAAAAGCAAAAACATACACTAATAAAAAAAAAAATATATATATACCTTTATTGCCCAAAAATAACAAACAACCTTGCACAATTTTTAAAAGCTTCGTAGACAGGCACGTAATAAGGTTGCAACCTTGCACAGTTCTTTCACAGGTTTATAGTTTGGCACTTAATAAGTTTACAAGCTTGCACAGTACTAAACAGTTATGTAGGTAGGCACCAAAAGGTTGAAAAAACGGAACTGATTCATCCTGTTCCCCGTACTAGTTTAAACTGTACTACGGAGGAACAGTAATAAGGAAGGAATAGAGGAAATATGCGACATAAAATTGCATCTTTTCAGAATTGGATGAACATTTCCATTTTACTTTAATTACAATAAATCTTTTTGTTTCTTATACTTCGATGCGCACCTCCGTCAATCACCTCTTTTACGAAGGTCAAGTTCTGCCAAGATCCACCTCTGTCAAGACAGCTTGCATTACATCCCTGTCTAAAATCCCTTAGGTGGCAGCGAACATTGTACAATACTCTCAAATTACACACATATCTACAGTCAGCATGTAACGTATTCACATGCGGCTAATAAATCATGCGAGTGCGGTTAGCCTACCAGTTTCAATTTAACTTTTGGCCCAAACGTTGTACTGTAACGTGACGTCATAAAATTGGAAGTTTGATACTAAATTCGTTGTACGTCAATGTGTTTAGGCAGTTTCGGGTTGAATATGTAAACGGTGTTTGTGTTCAGGAAAGTGGCTGGTGGCTTTTGAAATGTGACTGCGTCCATGCAAAAAAAGACAAGTTTAATTTAAAAAAATAAATAACCCTGACACAATAATATTTCATGCTACATAATTTATCCAGTAGTAGACACGCTTCGATCGACAATCTATTGAACACGTAATTATGTTCAAAAACACCTCGATTCAAACACCCATAACTTTTAACCGGCTGAACCCATTTTCATCAAACATAGCTAAGAACACTCTCGATAAAGTTACTTTACAAACAAAAAAACGAAATCAAAGTCGGTTCATCGGTTTAGGAGTTCTGATGCCACAGACGAAACCTATTGTATACACACAAATTCACAAACAAACAGGTACACACGACAAACTTATAGCACTCCTCTTTTGCCGTTAAAAGAGATCTAGTAGATAGAACAATGCTTGACAGAAATTAGGCTTTAAAAAAAAGTAATTCAAAAAATCAAAAAGCCCGACTGCTTAAGAAGTGAACTAAAAAGATGTAAACAAGAAGAAAATCATGCTGTGCAGTTGGAGAACACATCTGGTTTTGGAATTTATTTTTAAATTTTTAATTAACATTTTTAATTTATAACTTTTTGGTAATATGTTTTTTTTTTTAATTTTTCCTTTTGAATTATATTGAAGCCGGGCGATTTTTTTTTCTGATTTTTTTCGACTTCACTTTGAACGTGCACAAAGTTTGTCACAATAAAATAAAATTCAACGTGACGTCATCATCTGACATGTTCCAACTATGCAAGATTCAGTTCCCAATCTAATCATATGCAGCTAAATAGGTACCATTATTTTAAATAAACTGCCTATCTGATCTCCACAACTTCATTTTATTATTGATAGGCTCGCGCTTGACCACGATCTCACCTGATGATAAGCAGTGATGTGGTTGACGATGCAGCACAATTGTCAAGAAAAAATCTATTCACTCTTGACTTAAATACTCCTAGATTGTAGCTATCAAGAAATACAGGGCGTTCCACTCCTTAGCTGTACGCATAATAAAAGTATTCCCAAAACGTTTGGTGCTTATGAGTGGGATGTCCAGAATGTCCACCATGTACTGACGACGCATCACCGTACGTCTTGTAGTCCGATGATGGAACAAGCTAAGTGAAATTAGTTCATGCAATACAAAACCGACATCCTGGCAACTTGATAACTAGGGTAACACGATGGATAAGACTGCTTTTGTATCATATGGTAACCAAGATACAAAACCATATCAAGCATCATAAGTTTTAACTTAGTTGATTCATACTTATAAGCATGCTGAGGCTTATTATAATTGAAAGAGTGCACTAATCGTAACTTAATTTCTTAAGACATTGTATTTTACGTGTACATCTTTTGTTGGAGGTCTTAAATAAATAAATTAAGTTAACAGAGAAGAAACACATTTTCTACAATTTTGAGCTTTCAGCAGCCATTGTAAAAACACGCTATCATACGTAGTTACAATGATAACATTGTGTCTACTGTCTATGTACCTAAAAAAGGCACTAGTTCTTTTCGGTTGCTATCACAAATATTTTTTTCCTTTTTTCCAAACGTCGAAGCCTAAAACAATACGGGCGGGCGTACAGTCGGATACAAAATGGTTAGATATACGACAACGTGATACGTTTGGCCATTTGTGATCCGTTTTATTTGATAAGCATTTAACTTCTTTGAATGGCTTAGTACCTAGTAATTAAATGTAATCATTGTACCTATAATTATTTATTTATGTTTATTGTTGTAATCGTTATTTATTGTATAGAGGAGCTCGTGGCTAAATAATAACAGCCGCACTGGTCGATCTTCAAAGTTAAGCAACGCTTGACGAGGTCGGTCCGTGGATGGGTGACCATTTCAACATACCAAGTTTCCTTCGTGCCTCGGAAAGCACGTTAAGCCGTTGGTCCCGGCTGTCTTTTAAAGATCTTTGACAGTCGTTGCGAGTAGTCAGAAGCTTGAGATCTGACACCAGTCTTGCCAAGGGGTACCGTGTTACCCAGTTACTGGGTTGTGGAGGTCAGATAGGCAGTCGCTCCATGTAAAACACTGGTACTCAGCTGAAACCGATTGGACTGGAAGCCGATAACAATATAGTTGGGAAAAGGCTAGGCAGATGATGTTGTAATCGCTATTTATTATATTTTAATAAATTCGGTAAATGATGAAATGCCTACGAAACAATTTGTTTAAATAACTAAACTGTTGACATAATAACATTATTTTGATCAACCGTAAATTATATTATCACAAGCTTTTAGCGCACTACATTTTCAATATCCCTTTTCCCCCGCACGTCCAAAACCGAAGTACACACCGAAAAACAACCGCGTTGCGTACAGCCGCGCACAAAAACGTTACCTATACAAATTCAGATTTATGTTTGCTTCGCTGTATCGTGCGCAGGTAAACAATGGCTAAAAGCCGAAAGCCGCATCAGAATTAAGCCCATTACGGCGGGACCGCAACAATCGGACAATGTTTCCGGTGTAATGCACCGGCCGGCCGCATCGCTGCCGCCACGCTGCCGCACCACAGCCGCGCCGCAGTCGTGCCAGCACCGTGCCGCTGCTGCGATGCTTAGTGATTTTGCGACTTCTGCTAACCGATATTTGAATTAAATTGGTTAACAATGCTGTGGGTAATTGTACTGTGTTAGATTTTTTAGGAAGAAATTACTCGTAGTAGTTAAAAAATACGGGCTCCTTCTATATACAGGTGATAATTATTAAGTTTTTTTTTGTTGCTGTGCGAAATAAATTATCAAGGCAATTTAAAAATAGGTTATTAACTATAAACAAAATATTTTTCTGTAAACTGCAATGAAATTGCTAGACGATTAGGGATAGACAGGACTCTACTTGCACTTTACAATAGCAGTGCGTGCATAATTTCACATAAAATAGTTAATTTATGAAAACCATTTTCTAATAACTAAACCTCATCAAGCCATCCGAGTGTAGCGCTACGGCGTAGCACAGCTACGACACAGCTACGACATTGCTACGACACCGCTACGCCCCGGCTGGCCATGACAAATTGGGCGCGTCTCTTGTGTGTCGCCTCGTTAATTACATGCTGTAAATAGCCAACTACAATTATTGTTAAGCTGTACTCTGGCGTACGCTTTACCGGGCTATTTTGCTAGGCTGTGCAGTTTGGGAATTAATTTTATGTTTACCGGTTTTTGGACGGTTTACGTTTAGAATGCACGTTACTAAATTCTGTAATAAGTAGGGAATAAAACGTTCACAGCTTTTTATGCAATTTTTCATTTACAACTTGTACTTTGGATTGAGCAAAACATAATTCATACTACTTTTTCTTTGACTTATTTAGCTTTCTCTGATGTACGGATAAAGTGGCCTTTATTATGTAGTTACTTTATTTGCTACTACTGATCCTATTATAGAAGTAGCAATCCGATGTTATCTTTTTACCTGTAAAAAAAATCCCTCTTACTGGGGCAGTCAGGTATAAAGATGTTGATTTCAAAATAATAACAAGACGAAACTGTACCTAATATCAGAGCATGGGACAACCTTAATGTCTTATCAAATAAATAAATAAAATAAAACAACTTCTGACCAAGCCATCTTATTCCCAATCGTAGAGACAATAGACACTGTTGCATCAAAAGTAACGTCCGTCTATTGATCCGATGGGTGTGGACGAAATGTAAAGTTCAATAAAAGTTCCCCTTGCCATAGGAACTCCCGGATTTATCGGCTAACCCCATGTAAATAAATAAAACGGAAGAACATGCATTTCTTATGAGCTCAGCGGGTTAGAAAAACTATCGATTTGTAGTTTCAAAAGTTATTGTTATGATTGACAGCGAAGTTTATGAGCGAGGCAATATTTTTATAAGTCGACTTTCATTTGTTTATTTTTCCTTGAGTTTTACACGCTACACTCTACCAACACACACACTACACGCTACACTTTTTCTTTAAGGGTTCATGGGTTCTTCAGATGGTCTCTTAATATGATGTGACTAAGATACTGTTAGAACCTTAAAAATAAATTTCTAAGTTTATTTTTGAGTTTCTGCTAGCTGCTGCTAGTTTCTCATAGTCTACATGACTATGAGAAACGCCCACCTTATCAAGTTATAAAATATTCATTTTATTTGACGTATTCGGTTAATCCAATTTAAAAAAAAAATATATTATCCATCATCTTATTTTGTCACTGGCTTCAGGCATTGCCGAACCTACGCCTTCGCTTTTGAATTTAAACGTATCCAAAATCAACTTAGAATCACTTTACATCAATCTCAAACACACTTCCGAAAACAACATTAAAAGCACCTAAAGGTACCATTTTTTACAAGAACACGATACATCACACACAATACCTGCTTTTTACGACTTCCGACATTTTAAAACCAATGTCGTTTACCAGTGATTTATCTAAGTCGCAAGTTCAATCAGATTAAAGTACATTTAACTGTAGGTAAGAGTTCAATTTGGGGAAAACCGGAAAAAGAAATATGGCGACGGTAGAGGGGATTCAATTCAATCAGTTCCCTTGGTACCTAAGAGTTGTGATTTGATGGGATTGTTGAAAACGAAACAGCGAAGTGTGGAGTATTTACCTATGTGAGGGAGTTTGATGCAGGTGACGAAATTGCATCAGTACGTGAAGAAGGGAAATTTGGTGTGTTTTTGATGTAGGATCTCTTGACTTGAAATTGTTGCAGTAAGCAAATGCGTCTTTGTGGTAGTATTTTGTGTAATTGAAGTGCAGCAGGAAAAGAGTTGCAAAGAGAACAGACCCCTGAGGAACGCCATCAATAGCCATAAGGTCAGAGGAGGAGCCGTCAATGACTACTCGGATCGACCGTTCACTAAGGAAGTCTGATATCCAACTACAAAACCAGCTGGGATGCACTAAGCGGGAAGCTTACTGAGTAGACTTGCATGCCAGATAGGCCAAAGGCCTTCGAGATATCAAGCGATACAGTGACAGAGCAGAACAAGTGCCTCGCTGTGTTTCTCGATGGTTTCGCCACAGCAGTGCGTGACATACACAAGGAGATCGCCAGGTGACCGTCCCCAGCGAAAGCCATACTGACGGTCATAGAGAAGATCATTGTTTTCAAAGTAGTTAGCAGATTACCCTTTCTATAACATTGCACAGAATGGAGGTAATGGCCATCGGACGGTAATGGGCAGGGTCTGCACGGTTGCCTTTTTTGGGCACTGGTTGTACATTTGCCAGCCTTCAGGATTTTGGTACCGTTCTTTTTACAAGAGAGAGGCGGAACAAGCGTGTCAACACAGGAGAAAGTTCAGGCGCACACTGCCTCAGCACTCTCGCTGGAATGGCGTTAGGCCCATTGGCCTTGTTCACGTCTAGTCTGCACAATACTCTCCGAACCTCTTTAGTGTGAACTGCGATCTCCGGCATCGAAGAGTCATAATAAGGTGTAGTAAGTGGTTGCTTGGAGCCAGCGTCCAGAAGTGAATTTCTTGCAAAGAGAGATGCAAATAAATTTGCTTTCTTTGTTTCAGCATTGGAGGTAAACTGGGACGACAGAAATCCATTACATCCGCTTTAGACAGGAACCAGAACTGTTTACTACCCGGACGGAGCGATGCCAGCTTGGATCCAATACGTCCAATATGGTCAAAACGTGCCCCACGCAGAACCCGCTTGCAGAACTTGGCGGCAGAATTTAAAGCTCTTTTCCTCGCGCAAACCCTACGCTAATGAAGAAATAAGGAAATATGTTTTAGTTATATCATTCAAACTTAAAATCATTTACTTCAATTTAATCATTTTGGAATTGTCAAGCAAAAGATAAATCTTGTGCACTTTGTCACTTGAAGTTCTACAACCAACTTTATTAAAATTTTAAATTAATTTATTCACTGACTGGGACGCACAACCGCTTTGTCTAGAAGCTTGTGCACAAGAGTTTTTTTTCATAACACAGGTGAACACTAAGGCAAGATTTTTGAAAACTCATCTCTTCAATAGTTAATTATGGGATGAAAGTTTCTACAGAAGTTCGTAATCTTTTGTCAAAAGAAAATCCCATCAGACACAAAGCCTGTGGAAAAAGAAAGGTATTTTTAACTTGATAATTTACTTTTAAACACAAACAATAGATATGGGTGTGTCCACTGCTGATTAATACATTATTTACAAGTAAGTTAACACGGCGAAGGCACTGCTCTCAAAACGGTGAAGGAAAACATCGTGAGGAAACCGGCATGTCCTAGAACCAAAAATTCGAAGACATGTGACATCCACCAACCCGCACTGGGCCCGCGTGGTGGATTACGGCCCATTCCCTCTCACAGAGAGGAGGCCTGTGTCCCAGCAGTGGCGACATTAATAGGCTGATGATGTGATGTATGTGATGTGAAGTTAACACGTTTCGTAAACAAGCAATATTTAAACGTTACGTATACGCACCATAAATGCGTCACGGCAATCTTTTAGGGGTAAAAATATGTAATATGAACAATTTTCATTGTAACAACTAACTTAACTTTTTAACTTTTTTATTTATAACTTATTAGTTATTTTTTTTTTTAGAATAAGGTACATTTAAACATACGTGTTATTAATTTTTGAAATCACCTCTTAAAACACTTTATTTTGATACCCCCACGATGAGATTGGAACAAAAAAAAATTTGGGCCCCCAAAAAAATTTCCAATTTTAATGTAGCTAGTGACCCTCGCAGAGTTAATACAAATCGATTGACGTAAGAACCATCAAAATCGGCCAACGCGTTTGGTCTCTAGAACGCCACATAAGAACAAACATACATACCTTCTTACATACATACATAGACTGATAAACACATTACCCTCCTTCAGCAGTCGGGTAAAAAGATGAGAGACTTTAGGAAGTAAATTAGAAACAAGGGCAAAGAGTAATGTTTTGTTCATATTTGATAACCATTGAGTTAAAAGCCACCCTTTACTCCATCCTCCGACATAAAACTCTTTGAAACTGAATGACGTTGCACCCTAGATGACGATGTGCAGTGCAGTTTAAGAAAACTAACGTCCATTGGCTAATGGAAGTCCTGTGTTGTCCCGATTAAGACCCGAGTTCATACCAGTAAAGTACTTATGCAGATACTTCGACGGCTTCCGCTTTATGACGTAAATGTGCAGATATGAAATATAGCTCTAATATAATAGACTTTAGGATAGACTTAGGATGTCACTTAGCGGAGTAAGTGGTTGTTTTTTTATAGCTACAAACTAATGTATTGAATCAAATTTCTTTATTTTTTATTTTTTGGTAGTTTATCAGCGGTGTCAACCAATCAGAACGCTGTATTTGCTTAAACTGAGTTTAGTTGAACTAATCGCGATTAGTTTCATTGGTCAAATCAGCCCTTAGTGATCGAAAGTGCTAATTGCTGAGCATGGAACCTTAGATTCTATTCGCGATCCATTAAAATAAGGTGATATTAGATTTTTAGATCAGGCATTTCTCAGGAGCAGCATGCGTATTCTCTCTCTTTAAACCTTCATTAGAATGTAACAAAACTGGTGAAATGTGTTGATGGCAACACAAAGTCTTTATTATTTCTAGTTTTATCTATGATAATTTTTAGATCTGTTGTAAAGAACTGTCATACGGCCTTCCTGTTTCTTATGGCCTAAAACCACCACGCATTCACGTGAGCATATGGTAAATCTAAAACCTTAAACGAACAATTCTTGTATATATGTATTTAAAATCTGAATCTCGGAAACGGCTCCAACGATTTTCATGAAATTTAGTATGCAGGGGGTTTCGTAAATCGATCTAGCTCTAGATCTGGTTTCATTTTTAGAAAACGTCGTTTTCTCTATTTTCGTCCCAGGTACTAATTAAATTATATCAATTAACCAGCCTATACAAACTACAGTCCACATACAACGACATTATAAAGCTAAAACCAAACTATTATAATAACGAATTGATTGATAAATAATTCTACAAAATCAGCTCAGTAGTTTAGACACTATACGGTGGTAATTGTAAAGTCATATGTAGTGTATCTATCTCACTCGCACGTTCGCTTAGTCATCCCCACTTTCCCTCACACAGACATACACAATCTCGTGCGCACCGCGTCACTATTACGAGAGCCGCTGGCAAGTGTAGACGTGTTGAAGTGTGGTCATTTAGTGCGTTTACGAGCCTGTGAATTGCCTCATAATAGGATCGGTCACTACATCATACATAAACTGCTAAAATCATAAGCGCTTCCTTTTGACATTGCCATAGCCGGGTCAAAATTACTATGATAAAGAGTTATTATAACGTCATTGGTGGTTAGATAGGTCAAAATTCATAAACTAGTAAATCGATTCATACTGAGCGTTGTGGTTATTTCGTATACCTACCTACTGCATACGAAATTAGCAGTTCAAAGGTAACTCTAAAAGCCGGTAAGCCACCACTGAATAATTAAAATACCGAAACCCGTTTAAATTCATAATTATAGCTAAGGACCTAATCTGTAATTAGCTTCATCTTAATTTACATGATGAGCCGGAAAATCAAACTTTGAGTTTACATAATAAAATTATTATTTGGAGGTAAACAGAAGGAAGTTATTAAATTATAATTATGATTATAATTTTCAGGATCGTAGCTTATAGCTTAAATTTATTCATCATCATCATATCAGCCGGAAAACGTCCACTGCTGGATATAGGCCTCCCGCAAGCGTCGCCACATTGATCGGTCCCGTACGTCTCGCAACCAGCGGATACCCGCAATCTTCACCAGGTCATCGGTCCACCTGGTGGGTAAATTTATTATAACCTGTAAACAATTTAACTATTTTTTTTCCGGTAGCATCGCATTTTTCTGGACTAAAAGTAACAAATGACATAAATAGATTATATTAAATAATAACATTGAAATATTTTTTTGTAATAGAATGAGTATTTTATAAAGGAACAATTCTTTAGCGACGTTTACGTATTTTATAAAAAAATTGCAAGTGCAAATTGATCTTATTGTATGGCGTTGCGTCCATATGAACGTAATCGCTATTTGAATCGCCTATCTGTGTGATGTAAATTGAATTGCGTCGAACCCTTAGGAAGGTCAAATATAGTTACGGACATTTATATCCACTAAAACATCACTAAACATTTCATCATATTATTTCGAAACCAAAAAACAACAGTAGGTATTCAGTTAACAGACGAACTTTATCAAAAATCCGAAACATTCGAGTTTATCCAGAACTCGCATCGTTCGATAACTACCGCTAAAAGATCGAACATCAAAAAGGCGGAACAGTATGGCTGGTCGATTTGTCAACATCATTGTGGTTATCCGGATGTCGTCCAAATAAATTGGATGGGGTTTAAAGGTGACTAGATGTACTGTATAATAAATGAGGGCTGGTTTATTTTGTGTTTTTTGTGCAGTAATTTTGATTAGACAGTGACACAAAAATAAGTAAGAGCACGGCTTTAACCTCTTGAGTGCCTAAAACGTGGATGCACGCGAGACACGATAGTTTTCTAATTGTTTCGGTAATTACGACACATAACCTTTTATTAAACTACGTTATACCAATTAAAAAAAATTAAGACTCACGTTAGCAGCTACTGAACGGATACGAGGTAATCTAAACCTCACAATTTTTTATTCAAAGGTCAGCTTATCTTACGCGACGAGTAGTTGATCTACATAAGTACATAGATTGACATTTTTAAATTATAATGATTTGATTTCGAGCGATTTTTGGAGGAGCTCGTAGCTAAATAATAACAGCCGCACGGGTCCATCTTCAAGGTTAAGCAAGGCTTGACGAGGTCGGTCCGTGGATGGGTGACCATTTCAACATAGATTCCTCCGTGCTTCGGAAAGCACGTTAAGTCGTTGGTCCCGGCTGTACTTTGAAGATCTTTGACAGTCGTTACGGGTAGTCAGAAGCCTGAGATCTGACACCAGTCTTGCCAAGGGGTACCGAGTTACCCAGCTACTGGGTTGTGGAGGTCTGATAGATAGGCAGTCGCTCCGTGTAAAACACTGGTACTTAGCTAAATCCGATAAGACTGGAATTCTTGCAGTGTTTATAATGTTGGGTACAAAAAAGTAAAAAAAAATAGATGTAAAATAAACTATGGCCTATGGTTTCAAGGTTTTTTTAAAATAAATTTTCTCCACTTCAATGAACTCAGTTGGCGAAAGACAAACCCCTCGATAGATGCAAGTAAATAATAAGCTATAAGTTACTGCCAATTTGATTGGGTTGCATGGAGGAAATGTCTTAGAATATCCCTATATTCTACGCATCTTCAAATAAATCAACGTAAAAAATACAAACAAAAGCTAGTCCGATACAATCCAGTATCGCATTCCAGACGCATCGCCAGCAAAGGGTTCCGTATCCCCAACCGAGGGTTACTACGTGGTCTAAATGTTTCAGTCCTGAATTTACATTGCACATAACATGATAGCAGTAGCTCCGTGAATATTTATTCGTCTGCTGGTCGCTAGTTTTAGGTTTGTTTTGATAGGCAAAGGAGTATATTTGTAGGATATGGGACGCAGAATATTTTGGGTAATGTTATGTTTTTAACACAGACTATAGATTTTAATTTAATTCGACCGTGGTAACTGTTTTCCATACTATTACACTGTTACATTTTTAAAATATCGATGTTCACCAAGCGTAGAAAACCTTTTAGTGCGTTTTTATATAAGGTTTCATTTAGTGTCTTCTAGTTAAATTGAAAATGGGCATGGGGAAATTTTATAGGTATTATAATTCTTTACTAACATAGATTTAAGCTATTTTTGTGATTACTAACAACTATGGACTTCGTCGGAGTATATAAATAATAATAATAATAAAGTTTATTTAATAATCATTAGGTAAAACAATAAGTACAATTTTTGCTTAAATCTATTTCAAGTTCACACGTGTTATGTGCCTGAACTAGGTAAACCTGTGTTTCAGGCGAAAAGAGGTAGATATTTTTTCTAAATAATCACTTTAAATCAAATATGAGATAGTCTTAGGTAAATTTTTAAGAGTGTAAATAATATAATAAAATTCTATTTTAGTACAAGTAATAACCTCTCTGTGTTTTCGTAGGACATACTTTGTAGAGTTTCTTTGAAAATTTTCTTACAGTTACAATAATTTAGGGAATAAATGTTTGTTGTTACGTTTAGACTATTGTAGAGTAGTGGTCCGAGGAACACATAAAATTTGTCTGTGAATGCATGTTTTGTACTTTTTTGAAGGCAAACTACATCTTTCCGTCTTTTTTTAGTATATTCATTGCGATAGGGAAGGGCTGCGTGTTGTTTTAATACGATGCTCATTATGAATAATTGCCGAACTGTTAGTACTTTATAGAGAGAGAAGATTTGAGACTTTATAAGATTTATAGAGGAGGTTAGTGGGAAATAGGAACGGTCGGAAAGTTGATACCTTGAGGATCGCTCTCTGCGCTCTCTCGATGGGTAGTAACAAAGTTTTACCCACCCCACCCCATGAGGTAATGCAGTAAGTCAAAATTGATTGACATAGAGCAAAGTAAACTTGCCTAATTAGTAGTGGGTCTGCAATATATCGTAGCTTTTTGAACACGAATATTAGCTTATGAATTCTATTATTTAAAGCTTCTATGTGCTGCTTAAAGGAAAGGGTTTCATCAATAATGATACCTAGGTATTTTAAATAAATTGTTTCAGTCTACCATTTGTGAAGAGGGTGAAATTGCTTCTTCAGGGTCGTTAGTTGTTTTTGTGAGAGTATAACCGCCTGCAGAGGCGGTGTGCTCAATAGTTCCCGGTCAGTTTATCAAAAGTATAATTTTCTTGCCGTAGGTCACTTTACGCTTTGCGCTAAACAATATTTCAGCGCTTCACTGTAGTACACATAAGTGCACAAAAGCAACATTAGCCATCAAATAACATTTTCTACATTATAAAAGGATTTCAAATATCATATCGATTATCCATTCAAGAAGCAGTAACAAAGTTTTTCCTTTAGTAAAATTCGATAAATCTAGCTTCCGCTTTTTAACGTTCCATGTCCCAGCTGCTGCAACTTACATACCACGTTTCTTTGTGCATTAGGGCCGCCATACTTCACTTTGTTTCCTTCATTCGTTTCTAATGGTCCAAAACGAAGAACGACCCCGTATACTAGCGAGGTCCATTTGCTACACGTAGCGAAGTAGTCCTCGAGGCATGGAATTGCATTCGATGGCATCAGGTGTCACTTTGAATAGAGTTCGGATTTGTATATTGTGGATAGTGTTTCGTGTCTGTCTATGTTCAGAATAGAGAAAAATTATTTTGTTAACTGACAAAACTTTATTCGAATACCTCCTGAATAAAGAAATATGGAAGTGAATACAAATCACTTTTTTTAATATATGTAGGGAATACTGTGTAATTGTCAGGAAAAGCCATTATTGATGTTAAACAAACTAACTTCTTTGCTTGTATGTAGGCTCACAATGTAACTAATCACGTTATGTATTGGCGAATAACTTAAACGACATTCCACTAAGCACGTAGTTTGATCTACACGAACAATCAGTAACTCTCACTGTACTTCTCCTTAGGTGTTTATTACGAATTCACAACTCAATCCAACACGCCATATTCTTACTCGATCTCCTCTTGTTCGCACCAAAAACTAGTGCCTAGTGTAACGTCAAGTTGACATCTGTCAAAGTCATACGAAACCATAGCTCTGTTCAGAAAGAAATCTTTAGAAATGCCTTCATATATATAAATGATCTCCCAATACTCATTTCTCAAAATATGGTACTTTTTGCCAATGATAGTACAGCTGTTGTATAGTGTAATAATCCTGTCTCTTGCGAGAATTATATGCCGCATCAAGGCTGGCCGATAGATGTAAACCATCGGGAAGTCAGGATGTATTCCTTTAGGTTAAGACATCGTATGTGGGCAGGTCGGTGGGTACAATCGTGAAAATGAAATCACACAAATTATTCGATACACTGAGTATATTCAAATAGACACAAGTTACATTCTTGCTTACTAATATTACGGATCGACACTGATTCTACGACGTGTTAGCTCTACGGCTGTCAGTACTCAACTGCCCTATTTCCCACCACGCAACTGCTTATAAAAAGCGTGCCAATGCGTAGTTGCTCTTGATTGCCGCCAGGGGCGTGCTTATGATTTGTTTTGACGTCCGTACTATTGACTAAACCCGACACGGCCATCCTGCGAGGCAGGCGTCCTCGTCTGTTCCTCATTGTCAGGTTCTCACAGTGTATCGAATCATGTGGAAATCCTCAATGGATGTCCTCAGCCCTTGGGGAAAGCTGAGGGGTCTGTCAGACTCCTACTGACTAAAACCACATGGTGTTCTCTAGGCCGTAGTTTCTATTGAGAGGCGAGCGTGGAACACACACGTTGCCTTCTCGGGCCTCTCTCAGGTGACAGATCCCCAAATCTATCACCCGCAGGCATCATCTTCTTGTCCTTGCTCCATGCCATCTCATGTCGTGTTGCGCCACACGTCCTCTTAGTCTACTCCGACCCGCCAGTCTCCCATCATACAAGGGATGTGTTTCTGAAACACAAAATTTCCAAACAGTATTCACCCGTCCAATCCTGACGCATACTCTATGTGAGTGAGGAAACACTTTGAATCAATCAAACATGATCATTTAAATGTCTCCTTTCACCTTTGCAAGGAAAGAGTAATTCTATTTCCAACATAAAGAAAATAGCAACTCAATCATAGATTTGGTACCTAAAAGCACCCAATCAAAGTGATTACAAAGTCCAAGTACCACTGATAGTCATTAATCTCAAATTAAATCCAGCAAAAGAAACCATCAGGTATCTTATTCACGATATTTAGCTATCTCATAGCTCTCTTAGCAATCACAATTGCTCTACTCTAACATCTCCACGATGTCGAGTCAACTCAACTCTCTGAACTCAGAAACTGTTCACACAGAGATTTAGTCTGTCCTATGTTACGTCAATTCATTATCTACTAACCCAATTGGTACTTGAGCTTCGTGTGTCTTACTAACACGATCTACGCAAAGTAATCAAAATTAGAAAACTATCATTATTTAAATTTTCGTAATGAAGGCTTGACGATTCGAACGTCATCAACATTAACATGGTGACCTCACCAAACGCATGACTGCGAGTTTACTTTCTTGTAACCTCATGACTCAATAGGAACTTTCTGTAAGGTTCCTAACACAAACATGAATTTTCACACCAGACATAGTGTCACACAGACTTACAGGTGCCATACAGGCCTACCGTTGCCATAAAGACCTCCAGTTGCCATACAGGCCTACCGTTGCCATACAGGCCTACCGTTGCCATAAAGGCCTACCGTTGCCACACAACGCTCGGCTACTCCTGACCAAACTAAATTATTGGGTTCGTGAAAATAGGGAAATTTAAGAACTCTACTCTTTAACTAAATCATTACCCTGGGCCATGTACCGCTAGTCGTTCCAAACAAACTTTAAAATTCAACTGCAGCAGAAACTGCCAAGCTTACAGAAACCTTCGAGTAAAACCTCCAACGCCACGGCTCTCTAGCCGACCAGCAATTGTATTGCTCTCACAACGGTCTCTAGACTCTGACCTCCTGGATTCTGGTATCCACTGGTATGGTCAAACATAATACGTTCGATAGACTGAATTACTCGACACCTTAAGCTTGCTCATCATCAAAATCCTTTTGACATCAACATCGACTGGTACATAACCCGCGGGTATCTTCCCTGACCTACCATGTGCATACTTGTAGGTTCTAAGCGTACCTATTTATAGCTTTCGGTGTATAATGATCACCATCCTGTCATAATCACCTATCGCGGATTTAATACAGGGCCTATTTAGTTTTCGTACTAGTGATTCCCACACAACACTATTCATTAGAAAAAAGTGTCCTACGATCAACAAGTTCAACAACTAAAAGTAATAGTAACAATGCTGTTACAGTTTGTTATAATTCAAAGGCAATGCATACTCAACTCATGAAACCTCTTCAAAAACCCATCGCCACATGTTACGCATGAGGTGCGGTCCAGAATTTGTCTCATAAGCAGACATGTTAATCAGATTTGGTTTCAATACCACTGTCATCAACTATGATGTCCAATTCTCAAGGAACTTGGTGATCGGGGACCCTTCTCACAAGATTCGCGCCTTTTACTTAAAGATTTTGGAACATACTGACTGTTAATATGTGGTTAATTAAGCCTGATAATGTCCAAGGAAGCCGTGTGAAGGAGCTTCACGAATTAACTCTGATCAAAATCTTTAAAATCAAATACCAACAGTAACTATTTACTATCGCTCACCAACTCAGTTTTTATGCAAGGAAAACGATTGCCAGATCTACTGCTATCATAATATTACTTTGAAAGTAAGCAAGTGAATTCAGATCTGAAGACGGTGGTTGTAAATCGTTACGCAACAAGATCCTTTCTGAGTACAGGTAAATGACCAGTACCGTTACTAACTCGATACAATTTCGATGCCACTAAGACATTACTAACTCGCTTTGCCACTGAAAACGACTAGTTGTTCAGTCATTTTGGATATCTCAATTCCTTCATATGGGATATCTCATCCTAAGGTTCGTACTAAACCTAATATTGAAACTAGGAAAGTACTAACTAGCCAATAGGAAACTCATTAGCTACTTGCTTTTTACTAAGTGTGTCTCAATTACCCAGTGATAGTGCAAGATATAACCACGACCAATATAATGGTCGAACATGAAAACTTAAAACTCGAACTAGCATCTCTTCACTAGAGAATCTTCGACCTCACTATCGAAATAATATGGAAGCGACTCACCGAGTATTCCATTCCAAACTTGCGCGCGCTCCCGACATCACAGCTGTGGTCATAGCGTTCGACTACCACCTGCGAACTGCTAGCCTGCCATCGGTCTTAACCTCTCAGACGTTGACACGTCAACCTTCGCGCTCAGCATCTGAATCGCTAGCCTGCAGCAGAGGCTTCAGGCTGCGACACAATATGGTATCTGAAACATGAAAAACATTACGAGAGTATATGTTCACATGGTTATCTTAACCATACACAGCTTTGATGGAAATTAATCGGTGTACGGGTGTAGTAACCTAAACCAATCAATCTGCCTAGCCTTTTCCCAACTATATTGGGGTCGGCTTCCAGTCCTAACGGATTCAGCTGAGTACCAGTGTTTTACATGGAGTGACTGCCTATCTGACCTACACAACCCAGCAACTGGGTAACACGGTACCCCTTGGCAAGACTGGTGTCAGATCTCGGGCTTCTGACTACCCGTAACGACTGTCAAAGATCTACAAATGACAGCCGGGACCAACGGCTTAACGTGCTCTCCGAGGCACGGAGGAAACCCGGTATGTTGAAATGGTCACCCATTCACGGACCGACCTAGTCAAGCGTTGCTTAACCTTGATGATCGACCAGTGCGACTGTTACCATTTAGCCACGAGCTTCTAGTAATAGTAGTTACCTAAACCGGCAGGGCCAAATAGGTTATTATGGACACCGAATTTGAGTGCAGAGTTCCTGTCCAAAACATGAACCTACTGTAATATGTGGTTGCCCTAAGTGCCTAGGTGTAGTTTAGCCCTCTGATTCGAAAAGAAGAATATTAGACCTCTTCTCAAACTTAGTTAACTCTCACCTCGCACTAGACAAAACTATCGCACTACAATTCTAATCAAAGTATTTCATTTGGAATTATCATAATTTACAGACGAAATGTAAGGTAAGTACGTCGCTGTCACTATATCGTTCTAACTTCCAAACAATAACAGTCAGCCAAGGCCAGTCAAGGGTTATTGCCAGTGTTAGTAGAATAATAACCCTTCAACAACACCAAAACTTGACCATCGATAACCAAGTTGAAATTATGACCCGACACGGGCTACCCCGACAATCCACTGACTGCCATACCGTCCAAAAAAACACAGAATTTTGAATAATGAAAACTCTTGGCCATAGTCATAACAAATTGAAAACGACTCACCAGATTGGCATAAAGATCAGTGTGTATGGATTTTTCCACAAGTCCACACGCGTCTCCTTGACCTGTCCAGCTCCTTGGTTGTTTCTAGCTTCCTTGCTTCTCCGTTCCGTTATTGATTATTCAAGACTGAGGGTAGTCGCAACTGACACCGCGATTTTTTTTTGCAAGAATGTAACCGCCACTTTCACTAGCTTTGTTTTTACGTGTGATCTCATTAGCACGACCGAATCCCAATTCTGATGTCGCATCAAGGCTGGCCGATAGATGTAAACCATCGGGAAGTCAGGATGTATTCCTTTAGGTTAAGACATCGTATGTGGGCAGGTCGGTGGGTACAATCGTGAAAATGAAATCACACAAATTATTCGATACACTGAGTATATTCAAATAGACACAAGTTACATTCTTGCTTACTAATATTACGGATCGACACTGATTCTACGACGTGTTAGCTCTACGGCTGTCAGTACTCAACTGCCCTATTTCCCACCACGCAACTGCTTATAAAAAGCGTGCCAATGCGTAGTTGCTCTTGATTGCCGCCAGGGGCGTGCTTATGATTTGTTTTGACGTCCGTACTATTGACTAAACCCGACATATATAAATGATTATCTAAATAAAATAATTAACTGGCTTAATAGCAATACCAAAACAAAAGTAATGCACTTTCATCAAAGGCGTGAAAAATCTCCAGCTTATGTTACTTATGACAAGTGCCAAATAGAAGATAGACAAGAAGACAAACAAGGCCAAGTTTTTAGGTATAATGCTTGATAGTAAACTAACATGAAAACCCCATATCGAAGAAAAATGTCTGAAATTAAGGAAAACTGCATATGCATTGTTTCAGCTGTCAAATAAGTTAATACACAAATACTTTTAATAGCTTATCACGGATTGGTTGCATCAGTTCTGACTTTCTGAGGTTTGGTATTATTTTTTTGGGGTAATCTACTGGAAGTGAAACTGTTTTTAAAGCGCAAAAACGATGTGTTCGGTCCTTGTGTGGCTTAAAACCGGCCAAGTGCGAGTCGGACTCGCGCACGAAGGGTTCTGTACCATAATCGCAAAAAACTAAAAAAAATGTTTTTTGTATGGGAGCCCCCACTTAAATATTTATTTTATTCTGTTTTTAGTATTTGTTGCTATAGCGGCAACAGAAATACATCATCTGTGAAAATTTCAACTGTCTAGCTATCACGGTTCATGAGATACAGCCTGATGACAGACAGACAGACAGACGGACCGCGGAGTCTCAGTAATAGGGCCCCGTTTTTACCCTTTGGGTACGGAACCCTAAAAACTACCGAAACTTGTAAACCTCATTTTAAATTATTAAAATATTTGACTATGGCAACTATGTACATTTACGAGACTGCTTTGTTTGTTAAAATCAATTTACACCCGTTTCAAAAACTATTTGAAGTTAAAAAGACTCCAATGCGTTCTCAATATATTAATAAACTGTGCGAAAAAAAATGTAGGACCGCTTTAATGAAAAATAGTTTATTTGGCATGGCTCCGAAAATTTATAATAATATACCCGAATATACACAAAAAAATTGCCACTTGTTTAAAAAAAGTCCCTACTCGCTATTAATTGAAAATTTTTATTATACTGTAGAAGATTTTATAAATGATAATTTTTAATATTTCGGGTGCAATAAACATATGCTGTGATTCTTAAATATTTTTAAGAAATCTGTTTGTGTATTTAATTTTGTTTTATTCTGTTAGATTTTTTCTTTTCTTTTATTGTTTGCTTTTATTTTCAACATTATTTGTACGCCTTCACGGCAAAACATAGCGCCCATTATAATTAACTTAAGATCTTTATGTAAATAGCTATGTTTCACAAATAAATATTCTGATTCTAAGATATTTTAGACCCGAAGCATTTTAAATGGATTAATGATGTAAATAAATAAATAAAATCTTTGTGCCGCAATAGAATAAAAAATACTTTGTTTTTATGTATTGCTGGTCTGTACCTATGTTCCTGTTTAAATAACGAACTTACCTCCATTTTCAAAGGACATAGATATGTAAATAAAATATAACGAGACTATAAGCACATAAACATAAAACTATCACCAGGCAGCAGTTAAAAAGTACAAAGTTGACGGAATTAGAATGGGAAATTCTTTGTAAAACCCAGTACGGAGTAGATATCGCGTCAGTAGGCACCGGGGTGCAATGAAACGAATACAATTGCCCATTCGTAAAGTTCTCCGCGTAAGACCCCGAGATATGGTAGTCGCAGTGTACGCAATGGACAAGCTAACAGCTGAGAAGCTTTGTACCTTGTCTATATAACTTAAGCGAACGCTTTTGAACTTGGCCACGGAGTATGTTCGCGGTATGCCATCTTTGTGCTTGTCTCTAGGCATTATTATGGACTACTGGACTACTTCTTGTTCTAAAATAAATTTGTTAAAAACAATTGAATACCATGGTTGTTTATAATAGTTGCCGTAGTATAGGTAATTGCCTACTGTGGGTAACCTACTGTTACCCACAGTAGGCAATTATACGGAAATATTCCCAACGTATTCATTTAGACAGATTAGTTCACAAGTTGCAAATATTACACCAGTTTTCATGGTATTTACATAAGCAAATATTAGAAAACCACATTGATTTTATACTCATCAAAATCTACAGTGTTATCTTTACACTTATTATGTTGTTATTGTGGTATTCAAAATGTTTATTACCTTAAATTTAAGTTTTCTTATATATGTTCATGTACCATTGTGTATTTTCTGTCTTTTCCTTTATTTCTTACATAAGCTATAGTTGTTTATTATGGCGAAATAACAAGTCGCTCTATAGCTTGTACACACTCCGACGTTGTAGGCAGTAGACACGAGGTTACGGTCCTTCTGGGACCGGTGATGAAGCTCAGCTTATGGAGGGGCGTCAGTGTCAAACTGCCGCTAAGAGGACCGAAATCTGTAGGAATGGGATAAGAATATTCTTTTGTGGGTCAAAGTTTACAAGGTTTTGTGTCTTGGCTTATCATGTTTGGAGGTATGAAAATATATCTTAGGTGAGATAAATATGACACTTTTCCGGAGTACATGTACAGTCGGTTGAACACCAAGAGCTAAGCAAGCTAGAGCTAAGGTGGTTTTGAGCTAAGTTGTTTTAAGCCTATCTCAAATAACTGAGGTATTTTTTCATGCTTGTGATGTAACAACAATAAATAAATAATATTCTATTCTATGAAAACTAAGCTGTTAGTATGAAAAGTTATCTCAGATATGTAAGCCTAAAAAAATAATTATAACACGGTCAACTTAACTTTGACGTCACTCTGACGGTCGACTTTTGCTATTGGCACACCGCATGAGGTGAACGCGGGGCGACGCGCGGTTAGACGGGAGTGGGGTCGCATTCCAGCGAGGTGCACAGTTAAGAGTATAGTATCGTTTGCGATAAAGTAAATCGTTTACGATTTGGACATACACCATCGTTACGATCGGTCTAAAACGACGGATTGTACCGTATATGGGGCCCTAAGTTGACCGTTTAGTACTAATATTAGCTCCTGCCCCTGTACCATGACGTGTCAAAACTATCATGGTGTGACTGTGAAAAGGGACAATGTATACAAATCATATACATCTGTCCCTTACGCACAATGGAAATAACCTTGCTTTATGAGCTTATGGTAACGTCCCTGATCTGCAATTATTTTTAACCCCTTTGTGTCCGAAAGGTATAACTAAGCTAGGCACAGTATTTTTTTCTATTGTTTCGATAATTACAGGCATTCAACCGGTAAAAAGAGCTTGCAAGACATGGACGAGGTAATACAGCCAGACTCCTAATATCTCACTGTTAATCCGCATGCACAGGCGTGTCAAGTGAATCAAATAATTATCAGAACCTCTTCAGTAAGCTAGGCTGGCCGTTAGGGAAAACTTATATTACGTCCCCTTTTACACCGGCGTCACATTTATGTACTTTTTATTACTGCCTAATATGAATAAGTTATACCTCGTAGACGTCATAAAACCTTATATTACTTAAATCTTCCGAGACCAGTGTAATTCACTCCTAAAGATTAATTCTGGAAAATGAATTATGTTTTAACCTGCTATTGTTAGTGCTAGTTGAACAATAACACATTTCGTGGGTAGTTGTGCAGGTAGGTATGTTAGAGGACGTCGCGTAAGGATTTGTGGTTTTGTTGACTTCCTGTTGAGTATTTATAAGCTAATAATTTTGCAGTTAATGTTAGTTTGGGTTTGCGTTAAAAAACTGGATTTGCTTAATTATTTTGTTCTAAGATACAATAGGGTAGTTGACAAAAAATAAAATTAAATGAAAAAATATTGAACATGTATTTTTTCTCTTGCTACGTAAGCAAAAAATTACAAATATACACAGTGCGATGAAATATCGTGTAACGTCATGGTGTGCTACATTTTATACTGACAAAGTGACGTCACAAGCCCCCACTCCTGAACATTGATGCGCTTTATCTTTCTCAATTTTCATTTATTTGATAAAACAAAAAATACGGGTCCAATATTATTTAATAATCTCACTGACGGACTAAATAGAATTATGATGTTTCGACCCAGGAAATATCCCTATTGTGGTGTTAAGTACCATGTTATTTTATAAAGGCAGCTCAGGCAGCTTAATAGTTTAGCTATAGCTGCTTGCATTGCAACATGCAATTTTGTTTATCAAATAGAACTTTATACGGCTGCAAATATCCTTTTTGCTTATACTATGTATAATTTTTACTAACCTTGCCTGGGTCTGTATGTTTTTTGAATAATCTATTGAATAAAACTTATTACGTTCATAAGACGGACAACTCGCTATTATCAGGAACCCTTTTATATATCAAGCCATACTCAATGTAACAGGGTTATCCCCCAATATTCTATCAATGGAGTTATCATAAGTTCGTCCTTCATAAACCAGGCACATTAGTAGCTTACAAGCGAAAGCTTTCCGTTTCTAAGGCGACCTGTAATCGGCTTTCTGACCCTTCCCCGTATATAAATAGTTTTGCGATATCTGTTGCCGTAAAAACATAAAAGCGGTGTATTTGGGTAGATACTACGACATTCAATTTCAATGTTTGTTTATTTCGAGAGTCAGATATTCTTCTACTGAAATGTGTATTTTAAGTAAAATTCATGTTGTATGCCTTATGGAAAAACATAAAGATACTAACTTTATATTGTAAGATCTCAGACACTGTTGTAACCTCAACTATGTTTTCGAATAAAGATTCTGATTTTGATTCTGCCCGTTGTTGATTATTTAAAATTATATAGGTAAGTAATATTAACTAGTATAATCTTTGAAAAACCCTGTTGTTCAATTTCTGGTTGGTACTAGACAGATTAGGTACCGTATGGATCAGAATGTTGGGCTGTGAAAAAGATCGCTGAAAAGAGATTGCATGTAGCAGAGATGAGAATGTTGAGATGGTTGTGCTGAGTGAGTAGAATGGATATAGTGAGAAATGAGTATATTAAAGGAAGTTTGAAAGTGGCGCCAGTGACAGAAAAGTAGTAAGGAAACCGTTTGTCCTTATATGACCATGTGATGAGGAGGGATGAAACGCATGTTATTAAAAGAGTTATGAATATAAATGTGGATGGATGGAGAGGGAGAGAAAGGCCAAAGAAAAGATGGATGGATTGTGTGAAGAGTGATACGAAAGAAAAGGGAATCAGTGATAGCGTGACAGGGAACAGGATGGAAGAAGGTGATATGGGAAAGGACGGTATGGAAGAAGAAAACGTGTTGAGCCGACCCCAAGTAACATAGAATAAGGGTAGGAAGACGATGACTAGGCAGATTCCTGCGCTTTTAATCTTATAAGTTGACGCTAATATGTCATAATTTTATTCGGAATGTGAGAGTTCTGTCCATCAGAGAGAGTGAGAGTGAGTTTGACTCTCAAAAAACTTTATGAAAGATGTTATATGAATCAATCACTTAATTATGTACGTGGCAACAACATAATTTGATCAATGGTTAAATTAAATTACCTTGTGAAGAATCCAGCAGTTTCCCTGCGGGCAGGTACTTAATTGTATGACAATTATCGTGGTGAACCCCTGACGGAGTTACGCTAAATTAACGTAATTAGTACACGAATAACGTGATGGAGGTGTGTTATATTTAATTGGCCATTGTTTTTAGGGTTCCGTACCCAAAGGGTAAAAACGGGACCCTATTACTGAGACTTCGCTGTCCGTCTGTCTGTCTGTCTGTCTGTCTGTCTGTCTGTCACCAGGCTGTATCTCATGAACCGTGATAGCTACACAGTTGAAATTTTTACAAATGATGTATTTCTGTTGCCGCTATAACAACAAATACTAAAAACAGAATAAAATAAATATTTAAGTATATATCCCATACAACAAACGTGCTTTTTTTGCCGTTTTTTGCGATAATGGTACGGAACCCTTCGTGCGCGAGTCCGACTCGCACTTGGCCGGTTTTTTTGCAAAGTATTTCACTTTATGAGTTACCTAAGTGTTTTGCTGTAAATATACATAGCAATAATAGTAGTTTATGCGACGGTCATATAATAGGGGTTATGAATATACGAGGGTGATAATAGTATCACACGAGTGTTTTAATACCTAATTATATGCTGCAGATACTAGACTGTTTATATGAGAAATTCCAGATCTTAAAACTCAATACCTAATATATTACATTGGTTGACCTGGACGTTCACCCCGGGACCTCAGGCTTAGCAGTAGACTAAAGACGTAGTCTTTGCAGGTAAGGCAGTAAATAATTTTGCTGTCGTCAATGACCACCACTATTTTTAGGTTATCATTTTAGCAGTCTATGTATGTATGTATGCCTAAATTATTCATCCAATTTTGATGAATAAGGTGTCAATTGATTCGTTATTAGGGCTCGGGTAACACGGGTACAAAGAAAATACGTAGTCGACTTCAGTTTTTAATTAAACTTTTTGCTTGTTTATTGAACTACTCGTATTTGGTTTATCCTACACCTGTACACCTAGTAATTGCCCAAAACTACAGAATCAACATCCTACAGCGACATTTGCCCTCAAAAGTTCTTGATGCACTATGCACTTGTGAATAACGGGTTAAGTGCATGCTAAGAATTTTAAATCGCGTTTTATACTGCGATGAATTTCACATGTAGATATTTTCAGGTCGAGTAAAAATTGATACTGGCTTTATAGATTAGTTATGGGTATTAGCGGCAATGTATTTTATGCTGAGTATGAATCTTTCGTTTTTATCGTAAACGTCATTATTTATTATTTAATAATCAGCAGCTCTTGCGATGTTTGGTCGAAATATCTCTCTGATAATAAAGAATCATCTATGTTTGGTGTACAGTTTTATGATGTGAATGATTTTTTGCAGGAATATAAAAAGAAAGATACTTGAAAGTATTCATCATTTGGGAGCAGTGGTGGCCCAGTGGTATCGGCCGAGACTTACAAGTTGTAGGTCGTGGGTTCGAACCCGGGCAGGCGCTTTACTTTGTGTAAATTATTACATCACCACTGCTCTCAAAAACGGTGAAGGAAAACATCGTGAGGAAACCGGCATGTCCTAGAACCAAAAATTCGAAGACATGTGACATCCACCAACCCGCACTGGGCCCGCGTGGTGGATTACGGCCCATCCCCTCTCACAGAGAGGAGGCCTGTCCCAGCAGTGGGAACATTAATAGGCTGATGATGTG
This sequence comes from Anorthoa munda, assembly GCA_945859665.1. NCBI lineage: Eukaryota > Metazoa > Arthropoda > Insecta > Lepidoptera > Noctuidae > Anorthoa > Anorthoa munda. The sequence goes on along the minus strand of OX243902.1, from coordinate 13,948,720 downwards.
ATGATGTGATTCATCATTTTGGCTGAGAGACAGCCACTGCTGAACATAGGTTTTTTATTGTTTATAAGCTACGCACACTCCCGCAATCTGCACATACTGTTTGACTGCGGGATTAATCATACTCGCTTACTTAGGTAGGTATATAATTACGCAAGTGCTTAAAATTAGAATTGTAGGTAGTAAGTAGGTACTTTATGAAAACAATTAAGGTAGTGCTTAAATAATTTATTTTACCCCTTGCGTTACCACATCTACCGATCTTGTGTTTCTCTTGTTCAACGGATTTGCGGCCCAAGACCAGATTAAGATACTTTATTTTACAACTAGATGTTGCTCGCGACTTCGTCCGCGTCAAACTCTTAATTGTTTTATTTTATTTTTTCCCACAGGAACTGTGATTTTTTCTTGATAAAAAGTAGCCTGTAGTAGTATTAATCCTTATATCATCAGCTATCTAGCAGTATAGTGTCATCAAAATTGGTTCAGCCGTTTCGGAGATTACCCGAAACAAATAGACACACCCAAATAAACAAAAATCTTAAAAATATCGTATTAGTTGTAAGTACCGTATAAGTCACATCACACACACATCACATCATCAGCCTATTAATGTTCCCACTGCTGGGACACAGGCCTCCTCTCTGTGGGAGGGAATGGGCCGTAATCCACCACGCGGGCCCAGTGCGGGTTGGTGGATGTCACATGTCTTCGAATTTTTTGTTTTAGGACATGTCGGTTTCCTCACGATGTTTTCCTTCACCGTTTTGAGAGCAGTGGTGATGAAATAATTTACACAAAGTAAAGCGCCTGCCTGGGCTCGAACCCACGACCTACAACTTGTAAGTCGCGGCCGATACCACTGGGCCACCACTGCTCACCGTATAAGTACTAATAACTAATACGATACGTTGACATCGACTCTCAATTTTGGCCCATACATTGAGGCAAAGGCTCAGTTAGCAACCAGAAAGTTGGGGATTAGAGTCGATCGAAAAGCGGACCAAGAGGCCCATCGGCGATGAGGAGCTGGTCAAGTCAAAGCTCCAGAGTCTTGTATATCGTCGTCGAGTTGCCAGCTTGTCGGTTTTTATCGGTTACATTTCAGGGAGTGTGCGATGGAATTACACGATCTAATTCCACCTAGCCCGTTTCATCATCGGACTACCAGACAAACGGCGATGGGCCATCGATACATGGTGGACATCTTACCCATACGCACTGAACGTTTTGCGAACCCTTTTTTTATGCGTACAGCTAAGCAGTGGAATTCCCTGCCGGAGTCTGTGTTTCCCGACATCTACAATCTCAAGAGTAGAACAAGTTATTTCTAGGCTAGCGCGTTTCATCGTCGACCACATCATCGCTTACCATCAGGTGATATAGTGGTCAGTGGCGAGCCTATTGAATATACTTTAAAAAAAATATATATGTTTACAAAATATGGATGGATGATATGAAAGAAAAGGGAGTAAGTGATAGCGTTACAGGGTACAGGACGGTTTTGAAGAAGAAAACGTGTTGCACCGAACCCAAGTAACATGGTATAAAGACAGGCAGATGATGTTATGATTTCAAATGCATTCAATAAAACGTTGTTATTTTGATTTTACATACAGACACTTCAATTGTATTTATTTGTGTAGGAAAAATGTGTAGGTTAGGCCATTGTTGGCATACAATTAACCCGAAGTTAAATTTCTCACTATCATGCTTAAATAAACAAAACACCGAATTAAATGTGTTCCATCAATAAAATTAGCATTGTTTTCATAACAAAGTACACTCAAAAAAAAAATACTATGTACTTTTCAAGAAAAACAAAACTTTTTCCAACTTCTCCGCTATCACATGACACGTTTCCATCAAGTTTGCAACGTTACTTCGCGTTACACTCAAAGCGATGCTCCGGGGTAGTTGCTGGCAAATAAATAAATATGTATCATTAAAATAGCCTTAATTTTATGAAATTAAGGCTATTTTAATGATATGAACAATAGCCTCGAAAAGAAAACAGTACTTTCCATAAAGTTCCATCAAAAACATTAAAAAATAAACAAAAGTTGAACCCAACTTCCTAGCTATCACATGACACGTTTCCACCAAGTTTGGTAACGTTCACTTCGCGTTAGAATCAAAGCAATGCTCCGAGGTAGTTGCTGGAAAATTACTTGTAAATAATAAAGGGAATTCGGGCCTCACACTGAAACCTTTTTCTCGGTAATGTTATCTCGTTGAACAAGTTGCGTACGCTGTTTTTAAAGTTGGTTATCTATTTTATAGGAGATGCCTTTATTTGGGATTATTTGAAAAATTGATTTGATATTTTTTAATTATATTAGGTGTTAAAGTATGAAATTGCCGATTTGTACCGATTTTTTTATTTTTTTTTTAATTTAACATATTTATTTATTCAAAATAATTACCATTATTATCTTTACATTGCTGCCATCTAAGAGGAAGGTCATATATGCCTGTGCGATAGAACTCTGGTGATCTAGATTCGACAAACTGTGCAAAAGCATTTTGTACTGCCTCCTGAGAAGAAAACTTTTTATCACGTAGAAAATTGTCCAAATCACGAAAAAATGGTAGTCAGTTAGAGCAAGTACTGGCGAATACGGAGGGTGACTAATGGTTACTAATTGCAGTTCCTGTAGAGTTAAAACGGTTTCTCGTGCTGTATGAGATCTTGCGTTATCATGGAGCAATAATGGTGTTTCACTGCTAGTTTTGCTATCATTGTTCGGAGTTCGGCACAGTAGACATCTGCCGTTATTGCTTGACCAGATCGGCGAAAGCTTTAGTAAATAACACCATGCTGAGACCACCAAACAGTTACCATTACCTTTTTATTGGTAAGCTTTGCTTTAGGACACTGTTGCGGCGTTTGACCTGAGGTCAGCCATTGCATTTTTCGCTTACGGTTATCATAAAGAATCCTCTTTTCATCACATTTCACAATTCGATCCAATATTCCTTCATTTCTGTATCGATTCAACAAGGCAGCTCAAGTTACGCGTTTCTTTCTGCAGATCAGCCAAATCACGAGGCACCCATTTTTCATATTTTTTTATTTTATTGGTTTGTCGCATATTAATAAATATTGTTGGTAAGGTAACGTTAAACCATGCCTCTAATTCCTGGGCAGTTTGGCTCGGATCGGCTTCCACCATTTCTTTCAATTCATTGTTATTCACCTGTGTGGGCGGTCTTCCACGTGGTTCGTTCTTCAAATCAAAGTTTCCATCAAGAAAGCGTTTAAATCAAAATCGCACGGTGCGTTCATTAGCAGTCCCCTCTCCAAGCGCAACATTGATATTGCGAGCTGTTTCTGCCGCGTTAGTTCCGCGTCGGAACTCATATTAAAAAATCACTCGAACTTTCGAAGTATCCATCTTTCTTGTCTAAGCTGAATAAAAAAACAACTGAAAGTCGATAATCGAATGTTTCACATTTTTTAAAAGAAGAACTTCATAGGTACCATGTGAAAAAAGATACACTCAAAAATCTCAAACCATGAAGGTTCTATGTCAATTCGAAGTACCTATTACAATAAAACGGCAATTACATACTTTAACCCCTATTATTAATACATCGATTTAGGTAGAGCTTTTTGCCGGTTTTTGTGAGCTCTGTCCTTGCTTAATAAATACATAATCTTTATATAGGCAGGTACAGGATGTAGAGAAAATGAGTATTGATTTCAAGTTTCATTGTCCTTGTACCCTTATCTCAATATATTTAGGGCTTGAGCCGCATGTCTTGTTCTTCAATGAAGCTTGTTGACACTAAAACAATTAAAACAAAACCATAGGTATAATAATAAGTTAAACAAAAATCTATTATTTATTTTAAATGCATTTTCGGTTTCATAAAATTTCAACTTATTATTTTTTGAGATAATACTAAGTTGATATATGTTGAATATTTATACCTACTTCAACTACCTATCTAGGTACTACTGACAGTAAAACTATAATCAAACTGTACACCCACCGACATCACCTTGCCAAAATCATGTTTGCATCCTCCTCAGGTGTAATCTTGTACTACCTACGTGAACTTTCCAGTTTATTTTCTCTTCCAATTTCGCAGGAGTGCCTGCCAAGGTGTTGTCTGATGTCGGCTTACGGCACACGGTATACGGGCCGATATTACGGCTAGCAATACGCGACGAGCTATAAACTAAAACTGTTGTTTGTGTTGTTGTATTGATATTGTGATCGATGTTGGTGTCGGATTGTTGTGACTGTGTGTCTATGCTTGGCTATGGAATCTTAGTTTTTTTTTTTTAATGAAAATCACGAACAATGCAAGTACGTTAAATAAAGAATTATATTTGTGAGCTTTGCTGTGTTGACTGTACAATTTAATCCAAAATATGCTTGGTAGTGTCGTTAATTGGCAACGACACTACTGGTAGTGCGGCTGGTAGTGTCGTTGCCAATAAATGAAATGGTTTCAGTATAACAATATTTTTGCTCAATCATTATAGACAAATCAAATCATTAGTGACATTTTAAAGTTACAAGCCTTACGTCCTAGAAGCCTTGAATCCCACGTAAGGAGTAAAAAATAATCTTCCCGACTGAATTTAGACCACAGCGGGCAATGCCAATGAAGGAGATATTTCACAGTGCACAAATGGATGCTAACACAGGTGCATTATCTGATACGGCGTCCTCACTTTCCGCCTGACGCAGGTCCTCACCGGTTACGGCTGTTTCGGGAGGTTCTTGTTCAGGATAAGGCGGGAGGAAATGCCCGGGTTTTACCGTTGAGTGGATCGCCCGGAGGACACGGTGGAGCATAAGGTGGAGGTGTGCCCCGCTTGGGCGGAGCACCGCCTTGTCCTCGTGGAGGCGATTAGCGGTGGCGACCTCTCGCATCCAGCCCTAGTTCTGGTCATGGTACGGAGCAAGAGGGCATGGGAAGCTGTCACCTCCTTCTGCAAAGCAGTAATGCTCGCGAAGGAAAAAGCAGAATGCGTGAGAGAGACGCAAGGAACTTGGCCTCTAGAGACCGTAGGTGCGCCCTGGGCGTCGGGAGTCGCAGGCCGATTCCCAACTAACGTAGGTGTGAGCTTGCGGACGACGAGTAATGGGTAGCTCACCGTCCGACAAGGACCAGGCCCAAGTTAACGGCGCGTAGTGTTCCACGCGCGCCTCAAAGAAATGTCAGCAAAAACTGCCGGAGTCCGCTAGGTCCCATGCCTGTCTGGGTCGCGGATAAATTTGAAAGAGAGTTACCGTGGCCCTGACACAAGCAAGTGAACGAACACGGGTGGGTTTTACTCAGTAAAAGTCTGACCCACCCTCCTGCTTCACCCAGAGCGGGAGAAGTCATTGGATGATTACCAACACACAAAAAAAAATTACACTCTCTGATCCTTTACTTTCATAGTCCGATGGCGTGGCAATCCGACACAACGGAAATAATAATTGCACATTTTTCGGACATCATTTTCAAGAGATTTCAGAACTATTTGCGCTATATTAAAAACAAAAAAAACATCAATTCTACAAGGTAAATTACAACCCCGTACGTACACTGGCTTAACCAGCTTTTAAGTTTTCTGGCAGTTTCACGCCAGCGCACAACTTTGTTTTTAAAATCTACAAAGTTCGTGGCTAGTTCTGTTTACCTTTATTGTGATCTGAATAATCAACTTAAATTGAAAAGACGAAGATCTTCTTAATTAGTTTGTACTGTGAATCAGCAAATTGGACATGAATATTTAACAAACGCATGAATAAAATCAGGAAATACGCAGGAAGGGTCACTTGTGAGAAAATAATTTTCAACATGTGGTGAGAGATTCCTTTACAATGAATGAATATATTTTAAAAGTTGAATAGGATATGTCAAGAATGAATAGATTACTTCAAAGCAAACGTGCTTCATTGTCGATCATCATCGCTTGCTAAACGGTGAGTTAGTTAGTGGTCAAGCGCAATTTTTTTACCTAATAAATACTCAAATGTGTTAAACAAAATTGGCCCTTATGTTCCTCTGTATTAGACTATTTAACCTATTATTATTATTTAGCATTTATGGGTATATATTTTTTAAGTTTCTTCTCCACGCAGCTGAAAATGACGCTCACTTTTCAAAACAACTTGTTTAAAGTTAAGTTTCAGTTAAGTGTTCTGATAACCAATTTCCTTCTAAACTTTTTAAGAAAAATAAGCTATAACAGCTTAGATACTATGATAAGGCAGTTTTATAGCACTTAGTGTTTGCGTGTCTGTTTTAGACAGAATTGTCATTATCAGCATAAAATTTTCACAAAATCTAAGCAACAACTATACTTGGCAATATCAGAAGTACCTATGTACTTTCTTATATTTCTGCACAAATCAAAGAATAAAATAAACAACTCCCTTTTATTTCGATAAAACAAAATAACTCAGTTGATACGGACACAAAAGAAACTATTTCATATTAATGAAAGTAAGACAAATATCATATCGTTTCTCGGTCATAAATAAAGAGAACTGTATCTTAATATTATGACGACCTTACTTCATAAATAATGTTCCTTCGTCTTATGAAAGTCGTAAGTCAATGTTATTTATTCGTAGAACTATCTATTATGTTGGTAGCGTGAGCGTCTGGGCCTAGTCATTATGTCAAAAAGGTCAATTGTGATCATTATGGATACGAGGTTTTGGTCTTAAGGACGGCAATGTGTACATTTTATTTTCAATGTCCTTACTCCGCTTTAGTGTAAAGAGCTCCAGAGCCTTGAACATCGTCGCCGAGTTGCCAGCTTCTCGGTTTTTTATCGGTTGCGTTTCGGGGAGAGCGCGATGGAATTGCATGATCTAATTCCGCCAAGCCCGTTTCATCATCGGACTATAAGACGTACGGCGATGCGCCATCGGTATATGTTGGACATTCCACCCATACGCACTAAACGTTTTGGAAATACTTTCATTATGCGTACAGCTAAGGAGTGGAATTCCCTGCCGGAGTCTGTGTTTCCCGATGGCTAAAATCTCGGGGTCTTTAAGTCAAGAGTGAATAGTTTACTTCTCGGCAAGCGTGCTACACCTTCGACCACATCATCACTTACCATCAGGTGATATAGTGGTCAAGCGCAAGAGTACATAATAAAAATATATAAAAAGCCGTAAAACGGTAATTTTTTAAAGGCTATTTATTCCTTAGTAACCGGCAAGGTGAAGGGTTTGAAAAAAACATATATTATTGATTCATGTACATTATTTGTGAAACACGGTTTTTTCGTGTAACTAATAGTTTAACTTTCAAAAAAAAATTACAACCCGATATTTTTTCGCTACTTTTGCCTATTCCTCCAAAAGGACTTGGATAGACTTGGTAAGATTTTTTTTTCGACTGATGGATTTTCGGTTTGTGTGAAAAACAGATGAGAAAATGTCGTCCATAAATTAAATTCCGTACCTTTTGTACCTTTGAGAGGGAAAGGGCTATAATCCACCACGCGGGCCCAGTGCAGATTGCTGGATGTCACATGTCCTCGAATTTTTGGTTCTAGGACATGCCGGTTTCCTCACGATGTTTACCGATGTTCACCGTTTTTAGAGCAGTGGTGATGAAATAATTTACACAAAGTAAAGCGCCTGGTTTCGAACCCACGACCTACAACTTGTAAGTCTCGGCCATTACCACTGGGTCACCACTGCTCTATTCTTCATATATTTTCATTCTTCTTTTGTCTGGCTGTAATTGGTACCATAATATAAGAACATACAAAATGAACATTAACTGTAATCCATGTTCCAATATGTTAAGCTTGTTGTAGTAGGATCTCATGCAGAACTGTACCACTATCTATAGCATCAAAGTCCTCACCCACAAAGAGACGTCCACACACAATCCGTGACACTTATCCTGCAACATTGTTCATGTTAAATAAAAGCCACAGCCTCGCAAGAGTCGGGTGCGACAGCGTCAGGTCAGTAGCCCGAGGGATGATGAAGGCCAGTAATTTACTGCGTCCCGGTTACACTGTGACAGATGGCCAGTCGTGTCGCATACGGAGGAATGGGAGGTGAGAATCAAAGTTATGTTTGGATGCGGTTGTAGTGATGGTCAAGAATGATGTTATGGACGATTTTTGATCGATTTTTTTAAAGATTCAGCTCTTTCAGGGAATTATTGCTTCCTATATTACGATTGACTAGGTGAAGCTATCTCTTGTAGGAATCCTTCATATAAATATGTATGGATGTCTTTTTCAAATGTACCTACAGATGAAAAAATGGCTGACCATTGCGCATTTTCAAGTTAAATATTGTGAACATATCGTAGGCTTATTTGGATTTAAAATGCTCTGATTTTCGCAATTAATTTCCTAATCACCATCTGATATTAGGTACTCTCATACTTTCATCATCGCACAAGACAGGAATTAGCTAGCAAAAAAAATGGTTTGTTGATGGACTACTTCTTCTTTGCCAAGATGCTTCCTACTATGGCAGTAACTATTTCTTAATACGATGCCTTCTCCAGCTCAAACAGCATCCAATCATCTGCAGCTAATTTCGTAGCTCCATCACAAACGTAGGCCTCATTTACTAAAATATCCGGGCCATCTGCGACCTCATGACTGTTAAGGATATTTGTCATTTGTGCCGAGCCGTTTCAGGATATTATATTCTTAGATTGCAATTTGTTTGAGTGGTTTATATGAATTTAAATATTAGGCGATTTGTTAAGTTCTTTTGTGTGAATTTGTTGCTGAGATTTTTGTTTTTTTAAAAGAGATTTTGGTGTATATTTTAGAACAACGATAGACTAACTGTTACACTTTTTCAGGACTGTGCAGCGGGTTTTAATACTTAATTTTTCTAATTTAATTTCAACTGGGTAATTTTTTTACGTATAAATCACTAAATTGAAGGAAGCAAGAATGGTTAATATTTCCAGTATTTTCTCTGTATGAAAAGTAAATGCTGCTTTGCAGTGCAACTTCAAGATAGACGATCAGTTTCATATTTTAAACGGATCTCACAGTTGCAAGGTAAAACTATATATTCTTTCATTCTTGCAGATGTGATCAGAATTTCTAGAACATAGAACAAATCCATACTAAATATTGGACTTTTATTGGATATTTTCTTCGCCGTAGCTAAAATGAGCTGAAGGAAAACGGGTCACTTGCTGCTTACTCGGCTAGACCCAAATTCGTTATTAATATGTGACCCAAGCGACACCAAAATGTTGCCCCTTAGGTCAATATTATCAGGGCAGTATCTTATGAGCTTTTAATGTAGACCTATTTTTGATTGGATTGTGTAACCTTATTAATCTTTAAAGTAAACTAGATGAGACTTAGCCCCAGTCCACAATATAAATGTGACAAATAGTGAAATGCTCGTAAGCTGCTGTGCCTAAGTCGATTTTCAACATCCAATCGTATCAATTGACTTGCGATAAATTTATTATTATGTTATTGATGATTAAGTTTGTTGAATCTTTTATCAGATTACTCATTTTTCTTTTGCCGCGGCGTCCATAGGAACTGTGCTTTTTTTTCGGGTTTCAGCACTGTAGCTTTCTTTCAGTTAAAGATTATTCAAATCAGTAATTCTATCTAGAGACTATCCCATACAATAATCTGTTTAACATACTACTTACCATAATAATTAGTTTATACGTAATCATGATTAGTTGACATATATATTGGACTTAACTCCCCAAACAATTACACCAATCCATCTACTGCCAAACAAAAATAAAATAATAAGACACACGAAGTTCCAATTCTCTTATTTCCGCCATTCAATAAAGGGGATTTGGATATACAAAATGGAATAATTTCCTGCTTGCAGAGACATTGTAGCGTGAAACTGCTCGTTATTAAAACGCTAATTCGGACGGCTGACGTAATTCCTTGTTCCTCTCAAAGTATTGCTTTTGTTTAAAAATAACAATTCTCTTTTAAATAACAATTCTCTAAGTAACAATTCTTTTTAAATAACAATTTCTTTTCTTTTGTTTAAGACATAAAAGGCTGAGATTCTTGATTACCGTTGTCTTAAAGTCAAAGAATTAAGGTCATTGTTGGACTAATAAGTCCTGTTGTTTCTTTACTTAGGCGGCTTCAACTGGAACTTTTTCAGGGTTCTGTAACTAAAGGTCACAAAGAAAATCTTGACTGTAATTTTTACCTAACTATTATATACTAACAGATCTAGGTTTTTATGAGCAAATTAAGATTGTCTGCTTGTGTAACCAATACTTTCGTGCAAATAAAGATAGATAGATACTAAAATTACATTTTCTGTCCAGTCTACTAAAATGCATTCAACAAATCTACAATGCACGGCAGTTGTGTGACAATAAGAATTGTTTAACAGACACGGCCCGAATGCCGGATGCTCATACTCGACTCAAACTCAAAATTGGCCATACCTACCAATCAACTGCCAACCAATCACACTCTCGAGTTTGGCATATGATTCTTTAGCTTGACATATGTGTACTCAATAGAGCAAGAGCCCAGACGTCTCAGCCGTTACCGAACTCTTTTATCACAAAATGTAGGAAAGTATCAATTGAACGAAAATTAAAGTCCCAGTTAGCAAGTACGAGTACGTTCCAAGTACATGCTAACATTACTCAATTTCACTGATTTTGTGTTAAAAGAGTTCGGTAACGTTTGAGGCGTCTGGATCTTGGAATTGAGCACGTTAATGTCAACCAATCACAACTGTTCATTCCCAGATTAAGTTGAGTTAAGCATGCGCATGAGCATCTGGAATTAAAACAACAATGACCTCTTAAACTATTTCAGTTATAAAATGGCGTGATTGGTAACTGAACACAGGTTAATACGAGTACCTTAATAATACCTTTCACTATAATTTTTATTCTTCTCCTTTCTCTGATATATATTTGATATGTATTAGTATATTATGTAATATTATATGTATGTATTGTATGTTATTAAGTCTAATTAATATTATTTTTATATTTTGTACACTGACAGCCCTAAATTCTTCTCCTATCTTTCAGTCCATCCAAAGGTTGTCTGTAAGAGATTGCCTAGTGCGATAAGACCGCCCATTGTACACTTGTATATTTGAACATTTGTCCTGTATATTTTTTGTGGTGTACAATAAAGTATATAATAAATAAATAAATAATTATCGCCATTCCTTCTCTCACCTGCAGAAACCATGCTTAACTTGCTAGACAGATCGATCTGCTCAGCTTAAGGTTCCACCCCACGTTACCAACAAACTGCACATACTATTTATTGGTTCAGCACACTCTGCGTAATTGGGGGGTACGCAGGTAGTGGCAAACAGCCAGACGCCGACATAAACTAGTGAAAGTTAACCAAAAACACGCGAATATCGTCCCATGTAGATGTTCTTAGAGTTCTCTCATTCTCTGTTGTTTGTGCAGTAAGATAAATAAGGTGTTTACCATAATTGTTTACGTATTTTAGATAGTCTTATGAATTTATAAAACTCACCTACTGAAAGCCGTTTTATGGTTTCGTAGTCAACAACACCCTTATAGTTTCGCCATGTCCGTATGTCCGCCCGTCCGTCCGTCTTTCCGTCCGCAGCTTAGCTCAGAGACTTTTAGTGCTAGAAAAGCCACGTAAAGTGGGGACATTTTTGTCTCGTCTGTCGCATGGTGTGATACCTATCGTTGGATAAGTCATTAAAATATTATATTTAATATTATATTTAGCCATAAAAATATATGGATCTGTGAAAACCCATTTTTCGATTCAGGGATCCGTTTGCGTAAAAATTAAGCTATAAACTAAAAAAAAAAAAATTGCTAATTGTGCCACTAAAGGTCTATTCACACATATCAGGGCTGCACGTCCCGGGCACGGCCCTGATATGTGTGGATAAACCTTTAAATGGTTGCTTTTGGCTATATGAATAAAATCACGGCAGTAGTTTATAAAACGAAATTAAAAGAAAAACTATCACAGCTAAGTAGGCTTTACGAGTAATAGTCGGCTAACTTATAAAATGCACTTGGAAAACTAAAAAATGTTGTATATTGATGTATGGGTACAACAGTTTTTGAATGGCATAGATAATTTTGTCCCTTCATTAGAGCAATGTTCAGTGCTTTCATTGTTTATGAACGTTGGTAATACCTATTTATTTGGTTAATGAAGCTAAATACGGAAAGCGGTTAAGCTGTATACGGAACCCTCTGTGCGCGAGTCAAACTCGCTCTTGGCAGGTATATTTAACAGTTGCGTTTGCCAATCAAACCAAATCAGTTGAGATTTAGGTACACGTTTACTAAATCACTTAAAATTGAAATATTACAGAGTTTCTTTTCATCTGGATTTTTCTTCTTTTAATTATTTAAACATCGCGTTAAAAGTCAAAAAGTTATTTAACTGTTTTTCTGAACTCACGTTTGTTTCGGATTTACATGGAAACACTGGGATGTCCTATGGTCCTTCTAAAAAAGCCTCTGATGAATTGAAACAATAGTCTCGTACCACGAGAATCCATGGCAACAGAACGGACACTTAACTACACCATACATTGCAAATACTCTTCCAAAATCGTCCCACCTTTACTAACAAGAGCGACAATGGACACCGAAACAATATTTCGCTAGTATACTCATAATTTTCAAGCTACCAACGTCTGATAGTGATGCGTTAAGGAATGCTCAGTGTTGCATTGATAATCCCCTCTATCTCCTTGCCTCACGCCGCTTCAGAAGCGAATTATCCAATAAACATAATGAAAATTTAAGCCTACAGTCGCTGACGATACCGTCGGGACGTCTCCTACAGATAATCCTTACACAGCGGCCGTCTGTGCGGCAATAATGCGCAAATTATATTGAAATGAAACGCAGTTTGAGATAATAGCGACTTCGATTGTGCGACAACCGGTACGATTGTCAATTGTTTTCGGAACGTTTCGCGGTAAATATTTAATGGCGTCGACGTTCTTGTGTTTTTGCTGGATTTGTGTTAAGTCGGGTAATGTTTTTGGTTTTCGTAACATTAGGATTAGGATTTTGTATAATAATTGGGCTCTTAAGTCCTTGGGACATTTTATCACAGTCAAAGTCAAACTTTCGGCACTTTACAAGAGATTATTTGATTCGTAGTTGCTAAAAATAGCTCTCAATTTATTTATATACGTAAATACGGCCTAGTACTGGAGAAAAGGGTCGCTATAGAACATCTATTGCCTGAAAACATATTCATTTATAGTTCATTTCCGAATTGAGCGTATTCTATTAATTAAATAAGATTATGTTGATAGCAACATAAAGTTATTATATTTCTTGGTTAGTCTGTGACAATTTTTTATCTGTGTTCAATACTGTCATCGCTCTCTTCTCTATAACCTCTGGTCGATGTACGACACGTTTTCATGTGAGTTACTCTAAAATATTGATAAAACAAGCAAATTGTATCAATTACCAGCCTATATCACATACAGTCCATTTAAAGGTTTTTTCAGATTCTTCCTCTGAAAATCACCCTGAAAATAATGATATCATCATCATCTGCCTAGTCTTTTTCCCAATTCTTGTTGGGGTCGGCTTCCAGTCTTACCGGATTCAGCTAGGTACCAGTGTTTTACAAGGAGTGACTGCCTATCTGACCTCCACAAACCAGTAACTGGGTAACACTATAACCCTTGGCAGATTCAAGCTTCTGACTATCCGTAACGACTGTCAAAGATCTTCAAATGACAGCCGGGACCAACGGCTTAATGTGCTTTCCGAGGACCGGAGGAAACTCGGTATGTTGAAATGGTCACCCATCCACGGACCAACCTCGGCAAGCGTTGCTTAACTTTGAAGATCGACCCGTGCGGCTGTTATTATTTAGCCACGATCTCCTCTCCTGAAAATAATAATAACCTAACCAAAATATAAAACTATCTACGAACAAACCACGACGATAACATAATAACTAAAACATAATTGATTGCTTCTAATTAATTGCGAGCCCGTAACACACAACGTGACATGATTACCTTAATCCGGACTCTCGTTAACGAATAAAACATTTACCAGGGGGCTCGGAACGTACCATGAATATTAATACTTTACTTTCTCTCGTATACCTGGGCCCTGAAAGTTTATTTCATTAGGGCAACTCTATGGAATGGCCGGTATGCTGTTTCGTGAAGTTTTGCCTGTTATTAATATCAGTCGGGTTCGGGTTTTTAGTTTTGAATTGACTAGAAATGGAATGAGTTTTGAAGCGTAGGTATGCTTATTTTTAGTGTTCCGTACCTGAAGGGTCGTGTCTAACGTGTTCGTCCATAGTCCGTCTGTCCATCTGTCCGTCGTTTGTCACAGCCAAACGGTTGGATCTCATTTTTATAGTATAAGCATCTTGTTGACCCAAAGCCATAAAAATTGTCAAACATATTTTTAAATGTTAAATAAAATTCACCTACCTCATCGAGTATCGTTGTTTAGAGCTCGTTGAGTAGTAAAAATATTGGAAAACCAAGGAATGAGAAGCCACCAAAGTCAGTTTTTTTTACAAAATTTTGTTTAAATTTTTAACTTCCCATTGATCTATGAAGTTGAAATGTGGTGAAAATGTTTATTACGTATAATTTACTAACAAATACCAATATATTGATAAATCTGATTTATTCTTTGAAATTCCGTCATTTTTCCTATTACAACCAACTTAATTTTGCGGTTTGGTACGGCATCTTAAATGTGTGATGTCCGACATGCACTTATCCAGATTTTTATATATTTTTTTTGTTTATTTGCAGCGTGAGTTGGATCTGCCAGAATTTATCCATCTTTGTACCTATTTATAAGCCTGTTTTAAAAGAGGGTTCAAGCCAAGTTTTAAGTCAAGAGGTTAGATTGTTTTAACTTTTACTGAAACACTCGACCTATGTTAGGATTTTTTGCAGAATCTCACTTGTTTGGGATTCACATGCTCTATTGAAATGTCACAAGGTATATTCCAAACATTTCGGCATTTCGACAATCTGTATCGCCGATAGAATGTTACTTTTACTAGAGGCCCAGATCATTTATCAAGTTCATGAAGTTAAGGTTCCGAGTCATTTCCTCCAACTCTACTCAACCTCGTATCATCAAATGGACAGTTATAGCTTATTCTTTATTGATATTATTTGAGGACTCATTTTCGTTGTCATGACGACTGAGTCGAGTGGAGGTCCTACAAACTGAATTGTAATATGGGCCTAAGTTTGCCTACACAAGAACACAGAAACCAACCTACTTAGCAAAGCATAAGCTCACAAACGAGGTGTACTTATACTTGCAAGCTCAGTATCGTGCCGTTGTTAAGGCGATATATACGCCCCAATGTTAACGCAGTAATGGCAGTGCGCCCGCTTGATGCCAAAATATCAATATTGAACCTCCTTTCGAACAGTTTTGTTTGCAAAATATTATTCGATTTAAATATGCTATGTTAGTTATGAAGAAATTCCAGCTATCATTTTTTCTGTGTAAAAATATTTTTAAACATCCAAGTCGTTTTGGAGGAGTTTCCAAAAGATGCGAAAAAAAATCGTGTTGTTAATTATTTTTTTAAAGCAAAACTATTAGTTACGCGAAAAAGCTTGTGTTAAAAATAATGTACATGAATCAATAACCCTTTTAACCTAACTGTTACTAAGGAGTATGCTTTAGAAAGTAACCGTTTTACGGCACTAAAAGCGGATGAAGGCACTTAACACTTAACACCAAACACGGCTCGGCCTATTTAATTACGCCTTATTAACACGATGGCTATAGCAGACTAACTCGTTAATTTATTATCACACGCTTAGGTACTAGGATTAAAGGAACTTGGTAGAAGTAAGTGCGAATTAATTAAACAAGTGTACCCACGCTTATATTGAAATAATTAAATAGTGGTTGTTTAGTTTTATTGTAAAAGGTGATCTCTGGTGTCAAAGTCAAAGTCAAATATATTTATTTCAACTAGGCCAATAAGCGGCACTTTTGAACGTCAAACATTAAATCTAAATTAAAAATGTACAAGTAATAAAAATTGACTCTACCGTGCATTCAGAAAGTAGCTTGTTATGGAGAAGAACGCACAAGAAACTCCATACATACTATTTAAAAAAAAAAAAATGTTTTACAATGTTTACTTATGTACATACATTAATAAATTCATATATGTGAGGACGATGCACCCAAAAATAGCACTACACACTATACTACGTACATGTATAAAGTAATAAAAGCACTAACTGGTAAATTCATTAATTTGATAAATAGGAACATGGTTCTCACATACTTACAAATATTGCAAACATAGGTAAAATACCTAATTCAACAACAACGGAACCGTGTGTGAGTCAAATTCTGGAAAAATATATAAAATAACCTAAGAATAAAATAACTATGAATAGGAATACAAATTAGCAAATTTGATTTTGTCCACACCAAAGATTGCCCTACGGAGCGGGACCAACATGTTGCCAAGCATTCTTATCTTGAATATAATCATCTAATTTGTAATATGCTTGTTTACAAAGTGTGCTTTTAACTAAAGTTTTAAATTTACTTTCATTTAGTTTTAATATATCACAAGGTATTTTGTTATAGAATTTAACACAGTACCCCATGAAAGATGAGTGTACTTTTGCTAGTCTATAAGATGGTTTATCTAACTTATCTTTATTTCTCGTATTACAATTGTGTCTATCACTGACCTTACTAAAGAGATGTATATTTTTCCTTACATACATAATATTTTCATAAATGAATTGGCAAGAAACTGTCATAATATTAATATTTTTAAATAGTGTATTGATCGGATTTGAAAAAGCTACATATCATTGAGTATCTAGTTTTTTTTCAGTAATCTACTTTAATATCCGGCAAAATTCCTGGTTCCCTAGGCTACGGGAGCAAAACCATGGGAATAGCAAGTTACCAATTATTTTGGTTTAGATCAAAACTTGTATAATACCAGTACAATACTTGTATAATAAGTCTAATACTTGTGTAATATATCTATTAGTTTTCCAGCTGACCTGAAGATATCAAAATATAATTATGTTGTCTACGAGTACAAGGATTACAAGTGTTTTTTTTTGTCTAAACGTATATGTTGGCGAATTTAAATGTTACAACAGTTAATAATCAACAACGAATTTAAATCACTGAAAAATTGAAAAGCAAATAAATAACTAAACATCTCGAAACGGCGCAAAATTTACTCAGTATAAAATACTCAACAGGAAATTTTAACCTACCGCCCGAGCACTACACCTGCAGATCAGGAAACACGGCCATTATTTCACCTGCTATCTACTAGATAAATCTCTTTTGATAAATACGCTTTGGTATACACTAAGCTTTACCGGATGAAGCAGAAATGTACCTAGAATATAAGGAAAATAGAAACTTGAAGTACGGAACTATTTTTCATAAAAAAATTAGTCATGGAATCACCTCACATTTAAGTGCATGCATTGACAATTCTGGAAGATGCTTTCTTGTTATCAGTTTGTATATTCAGAAACATGATCCTAAATACGGAAGGGAAGGGATCTTTTCAGGTATTAAGGAATGGTATTTGAAATAATGAATTTCTAACAAAACTTGCCTTGACCACCCTGAAATTATATTACGAGTTAAAAGCATTTTCTGGTGTCCGGTGTCCACAACGATATTTCGTGTTCAGAATTTTTTGAAAATTATATTTCAGTTTTTTTTTTTTTTTTTTTTTTTTTTTTTTTACTATATATAGGCCTGTGTTTGACCACAATCTCACCGTGGTCAGTGATGATGTGGCCGATGGTGGTAAGCACACAAAGCCTAGAAGGGAACTGGCTCTCAAGAGCTGCTGTCGGAACACACCGGAAGGTGCTTGGCGACAGATTTTCAACTTGAGGGTGGTTGCCAGCCAGGCGGGTACTACAAAGTACCCTACCACCGTGCTATGGTTTCCTCACGATGTTTTCCTTCACCGAAAGCTCAAGCTCATTGTAGGATTCGAACCCGCGACCTTCGTCTCGGTATCCGACGTCACTACCACTGAGCTATCATCGCCATAAAAGTTACTTACTTACCAAAAGATTGGAGTGACAGATGAAAAAAGGGAGCGAAAATTAAATCACTCCAAACTATTACGGAACCACAAAATCATAGAACAAAACATAGCTTAATATATTCTTGTTTACCAAACTTTGTACTTTAAAGTGTCCGCCATTTTGAAATTATGCACAATTCCTTGCTCAGCGTGACGTTATCTGAAATTAAAAACAAACTAAGCATCGTGCGAGTCCATTATTGTGCAAGTACAGGAGATGAGATGCCTGCATTTAGAGAATATATGAGATTATGAAACAGAGTTTCAAAATTACATTTGTGTTTGTTTTATTGTTAAGAGACTGTGTTCACTTTACTTTTGAAATTTAATTTGTAGTGTGGAAAACGGGTTGGAAAACCGTTTGACCTCTTTTTGTGTATGTTCTTATAAATATCTGGCATTTGTGTGTTTCTAATATGAAAACTGGCCTTTTTTTTGGTGGGAAATCATCTAATGACTTGTCCCGCTCTGGGTGAAGCGGGAGGCCGTCTCAGACTTTTACTGACCCGTGTTCTTTCAGTTGCTTGTGCCAGGGCCGCGGTAACTCTCTTTAAAATTTATCCGCGACCAGGCCTAACCAACTAAATCGTGAATATTTTGGCTATATATTTTAAAAATACCATAGAAGTACAGCAGTAAGTAATTGTATTATTAACTTATCTCAAGAAATTATAACTCAAATCAAAAATAAACAACTATAAATCCATCCTCGTTAAGTATACAAAGCTTCAAATAAAATAACAAAGCTCAGGTAAACTAACCGCAATCTAAAATTAAAAACAAACTCTACAATATTCATAGTACGAGTAAGAACAACTTTTTGTCTAGATATACTGTAGACGGGTACATCCACAATAAGGCTATAAAAACTTGAAATTACGCCGGCCTATTGTTGTCGACAGAAGTGCTCTTAGGACTCTCGTCCCAGACAATATGCATATTCACAGTACGCCTCGGTACTACGCCGTTCGCCCCGGCACTACGCGGTACGCCCTTGTGTAGTGCGTGCCCATACCCGCGTTGCATCTTGGAAAAATATTTTTTTAATAAAACCTCTCTTCTTAGTTTTGATGATGTTGCTACTACAAGATGTGGTAGGTAATTTATGTGACATGAGATAGGTGCTTTTTTTGTGAAGATGTTGTATATTGCTTCGTAAAATATAGCAGGCTAAAGAGTAAAAATTTTTTATATAAAAAGGTTATCGGCCGTAACATACATATGTATTAATTATTTACTTCATTAAAGTAGCTGTATTCTGTGATTTTGATCATAAACACAACACAGTCGTACTAAAGGGTCTTTCAACAAGGACGGGTCGATGTTAAAATTGAATAAAACAAGATGTGTGTGAGATATTAACGAAATTTATTTTTTATTTATAAGGCCCATTTATGCCAATTATGGATGGAATATGACATCGTTCAAATGTCCGCCGCGGCTTCGTATGGTGGCACGAATCCGAGAGGTCCAATTTTTAATGACTCTGCTGCATAGATCCGGCTGAATCCGAGCGATGGCCTGCGTTATGTTGGCTTTCAGGGCAACGGTCGAATGTGGTTTATTGGCATAGACCTGCGACTTCAGAAAACCCCACAAGAAAAAGTCTAGCGGAACTCTAACTCTACCCTCAAACCGTTCATGCAGAATGTCGATTGTATCATTCGCTGTGTGGCAAGTAGCGCCATCTTGCTGGAACCACATGTCGTTCACGTCCATATTAGTCAATTCAAGCCAAAAGAAATTGTTTATCATTGATCTGTAGCGCTCGCTCGATCTATGCAGCAGAGTCATTAAAAATTGGACCTCTCAGATTCGTGCCACCATACGAAGCCGCGGCGGACATTTGAACGATGTCATATGCCATCCATAATTGGCATAAATGGGCCTTTTAAATAAAAAATAAATTTCGTTAATATCTCACAAACATCTTGTTTTATTTAATTTTAACATCGACCCGTCCTTGTTGAAACGCCCTTTAGTTAAGCCATTCTCTGTTTTCTTTTATTAACCGTCTTCAAAAAAAGGAGGAGGTTCTCAATTCGTCGGAATCTTTTTTTTTTATGTATGTTCCCCGATTACTGTAAGATGCCTGGACCGATTTGGAAAATTCTTCTTTTGTTTGAAAGGGTATACTTCCCAGTTGGTCATCAGGTCATGATCTGATGATGGGATCTTGTAGAAATCGAGGGAACTCCTCAAATATTATAGGCATACATATAGTGATTTTGGTATTTTTATCAACAATGCAATCATCTGCACTCAGAAAGTAACATTTGGTGAAGTGGAACTGGTGAAGAAGACCACAGATGGTCAATAGAATTCCTTAATGCTAAGTATGTCATGGGTTATAAGATATCTCGAATAGTTTAACGACTATGATGAAGCAAATACTTATAAATACATAGTGCTGATGAAACTGATCTGATGATGAAGCCGGCAGGTAGGCACTGGTACTCCGAAATAAAACAATATATCCTAGTCGTGTAAGGGCTTATTGGAATCGTCATGAGATGTACTTTGGCCATATATGAATTTTATGATAATTGGAAGTACCTATCAAAACTAAAAAGAGATAAATAAAAAACTTTTTAACAAAAAATCAAACCGACTTCCAAAAAAACACTGCAAAACGAAAAATAACTTTCTTTTCCAAAGTCGGTGTCGAAACACGGAAAACAATAGGTACCAAAGACACTGACTTCGGAAAAGAAAGTTATTTTTCGTTTTGCAGTGTTTTTTTGGAAGTCGGTTTGATTTTTTGTTTAAAAGTTTTTTTTGAATTATAATTATTTAGAAAGCTTTCATCAAAAATGATCTATCTAAAATTTGCATGACGTAGGTGTTAAAAGTGCATCGGTCCGTGACGGCGTGACTAAATTTTCTTTAACGCTTTAAAAGAAAATCCATTAAGTATAATCGTTAATGTAGTTACATAGCACGTTAGCACATGCGCTAGTTACTGCATAATTATTGTGGTAAAGCCCGTTGTGGCCGGCTCCGGTAATATTTTCTAATAAAAGAGCCTACAGGCTGGGCCAAACGGGGCAATTATGAATTATATATGGTCGATTTTATGGTACGTGCTACATAGCGATATTTTGTAAATGTGAAAACGCGATAGTTAACATTTTGAAGGTTATGGCTATTGATAGTGTTCAGTTTGGAAAATATGTTGTATTAGAATATTAAAGCGTTTTAACAATGGTAGAGAACACCCTCAGAACATAAGTTAAGATTTATCTTTTAAGAAAGTCAAAAGAAACTATAAACTTGTAGCTAAAACTAATTCCGATGCGCAAAGCCGTACATACAAATCTTCAGCTCATGCTAAAACCGCATCGAATACCAAAGCAAGATACCCAAAAATGAACAACAAACAAACCCCCCAAAAGAAATCTTAATACAAGCCGTCTATATTCAAACTTAGCACCGTTAATACCGTCCCTTACACTTTTATTTGTAACATGGCGTGCCACGCTGCACGTACCAAGGAGCACCAATAACCTTAGGTAACGACATAAGCCCACCACGTATGGTATCTACTTAAAACGCATTTACATTCATACAACCATATTTACATAGGATCCCCGGTGTAATGCTGGGAAGTTCCATTTCTAAGGGTTTTTGTGAATAAACTGGGAGGGTAAACCGATGTCGATAAAGATAGAAATCAGTGAGATTTGTGTGTGTTGCTTTTTGTTTTTTGTATGGAATTGTAGTTTAGATAAGAGGAATAAATAATGTTGCAGTGTATTTGAATTTGGATCGGGTAATAAATGGTTAGAACTATCCCTTGGGTTTTCGATATACTATATATACGAAAAAATAAGTTGGACTTATTTACCTATAATACATGAAATTCGAAATCTGAAAGTTCTCAATAAATACACGCACGATTAAAGCAATCTAGGCCAACAAATAAGGTTGCAAGGGGGAAATATGTCTATCCAAAAATTCCCTGTCCCTATATGAACCAAGAATATGACATATTAACTTTAAAACTTTGGTGTTTCTTAATTGAAAAACATTATATCACGGAAATTTAACGCGATGATTTCGTTTATTTATTTATCTATTTCACCCGACATTTCGGCCGTGTTGCAACGACCGTGGTTCCAGGTAGACAAAATAAATAATCGATATCATCGCGTTAAATTCCCGTGATATAGTGTTTTTCAAGAATATGATATCTAAACGATAGCTAAATGTTTGTAAAACTATAAATATTCAGTGAAAACTACAACGGTATTCTCACCAGATTCTATTAAACAGAAAACTCTAGATAACTATATAATATCAATCGAGTAGCAATAAAAATCAATGTTTCCAATACGTGCGGTTGAATTATAGATAGGTACAAGAGAAATGTAGGACATGCAATAAGAATGTAATATTGAACATAAGCATTTCAAATATTTTACTCGAGAATTTTATAACCAAGATACTGTGACGATATGGAGACTGTATTTTTGAAGCGACGCAACAAAATACGTATTTGTTTATTTGGTAAAGTTTTACAGGAAAATTAACAACTTGTACAAATAATTTTCTTTTAAGTTGATGGGTTTGGAAAAAAAATAAGTAGATTCTCATTTAAATCGATTAAAATAGAGAACCGATTATAATGGCTGGTTGGATACATATATGTAAGTGAAAAACTCAACAAATGATAAAAAAATACAGTAACATAAAATCACATTTAAAACTATTGAAAATAAAATTCTAGTGAAAATGTTGGATATATTTTTTTTGTGAAAAAGGCATCAAGCCGGGATGGGCTCATAAAGTTTCAAACAAACCTAGACTTTTCACAAGAAACATACCTGCAATCTAACGGCAAAAGTCTGCAAAAACTTTTAACCAGATAAAAATATAAGACGTTATGTGCAGGACAAATTGATTTGTCAAAAAGCGGATCCAATTCAGCGTAGTTGTACCATTAGTGAAACGAGAAGTCGTCTGGGTGCTATGGACGTGCGCTAAAAATAACTGAACGAGAAAACGTGCACTGTGACAACTTCCAAGAATCCCGTAGGAAAATCCTCCCTAAGTAATATGAAAGGTAGCGCTTTTTATTTTGTAGACACGTCACAAAAATAAGCACTTTGAGTTTAAAAGAAAACCTGTTGTAGCTGTGACGGTGTAATTAACCGACTTACCAAAAAGGAGGAGGTTCTATGTTCGACATTATGTTTGTTTTTTTTTTTGTATGTTCACGCATATCTCCGTCAATTTTGGACCGAATTTGAAAATTCTTTTTTTGTTTGAAAAAGTATGTTTTGAAATTGGTCCCATTTTAATTTGGTGAAGATCTGATGAAGAACTTCGAAGATATACAAGAGAACTCTTCAATAAATTACGGCTTACTCTCGGGATTTTTGCAATTGCAAGTCTGTATATTGATTATACCATTTCATAACATAACATCACGCCAGTACGCTCTTAAGGGGTACGCAGATCTCTCATTTCACCGGTTATGTTCAAGATTCATGACATTCGGGTTATCTATTCTGGCGTTATAGGTATCTTACTAAACAACTTGCCTATTAGGTACAACTAAAAAGTGAAAATAAAAAACTTTTTTACAAAAAAAAAAAACTACCGACTTCCAAATAAAAAAACTACATAGTGAAAAATAAGTTTATTTTTGGAAGTCGGTGTCCATAACGTTAAAAATTGGTACCTGTGAAAGACACCGACTTCCAAAAATAAAGTTATTTTTCACTTTGTAGTTTTTTCATTTGGAAGTCGGTAGTATTTTTTTTGTAAAAAATCTTTTTATTTTTTTTACTTTGATTTTAAACAACTTTGGATAGGAACAAATATCGATCGATAATTATGCCCAAAGATAAAGTGACCACAACCGATAATTTAGAACAAAGTTATGCTAGAATAAAATCCATATTCGAACAAAATATCTACGAAGATAATAAATTGCTGTTAACAGCAAACAAGCAGAATACCACTTTTAATTAAATACAGAACAAAACAAACAGGATCACGTATAGGAAAACGGATAACAAAAAGCTATTAGAATCTTTAATAAAAACACGCGAACAAATTCTAGTTAAAGAAAAAGAGAAAAGAGAAGTGTAATAGAC
The DNA here is from genome assembly GCA_945859665.1 of Anorthoa munda. Taxonomy (NCBI): domain Eukaryota; kingdom Metazoa; phylum Arthropoda; class Insecta; order Lepidoptera; family Noctuidae; genus Anorthoa; species Anorthoa munda. The sequence goes on along the minus strand of OX243902.1, from coordinate 13,924,552 downwards.
GCTGAAGCTGATAATAACATTACAATATTAGTTAGGGAAACAACGTTAGGAAAGCAATTTTGGCGACGCATATTGGCTATTATCAAGTAGATATGCTTTGTTTGTTTATTATTTTCGATGGCACCCTGTATTGATGGGGGTTTGATGTGATAGCTTGTGTATAAATATAGATATATATGCAATATGTGTTGTAAAAGACTACATTTTGAACTGTTTTGTTGGTGAATGGAATTGTCAAGTAATTAGTTTATGTTGATGATTTAGTATGTATTTCAATAAAGTGATTATGTAGTTAAGTAATAAATATTTAGAAATTCGATTTATTGTTTTGCATAACTTTTTATTTACATTTATATCATTTTTACAACTCTTTTACTCTAGTCATAACAATCCGTTGGCATGAAATTTATTGCCAACAATACATTTTTCCTTCTAAAAAACCAGACGTTATATGACACAAAGTAATATTATGCATACGTTTAGAGTGGAGTGTTAAATTATGACGCAATAAACGTGCCACATCGTTGAATAGGCCGCGTTCACAGTAAATAATGGCCCGGAGATATAAGATTCTGAACAATACCTTACGACGTGCTATCTGCAAAATGCTCCAACTCAATTCCCTTACAAAAATATGGCAACTTAGCAAATCGTCAGCACACCTGCGCTTGAATAACGCTTTCCCATTTTCCTGTAATATCCTTAATAAATCTGAGTAAAGTTGAGAATATATTCATACTTCTTTTATGGTTATCAATCGTGACAAAGTTTGAGCTTTTAAATAATATATCCTGTGTCACACTCCGTTACGTTCGAACCAATTTTGCGCTGGAAACATTTTGTGCCGAATAACTTTGTTGCCATTCAAACAGGAGTTGATTCTCAGTGAATAATTAAAATAGTTGTTTTAAACGAATGCATGGATGTTGACCGCATATTTTCAACACATACCGCTTGATTAAAAACCACAGACGGAATTAATTACAAAATACATCATCATTTTGTTGGGCTTTGTACACCTTTGTGTGTTCAGGTAATTATATAAAGACAAATTGATATTCGATAATAATGAAGCATGTATTTTTAAATGGAAATGGTAGATTCGAATTGTGTTGCTATTATGGCATGCAAATGTAGTATTTATATTCACCACGGCGTGGCGCATATACTTTCGGTCAACACTTTGTAAAATGCTTATATGTATAAAAAATTCTCTTGACAAAAAGTAGTGATGGATGAATGGACACTAAAGCCTCCACAGTAAAAGGTTTCGCATGTTAGCTTTTTTAGTCGGCTTTACACGCAAAAGAATAAATAGGTCCACCAAAAATCAACTAATCAATAACGTGTGTACGATATATTAATCAAAAGATAGGCCGTTTTTTGCAAGCAAAGGGTGAGTTTGAATGGCACCCCTTCCAAATATTGGTTTTTGTCGGGCTATACCCGTCGTCCAGTAAGAGCAAAGCCATGTTTTTCCATTTACTGCGATACGCACGTTCGCGATATCTTACGCATTGGATATAAAGGCTTTCACTATGTTTTATAGTGCTACGTCATTAAGCTGTGAATATAAAGTGGGGGTATGACAAAACATGAATTAATTTGAGATATGTCGCACGGTACGATGCACACCCTAATATGTGATACACACGGGATTGGGTAATTTTGGCAATAAGTGAGTTTATTTATTTATTTAGGGACAACAAACATTACCGTAATAATAACTAAACATAGGTTAGAACTTAATAATAAAGGTAACAAGTACATTACTCACAAAATTATCCACATATTGATAAACAGAGTAAAAGTGAACATTTTAAGTGAGTTGAATGATTAAGTATACAGACTTTATTGTTACGGGATAATTCATACCAAAAGTTTTTTAGTTCTTTGGAAAATTGTATAAACTTGACAAAGGGTGGCACGCTATAATTATTTCAGAAAAAACAATCAGATCTTTTCAGGGTTCAATGCTCAATGAAAAATAATAATTATGATATATGTCGGAGACAAATGCGGCACCGCCCGCAGCTGCGACTACGGGAGGGCGACGACGGCGAGCGGGGAGCGCGGGACGAGACACCGACCGCCGCGCGCCGCTGACCTGCACCGCCACTTACTCAAAAACCACGGACCAGATAGCGCGCGTTCTTAAGTTCAATATACGGAACCATTCCCTTTATTACAGTCCGCTATTTTATTTTACCACCTCGAAGAATCCCCAACAATATATATAAATGCTTAATAATTTATAAAGCTTCTACCCGAGACTTTAACCACGTGGAAAGTGTTTTAAACCAAGGGAATTTACTACTGGGACAAAGATATCCTGTGTACTAATCAAGGCCAAGTTCGACCCGTTTGCCAGGATCATCCAAATCCGTTAAGTCAAAAATAAGCCCGTCAAGGCATGTTGATAAAATTAGTAGAAAGTAGGATTAAACTTAATTTATGTTCGTTATTTCATTCGCCAATCTCTAAGCCAGTGTGTCATCATTGTTGGTATGCACGATAACACCTCCCTGTGAGGGAAAGTGAGGAAATTCGCTCAATTATATATCACCCTACAGCTTTTTAGCTTATTTATCAATCAATCTCAGATCTAGGGTTGATAAACAACACCTCAATGTCAACAGTAAGTTTCGTCGATTCACTAGAACTAATGGATTTTCATTATGTTATTGTAATTTATAATGTATTATAGGTGCAGCCCTAGCACTATTTTGTAAGGGCTTTTCTTATTTGAATGTCAATATTTAAGTGGCATGGAGAGGTGAGTCAACCTGAAATAGTGTTTGGAACGGACATTTTTACCTGGAAACTGTGCTGTGTTGCCTCAGTGCCTTTCATAAGTTTATTTTATAATAATTATTGAATTTATTCTAGAATGTCCAGATTAGCCTCATCATCATCTATAATAATATAATTGCGTTATCCTGCATTTATAAAAAATCTAAATGGATAACACTCTACTCACTTTAAATGACATAGATAATTCCGAAGTTGCTAAAGTGTTTGACTGTGAAATTGCTGACTTTACTAAGCACATAGCGCCTAACTTTTCCGACTTTACCATTGTTTCACAGAACATTAGATCTGTCTACTCTAATTTTGATGATCTTCAATTAAACTTACTCAATCTTAAAACAGATATCGATCTGGTAATCCTAACAGAATGTAGATTGAACTTGAACAAGCCAATACCTCTAATAACAAACTATAACTCGTACCAAACTACAAACCATCTGAATAAGGCTGACGGAGTGGTCGCCTATATTAAAAGTACACATAAAAATAAAACAAGAGAAGTAAAGTTAGCTCACGCGTCTTGCTTAGAGATTCATATTACGCCTGACCTTATAGTTATTGCGATCTATCGATCCCCCTCAACTGCGAACGCAGACCAATTTATTCACTCCTTGAACAATCACCTAACTACCACTGCATCAACTAAAACCATAATAATCACTGGAGATATAAATATTAATCTGATACACAATCAAAATGAGCAGTCGCACGAACGTACAAACAGGCTTAACTATCTCAATATGTTGGCAATGCATGGTCTACTCCCTGGTCACTCGCTCCCCACGAGAGACAAAACCTGTCTTGACCATTTCATAATAAAACTGAAACCTGGCAGCCAAACTGCAACTATCGCAATTATTCACACGACTATTACTGACCATTTCATGACATTCTTAAAAATCTCAAACCATAAAAACTTAATAAGATGCTCAAAAACAAAAACAGTTTTTAATTTGGAAAAAGGACTTGAGCTCCTCAAAACCAGTCATCTATCGGACCTATTAAAACTAGATGACCCTAACACGCTTACTAATAACCTAATCGAAATATTACAAAATTGTGTCACACTTAGTACAATTACTCTGAATATACCATTGAAAAATAGAATCCTAAAACCGTGGATGACAATTGGCTTATTGCGTTGTATCTTGAATAGAAATCGTATGCAAAAGAGACTTAGGCTCGACCCATACAACGAGGTTCTGAAAATCACATACAAAAGGTATCGTAATTACTGTTATACCATTATAAGAAAACAAAAACGTAAGCATGATAGAGATCAACTTTCTAAAGCGCACAGAAATCCTAAAAAAACATGGGATATCATAAACAATATTACTCAACGCAAACCTAAAAAAACAAATAATTCGGAACTGCTAGAGCGACACACTGCCCCTCAAGACTCTGTTGACAAGGTTAATGATTACTTCTGTAGCATAGGCAAAATTCTTGCTGAAAACATCACAACTTCTCAGTCATCAGCAGGGAGAAATATCAATCCTGACTCATTCTCGACAGGCATTCCTTTGGCCTCATCTCTTGTTCTTCTCGACACAGACCCCGACGAAGTTCGAGCCACTTTAATGAACTTGAAATCTGATAGCGCTCCCGGTTGGGATAAAATTCAAGTCAACTTTCTAAAATCTGCACACGAACAAATTGTACCAATCATAACCCACTTAGTTAACCTATGCTTCGAGCGAGGAATTTTCCCGGATGCTTTGAAAGTGGCTCTTATAACGCCTGTGTACAAGTCTGGGGACAAGACTGACCCGTCTAACTATAGGCCAATTTCAGTTCTACCGTCCATTTCAAAAATCCTTGAGAGACTTATAAACTCACGTCTAATTAAATTCCTCTCTAAATATAAAATATTGTCGCCTTCTCAGTTTGGGTTTAGACAAGGAAAGTCTACTGAAGATGCAGTTCTGTCACTAACCTCTGCTCTAGTGGACGGAGTGGATGGGGGAGCCAAGTGTCTAGCTGTTTTTCTGGACCTCAAAAAGGCCTTTGACACAGTGTCTGTCCCCTTACTTTTACATAGGCTAGAACGCATCGGTATAAGGGGACCCGCTCTTGACCTTTTTAAATCCTACCTCAATAATCGCAAACAAACGGTTAAAATTGCGAAGTATACCAGCTCCGAGTCAACCGTCACTTTCGGAGTCGGCCAGGGCAGTGTCCTTGGGCCGACTTTATTCCTTATCTACATCAATAACCTCTGCAACATGAAGATTGATGGCGGGCTCATATTCTCATATGCTGACGATACTGCCATTGTCTTCACAGCTAAGACTTGGGCTAACGTTAGAAGGTTGGCCGAGGATGGCCTTGCGAGGATAGCAGCTTGGCTAAATCATAGTCTCCTCACACTGAATGCCTCCAAATCCAACTACATCTGCTTTACAAAATATATTAGCACGCAACCGTCGCAAGATTTCCAAATAAAAATCCACAACTGTCCCAACCCCCTAACCCCCGACTGCTCTTGTTTAAAAATTGACAGGTTACAACACACTAAATATCTGGGTGTTGTGATTGACCAGCGCCTGTCCTGGCATATGCATACCGAACTTATTATGAAGAGGGTTAGGAAACTGGTATGGACTTTTAAAACACTGCGACATGCGGCTTCAAAGCAACTACTGAAGCAAGTATACATATCACTGGCCCAATCGATCCTCATATACTGTCTATCTTGCTGGGGAGGGACAACAAAAATGAAGTTTTTAGAACTTGAAAGGGCGCAGAGAACCTTACTCAAGGTCATGTTCTTTAAACCCTATAGATACCCAACCCAAAGCCTCTACCAGTTTTCTGATCTCTTGTCTGTAAGAAAGCTTTATTTGCTTCAACTTGTACTAAGAAAACACACATCCCTCCCGTATGATCCCTCTAAGCCTAAAAGCAGAAGGAGCTATTTAGTCGCTCCTCCTGTCAAAGTTAGATCTGCTTTCGCTAAAAGACAATACTCAAGGCAATCTTCTCACCTGTACAACTTGCTGAATAAAGAATTACTTATTTATTCCATGAAGCTCAGAGACTGTAAAAAAGTTGTAATCGAATGGCTTAAAACTAAAACCTACAACGATGTTGAATCTATTGTATCGACTATGCAATAACCAAATTAGTTATATTTGGGTTAGTGAAAGAAGTCTTCATTGACTTTTTTCGATCCCAAGACATTGTTGCAGGGCTAATCCGACAATCCAATCCGATAACCTATATTTAGAATTACGCTTACACATAGCTATACTGGCATGGCATTCTGGTTTCACCCGCATAACTAGGTTTTGATCCCATGGGAGAGTCGGGTCGAAAGGATCTCGTGACCTAACCCAGGATATTATCTACCAAAGTCCCATATCTCATTCGGATTGGTTCAGCCGTCTCGGCGTGAAAGCGTAACTAATAAACAAACAAATACATTAACAGACACACTTTCGTATTTATAAACTCGCACACCACACAACCTCACACTACACACCCATACTCACGCACTCACTCACACACTTACTCGTGACACGCATAACACACGTTTATACACGGTACCTTTTTCTACGCATAACGCTCATTCTTTTGCATTGCTGTTTGTATAATTTTAAGTTACCCTTTTATTTTTACTTTTATTTTTAGTTTTGCATGTTTACATTGTCTACATTTCAATTGCATAAAATAATGATAAGTGGAAGTGCGGAGTCTCCTAATACAAGCAATTCCTTGCTTAAAAGGTGATCTCCAATAATATGTATCAAAATGCCCTTTGTAATTGAAATAAACATTTTAATTTTTTAATTTTTTAATCATCATCATCATATCAGCCGAAAGACGTCCACTGCTGGACATAGGCCTCCCCCAAGCCAGATTAGCCTAATCCAGAATATATTCGAAGAATCTGGGTTCACGAAAGATTAAAACATTTTTACAAAAAAATACAACCAACTTCCAAATAAAAACACTACAAAGTGAAAAATTACTTCAAATTGGGCAGTCGACGTTTCTGTTTTCGTTTTTTGACACCGAGTTCCGAAATTGAAGTTATATTTCACTTTGTAGTGTTTTTATTTGAAAGTCGGTTGTATATTTTGGTTAAAAAAAAAAAAAAATTCTTCTTTTTTGTGGTAGCAGTTCTATAGGCTGGGTACTTATAATGCCCAAAAGTGATGCCAGAATTGACTTACCCAATAACATGAAACTTAAACAAAACTGGTGAAATGAGAATCAAGCTTATCAATTAGCCTTTTACCGTTAATGTTGGGGTAGACTTCCATTCGGAGGGAAATATATATAAATTCTAAGAAATTCTATTTTACCGTGGTTAGGTACTAAAATAAGGGCAACTATGTCTTGCCCTCCACATGAAGTATACACACTAAAAAAACTTAAACCATCAAAGTAGAGTACATACTCCGATAGTCTGTATACCAAAACCCTTTACTCTCCGATCGTCAAAATAACAAATCCGTCTTGCCAATTTGCCGAGCACTCTAGACACGCTATTACACATTAGAGGTTATGTCGGCGCGTGCAAGACACGTGTCCCGACGAGAACACGTCATTAGCTTCACGACTCGTCTCCGGGGAGGGACTACGACAGTTTTTTGTTCATAACTGGTGATGGTGCAATATAAAGATGGCAAGCGGTAAGGGTTAAGCGATTTTGGGACACCTATATTTAAGTGCAGTTTGAAAAACTGGCCAAGTCGAGTCGGACTCGCGCACTGAGGGTTCCGTACAAACATTTACATTCACCAAAATAATTAAATAACATTACTAAAGTTCATAAACTAAATATTAGGGCACCGAATATTGCTCTAACGATAAGATAAACAGAATTGAGCGACAAAATTAACTTTGCCGTTGGAAAACTGTAGTCCCCATACAACGACATAGGTCGCGGTCAGTTTACCAACTGCAAATAAGTTAATAATCTTTTTTTTTATGTAGGTACAAATTTACGGTTTTCCGTTTTTAGGGTTCCGTACACAAAGGGTATAAACGGGACCCTATTACTAAGACTTCGCGATCCGTCTGTCTGTCTGTCTGTCTGTCCGTCTGTCTCCAGGCTGTATCTCATGAACCGTGATAGCTAGACAGTTGAAATTTTCACAGATGATGTATTTCTGTTGCCGCTATAACAACAAATACTAAAAACAGTATAAAATAAATATTTAAGGAGGGTCCCATACAACAAACGTGATATTTTTGCCGTTTTTTGCTCGATATTAATAACGGCAACAGGTAAACGAAATATTCACAGAATATTTAGTTGTATATTCATTTAAAAAAAATAATAATTATTAAAATAAAATAAATTAAGGGGGGAATTAAACGTGATTTTTTTGCAGTGTTTTGCTATAATAGTACGGAACCCTTCGTGTGTGAGTCCGACTCGCACTTGGCCGGTTTTTTACTTTACCTGTGCTATAAGACTTGCTTCTTGCCAAATTTCATGGTTCTAGGTCAAAGAGAAGTATCCTGCAGATTTTGATTCCCTTGCGAGTGTGAAATATGCGTCATTAACAGCTTTATCTCTTGATTGCATTGATCTAGAAGTTTGATTTTATCAACTCGATACCTCCCCGCGTTCCTCAGATAAAGGGTCTTGACAGACAGACGGCCATATAGATATGTTCATCTGTTCATATAAAGTGTTTTTAACGTATCAGACTCTAAGAAAGTGCTACCGAACTGTATAAAAGTGCAAATTGACACTATTCTTAGTCATAACATTATACAATATAATAATAAATTAGAGTTAAATTGCTTATTAGTCTATTAAGGCTAGATTGTAATTTATTATTAAGAACCGTAGTTTTTATTAATATAGAAAAAAAAGATCTGTTCCCTCATAACTTCTAAACTACTTATCATAATTTAACAAATGAGGTGTCTTTGGAAGCGTCTTGTTTGTCCGCTGGTTATAGAATATGTGACGACACAATAAAATTAAATTTCCTGAATATGAAAATCAAAGGCCAAAAACGTTTTGGTAATGGAAGTAGTAGCTTATGTCCAGCAGCGGAGATCTTTCAGAAGACAAACGTGATCACAAGTGCCTTAAATGTTTTTTGTCTCGTATTATGGCCGGAATTAAGTACACAAAAATAACTAGATCCATGGACGTCACATATCACACGTTTAAGTTATTTTAATGCATACTGGAAGGTGTAACATAACGTAGGTTCTCATGTAAACTATTAATACAACTTTCATAATTACCACCCACTTGAGACCTTTAATGTTTCTCATAACTCCTTTATACACCCTTTACTAGTACTTCCTTCTCAAACTCAAACTCGCAGCATTTATTTCAATTAAACTATTTACAGGTACTTTGAAAGGTCAAGGTCAGTCAGTCAAAAAGATGGAGCTTGTTGCTAATCATTGCCTTTTTTACAAGCTTTTACTTAATTTGCAATGTATGTATCAAATTATGCAACAGAATTTTAAAGCAGTTATCACCAACCGATTAAGATGAAATTTTGCATATTACACGTTTAGTTTGGATGACAATTCATGGTTAGCTAAGTGACGTCATTCTAAATCCAATATGTCCTAAGATGGCAGACTAGTAATTTTGTGTACACTGCCATGATATGGGTATCAAATGAAAGGATTTGCTGAGAAGAATACAAAAAAGCTTGTTTTTAACAAAATATATTTTAATTAATCAATTTAAAAAAAAGTTAATCTGAAAATGAATAAGAATGATATTCGCAAGTTGTGTGAAGGCCACCGGAGTCCACTGGACGAGAAAATCTCAGGGGCCCTACCATGTTAGTACTATCATGGCTCTACTGTAAAAGAGAGACGGAGCTATACAAAACAAATAGCTCTGTCCCTTTTTCAAAGTCGCACCATGATAGTTTTGACACGTCATGGTAAGGCCTCAGTACCGATGTGATGACGCTTATACCGATACCTGTAACCATCAGTAGATGTCTTTCTGGTGAACTGATGATGATAATGAAGTTGCGTTGATATTATACTAATCGCATGTTCCTATCAATGTTACTAAACACACCTTCTCTGTTTGTTATTACAAAGCTTTGAAAACACCGGAACTACTAATCCGATTTGCATGATATTTGTTTTAACTTTATGAAAGGATTATGTTCCCTAGCCAAGTTTTAGTATATAAACGTGTTTACAAAGAGACACCTAGATTTAAATACCTACTCTATTAAAGCATTTATTTCAACTAAAACATTTACAGATATTCGAGTTGTCAGTTTGTCACGAAGTTGAAGTTAGCATGTTCTAAAATGTAGATCTCTGGTCATAGATAAAATATAAAATTCAGTTAAAATATAACCACATTCAACTGACGGCAACCGTTCACGAATATAACGCATGAGCCTGGTGATCCAATCTCTCTTCGCTCGCTCCTTGGGTCTGCACAAAAGTTGGGAGTAAAAGGGAGTTCAAGTTTTTTAAATTTCCACCGGGGCGATAGTTGGAGTGCTCTCATTACTTCGTAATTTAGTAATTAACACTAGCTCAAATGAGTTTCTAAGTATATTTTATTTAGGACTGGACGTGGTTATTGCTCTGCTTTCACTACTTTTTGGTTTTAATTAGAGATACTTATCTCGGCACTTTATATTTAGAAGCTTTTTTTTATCACATACATAAACTTGTATTCCTATTTTTATATTTTCCTAGAAACGTTATTTTTGCTTTTCCCAATTAATATATTTTTTGCTTTGCCTGTAATAGGCTTTTAAATATATTATGTATCGTGTATCATGTTTTTTTTTCTGTGTAAATTATGTTTCATATATTTGGCGACTAATATGACCATTATTTTATGTATATATTAGAAGAATAATTAATAATTATTCTGCCAATAGTTTTCTTTGTTTGCTTCAGAATGAAAGTCTTCCTATAATGAAAGTCTTCATTTATTACTTTTGTTACCTACTACCTAATGCATTATTAATATACAGTTTTCTTCAACATTACATTCAAACCCTGCCCACTACCCACAATCATTAACAAAGCAACATAACCAACCTATTACGACCCACTTACGTCCTATCAATATCCTAATAATTCATTACACCTTATCGGGATCGCCAACTACCGGGATATCACCAAAAATAATAAGAGCCATAGAGTGATGACGGAAGAACTCCTTTCCTGAATAATGGCTGTCGACTTCCTGCGATATATTTCCGCTATCTCGCCGCCAACATGGCGTCCGCACTTCCGGTTGACCGTTATGGAGTGTTAATCGAGCATTATGTCTGAACAGATGAAAAACTATCTTTAGAAGCGTTCGACCGGATGATTTTCGTTGATAGGTGGTTTGTGATATTTATTAGTCTTTAGTTATAGAACCTTTTATGTGTGAACCATTTTATGTATTCTTTAGTCAGATGGTGGTGGAGGTTATGTACGTTGGTTACAGGATGATTCTTGTAATGCTCATGATATACTTTACTTTTTATTTTTGACGTGGTGTATCATCCAATGATTTCTCCCGCTCTGGGTGAAGCCGGAGGGCATGTCAGACTTTTACTGACTAAAACCCACCAGTGTTTCTTCAACTTGAGCAGACCCAGACAGGCATCGGTCCTAGCAGACCCCGTCAGTTTTTGCTGACATCTCTTTCAGGCGCACGTGGATCACTACGCACCGTTGACTCGGGCCTGGTCCTTATCGGACGGTGAGCTACCCATTACTCGCCGTCCGCAAGCCCGCTTTGCAGGGGCTGCCTTGACGCCGAAGAAACAGCCGCCAACGGTATCCTGGAATGTGAGGCCGTGGCTTCTCAACGTGAGGAAGTCCTCGGAACAATGAGGTCGTTTCGCGAAGCCTGTGAAGCTTCAAGGAAGCTTCTGTGCTTTTGTTCGGAGTTAAGCTGGCTTCTTAGCCAGAACTCCCACGCACAACGGACCGGATGAGAGTCGAGACAAAGGAGTCCCCATCATCATCATCAAGCCCGTGCCTACGGTGGCCGGGAATAGGCTTGCGACTCTCGACGCCCAGGGCGTCTCATGCGGTGGGTTGGGCCGGGAAGGCGACTCCGATGCGTCTCCCTCACGCGTTCCGCCTCCACCTTCGCGAGCATTACTGCTCCGCAGAAAGAGTAGACAGCTTCCCATGCCATCACACTCCGTACCATGGCCTGAATCAGGGCCGGAGGCGAGAGTTCGCCCCGATCGCCTCCATGAGGAGACGGCGGTGCTCCGCCCAAGCGGGGCAGACCTCCACTGTATGCTCCACCGTGTCTTCCGGGCAATCCACACAATGGTTTCCTCCCGTTTTATCCTGAACTGGAACCCCCCAGCCGCGTCCAGTAAGGACCTGCGTCAGGCGGAAGGCGAGGACGCCGTGGCGCCTCTCGAGCCACTCCTCAAAGAGAGGCCTTATCGCCGCAATTGTGGCGTGCCCAGCGCTGGATTGCTATTACGACAGTCGCTATCTCCATTTCGCCAAGAGATCCTACCGGAGCTCTGTCCGCCGAGCCGCGAATTGTCGCGGCCACGGAGTTTCGCTCCGGCGTTTTGGCTCCTCGAGGGCCAAAAGGCCATTTGCCTCCAGATTTCATGGCAGTAATCCGGCAAGGAGGCTCGCCGCTTCACCGAAGACTGTGTGGTATCCCCGGACCAGCCGGATGGCCATAGCCCTTTGGGACGCCTTCAACCGGCGGGCTGGTCGCCGCCTAAGGGAACGCGCCGGGGCACCAGTGTGGGCGCGAAGACCATGAAAACACATGGCCTCGAACTTGTGCAGGGCCACTTCGAATTCCATTTGCCGGATCCTCTCGACGACAGTCGCAACCCCGCGTGTCACTATTTTGGCCGCCGCCTGGTGCGACCTCCCCTGCGCCAGGACCAGTGCGTCATCAGCATAGCAAACCACGCTGACGCCGCTAGGGAGGTCGGCTCGTGATTAACATAACAAGTTACTTTTAGTTACTCTTAGTTACGTAATCATCAAAGTCAATTCATTTATTTAAGTAAGGCCATGATACGGCACTTTTCAATGTCAAAATTTGCAGTTAATAATTAAAAATTATTGATTCTACTGCCCATTCGCAAAGGTAAATTGTGAACAGTGTTGGTGTTCAATAAATCCATCTTTAGTCGATAGACTGTATTACTTCTTTACGTGGGTACAGTTATCAGAAAAAATATATGATAAAAAATAACATATAAACAAGAAACCTGATGCACATTACCTTCACATCATATCCATAATAATTAGGCATTCTTTAAGCTTTTCATATCGCCATCGATTTTGGATGACGTGAATAGGAAACACCATCGAGCTACGGTTTCATAGCAGACATCATTGTTTGCTTCCCCTGCCAAGCCTTTTGTTACTCAGACTTCCCTTCAAACAAAAGAACTTCCTAGATGAACAAAAACATAATTACAGGGAAGGGCTGAAAAGGAAAGAATCTTAAGATTATTATCTAATTTTTCACCGCTATCCTTAACATAAATGTTTCTTTTGTAAAAGTATTTGATAAAGGAAGGATCAAAAGGTGGATTTTTTTTTGCTTCAAATGTCTTTGTTTGCTTTGTTGAAGTTTTCGGTTTTGATAACGTTTTTTGGGAGTAGAGCAGATTGTACATTTAATTTAAATTATATTAATTTTATTACATACTTTATTGTACTCGTGGCTAAATAATAACTGCCATACCGATCGATCTAAGGGTAAGCAACGCTTGCCGGTCGGTCCGTGGATGAGTGACCATCTTTACATAGCGAGTTTCCTCCGTGCCTCGGCAAGCACGTTAACCCGTTGGTCCCGGCTGTCATTTGAAGATCTTTGACAGTCGTTACGGGAAGTCAGAAGCCTGATATCTGACACCAGTCATGTCAAGGGCTATCGTGTTACCCAGTTCAGGGTTGTGGAGGTCAGATAGGCAGTTGCTCCATGTAAAGCACTGGTACGCTGAAAGCTACATGGTTGGGAAAAGGCAAGGCAGAAAGAAAGATATACTTTATTGTATATCCCATATCTAAGCACTAATGCTGTAACATGGAAATATTGTAAAAACAAACCAATTTATTTTATAATAGTAACCGTGGAGTTTCTTGCCGGTTCTTCTCCATAGGAAACGACCAACCCGAATCGTGCACCTTTTGTTGACGTTTTATAAGTGCCCATGTAGGCCTGTCTGAAATAAAAAACATTTGATTTTGATTTTGTACACTACAAAAAAGAAACATACAGGACAAACTAAGAACAACGGATAGTTGCGTTCATTACTTTAAAAAAATTAAAATACTGACTTTTGTCTTCCACCATCTTTGTATGTATTGGAAACTGCATTATTTGTAAAAGCTAATCAAAAATTATTTCATAAATTTGCAGCAGCTAAGAGAGCCCCCAATTCGGGCCCAATAGGAGACTTTGTTGAATGTCAATACAAGTGTAAAACTGCTTTATTGATAAACTGTTTCTTTGGTATTGCTCCGATTGATATTTAAAATAAAATACCTGATAATATTAAATTTATGCATCTAAAAAATTTAAAAAGTCCCTTCAGGGATATTACTAGAGAAGTAGTATTACAATGTAGATGAATTTTTAATCGATATGACGCTTGTATAGAATGTGTTTTTTTTCTGTTTGTCTTACTCAAATTGAATAAAAAATTTGAAGTAGTGATTTAAATGAATTTAAATTTTGACATTGTAATTTCAATTTAATTTAAATTTTGATATTGTATTTTTTTGTCCTCTTTGTCTAGTCCAACTAATTTTGTACGCCATAAATGGCAAAACATGTAGCCACCTCATATTAATATAAGACCTTCATACTGTACTCATGTTTTACAAAATAAATATATCTTATCTTATCTTAAACATTTTCAAAAACAAATTGTACATTGGGTGGTCTTTAAGTATCTTTAAATACTCAGTAGTGCTATTTTTAACCGACTTCAAAAAAAGGAGGAGGTTCTTATTCGTCGGAATCTTTTTTTTTTATGTATGTTCCCCGATTACTGTAAGACGCCTGGACCGATTTGGAAAATTCTTCTTTTGTTTGAAAGGGTATACTTTCCAGTTGGTCCCATAGTCATCAAGTCAGGATCTGATGATAATATTATAGGCATACATATAGCGATTTTGGTATTTTTATCAACAATGCAATCATTTGCACTCAGAAAGTAACATTGGAAGAAGTGAAACTGGTGAAGAAGACCACAGATGGCCAATAGAATTCCTTAATGCTAAGTATGTCATGGGTAATAAGATATCTAGAATAGTTTAACGACTATGATGAAGCAAATAGTGCTGATGAAAATGGTACCATCGAACTGATCTGATGATGAAGCCGGCAGGTAGGCACTGGTACTCCGAAATAAAACAATGTATCCTAGTCGTGTATGGGCTTATTGGAATCGTCATGAGATGTACTTTGGCTATATATGATGTTTATTGCAATTGGAAGTACCTATCAAAACTAAAAAGAGATAATTAAAAATCTTTTTAACAAAAAAATACACCGACTTCCAAAAAAACACTGCAAAACGAAAACTAACTTTCTTTTCCGAAGTCGGTGTCGAAACGGAAAACAATAATGTACCAAAGACACCGACTTCGGAAAAGAAAGTTATTTTTCGTTTTGCAGTGTTTTTTTGGAAGTCGGTTTAATTTTTTGTTAAAAAGTTTTTTTGTCGTAATCTCATCGTGAAAACTGAGCTATCAAACTGTCCAAACATGGTGAAATAACAGTTTACTTCAAAATTACTCCACCTAACTTTTCACGGTGGTATATATGTTTACAGAATAGACAGGCAATATATGGAAAATATTGTGCAATACAGATTTTAAAGGGATAAATTCGTCATCCTAAAATTCTTCCAAATACTTGTATTTTCAGAGCAAATATAACTCCGAAAGGCACCGAGGTAATAGGTACTACATACGGCTGTACAATTTCATAAAATGGTTGTTCGAAACTTTAAAGCAACAGTGACCGTTTCAAAACTACGACTAGTTAGCAAACCGAATCGTTCGTTCCGTTCCATAGTAATACTTTTTGCAGCAATAAAAATCAATTGCAGAGGTGATCAACCTTTGACATCGTGGGTACGCTTTAGTCCAATGCAGGTTGCTCAACAATTTTTCCAATTACGCCATCGTTCATACTCTATAATTTTGCAATTTTTATTCTAAGGACGGTTTCTTTTGAGCGATTACTTACGATTTTAATATTACTTATACTGCTTGTTAGTTGCTGCCCGTAATTTGATGGTAGGACAGTTAAGAGTTC
Organism: Anorthoa munda; assembly: GCA_945859665.1. Classification (NCBI taxonomy): domain Eukaryota; kingdom Metazoa; phylum Arthropoda; class Insecta; order Lepidoptera; family Noctuidae; genus Anorthoa; species Anorthoa munda. The sequence goes on along the minus strand of OX243902.1, from coordinate 13,908,495 downwards.
CTACTTTACTGCTGGTGAAACGTAAATTAGCATGTTGGTTAGGCCAGTCTTTTGTCGTTCTCAGTAATTTTATTTTCTATTTTTAAATAGAGCTTCGTCTATTTAATATTGAATCCAGTGTTGTTGTCGCAGTTACAGTTGATTGAACAACAAGATAAAATTAAAAACCCCTGTTTTTATGTATTAATTCATGCTTATTAAACTACATATACCTAGTAGCAGACACGCTCCAATCGACAATCTATCGAAACACGTAATAATGACACGATATATAGGCCTAATTATGGATACTAAGCGTCAGTGGGGCCCACATATAGATAAATTGTCAAAGAAGCTAAGCTCCGCAGCATTTGCTGTTAGGAAAATTCGTAATTTAACTGACATAGAGACAGCCCGTTTAGTATACTTTAGCTATTTTCATAGTGTTATGTCGTACGGTATTCTGGTATGGGGAAATGCCGCCGACATCCAGACTATCTTTTGCAGAAAAGAGCTATTCGATCAATTTATAAATTAAGCCTGAGACACTCTCTCAGAGAGAAATTTAAGGAGATTAATGTAATGACTGTGCCTTCTCAGTATATTTATGAAAATCTTTTATATGCCCGTAAAAATATAAAATACAGTGATATCCATAACATAAATACTAGGAACAAAGGCAAATTTGTAGTACCTACAACAAGGCTCATGAAAATAGGTGGCTCGTTTAGATGTCAATGTGTACACTTTTATAATAAGCTTCCAAGCCATGTACAAGATAAGGTGTTAATAAATTCAAATCATTCATTAAACGTAAGTTGTGCCAGAAAGCGTTTTATAACATTAAAGATTACGTTGAGGACAAAAAGGCTTGGGATTGAGTTGCTCCAATTAATTTAGATATTTTTATATTTTGCACCGTGAATATAGTTTTTAAATTTGTTTTTTTTTTTGGTTTTCTTGCAATGACCAGAATATTATTTACTTTTTAACGTATTATATTATTTTATTTTAATTATTGTGAATGTGAAGACTATGTGGATCATTCCTTTTTATTTTGATTTTTATTTTAATTTATTGAGTGGTCTGTCAGTTTGAGTAGTTTATGCGGCCTACCCGAATGTCCTTTCTTTGGTATTTTTCGTCAATTCTTTGAGCTCCTTAAATCCTGAGTTGGGTTGCATGGTTATTGACAAATGCGTGCACTGACTGGACAGGTCCACTCAATCTGGCTGGTTCTTTACTCAAAAGACCATTAATTTTAGACATCAGTCTACATGGCCTTCACATGATCTAACCAAGATTTTGTTTGGACTTTAAAAGAGACTGTGAACTCTGAGTTTGTTTCGGCCTTTCTTCTCAGAGTAGTCAGACAGGAAACGCCGACCTCATCTAGTTTTAAAAAATATGATCGACTTGTAAAAGTGTTTGTACAAACCAAGTTACAGAAATAAATCATTTATCATTTATTTATCACTTGAGATCTTGTGATAAAATCCAGATTCAAAGAGTAAAATGCGAATAACTTTTGATAGGCTAAACCGATTTTATTCAAAAATTGCTAAGAACACTCTTGACAAAGTCACCTTTCAAACAAAAAAAAACTAAATCAAAATCGGTTCATCCGTTTAGGAGCTATGGTGCCACAGACATACACACAGATACACAGATACACAGCAATACACGTCAAACTTATAACACCCCTCTTTTTCCGTCGGAGGTTAAAAAAATGTATTGTTGTTGAATTTTTAAATAATTTTTTAATGAAAAATGTTAATAGTTCCGAATCATCATACATCATACATGAACTATTGACGGTTATAATACTTTAATTGTCTTTCAATGCGACTCTATTTTAATTTGTTCTATATTTAAGAAAGATAATTAACTAAGCCTGAAACCAATAAACGCTGTAGGCGAAGTTCAGAGGTGCGCTACTAGCAAAGTGAAATGTTTTTATTTCAATTTCTATCGGCTGCCAGGCCCACCCCGCGGCGGAATCCTGTTAGATATGTTATACGGAAAATTGAATGATATAAAAATGCCATACTGTTTTCCGCTCTCTATGCTGCAGATATTCTGAAGTTTATAATGCTTTGAAATATGCGATCAGATATTAGGTTAACTGCCTGTTGGCTTATTTAACGCCTGGTTTTCAATCGGGCGCTAAGTTTTATTTAAGTAAAAACTGGAGATCTTTACGTTTCATGTTTCATCGTCGACCATATAATCTCGAGGAAAAGGTGAGGTCAAACAGCAACTTTTGCACAGACAAAACGTCAAAAATACATACAAATTCTTCAGATTTAAAACATCATACATCAAAACATCACTTACAAATGTCCAACTGCCAACAACATCCAACCACAATTGAACATCACTAATCCGACTCGGAAAACGCGACCAAAATCGTATGTAAATGCGACCTACTTTCAACTCTTAACATTACGAACCATACATTACCGTATGAATATTATATTAAACACTCAGAAGGTCTGTTGTTGGATGATTTATAATTCCGTTTGACCCCAGGCTTCATGTCAGAGCCCAGAGATACATAGGAGATTATCCTCGTGCTGTCCGGATGGATTGCTCTGTGGAAGGACGCACGCACCAACAAACTTCATGATATATTTATAGAAGAGCCGCTGGTTTAGGCTTTTGAGAGGCACAATTAGGCTTTTCCATGTTTGTGGAATTTACATAATCATGTACGTTGCGGTCTCCGGTTAAGTAATGTCGATCTGTTGTTGTTCTTTGAGTGTTACTTTTCATTTGAGCTGGTGAATAAGCTGAAGGAAAACGTGATAATCAGAACTTCTCGGGAATTTTTATGTGCCCATTTTTTTCAATAGCATTTTTTTTGTTTACGTGTATTTAGCTATCAAGACTACTTAGGTTCTAAATGAATACCAATATTCAAATACAAATATCTTTATTTTGTTGAACATAGTGAGGTTAGGTACAGATGTTGTGATTATTAAAGAACGCTATGTCTAGCCGTCATCGGCGTACAAATATTAATTTGGTACAAACATGCTGATTATAATAAATTATCATACAGTTATCACACATTATTAAATAATTCCAAATTACAATAAATGACAATAAAAATAAACATTCCAATAAATATAATAATAATAAATTCTAGTATAAATTGTCAATTGTGTCAGTTAGGTTTTCGTTCACCATATAATATGTTTTTTTATATAATATTTTCAGAAAAACCTTTTTAAAATCGTGTTGTTTATTACTTTAATTCGTCTAAGGGATCTTATTATAGATACTAAAAAAATAGAAAAAGGTGCCATTCCTAAAAAACTTTTTGCATAAAGAGCAGTGCTATGTGGCTTAGCGCATATCTCTCTGTTCCGACGTTTAGATCTGAAGGTTCTAGCGCAAATTATATGGTTTCATGACTGTATGGCTAACTGATCTCTAGGTAAAGTACACTTCACTTCTGCACTAGAAACTAAGGGACTCAGCTAGCCACAATCCACTTATACCTCCGAAGATGTTATTATAACATTAAACTAATCCATACACGACTTACTCGCCTAACAACCCAACTAAGATCCTAAGGCTAGTATTAATTAAACCCACATGCCTTAACTTAGAGACAAGGCTTAATACAAGTCCCCTGGTTCTCTTCTTCGAGAAAATTCTTTGTAGAGCTTCTGAAAAGCGTAATTAAAAGCCTCGTGTCTAATTAGGCTAGCGTACCAGTACAATGCGCTCACAAATTGTAAGACAGTTAAGGGGAAGTAATTAAAATATTACCGTACAAGTCTGATGTTTTCGGCCGCGTGTAACAGAGGTTCAACAAGTTGGACTTAATTTTGTGAAGGTGACTCGTTTGTGTGAGGATTGTGAAAGAAAATTGTGAGAAGGAATTTTTGTTTGAGGTGTGTTGGAGTGGGATGTTGTTAAGGTATACTGATTAAAAGGAAGAAAGACGTGGCATGATCTTCTTTATTTCGTTTCATGATTCTATTGCCAACTAATACATGCGTATTGGAATGTTTTATGCTTATATCACAGTATTTGTATTTTAATGTTCGAATAACTTCTCAGTTTCTCCAAACAAAAACAACAGCGAACTAAAGGTTGTTTTCATATTCCGTGTCACGATGTTTTTTATTCATAGCTTGTCCCACAAAGCGGTAACCTATTTCGTCTGGTTAAACCACTAAGAATTTCTCTTTTATATATCTAAAACAAAAACATGAGTAACATCAACAAGCCTTATTTTTGCAATTCTGTATTTTTGTAGCGTCACAATATTTTCCGGTGGCCGGGCTGGGTACATTCGCGCACGGTTGTCTCTGTTTGCCCACGTGTGCGATCCCACAGGCACCAATGTTAGCATTATGCTAATTCTGTACATACACCCAGTATTATTGTTACAAACTTTTGTGCGTGACGTTACTTTTTGCACGTTTTAATTTTGTTATTTCGAGGCCTTTATGAACATGTCAGTTAATTGTTTTAGAGGTAACGGTCATTACCTTTTAGATGATCAAAAGGTAACATTTTTATAATTATTTCTATCTCGCAATTAAAACTCAGTGTAGTCATACCTTTATTTCGTATTTTATTCAGTGTATATTGAACTCGAATTCGGTCAATTCAACCTACCACGTTATTGGAAGCATGTCCAATGGATCAAATTAGTTGAATGTGGCACACGTTAAAATGATTCCGATATTGGTTTTACATCGATCACAATGGCTACCTACTCCGATTTCGGTCATTATTGTGGCCATATTAACTTGAACGATTTTATCTAGTAGAGTGAATGAGAAACAAATGGGTTCAACAAAGCATGGCTAATGGCAGCTATTTATGGTCGTGATGTCTAGTTTGTTATCTTTCGTTTATTTTTGAATCTATAGCCATGGAACATGAGTTATGATATAATTCGTATATAAAAAATACATGCACCTCACTGACCTCCGATTTCTGAATTGAAGAGGTGACGTTGAGTATTCAGTCCAACTCTATTTTACCTGAAAACCTGCCATACTATACTATTAAAGTAGGCCTTGACATGTTATTAACTAACTCCAAATGCTCAATTCAAAAACCGGTCTTTAAGGTAACTATTCTACGATGGCTTATCCAATGAGTATAACGTGAAAAGTCCCCTCTGTATAACAAGCCTTGTATGTTATGTAACAATCCCATATTAGATATTAGAAAGAACAAAGAACCATCCAAGAAACCGAACAATAAAAAGAGCAACCAGCCGTTGTCCGCAACAATCGCGATACCTACCACTTTTGCTTCTAAACATCCGAACGCTTCTCACTGTCGAATTAAACGTGTAAAGGAACCAAGTTCCCGCATAACCGTCAACCTACAATACAACTTCCTAAACAACTTTTAAGGCATGGAATAGCAAGGAATGGAGTTAACACCAATAAAAATAAACAATGAACTGTTGGATAATAAGGACCGTAATTTACCGACCACCCTTAAATTCTTAATGTAGTATGTGATACTACATAATATTCTAATGAAAGAAATATGTCACCTGTCCATAGAGAACAGACTTATTATGTTGGTGGTAGGTATTGTTTTTTTTTGTATACATATTCGAATTTGGCAACTGAAACATTTTTTGCAGACGACGGTTTGAAAACATTGTTGGTGCATTGATTGTGTTCACACAATCAATGCACCAACAATGCATTTTTTTTTCAAGGTATGTTATGCTGTTTTATTAATATTTCGTTTTTATAAATAAAAAATATTGTGTAGAGTTACTAGAAGTTACTATTCTATTCGAAATGACAACAGAATTCTCGAAATAATTTATGTAGGCCTTATCCTACATTAAGCACTCAGTACTAAAGTGAAGAATTGTATGAGATTTTTGTTATAGGGGTATAAAATGTATATTCCAGGTGGCTAATCAAAGATGGACTGGTTCTAATAATCAAATAAGCTCCTACTTAGCTAGCTTAGATGGCAATGATTCATGATGGCTGAAGAACACGAATGTGAAGAAAATAATGAAGACTTGCAGGTTTATAGGGACCGATCTGAACTTCTTCAAGTTTTGGAAGACAAAAGTGAAGAAGTTTAAGAAGACCTGAATTTGTTAGGCGAATCTCTTGGTGGTGATGAAGAGCCCAGTGAAGAGGATCCTCCAAATTCAGAAGACCCAGAAATTTAACAGGAACCTACTGTAGGTAACGAGCAAGCTCGGTGTCAAGTGATGAGAAGGTTATTGTGGAAAAACCAAAGTATGAGAACATCTGAAGATTATATAGCTTTTTTGGGCAATTTAGATTACGGTGAGCTACGGTCTATAGACACAAAGGATGGTTTTACTCGTTTTTCCTATCTGATAACAACTTAGAGAAAATTGTTCAAGAAATTAATTTGTATGCCATCCAGAAAGACCCTAATTCCAGTGTCACAGAAGTCAGAAATTACATTGGTATATTATATTTTAGGTCTGTTATAAAATACCCTAATGTTAGGATGTGTTGGTCTTCTAAGTATGTGTTTGTTCATATATATAATAAGGATGATGACTACAAAAATATTTTTAGTTCTTCAATTAGACATCCAAAAAAAAATTGGACGTGTGGCTGTACGTGACAGTACCTTCTGCTTGGATACTGTCCGAACAAACAGGCTGTCAAAAATTAAGTTGCCAAATCCAATATCAGTAATGAAGAAATCTGTACCAGGATGAAGGATCTTTTGAAGAACATATGACAACTTATGATGGGACTGATGTATCAGTAACTATGTGAAAATAGTTACATTGTTATTGACCTATGTTGGAGCTCGAGCCAATACAAAAAAAAAATAGATATGACAAATAAAAAAAAAAAAAAACCCCACACAGCCCACGGATTGTTAAAGACTACTTCCACATGGGTGGCGTAGATCTCTTAGAAATGTATATAGGAAGATACCACATATCTATAAAAATTAGAAATTGGTATATACGATTGTTCCATAGTTTTTTGGACCTTGCCATAATAAATTCATGGTTAGCTTACAAGAAACTTATGTCACAAAAAACTTCATTTTTCTTATTATCAACTGGATTTAGTGGGAAGCTATGTAACTTCAGTACCTTTCGTCCAGCAGTAGCTGAAGCTTTTAGGAAATAAAAAGAAGTAAAAAGGGGAAGACCTAGTTCTTCTTTAGAACAGCAAATTCAGGCGGACAAGAGGTTGCACCATTCAAAAATGGTCGATTAGACCAAGTTGCCCACTGGCCAGTTTTTTGTGACAAAAGTAACACGTGTAAGATGCCTAAGTTTACTGTGGTTTTATCCAAACCATAAGTGAAAACTTTTATGTGTCACTTTGTTACAATAAGAGATACAATTGCTTCAGAGAATATCATAGTAAATAAATTAAATACAAAATCTGATTGTTCTTAATTTTGAGTAAAACCATACTAAATAAATACCAACTAACAAACATATACTTTTTACTTGCAGTGCATAGTGTAGGCTGCATATATTTTTTTATATTTTCATCTTTGATCACCATACCATGAGACATCACATATATATTTTTTTTTATTTAAAAATAAAATGATATACCATAACATTCATCGGCGATACTTAGATAATAAAACGTCTTTTTCATTCATGCTTATCAGTCTAACTTCAAGACAAGGATTTTTGATATGCATTAATTTTAAATAGTCAGTTCAAAAATACAGTGATTTTATCATCTAGGTGTGTTCTATTCTGATTAAGAAATTCGGAACTATGTAATTATATAGAATACAAAATTTTGTTGCTTGAAACTCCGTTGATTGTGTGAAGTGATTTACTCCGTTTACAAAAAAAAAAACCTCACGCGTTTCCAATCTTCTCATGGTCTTGTCGTGACACAAAACGAGACAGGCTGAGCTCTCCATTTACTCTCCACTCCGTGCTATACAAAGACCAACTTCCCCGTATATAAACAATCGATGTCTTTGTATGTGAAGGGATAGAAGTCGATCGGGAAATTGGTGTTCGTGTTCAGGTTTAAGCAGAGTTTTGATTAGTGTGCGCTGACTTGAACTGTAGTTGCATGCCTTTAATAGATGGAGTGGCTCCTCCATTTAGATGATTAGGAGATGTATGGTTATTGCTTGAATTGGCGTTCGTAATTGCTTTATATTTAATATGCTGGAACAAAACGACGATATAAAATCGTCGTTTTGTTCCAGCATATTAAATATTTTTTTCTCTGTGAGAATTGAATGTCTGTGAACATACTTTCAATTATATTTAGTAAAAATTGCTTAACGGTTTGATATATATTGAATTGCATCGGGCCATCAGGAAAGACACTTAGTGAGTAAGAAAGATAGAATAATTTTATGCTGGGTTTCTTTTGTAACCTAGCCTAGATGTGTCTACAGTTAAGGGTCAAAATTGCAGTCACACTCTACCAAAACAGCACCGGCAATTTTTTTTGGGCTGAAAAATTTCTACTTTTCATCTATAATTTCTATACAACATAACTTCTTTAACTTCTTCTACAAAAACTAGCCGTTTGAGTTTTGGGAGAGCAAGACTGCACTTTTGACCCTTGACTGTAAATAATATTTAAGGTATTTTGACACTCCAGCTACCACCTGGATAATAAATGATTCCCTTATGTCTTTGATACAGCTGTTGAGATTCGACAGACAAAAAACATAACAATATGTAATATTAGTGCTTTACCTACGGCTGTGTAAAAATAATAATTTCAGCATTAAGCCAGACAGATGAGTTAGATGTAACTTTAGTATCTACTGTAAAACAGTCCCAAGTATATATATATGCAAGTTTAGGTATGGAAGTAGGGCACTTTCCACAAAAAATACAAGCTGTACATAATTATTAGGTGCAATATTTTATCCATACATAAAACTCTTACACAGAAACGGGTGACGTCAAGTACCTAAGATTTTTATACGATTTTTATATCAGGTAAAACCAGTGACTTAGAAGTCGAGATGGGGTGTATAAAATCCGCTAAAACGTGACGGGAATGCGAGTGGAAGTTAGTCCTTCACGAGCATTAGCGCTTAGAGCCTGGCTTATGTAGAAGTGTTCAGGTTAAGCTTAAGAATAATAGGTATATTGGTACTTCAGATAAAGCAAGGACTAGTACTTCGTTATCTAGGGCAGTCTATATTTTACTAAAGTTAATTTAATACTAAAGAGTTTTCCCTTTGTATAGATTCTTTTGCCGATTGTTTTGTGAATGTGTGAACATTGTAGGCCTTCTAGATTTCTAGACGCTTGTTAATATTTGTTAACTCTTTATCTCGTTTATACAAACTTTTTTTTTATTAGTTTCTTACGACTTATTGTAGGGCCTACGTTGTCTCCCCATATCTAAGCACTAATGCTGTAACATGGAAATATTGTAAAAACAAACCAATTTTTTTTAAAAGAGTAACCGTGGAGTTTCTTGCCGGTTCTTCTCCATAGGAAACGACCAACCCGAACCGTGCACCTTTTGTCGAAGTTTTATAAGTGCCCATGTAGTCCTATGTGAAATAAAAAACATTTGATTTGATTTGATTTAAATAATTAGTGCGTTTTTTTGTCGAAATCTCTTCTTTTTTTTGTTCTTGTAAAAGTATATTCTAAAGGATACTCCCATTCTAAATGAATACTCTTTTTAACCCCCGACGGAAAAAGAGGGGTGTTATAAGTTTGACGTGTGTACCTGTTTATTTGTAAATGTGTAAATTTGTATATTTGTGTATCTGTCTGTGACATCATAGAATAGAATAGAATAGAATAGAATAGAATATAATAGAATAGAATATAATAGAATAGAATAGAATAGAATAGAATAGAACAGAATAGAATAGAATAGAATAGAATAGAATAGTATAGAATAGAATAGAAAAGAAAAGAATAGAATAGAATAGAATATAAAAGAATAGAATAGAATACAATAGAATACAATAGAATAGAATAGAATAGAATAGAATAGAATAGAATAGAATAGAATAGAATAGAATAGAATAGAATAGAATAGAATAGAATAGAATAGAATAGAATAGAATAGAATAGAATAGAATAGAATAGAATAGAATAGAATAGAATAGAATAGAATAGAATAGAATAGAATAGAATAGAATAGAATAGAATAGAATAGAATAGAATAGAATAGAATAGAATAGAATAGAATAGAATAGAATAGAATAGAATAGAATAGAATAGAATAGAATAGAATAGAATAGAATAGAATAGAATAGAATAGAATGGAATAGAATGGAATAGAATAGAATAAAATAGAATAGAATAGAATAGAATGGAATAGAATAGAATAAAATAGAATAGAATAGAATAGAATATAATAGAATAGAATAGAAGAGAATAGAATAGAATACTCTTTATTATGTACACCATATAAATAGCTCCATAGCTTCTAAACGGATGGACCGGTAATGATTTTATTTTTATCGACCGCTGATTTTATCGACAGTGTTCCTAGCTATGCTTGATGAAAACTGTTCAGTCATTCTAAAGTTATGGGTGTTTTACTGTTTGAATCGATGTGTTTTCGCAAGATATCGTGTCATAATTATATGTTCTTTAGATTTTCGATCGAAGCGCGTCTTCTACTAGATAATTTATGTAGAATGCAATAAAAATGTGTCGCAGGTACTTTAAATTTTATATGTACATTATGTCGTCGCAAAAACCTAAACATATTTGCCAAGCTAGCCCGCTGGACCTACCTTGTTCAGGTGCAAATAAATATTCTAGAAAATAAAAACCCTATTTATTTCAGAATGTAGAATACTAAAAAAATCAGTAGCATCGACTGGAAACTTTAATTTGGAGATCACATTGTTTTATATTAGGTATGTGAAAATAAAAAATACAGTATGTTCCCCCGCGTGAATTCTATTGCTGACTAAGTAACTGGTGCAATATTGCGTAGCGTTGAATCTCGCGTAAGGACCCACGGTCTATTATTTGGATAGGTGTAAATTTACCCTCTTAGAAAATACTTTGGTCCAATACACAGAATGTAAGCGGTAAAAGTTTAAATTGTTTTTACACTTACAGGCAAATAAAAGTATGTTGATAATTGTAGTTGGATATAATTTTCACCAATGGCGATTACCACTTCTCGATTGAGCTATATTTAAAAAGTAGATTTCGTAATAATAGGGATGTTTCCTGGGTAGAAAAATGATAATTATATTTAGTTCGTCAGTAAGATTATCAAATAATATTGAACACGTATTTTTAGTTTTACCAAATCAATAAAAAATTACAAAGTTAAAGCGCATCAAAGTTCAGGAGTGGGGGCTTGTGACGTCACTAAGGCATTATAAAGTGTAATAGCGGCGTGACGTCAATTTATGTTTACGTGACAAAAGAAAAAATACGTGTCCAATATTTTTTTATTAATCTACCTGACGGACAAAAAACTAATTTTCATTAAACTATCCTATTGGCGTTTTCATAGTTAAAAACACATGAGAAAGTTTCTCCTTTACTTCCTCCTCGACCGTGTGTCCTATTTACTTGAACTCCGCCTTCCTTGTCCTTTTCACACTGAATACTACTTTGACATCGTCAAGCTTCTGTGAGTCTGTGAGATCATTTTCAACCGTCGTCAACCAGCTGATTGACTGAATCATCCAATTTCGTAGAGGATACATTTTAGGTCGACTTATTAGGGAATTATATGTCCAGCAGTACGGATTTTTTGGATGAAATGAGAATGATTATATTTTAGATCAATACTATCTGCTTCAGTCTTACCCTTGCACCACTTCTAAAACTTACCGTAGTGCAGGGGCGCATCAAGCCGTCTCATTTGCCACAGACAGCGAATAGGCGGCCCCGTCCGCCACTGCACAGCACGACTGTTCACTTATTTACGATAATTGACGACCACGCTCATACGGTAAACGGTATCGGGAAATGGCGAATAATCAACCGTTGTCAAAATTGGTATTGCAGTCAAAGGAAGTGTGCTGTGATTGTTTCTATTTTTGTATCGGGAAAACTGTTTGTGAAATTATATGATATTTTCTTTTTAATATTAGTGTAATTATAGAAGAGGATTCCAGTTATGAATGAATAGGTTACTTCTAGGCAAGCGTGTTTCACCGTCGACCACAATGAGATAGTGGTCAAACTTGAGCCTGTCGACCTATTGATTTTAAAAACGTTTTGAAAGCAACATAACGAGAATCCTTTCCGGTTCACATATTGTTTATGAAAGAAAGAGCACTTGAGAGCCAGTTCCCTTCTAGGCTTTGTGTGCTTACCATCATCGGCCACATCATCACTGACCACGGTGAGATTGTGGTCAAACACAGGCCTATACATAGTAAAAAAAAAAAAAAAAAAAAGAAAAGAAAGAAAAAATATTTATTTGTGACCCACACAGGAGACACGAGAAATAAGCATAAAATTTTTACAATAGTAAAAATAAAAAACCCCGTGCGAGACCAAAAAGGCTCCTATCTCAGCATGTGCAGCGATATCCATAAAAGGAAATAACGCTGCGCTGATATTCTGATAGGGCTCACAGTTGATGCCACGGACACACTTACGAAAACTTAAATAATAAAAAATAAAATGGTATATATAAAGAAATAAAAAGAAAAGGAAAAGAAATAGAAAGAAATAGTGTGTATATATTGTAGTGTTTATGATATACCATGTCAAATGTGGCGTGATGTACGTGGAATGAAAAAGTTCTGCCACTAACGATTACAGTCATTATCATAATCGGTACTGCAAGAACTACGCACATAACACAAACTGCCAAAACTCACTAAATCATTACCAAAATGAACACTCCCGAACTAGTTAGCCTCAGAGACACGTGCGACAAAACGTGTCGTCCGAACAGTCGCAGATTGCGTATATTATTTATTACCAGTACACACGACCCCAGCAATTTCGTCCTGAACTTTCCCTTCCGTCCTTTTATACCAATTTTGCGATGTTAGAAAAAAATATGACGATATTATTGGACGAGGCGAGTTATGAGGACCCGCGGTCAAGCGGAAGGGGCTATATTCAGATCCGTGACGAATTTTTTAGAGGTCGCGGAGAATGTATGAATGTGTATTAATCTTATATTGGTCAGATGGGACCGGGGTTATAGGTTTTGGAAGGTCGTGATGTTGAAAAGCTGATTACATTGTGTAATTTTCATCAGTTTTGGAATCTTGCAGGAGGAATGTGATCCATTTTACTTGAAAAACTTCAAAATGTGAGCTGCTCGAAAAATAGAGAATTCAATTATATACTGTCATCTTATTTGGTTGTTGACCTTTGCCACATGACGTCTTCATGTTGATTTTTGGGATTTTGTTTTGTTTGTCTTCCTCGTTACCACTGAAGTTTAATGACAAGAGGTTAAGGCATAAATAAAATGCGAGTGTCGTCCATTATTACTACATACTTGTATTCAGAATGACACACTGACAGATCACAATCTCACACAAGTTCCTGTTGAACCCGGATGCAGTGATACAATGTTGCTATTGCTAATAATTACTAAGGTGAACACACACTATATACATTACATATACATAAATAACATTCCATACTGAACTTATAACTTCAAAATAATTACATTAATTCTATTAGCTACGTATGTCTAAGTTAAGCACTGACCCAAAACCTTTGTGTAGCCACATTTTTGTATCCTCGAAACAAAAATCCACTTCTACCCTTCTGAGCGTCGCATCTTCTCTTTTATTAAAGGCATCTTGTTAACCCTGCTCCCTTCGGCCGGTATCCAAATTATGTTTTAATATGTTTCAAGGCAGACTCGACTCTGTTATTTTAAAATTAAACTACCCACTTATTTAATAGCAGTAGCGATTCAAGAGTAAATTAAATTCCGAGACGTCCTTTCTCATACCATAAGCAATGGTATTTTTAACATAAATAAATATAATAAAATTTTAAATATTATTTTGCATTCTGTTACGAGATATGGAAAGAATTTAATAAATAAAGCCAGATCGACATTTTGCTGAGACAGATGGAATTTCTTTTTGACCTTCAAAAAGTCTTGGATGTTTTAAAGTGATTGGATCTTGTGCACTTACTTTGAGGGACAACCTCAATGGCATCTGTTTTTGAGATATAATCTCCTCTTTTACAAACATTCAATTCTGAAATCAATTTCATTGAGACAGATTTGTGAGTTTGATATGCTTGAGAAATTGATCTCTTAGAATTTTTCAGAAATACTCGTAGGCCAACAGCTTTTAAGAAATTCGTTGAAGTTAGTTTTGATTTTGAAAATAAGTTAACTGTATCATCATGTTTGTTTAATAACCCCCGGTGGAAAATGAGGGGTGTTATATGTTTGACGTGTGTACCTGTGCATTTGTGTATCTGTATGTGGCTTCATAACTCTGAAACGTATTGTGACTACACGTCATTTATTTTATATTATAATATTTAAAACTGCGCATTGCCGGCCAGATGTGGCGAATACTTAGAGACAAGGACCTTCGGGTTTAAATTATGGTCTGACAGGCAACCTCATAAACTATGAAATTCTATTCATTTTAAAATAGTGAAGCGATAATGGACCTTTAACAAAAACAAAGTGGCCAAAACCAAAAGCACAGGAATAGGGACTTAAGATACGAGATTCTCTACAAAAACTTAGGACCATGTGTTAACAATAAAAGTAGATACACGGACCCAGCCCGGCTGGCAAGCTGAAAACCCTTAGGCGAGGCGATGAAGGCAAAAAAAGGGCTCGAAGCGTGGTTGACGGTAGCGTGGTGGTATGGGAACAAGGAAAAGGTTGGGGAAGAATGGGCAGTCGGTTTTGAGAGGCGCTAGAGGTCGGGACTTGCCGCTAGGCATTGAAAGAGGAAGGACGAAAGAGAAAGAGTGGCTATGGAATCAATAATCAAAAGTCGTGTCGTGGTAGATATCGTGTAACGAATTTAATTATTAAATTAATTATAATTAGTCTAACCCCGTATTAATATTGTGAGTGAGTGAGTGCCGGTATGTTTGGTAAGTCTTAATCATTATATTACATAGGTAGGAACAAATCACTAATGTACCCTTTGTTTCTAGCATGGCGAGTCCTTGTATTTATCCCCCAATCCACACCTTGGCAGATATTTGTCACTAGCATTTGGTCTAGGGAAGCGGTGAAGTCTTCTTTCACACTTTCATACCCTAATTCATCAATTATACACTAAACAATTACTCATTTGATTAAGGGCCTTTATTGAGCATTAACTGACATTACATACATGGAAGGCGGAACCGCTAATATTCATCTCTATAAAATAGGCTGAATATGGCCGCTCTTAATTGGGCACGTAGGACAACCAAATGTTAGTTGTTAAATATACTGATTCCTATAGAAGGTCTAGCTCAGAACACTTCGCGTAATACTTGCTGTCGCTCAGATCCAGGGAGATGGGGTAGGCTTCATACGGTAGGATTCACTAAGAACCCCAAATTACATCGTCTAATGACGTCTAGGGAACGTGTCTCGTTAAAACCACTCCAAGCCAATTTGTAAAGGCAATACTAAATCGTCACTATTTAGCGAGACACGATATCGGATGGCTGCCGCTCCTAGCGGCCCCGAAAATCCACGCAATGGGCAGATTAAGGAAATGAGAAGCGACGAATAAATCCGCTCCGACGTACAGCAAGTATCTATCGCAATAAGTTCTGCTACAGACTGAGTCTACGATACGCTTGCATTATTTTGTATTGTCTTTGTAAAGGGTGTTATGTCGAGGGAGAGTTATTTACCATAGCGCGCGTCCAATAATTCTGGTAGCATGACTCGCTCAAATGGCAGAGGCAATTAGGCACAAAACTGACCACTGTCTTAGGACTGGGCAAGGCATGCTAGAGCATAGGGAGCTTGTACTCTTGGCGCCGCAGCAAATTCTCTCTAGAACTAGCAGTCTAGGCCCGGCAGTACACGTTACGATGTGCCAGCTGCTGAAAGGCGGCCTCACGTCACTTGGATGGGAATCTAGACTATTGTCAAGGAACATTTAACGTAATTCAAACCAATGTCTTACTCAAAGCAAGCGTAGCGTTCCTTCCCCTGACCTTCCGTTAGGTATATAATGCACTTTGCAACCCCTTTGTCTAATTAACTTCATACATCACTATTGTTTTACTAATATAGTCCTTATGGCTAACAGACAGAAAAGTGTGCTGGGAAGTTTGTTTCATTATTTCTTCTTACCAGCTATTACACCTAGGAAATAATGGCGGGATGGGCGCTTTTGGGGCTGTCTGTAGGAGAGTTGATCTAATCAATTCCAATCACTTCTAGAGTTAAAACTCTGCCAATTTAGTTACTTGTATTTGTATTAATGCTTGAATGTATAATTACTATCAGCGACCACTATTCGGTCTTTGGTTTAATACTCTATACATTAGTGTAAAGAGTTTCTCACACAAACTTTAGTTAATTATAATAATTTAGTTTATATCCCTTTAGTTACATTTTATCCTTCTAAACCACTTCCAAGTTATAATCTTATAACTGTGAATTCCAAAACAAAACAAAACTATAATTTGGAATTCACGTGTACTCGGTGGAAAGGTGTCCAGGTCAGGAAGTCGAACCTTACAAATTTGTGCGGCTGGATGGGGCACAGATTCTACTTCTTCAGAAGTAGCCGACCTTTTACTCTAAATCTAGGGCAGTTTAGGAAAAACGAAATTTTTATCAGCCTAGGGTCTTTTAGGAACAGTCACATGTGGTGCCGTGACCAGGATTCTCGTCATTAAATGTACTGACTAACATCAGTGCAACGAGAAAGAACAATTATGGGTTACTATAAAACAACACAACGTAAATAGAGCTTCTATTATTTACTAGGCACAAAAAGATTTACTACGGTTAAAAATATTATAGAAAAAACTATCTAATTATTTTACGAAAAAAAAAAAATACACAACGTAATGTTAGGGTTGCATAGAATTGTTAGACAATAGATTGTTAGATAATAGTTCCAATGGTTATATAGGTAACGGTCTCATAATTTTAGTTGAATTTGTCAATTACATGTAGCGGGTTCAAGTCCCGTATGATTTAAATAGTTAAGAATATTTTATTGTCATGGGTTCAATTCCCGCCTGGTATACTAGTTGACGAGTGTGTGTTTGGAATCTCGTGTCTGCGCTACTGTGGATTTGAATTCCAATAATTACTTTGATTGTTTAAGTATGGTTTCATTATTCGGTCCAAAGATAAAGTACTCATGGGTTCGACCCCAGCAGATATGAGTTCGATGTTTTGTTTAAGTAAGCAAAAGATTGATTGTTGGTTCCAAAAGCTAATAAATAATCATGGGTTCGATTCCCTATAAACGTGAGTTTTGTGTCTGACAGGTTGAGCAAATGTTACCGTACATAAATGTATTTTAAATAAGTAAAATATTGATTGTTGGTTCCAAAAACTAATAAATAATCATGGGTTCGATTCCCTATAAACGTGAGTTTTGTGTCTGACAGATTGTGCAAATCATACATAATATGTACTGTTGCCGGAATCTATAATTATGTGATCATTTTGAAATCAAAAGACCGTGCACAGTATGACCATAGCTGCGTCCGTTTTTTTTTTGCGTCGACCCTAGCCAAATGACTCCTTTGTTTTTTTATTCGTTTTTTTTAATTACAAAAACGACGTACTGGCCGGGACAGGCAAAAAGAGTCACCCTATACTGAGTTATAATCATAGAAAAAACATAAACAATGTGTTAATTGCGAGTTAGCCTCGCACACCAAGGGTTTCACAAGATTTATTTGAAAAAAAATCTTGCTCAATATTCTTAAGCTCAATATTATTAAACTTTATAAGCAATCGCAATATAAAATAGTCCAGTAAGGTTAGCTCATTTAATTGGCTAAGGAGACAATAACTAGCATAAAGCTAAACATTTGTAGTTAAACGAAGTAGTTAAATTGACTCGTTTGTTTTCGTCATTTTTTATAACACAATAAGGAGCTGGCACCTGCCACTAGGAAAACAGTCGATGATCATAAGTCGGCGTTACTAATAGCGGGCGAGCCTTGCAAACAGGCATAGTCCTTGCGGTGATCAGATATAAACTTTGGAGATAGTATTTGCGTATTTGAGTATAAGTAATATAATACATTTTTTAGTTATAAATATATTACTGGTTCCTAAGATATACAAAACGTAAAGATGACTATAAAATTACTAAGAAGGTACGTTAACATAATTATAGAAAGCTTCACTAAATACTGCTGACATGACAGAGTATTTCATGTTATAAGAGAATAGATACTTGTGTGGCCTTATTTCAAATTCCAGGATACCCAAGTCATCACATAGCTACTACTACTCTATGTCTAGACCAATGGTGTGTGCGTTCGTCTTGGCCCAGAGCTTCACCCAGGCGACTGACACCAGCTAAATCTGGCAGATGCTGAAGCGTGGTTCCAGTCCATAAGATAAGTTATGCTTTAAAATAACGCGATGCCTCAACGGCCGCGACACCTGAATCAGGTGTGAAACAATAGAAAAGCAATTGTTTCCTAATTATGACTCATGAGCTCATAACCGATGGTTGGAACTATGGCAAGTTACCAATAAGAAAAGTTATGAAAGTTATCTTGTCAAAACTGTTACAATCTGAGGGGGGCATGATTCTGACTTTCCAATGAGTGTCCTCGTTAGGAAGATAAACTTATGATGTACAGATTAATATTTATTGTGGGAAATCTGAGGTGGCTACAGTTTACATATGACTTTCAAACCTTTGTTGGATTATTAGAAGTCTCTGATCTCTTAAAATCAGTCTGATATAACTCTCAAACTCTTGTTAGAATTCTAAGAACTTTGTTT
The DNA here is from genome assembly GCA_945859665.1 of Anorthoa munda. Lineage (NCBI taxonomy): Eukaryota > Metazoa > Arthropoda > Insecta > Lepidoptera > Noctuidae > Anorthoa > Anorthoa munda. The sequence continues at coordinate 13,889,668 of OX243902.1, read as the reverse complement.
AATTTTAAAGTTTGATGTACCTAACCTTCTAATACTTGTTCGGTTTCAGAAATGCTTACCTCTTAAGGATAGAGGGAGGCTATCCCGTCTTATTGGTATACAATTCTAATAAGCACATGTGCGAACTATTTCAGCTACTCCTGAAAACGAGTTCGGCAGCTGACTCGGCATTAAGGTGCTAAAGCAGAGACCGCTGTCCAGCGTAGATCGCCGTCCAGCGCAACTGCGATAGTCTGAGTTTAGAACGAGAAAGTACCGTAGGTAGTACTAATAGGAGAGACCCTGGTATGTAAAATTAAATAATAAGCATGCACAGGTCTTATAAGATCTTTACTAACGAGATAAAAATATTTCAGCGAGATATAAATTAAAATACAAAAGTATTGTAATGACTTGAAGCTTAGAAGACTCTGGTGTGTATAACTAAGCAAGAAGCATACCGACAGGTCTATTGAAATTAGTTATTTGATAAGGAAATGGATAAGCACCATTACAAAAATATTCAGATACAGCAATTACGTATCGGCAGATAGAAGGTAATACGAGACTGTGATAGGTGAAATTAAACTATAAACATACACAGATTTATACGAAGTTTGTAACTTGAATATGACAAGAAATGATATACCTTTCGAATTAGGTAAAACAATTGTGACACGAACGTAGATGTAACTGCATAATACTACAAAGTAATGGCAGATATTGAATCTTATTGGATTGATGATCCAACAAGAATCATAATAACTAATTGATTAGGTGAACCTAGCACTAGGGTACGAGGTTATAATCTATGAAGGTTTTATGAGACAAAAGAGATCATCCTATTGTGAAAGCTCATCCGCTGTACTACGTCACGCGTCTGATTTTCAGAGGGGGGAATGTGACTACACGTCATTTATTTTATATTATAATATTTAAAACTGCGCATTGCCGGCCAGATGTGGCGAATACTTAGAGACAAGGACCTTCGGGTTTAAATTATGGTCTGACAGGCAACCTCATAAACTATGAAATTCTATTCATTTTAAAATAGTGAAGCGATAATGGACCTTTAACAAAAACAAAGTGGCCAAAAGCACAGGAATAGGGACTTAAGATACGAGATTCTCTACAAAAACTTAGGACCATGTGTTAACAATAAAAGTAGATACACGGACCCAGCCCGGCTGGCAAGCTGAAAACCCTTAGGCGAGGCGATGAAGGCAAAAAAAGGGCTCGAAGCGTGGTTGACGGTAGCGTGGTGGTATGGGAACAAGGAAAAGGTTGGGGAAGAATGGGCAGTCGGTTTTGAGAGGCGCTAGAGGTCGGGACTTGCCGCTAGGCATTGAAAGAGGAAGGACGAAAGAGAAAGAGTGGCTATGGAATCAATAATCAAAAGTCGTGTCGTGGTAGATATCGTGTAACGAATTTAATTATTAAATTAATTATAATTAGTCTAACCCCGTATTAATATTGTGAGTGAGTGAGTGCCGGTATGTTTGGTAAGTCTTAATCATTATATTACATAGGTAGGAACAAATCACTAATGTACCCTTTGTTTCTAGCATGGCGATTCCTTGTATTTATCCCCCAATCCACACCTTGGCAGATATTTGTCACTAGCATTTGGTCTAGGGAAGCGGTGAAGTCTTCTTTCACACTTTCATACCCTAATTCATCAATTATACACTAAACAATTACTCATTTGATTAAGGGCCTTTATTGAGCATTAACTGACATTACATACATGGAAGGCGGAACCGCTAATATTCATCTCTATAAAATAGGCTGAATATGGCCGCTCTTAATTGGGCACGTAGGACAACCAAATGTTAGTTGTTAAATATACTGATTCCTATAGAAGGTCTAGCTCAGAACACTTCGCGTAATACTTGCTGTCGCTCAGATCCAGGGAGATGGGGTAGGCTTCATACGGTAGGATTCACTAAGAACCCCAAATTACATCGTCTAATGACGTCTAGGGAACGTGTCTCGTTAAAACCACTCCAAGCCAATTTGTAAAGGCAATACTAAATCGTCACTATTTAGCGAGACACGATATCGGATGGCTGCCGCTCCTAGCGGCCCCGAAAATCCACGCAATGGGCAGATTAAGGAAATGAGAAGCGACGAATAAATCCGCTCCGACGTACAGCAAGTATCTATCGCAATAAGTTCTGCTACAGACTGAGTCTACGATACGCTTGCATTATTTTGTATTGTCTTTGTAAAGGGTGTTATGTCGAGGGAGAGTTATTTACCATAGCGCGCGTCCAATAATTCTGGTAGCATGACTCGCTCAAATGGCAGAGGCAATTAGGCACAAAACTGACCACTGTCTTAGGACTGGGCAAGGCATGCTAGAGCATAGGGAGCTTGTACTCTTGGCGCCGCAGCAAATTCTCTCTAGAACTAGCAGTCTAGGCCCGGCAGTACACGTTACGATGTGCCAGCTGCTGAAAGGCGGCCTCACGTCACTTGGATGGGAATCTAGACTATTGTCAAGGAACATTTAACGTAATTCAAACCAATGTCTTACTCAAAGCAAGCGTAGCGTTCCTTCCCCTGACCTTCCGTTAGGTATATAATGCACTTTGCAACCCCTTTGTCTAATTAACTTCATACATCACTATTGTTTTACTAATATAGTCCTTATGGCTAACAGACAGAAAAGTGTGCTGGGAAGTTTGTTTCATTATTTCTTCTTACCAGCTATTACACCTAGGAAATAATGGCGGGATGGGCGCTTTTGGGGCTGTCTGTAGGAGAGTTGATCTAATCAATTCCAATCACTTCTAGAGTTAAAACTCTCTGCCAATTTAGTTACTTGTATTTGTATTAATGCTTGAATGTATAATTACTATCAGCGACCACTATTCGGTCTTTGGTTTAATACTCTATACATTAGTGTAAAGAGTTTCTCACACAAACTTTAGTTAATTATAATAATTTAGTTTATATCCCTTTAGTTACATTTTATCCTTCTAAACCACTTCCAAGTTATAATCTTATAACTGTGAATTCCAAAACAAAACAAAACTATAATTTGGAATTCACGTGTACTCGGTGGAAAGGTGTCCAGGTCAGGAAGTCGAACCTTACAAATTTGTGCGGCTGGATGGGGCACAGATTCTACTTCTTCAGAAGTAGCCGACCTTTTACTCTAAATCTAGGGCAGTTTAGGAAAAACGAAATTTTTATCAGCCTAGGGTCTTTTAGGAACAGTCACAGTATCAAACGATTTTGATTTCGTTTTTTTGTTGTCTGAAAGGTGACATTATCGGGAGTATTTTTAGCTGTTTGATGAAAATCGGTTTAGCCGTTCAAAAGTTGTAGACGTTCTACTGTTTGAATCGGGGTATTTTGCAAGATATCGTGTCATAATTACGTGTTCGATAGATTGTTGATCGAAGCGTGTTTACTACTAGATAAATTATGTAGTTTAAAAAGTATAAAATAAATAAAAATGTGGAGACGTTTAGAAATTTTTAATTTTTGCTTGTTTCTATTTTTATCATCATCATCATATCAGCCAAAAGACGTCCACTGCTGGACATAGGCCTCCCCCAAGCGTCGCCACATTGACCGGTGCCTTGCGTCTCGCAACCAGCGGATCCCCGCAACCTTCACCAGGTCATCGATCTATTTATATCTCTATCTCTAAATAGTATAACTAAACTTGTTGTCCGCGTCTGTTGACGTCATTTCTGTTTTTCGCTAACTTCTTCTAAACCATGGAACGGATTTTGAAAAGGATTTCACTAAAGGAGCGTCCTCACTGGGAGCATTCTTTCGTGAGCATTTGTAAACAAGCAATCGTAGGCAAGCAACAAATGCTTCCCAGCAAGCCCAGCATTCACTTTCGAGCAAAACTATGAACGTTCGAGTCGAACATTCCCTTGCGAGCTTGGAACATTCGAATACGATATCGTTAAATGTCATTCATTCGATAATACGATTGACCCAGAAGGTCCGAAACACTTAAGACCAAGAAACTGTTGCTTGCTTTACAAGTGGCCAGTAATATTTCTAGATACATACTCATTGATTTCTTTATCTGAGTACCTACTCGCTTTCGAGTAACATTCGAATGCGAGCCGTTTCCGCGAAAATCGTTGCGACTTCCAAACCGGCCGAAGTTCGCGCTTACGTGTAAGCTTTGTAACGCTCGGCTCAACGTCCACACCACTCGAATATTCGACGTCGAATGCTCATTACACGTGAATGCTCTCAGTGAGGACGTTCCTTAAAATAAATAGTGTATATTTTGCCTCGTTCATTCATAACCAAATCAACTCCTGAACACTCTTACCACGTTCAATCACAATTTCCACTTAATCAACCGCAGATATAAACCGACTCTAAATTCAAGTTGACCTGTTTACGAAAGGGAACCCGGGATACTTTGCATAGCTCACGGAGCGCACCATTACATATTTATGAAGCTCTAACCGAGATCGCAGGGAGAAAGTCAAACATTAATGAACGCTAAAATATTCGGTACATGTATATAAAGAAATGAATTTTTACATCATAATAGGACAACGGAAGTATTGGGATGTAAATTGAGTTTAGTTCTGGTCTGTTTTGATTCCGCTTTGTTTTTTTGGGATGTGGGGCAGTAAAATCAATTAGAGTGGCTAACAGTTTGATCTAAGCTTGCTTTTGCTGCAGGAGTTCAATTGCAAACGAACTATTTTGTGCGCGGGATTAAAATGCATGCTATCACATCCGACAATACGTGCGAAAGAGATAGATGCTGTGATGAGCAGTAAGAAGCTAGTTCGCGTACGAATACACACTTTACAAGTTTGTAGCGAAATGGATGAAGATTTAGGACGAAAACGAGCGCGTCAAATTTTATAAACAGACTTTTGGGTGTATGGATATCATGAAATAAAAAAAGCAAACTAAAAAGACGTATAAGTTTTTAAACTGTCATGGTCACTAACACTAACATTAACATTAGAAACGGGATATTTACATATTCGCGAGCTGGCGGACCAAAACCAGATGTATCCTCCGACTGCACAGCATGATTTTCTTCTTGTTTACGTCTTTTTAGTTTGCTTTTTAAGCAGTCGGGTTTTTTGATTTTTTTAATTAACTTTTTTTATTTACATCTTTTTAGTAATTTTTTTTTTGAATTAGTTACATTTAAACATATAAGTGTTATATATTCTTGAAATCACCTCTTGAAATCCTTTATTTTGATACCCCACACGATGGGTTTGGAAGAAAAAAAAAATATTTTCCCACAAAATGGCGCCCAAAATCCGCCATTTTTGTTTTTTCCGCCAACTTTAATGTAGCCATTGACACTCGCAGGATTAAGACGAATCGATTGACGTAAGAATCATCAAAATCGGCCTACGCGTTTGGTCTCTAGAACGCCACATAGGAACAAACATACATACATACTTACATACATACATACATAGACTGATAAACACATTACCCTCCTTCGGCAGTCGGGTAAAAACCACTAAGTGTATCTGTTCAAAATAAAATTATTTGCATTCGTAAAATTAGTGTTGAAATATGGAACTTTCGACGCTCATAACTATCAAATTATTATTTTTTGAATTTTTTGTTTCCATACATTGCTGGATAATGATGAGACAAATTGACATCATCATTTTTATTTTAAACGTACACCTTCAAACAGTGGAGTAATCGCCAAACTACGTTTGCATAGAATAATGATCGACTATGGCAACGTTAATCAATTTTGACAGGTTTTCAAATTATCGAAGCAGGATACTTATTGAAATAGAAATTATTGCATTATTTAAAATAATTATCTAAGTTCCGCAAGTCTTACAAGCAAAGTATCGATGTAGTAAGTAGGATGGATGGATATAATCCTCTTCAGTAATAGTATGCGTAGTATGAGCATGGTATTTATTCTCATGGGAAGCTAGGAGAATTGAGTGAAATAGTTATTGAAGAATGTATTGTTTGTTCAATATCAAACTCAGTGATGTATTATAGTGCTACCTGAATGCTTATGCACCTAGGATATCTTCTGACACAAATAATATGTATCAGGGTTGTTGCAAAAATCAGCATCCGCACCACTTCAGCATCATTTTCAGTATCAGCATCAGCATTGATAGATGCTGATTATTAATGCTGAAGTTTGAGTCGTGAGATGACATCAGAAGGAGTGGGGCTTATGGCACGTGTTCTTTTCGCTGGCGAGTTTTGACCATTTGTGAGGTCGACCGCACCGATTACGATTGTAAAAATGTTGGCACAGACTTGTTTCTTCATAATTATTCATTACGTTATAATAGAAACGTCAATGCGGATGAAAGTGCAGTTATTGTTTTTTTTAGTAAACTTGTAAAATTTGATAAATAACAACGTCCCCGTTGAAAAGTTAAATATAGACGTAGTTATTTTAAATGAGAATCACGAAACCGCTAACTTTAACTTATGTAAAAAGGATTATTACGCAAAGGCCATATCCTACAAATACTTCATATAAAAATCACTTGAATAGCAAACATCCTAATGAGTTTGAAATATTTTAACCAGTGAAAACGTAAAACAACAAGCTATTCTTATATCAGAAGTGAAAAATATGTGCATCCGCAACAATCCTATAAACGTAAGTACGTATACTACATTCATTTTCCTAAACATTTAAACGAAACTAAAACTCATTAACGTTACAAACAGTTATCGCCAAAAATATCGAACCTGCAATAAATAAAAGGTAAAGGTTGTCTGTAAGAGATTGCCCTGTGCGATAAGACCGCCCATTGTACACTTTGTTTGAAAATGTTTGTCCTTTATGTTTTTATTTTGTGGTGTACAATAAAGTTTATAATAAATAAATAAATAAATAAATAAACCCTGTCTAGCCTAATGAGCACAACGAGCTAGAAAGCTAACAAGACATTAAAACATTCACTGATTAGCTAGGTATGATTCATTGAGTGCTCAACTGTCCGACCATCAATTGCAGAGCTCAAATTACAAAGCCTTTATACCTGTAATGTATACACAAATTATTCCTGAATCCCTTTAACTAACACCAAAATGAACTCATTAACGGTTATCGCCAAAAATATCGAACTTGCAATAAATAAACCCTCTCCCAATCCTCTAGCCTAATGTGTACAACGAGCTAAAAAGCTAACAAGACATTAGAACATTCACTGATTAGCTATGATTCATTGAGTGGTCAACTGTCCGTGGCGATCGGGCACACACAACCGGAAATACATTCGCCGGATGTGGTCTGCCATAACTCAAAGAGAGAACGTCCGGCTTGCAGCTAATAGCGCATCCTAGTTCGACCTGAGAACCTCCTTTTGTGGTTTTAAACGCTTTGTGGGGCTTTGATTTTGTGTTATCAATAGCTGGTGCGGTAATATATTTTTATCGGGAAAGGAACGGTTTTATATTTTGATTTTAAAGGTTGTTTTACGCTGTGTGAACAGAGAGTTGATACAGGGTGTTTTATTTTTCTTCGTTTACTGATCTTCTGAATTGGGGAAAAAGAAAACAAAGAACCAAAAAAAACAGTTTGATAACAGAACAGTTATTTATTTTAACAAAGATAACCCATTCGAAACACAATCTGGACCGTTTTTATACAGCATAAACAAAAAAAAGCCTTTAAAAAAAAGAAACATAAAATACTCTAAAGATAAGAAGAAAATTGTAAAGAGCACTCCAAACATATTAACGCCGTACCTAATTTAACTTAATCTTTAAGGAAAATAGCTTATTTTCCCCACGTTTTTAGCTCACAAAAAACAAAAATGTTTTGCAACAGGGACTTTTAAATAATTACCTACGTGCTGTTTGACCCCTCATTGTGATCTAGAGAAGGAATAGCTAGCAGGTGTTGCCAAGTTTATATTGTCTTCCCTGATTTTATGGCCAAACGGTTCGAAAAGAGGCACGAGGAATGTAAAGGATTATAATATTGTTGGAATAGTTTCATTTTAATTCAAAGATAAACTATATTTTAACACATTTAAAAAAAGTTAGGAGATACACATATCTTGAATTTTAATAATTTCAAAATAAATAACCCACTTACGGGAAAAAATGTTCACACAATGTTAAAGCTTTTCACAGATAAAGATTAAATAAACTTTACTACGTCAACCACATACGGCAAATTAAAACATGATAAATAAGTCAAACATGGCACATTTCAACTTTTACTCTAGCAACCCTGTAAAACACCGGTCGTGCGTAACAGCTTGCTGTAACAGTTATTTATGAACGGACCCCGAGATTTGGGCAGTTAAAAAAGTTTTTCCATTACCAAACTTAACCGAAATACGGTGCAAGATACCGAAACATGAATAATAATTAAGTACGATTTCGTTTTAAAAGTCAAGTTACAGCTGCAAGTTTGTAAACTTTCTTAAAAACTTTTTTAAACGAAATAAATATTATAATCATTGAAAATCTTATTTACTAAATAGACTCAAGAACATAAACAGATAAAAACCAAGTTCACGAGATCACAACGCCTGACAATATTTTATTAGCAAAATCATGAACGCGTGTGAAGTGCATTTTGTAACTTTATTTTCAAAGGCGCTGTCGAATCGCTATAAACATGAGTATCCGACCGTTACCACCTTATTTGAAGGCTTCTTCAGAATGGTAGTGCCTTGAATAAAACCAGATGTGCCCTACGATGAGCAGGCCTCACCCTAGCACATAAATTATGGCACGTCGGGCCCCTGTTACTACTTGAAAGATGCCGACAATGTACTATGTAATAACAGTCTGCTGAATTACAGTGAAGAGATAATTAAGGCAAAATTCATAAATATTATTATCTTTAAGCATATTTTTATTTTACCCTTTATACCAGCCATGTTTATTTAGACCCTTTCCTTGAGTAATTGATATTTTGTTAAAAATAAAGCTGTGGAAAATCCGGATCAAGATTTTGGAATCGGTACCTTGAACTTAATAGTATTTTTTTTTAATTCGCAAAAAATACAATTTAATATGTCCTTCATAATTGTATTTGCCATCTCTTTTGTTTCTTTTGTAAACCGTTGTGCGTGTATAAACGAAAACGAAATGTAAGCAAGGTAGTGTACTGTACTTTCTGCCTACCTAATGCGAGGAAATACATATTTATGTATGTGTATGTAAATCATCTAGTACCCTATTGTCAAGTTGTAAAACAACAGATAGTACATGTATCAACTACTAAAAACTGTTTCCTAAAATAGCTGTGGCTATACCCAATGTTCCGGGCGATTGCATTCGCAGAAACACTCTGAAAGTTAGCTCATGTTAGCTACCTAACTCGCAAAACTGTTCAAAAACTCCATTAACTTCTGAATCCTAATACAAAAATGGGATGTTTTCCCAGAAAAACTATATTAGTTTCTGTGCCAAAAAGCGTAACATTACCAAGTTTGTGCTAACTAAGGGTCAGCTCACACCGAGACGCGACGCGATGCGCATATTTTTAAGACAGCGATTTACAATTAATTTTAAAAAAAGTAAAAATTTCAGTGAGAGTATTAAAACAAAAGGAAACACACCCCATGGCGTAGCGCAGTAGAGTAGCAGCGAAGCTTTGTTCGTGCTACATGCACATCGGGAATTCGAATACGTCCCGCGATTTCGCGATGCGCCTAGCGGCGTCGAAGCGCGAAACAACAGAGGCTGTAGACAAAGGACCTTATTTATAAAAGTCTCGACGATGTTTAACAATTAATTAAGAGATTCTAAGCAATTTCTTAACGGCGTCGAGATTTATATAAATAACTGTGATAGTCCCAATGCCAGTGACTGATCACATGACATTTATAGAAATGGCTCATTAATTCAGCGTTTGGTAATCTCATTTTTTTTTTACTTTTTTCCAATCGCAACGCTTTCGTTGGTAGAATATCACTTGTCTACAAGCATCGTTGCATCGCGTCGCGTCTCCGTGTGAGCTGCTCCTAAGTAGCCGACGTGTTGTCTAGCTAATTGTGTAAAATAACATGGCGGGCGGTTGGCTCATAGCCTCCGGTGTCGGTAGTGGAGTACGAAGTTTCTTAGAACTTGCTCTGAGATAAGATGGAGGTGGGAAAGACTTGTGTGTGCTTGGGAAATAAATCTGTTGGCTTTGATAGATTTTATCTTGTGTTGTTTATTCCTGCTTCTTTTATGCCAGATTAAATATATAGTATACACGGAAACGACTAGTCTGAATGAATAAACTGTCAACAACCAATGTCAGGGTGCAGTGGTATCGGCCGCGACTTACAAGTTGTAGGTCGTGGGTTCGAGCCCAGGCAGGCGCTTTACTTTGTGTAAATTATTTTATAACCACTGCTCTCAAAACGGTGAAGGAAAACATCGTGAGGAAACCGGCATGTTCTAGAACAAAAAATTCGAAGACAATTGACATCCACCAACCCACACTGGGCCCGCGTGGTGGATAACGGTCCATTCCCTCTCACAGAGAGGAGGCCTGTGTCCCAGCAGTGGGAACATTAATAGGCTGATGAACCAATGTCATCTACAAATATGGATGATTCTTAAACACACTGAGAAACGTCATCAACAAAGGAAGTCAGCTCGGCTACTAACTAGCTTTTTTATCTAGTCATTGTTGTTCTACTTAACTGTGGGGCAAAAGCCTCCCCCAAATCCTTCCAGACATTCTTTTACCGCGCTATCTCGAAGCAATCCTCATAGTACGCATCCAAATCATTTCGCCACCTCTAAATATTATTCGTTTCTTCTAGGCAAGCGTGCTTAATCTTCGTCTATATCATCGACCAATCAACGTTTTCCATCAGGTGAGATAGTGGTAAAGAGCGACAGTAAGTTAATGTCAAGATAAGTATTTTCCTACAAAGAACTTTCGATTATTAAATAACCTCCACGACTTATTTTTATTTTTGTATATTTTTCCAGCTTTAAGTGAGCAGGAATGTATATAAAACTCATGGTCTGTAACCGATTTTAACGTGAGCACTGCACTTGGAGCAGTTCTTTTAACATCATCTCCACCCTTATCCCGACCATTTTCTTAAAATTCTAATATGTCGCACTGCGTTTGCCAAGAACTACAAGAGCAATTGCAATTTTTAACCGACTACCAAAAAAGGAGGAGGTTCTATGTTCGACATTATGTACGTATTTTTTTTTTTTATGTATGTTCACCGATATCTCCGTCAATTGTGGACCGATTTTGAAAATTCTTTTTTTGTTTGAAAGATTATATTCCGAAATTGGTCCCATTTTTATTTGGTGAAGATCTGATAAAGAACTTCAGAGATATACAACAGAACTCTTCAATAAATAACGGCAAATCTCTCGGGATTGGTGCAATCGCATGTCTGTTTATTGTTTATACTATTTCATAACATAACATCACGCCAGTACGCTCGAAAGGGGTATGCAGATCTCTCATATCACCGGTTATATTCATTTTTCATGTTATTCGGGTAACCTATTCTGTCGTTATAGGTACTTACTTAATTACTTCCCTATTAGGTAGGTACAACTAAAAAGTGAAAAATAAAAAGCTTTTTTACAAAAAAATACTACCCACTTCTAAATAAGAAAAATAGAAAGTGAAAAATAACTTTATTTTTGGAAGTCGGTGTCCATAACTTAAAAATTTGGTACCTACCAAAGACACCAACTTCCAAAAATAAAGCTATTTTTCACTTTCTAGTTTTCTTATTTGGAAGTCGGTAGTATTTTTTTTTAAAAAAGCTTTTTAGAGCACTGTTTTTCTTTGTTCTATCTATTGTATTCTCTGAAGCCAAAGGCAAATACTTTACTTGATGCAGTTCTTCAATCATCATCCAACTGCTTATACAATTTTTTTTTTAATATAGGTTCGCGTTTGACCACTATCTCGCCTGATGTTAAACGATGACGTGGTCTACGGTGAAGCACGCTTGCCTAGAAGTAACCTATTCACTCTTGACTTAAAGACCCCTAGATTGTAGCTATCAGAAAACAAAGATTCCGGCAGAGAATTCCACTGCTTAGCTGTACACACAGTGGAAGTATTTGCAAAACGGTTAATGCGTATGAGTGGGATATCCACCATGTACCGATGGCGCATTGGCGTACGTCTTGTAGTCCGATGGTGGGTAGGCCCAGGCGAAATCAAATTGTGCAGTTCCATCGCACACTCGCCGAAATGTAACCGTGTTTACTGCATTTTCCAAGAACTGAACAGAAAATTGAAATTTTGGAGCGCTGTTTTCCTTTGTTCAGATGAAACTTGTGTCCTCTGAAGCCAAAGACTCATAATTTATTTGGAGCAGTTCTTTAATCATCGCCCTACTGCTTATCCCAACCATTTTTTACGAAATCGAATTTGTTCCACTGCAAGAACTACAAGAGCAATTGCAATTTTTAACCGACTACCAAAAAAGGAGGAGGTTCTATGTTCGACATTATGTACGTATTTTTTTTTTTTATGTATGTTCACCGATATCTCCGTCAATTGTGGACCGATTTTGAAAATTCTTTTTTTGTTTGAAAGATTATATTCCGAAATTGGTCCCATTTTTATTTGGTGAAGATCTGATAAAGAACTTCAGAGATATACAACAGAACTCTTCAATAAATAACGGCAAATCTCTCGGGATTGGTGCAATCGCATGTCTGTTTATTGTTTATACTATTTCATAACATAACATCACGCCAGTACGCTCGAAAGGGGTATGCAGATCTCTCATATCACCGGTTATATTCATTTTTCATGTTATTCGGGTAACCTATTCTGTCGTTATAGGTACTTACTTAATTACTTCCCTATTAGGTAGGTACAACTAAAAAGTGAAAAATAAAAAGCTTTTTTACAAAAAAATACTACCCACTTCTAAATAAGAAAAATAGAAAGTGAAAAATAACTTTATTTTTGGAAGTCGGTGTCCATAACTTAAAAATTTGGTACCTACCAAAGACACCAACTTCCAAAAATAAAGCTATTTTTCACTTTCTAGTTTTCTTATTTGGAAGTCGGTAGTATTTTTTTTTAAAAAAGCTTTTTAGAGCACTGTTTTTCTTTGTTCTATCTATTGTATTCTCTGAAGCCAAAGGCAAATACTTTACTTGATGCAGTTCTTCAATCATCATCCAACTGCTTATACAATTTTTTTTTTAATATAGGTTCGCGTTTGACCACTATCTCGCCTGATGTTAAACGATGACGTGGTCTACGGTGAAGCACGCTTGCCTAGAAGTAACCTATTCACTCTTGACTTAAAGACCCCTAGATTGTAGCTATCAGGAAACAAAGATTCCGGCAGAGAATTCCACTGCTTAGCTGTACACACAGTGAAAGTATTTGCAAAACGGTTTATGCGTATGGGTGGGATATTCACCATGTACCAATGGCGCATTGGCGTACGTCTTGTAGTCCGATGGTGGGTAGGGCCAGGCGGAATCAAATTGTGCAGTTCCATCGCACACTCGCCGAAATGTAACCGTGTTTACTGCATTTTCCAAGAACTGCACAGAAAATTTAAATTTTGGGGCGCTGTTTTCCTTTGTTCAGATAAAACTTGTGTCTTCTGAAGCCAAAGGCTCATAATTTATTTGGAGCAGTTCTTTAATCATGGCTCTACTGCTTATCCCAACCATTTTCTTCGAAATCGAATTTGTTCCACTGCAAGAACAACGGAAAGGTAACATAACCATAAAACATTTCCAGAAACTCATAACAGTTTAAAACAGTACCAACAACAAAACAATAGTTTTCAATTTGTGGCTCCATTAAGCTCTTAATTCGATTGTTTATCCACAACTGCGCATAACAGAACTTGTCTAAACGACTTAGAATTACCGATGCACAGTTTAATTCTCTTTGCTTACCGTTAATGGGTGTTTTGTGGGTCCAATTTACTATCAATTTGCTGCTTCGAGGTCAGTCTTTGTTTCTGTAATGGGTATTTTAAGTTAAGCCTCAATTAAACGGTGGTGGTCTATTTTTAGGGTCCTTAGAATTCAGATTAAGAACTCTTGATAAAGAAAAAATTGAACCCGTTCAAGTTTAATCTCATAAAAACTACGATAGTTTAACTACTAAATGTGGGAACTGAGGGCATGCAGTAATAAGGCAACGTAGTCAATTTTGGCTTGAGACATCATACCAAATTTGGTAGACAAAATAAATACCAAAAACAAAAACCTTGTCTCATAGAATGCAAACGAAAATGTCAACGCCAAAATCTGCCTCAATTACCATTTCCTTAAAAATAAATTGTCCCTTCTAAACGTAATAGACATACATTTATGTAAACGGCTTTTGAAAATGATCTAGAAAATAATAAGACGGCAGCTTAGCTCTAAGCGAGGCAGAACGTAGTAAGGTTACGAAGGCCTTCTATCTCAAGGGACTCGTAGCGCCTGCTACGGCGTAGCACAGACGTAGCGCTACGGCTACGATAATAGACTAAGCGAAATGGTAGAAATGGAATAAGAAATCGCTTATTTTTCCGTCGAGTTAAAGATATCTACAATTCAATCTAGGATTTTTGTGTGGAACGTATTTAGATCGGAATACATTGTGAATGAGGGATGGAGAGAGCAGTGGTGGCCCAGTGGTATCGGCCGCGACTTACAAATTGTAGGTCGTTAGTTCGAACCCAGACAGGCGATTTACTTTGTGTAAATTATTTCATCACCACTGCTCTCAAAACGGTGAAGGAAAACATCGTGAGGAAACCGGCATGTCCTAGTACCAAACATTCGAAGACATGTGACATCCACCAATCCGCACTGGGCCCGCGTGGTGGATTACGGCCCATTCCCTCTCACAGAGAGGAGGCCTGTGTCCCAGCAGTGGGTACATTAATAGGCTGATGATGTGATGATGTGACATTGTGAATGATAAGTAAGGTTATGTATTGAGCCAATTAGAACAATTTTTTTATTTTTTATTTTAGCTTCAATGCTTTATGTAGTAAATTATTCTCTGTTTTATGGTGAGGCCCTGTTTCCATTATTATAGTGAATCACACTTGTGTTTTGATATTAATTACTTGGTCAAATAGCATTCACACATAAAAAAACACTCTCGTTTAAAAATCATGCAGATAAAAAGTTGCCTCTGATTTTTCATTTGTTTTAAAGTAAAAGTCTCCTCTGATTTTCCATTTGTTTTAAAGTAAAAGTCACCTCTAACCCAGTCATAAGTCTTCGCCGAGACGAACGTAATCAGTATCGTTCATCGCCCCACGCAACCGGTAGTTGGATTTCTTGAACCGTGAAATTTTATCAAGAGAATTAATCTCGGGAAACTTTCCCCCTGGACATACACTCCTTTTATTTTTTAATTCAAACGAAATTGATTTGAGTTATTTAAGAAATTGACCTTAAAATTGAGGATGCAGAGGTCAGCCTTTGATCTTTGAGGAAGATTAAAGTATTAGGACGGGTTTCTCCGGATTAATTTTGGACTTGTTTTGAGTGGCTGATAAAAAATATTTAATCCAGATTTTCAAGGAATATTTATTTTTTCCTTATTGGACACGGATTTATTTCTTCCCAGGTTTTCACAAAAGCCTTGAGAAATATTGATTTCCACTAAAATCTGATTGGATTAAAATAAGACCCGAGTTTATTTAAAATTTTATCCAAACACTGATTTCTTCTAAATCGTTACAGTAAGTATTCGTAGATTTGTGTAGGTAAGCGTGCGTTATCGTCGACCACAGCATCACTTGTCATTCAGTAAGAAAGAGCTTAAATACCAGCCTATCTATACTGTTATAAAGTGAACATTTTGTTAGTTTGTGTATCTGTATATGTGGAGGGTAATCTATGGAACTACTGAACCTATTAAAAAATCTTTAACATTATTTATTTGAAAGGTTAGGATTTGCCCCAGACGACAAATGCTTTTTTAGGGTTCCGAACCCAAAGGGGACCCTATTACTAAGACTCCACGTTCCGTCTGTCTGTCTGTCGCCAGGCTGTATCTCATGAATCGTGATAGCTAGACAGTTGAAATTTTCACAGATGATGTATTTCTGTTGCTGCTATAACAACAAATGCTAAAAACAGAATCAAATAAATATGTCGTTTTTTGCAATAATGGTACGGAACCCTTCGTGCGCGAGTCCTCTTGGTTGACTTTTTTATATTTGTTGCGATTCAATAACAAGAATAAAGCAACAAATCCGTTTACTATTGTCGTTTTATATAGAGGCAAAGTTCATTGCCTACTTGCACACATGATAACGTGTTTTCCTTGGTTCATGCAGGCACATGAATTTACAACACGCGTGGGACCACAGCCAGCTGACATACACTTATTTTTCCCTTCAATTCCTGAAGATTTCCATTCAGTCGTATTGCATAAAATAAAACAATAGTAGAACAACATACTGTCTTTGTCTGTACACTGTACATACTATTTTTTTGCTTTTACTTTTCTGCTTTTTTTCTAAGCGAGTGCCAGTCTTTTTTGTTTCTCCAATGATAAAGTTTATTGCTTATTAGCATCTGCAATGTTGAAAATGATCCCCAGGGCATAGGCAGGGGTAGGTCCGCAGATTAAAAACTATCCTATGTCTTGAATCAGGTCATGGTTAATTTCACATTTATAATATTCGTATAAAAGTATAGCTCTTGCTTCTTGTGGGCGATATAATAAAAGACCGATCCTGAACTGGTTAAGAAGTTTAATTTTAAACTGGTTGTACAGAAATTATATGTAAAAAGGTGTCGCGACAAAAATATGGCGGTTCGTTCCGCAAAATATATTGAGTGGAGTAAAGTCCGCCGTGAAGTTGTTGCAAGTCTCGCCGACGTAGGATGCGTTCATGAATAAAGTGAAAGGGCTGCGTTCCGGCGTAGACACTTCTATTTAAAAAAATCTCCAACATAATAGGGCTGTTTCCTGGGTAGAAAATGATGATTCTATTTAGTCCAAATAATATTGGACCCGTAATTTTTGCGTTATCAAATAAACGAAAATAGACAAAGATAAAGCGCATCAAAGTTCAGGAGTGGGGCTTGTGACGTCACTTTGTCAGTATAAAGTGTAGCACACCTTGACTTCACACGATAATTTAACGCACTGTATCGTCGTAATTTTTTGTTTACGTGGCAAAAGAAAAATACGTGTCCAATATTTTTAGGTTATCTAACTGACGGATGAAATAAATATATTTTATCAACTACCTTACTGTCAGATATACCTACTCATCTCTATAAATACAAATTAATCATAAATCGCACTAAGATTTTGCCGCATTATCGCAGTATAAAATAAGTTACAAACATAGTTAAAGAAAAATAGTTGCAAATAAAACAGTCACATTTGATACGACTGCCTACTAGTTATGCTAGAAGGACGTGTTGCTAATTATTATTTGCGACACGCGAAAGGCGTTGCTGTTTCCTTCGTGTGATGCAGTAAAAGATTCCGTGCATACAGGCGTAATGTGGTTTCGGTCAATGTTCTAATTGATTTTCTTTATGTTAAAATTATATAGCGGCAGGTATGAGATTGTGTTCCCTCTCACAGAGAGGAGGCCTGTGTCCCAGCAGTGGGAACATTAATAGGCTGATGATGTGATGTGTGTGTAATGTGATGAGATTGTGTTTAATGCAACAAGGGCATTTAAGTAATTAGGTCATTAGTTATATACTAGAGTTTACTAAGTAATACGCTACTTCATATGTCTAGCAGGCACCATGTAGCATTTTATGAGTTATATTTCTCGAGACTTGTATTTTCTTATTTGGATCATTATTTCCAGAGATTACCTCCTACATCACAACACACACACTACAAATTACGCTTCTACACGTCCTCTATGTAAAAAAAACAATACGTCTTGCGTCTTTAAAATGTCATCCCTTGACATTAGTCAATGACATTGACACCTCAATTTTTTAAATCCATTCAGCAGTTTAGCTGTAAAAAACTATTTCATATCAAAATAGCCGGCTATATCGTTAATGCTTCTTAACCTTCTCAAAAAAGGGTGAATAGAAAAGTTAATCGTTTTTATAGAGTTTAACGCCAGTGTGCCAGCTCCGTAAGTGCGGGGGCGTGAATGTATCGGCCCCGTGTGGCTGGCATCAAACATATAATTAGCTGTCGATCCTACTCCTCAATCATATGTCTTTATTGCGCGTTCTAAAGTTCAGCTGCTTATTATAGTGGGGCAAATGTGGGATTTTTCATTGGAATTTTCAGTGGAGGTCATTCCTTGTATTAGCTATGGGTATATAATTGGGGCTGTCAAATGAAGTTTAGAAGATTCAAATGTTCCTCAAATTATTTAAAAAAAATAAACCAGAACTCACTAGTTATATTTAAGTCCTATGGAATCTCCTATTGCTTTTATCTAGATGACACAATCCTATAATACTTTGCCTGAACCAGGAATTGAAGCGATGGACGTGATGCTGAACCGCTTGCAGCTAATAGACCAACGAGGCAGTTTAATAGACTTTACCTTATGGACAAAGTAAGTGGGTAATATTTCTCTACTGAATGGATTGTTTTTTTTTTTTATTATTCAAAATAGGTTCGCGCTTGACCATTATCTCACTTGATGGTAAGCGATGATGTGGTCTACGATGAAGCACGCTTGCCTAGAAGTAACCTATTAACTTTTGACTTAAAGACCCCTAGATTGTAGCTATCGAGAAACACAGACTCCGACAGGGAATTCCACTCTTTAGCTGTGCATAATAAAAGTATTCCCATAACCTTTAGTGTGTATGGGTGGGATGTCCACCATGTATCGATGGCACATCACCGTACGTCTAGTAATCCGATGAAGGAATGAACTAGGCGGAATTAGATTATGCAATTTCATCGCACACTCCCCGAAATGTAACCGATAAAAAACTGACAAGCTGGCAACTCGGCGACGGTGTTCAAGGCTCTGGAGCTTTGACTTGACCTCCTCATTGCCGATAAGCCTCTTGGCCCGCTTTTCGATCGACTCTAGTGCACCAAGCTGGTATTTGGCAGATCCGTCCCAGAGATGAGAACAGTACTGCATGCATGATTGGTTTAACATTTTTAGTTTCTTAATTGATACTATTGGTAGACATAATTTAGAAAATAATTACTTACAAGACCAAACAAAACCCAAATAAAGACTCCGTATTTCGTTACTTTCCTAGAAACTGTTATTAAATCATAAAATGACTGACACAAAAATAACAAGCCATAGGAAAAAATATAACGTCAAAACATTTATATTTACCCAACATTATTCGGTTACTTGTTTTTATTTTCACATTAACAAACCTTGGGAGGCTAACGTAAAGCTTTTGTTTCAGTATGAAGGGCTCATAAATAACGCTGAAGACGCTGAATATTTTATAGATCTCCGCCATTATCGGATAGGGTAAGGATGTCCGGGTCCGTGCCGGCTTCGATCCGGGAAATCTGCCGTACGTGTGCTTCGACTGTTCCGTCGTGTGTTTATGCCTAATGTTAGGACTGTAACAGGAAATAAGATGAATTATTTTTGATATTTCTGTGACTTGTTGTTCGAAAGGCTGTTGCCTGATTTCTTATTAATTTCCGTAATGTCATTGTTTGAGTTTTACCCTGAAAAAGATTTAAATGAAAACTCTGAGGATTCTTTTTCTGCTAGGATAGGAAAGCTGCTTTATTGCATTATATGCATACATAACGCATTATGCGTTATGTATGCACACAATGCTATAAAGTATAAAGCAAAATACATAGGTAAATAAATAATCTAAATCATCGCGTTAAATTCCCGTGATATATTGTTTTCCATTAAGAAACGCGAAAGTTTTAAAGTTAATACATTGGTTATACCTGGTGGTCCACACTGATGATTACTTGAAAGTATTGATGCTACTTGACATTATCTGAGTACCCAGTAGTCTTTGATAGATGCATTGTTGTTGATGAAAAAAGTTTCAATTAAAACAGTAACTTAAAGGTATCGCAAAAAACCAACCATCAATGAAAGTCACAGTCTCTAAAAAAATCAACCCTCAAAAGGCCACGTTATAATAATATCTCGCACCGTATCCCGTGTCCTTGGTAGAGGTGTGATCGACCCGGGTATCACCGAGCGACTTATAAAACATTCATGACCTCTAGCGTTACTCATTCATGATACCCTAGCCGTCGAATCCCGATCACAAAGCGCCCCGGATAACGGGACGGTTATCCTAGCTGTATTTAAAGTTCGGGACTTTTGTACCATTTTTTGGACGCGAGTTTTGACGGGTTAAGTTTGGATGATCGTTTGGAAGTTTTAAGGACGAGTACTAAAGTTTGAATAAACTTAAGCTTGGACTAAAGGTACATTGTGATTGAGTAAAGATTTAGGTCTACGTAAACTTACAAATTGTGGTTTCGAAAGACATATTCCCCTCGTTTGTTTAAAAGATGGCACATGATATTATATGTATCGACAGGCAGATAATAATACTATCCTGTTATTGTCCTACTGCAGGGCAAATACCTCTTCTCATATGGAGAAGGCACAAGCATTGATCTCCACGCTTGCATATTGCGGATTGGCGATTTCAGACTTACATTAACTGTAAGTCCAGGTTTCCTCATGTTGAAGATAAAAAAATGGCTCTAGCACCTCCTACGCATGCGGCTTCCCTGGTAACTCAAAAACTGCACAAATATGTGGATCTCTCTAACTATTCTCAATCTCATTTTTCTTTTTTTTACTTCTTTTAATTAGAGTTTTTATAATGGTTTTCAATCATATTTATAGCCTTTTGCTAAGAAAAGTTACAGCGCTGATAACAACATTTGTGCCACATGTTAAATTTAGTCTTGTTATACTTTTTATTACCTTTGTATAGACTCTTTTACCGATTGTTATGTGAATGTGTGAACATTGTAGGCCTTCTAGATTTCTATATGCTTGTTAACATTTGTGAACTTTTTATCTCGTTTTACTTTTTTTTCTTTTGTTTACAAAATATATAATCATTTTTTTTATGTTTCTTACGACTTTTTGTCGGGCCTACGTTGTCCCCCCATATCTAAGTACTAATGCTTTAACATTGAAATATTGTAAACCAAACCATTTTTTTAAAAGAGTAACCGTGGAGTTTCTTGCCGATTCTTCTCCATAGGAAACGACCAATCCGAACCGTGCACCTATTGTCGACGTTTTATAAGTGCCCATGTAAGCCTATGTGAAATAAAAAATAATGATTTTGATTTTGATGTTTTCCTTCACCGTTGTCTGTGATATCCAAGATAAACTTAGATAGTACATATGAAAACTAAAGAGGTAATATAAAACTGCTTACGTATATCTATATAAAAGGTAATCTCTGGTAGTACAGTTCCGATTAAGATAAATCCTTTATTGATATAAAGCTACACTATCACTAAGCGTAATCTAGGCTACTTTATAACCCAAAATTGCACGACTCCTATCTATAGGGAATCTGGTAGATCATGAGAGCAAAGAAACAGTAAATAGCTAGTATTGTGCTTAGGAATACCTACTGATCGAAAAAATGATTTCGAAAGACAATTTAACTTCGTTAGTAATGTGGTATAAATTCTGCATTTGGATGTTTAACGAAAAGAAGACACAAAATAGAATATTTATCATTGCTTCTGTCTTAACGGCAACATTGCTTAAAGTTTTCTGTCGCCAAAGGCCATTTATTTTGAGGTAACTGGAGGGTAATATTCACCTAATTTATTGAATAAGGCGTTTCTTTGCGGAAATGCATCGTCACAATAATGGTTTAGGGGAAACATTTCACCCTCGGAATTCCCCACTTTAGCGATTAACAAATCATATCAAATAAGTCGCCAAATCTGGTATGCGGGACATTTTGTACGGTTCAATTAGTGGAAAGTTTATTTTGAAAGGGTTTAAATCAGTGATTCTCAAGAAATACTTTATTTATATTTTTCGAAAACCTTAATATTATTCTGTAGTAATGTTCGTATATTTGTATGTAGGAAGTTATCTCTGAAACTTTCATTGCTGTGTAAGTATATTTTGTCCCGAAAAAATTATCAGTTCCAATAAGAATTATCTCAATTAAAGATGTAATAAACTAGCTTTGTCGCGAGGCTTCGTTTCTGCGGACTACCACAGAACCTCTTTTGGTCATCTTGGTTTACCATTTTACAGGATTAATTCCGACTAATGAAATAATTTATCATGATCAGGCTATATGTGAAGCTTGTTAGCCAAGTATTACCAACCATAGATCTATAATTTTGGCCATAACAATCCACGTATCGGTTAACCAAGCATAATGTAAGCTGGCTGCGGGTAGCCAGTTACTTAACAATGCTCTTGGGTTAATACATTATTAAGTACAGCTGACGGACTAACGGACGGCTTACAGTTAGCCAGAAGTGTGGATAGATCCTTTCTTATCCCTTGGTAAGGACTGAATTATTTTCATAATTTAATGTTACTGTTTTGTGAAAGTTTTATATTCTAAGTTATTTCTTTCACCCGACTCAGCCTTGACTAGGTTAGCAAAAACTATAGCTATGATTGAGGAAAGCTTCGAGGGTTTTTTTTCGTTGTCATGGTGACTTCAGAGTGGAGGTAGTTTCTTTCAGAAAATGAAAAGTCTATCGTATGAGATAGACTTTTCATTTTCTTTACGTTGCACGCATCGACTAGAGAGTTTCTTATTAAAAAAGCTCCAATTCTTCCTAATATCTTACAAGAACAGGTCCAAAAATAAACTTAAAGCAACAACACAACTTCTCAGATTAATCAGTCACAATTTTTTCAATCCTTCCCCGATTCAAAGGAATCGGATTCCCCAAACAAGAGTAAAATCCGCGGCGAGACGTCTCGAATTTTCATTACCAATACCGAACGGATCCGTAAGGGCCTGTACGGGTGCGCGGGGGAAAGCGGGGATTATAAATGCAAGACCGGGTTTATTGCCGACTTATTACCAAACAGTACGAAATGGAGTGTCTGGCGCATCTGTCTGTCTATTGTCTTTGGCTCTGCTTGGTAAGCAGAAAGCGAAATTAACACTTATGTTGGATAATGAAATGGGGAATATACTGAATATGTATTTTTATGAAGGTATAATACAAATAGGTAGAATATATTGACGAAGAATATACAAAATCTTCCAAATTGAGAACTTTTGATGTGTATAATTTTCAAACTCTAGATAGAGTGAAAATTCAACTTTTCAACAACCTTTTTCACTGATAAAATGTCACTTTGTTTAAACTGCTTGTCGACAATGAGGGCTACCGCGTTTGAATTTGCCATTAGAGGCGCTGTTGTAGAGTGATGTCTTCAAAATGTCATAGTGTTCTGGCTTTTAGCGCGTGATTATTTACTTTTATTGTTGTGAATATTTTCCAAATGAGGCAGATAAATATAGAGACCAGTGATTTGAAAACCCCATACGTATTACGAATCACTGCTTTAATAGAGTTTTATGTTTAGGAAAACGTTATCTTCCTTTTTTTTTTCGAAAAAAGGGGCTGCGCGAAACTGCAGCACACTCGATTTTATATTTAATCGCACTTCTACGGCATTAGAAATGATTTTAATTCAAACTTTACTTCCGTGCGCGTAATAGCAACGTTATAAGCTATATTTAAGGACCTTACTCGCCAGTGGCGCCACCTGGTGAGAACAAAAATGGAAGCCCTCATTCGATGGCAGATATCCTGCCCTTATCCCAATTATAAAATGGTCAATAGGAAAATAGATTAATATCAACAAAAAACTGAATATTTTCGATCAAAAATCCATGAAACATGGTTCGGCGCAAAGTCAAGCTGGTTCGCTAGTCGCAAATATTTAAGGCACTTGAGAATGTTCAATTATATCGGCATGTGGAGCTAATAGAAGCTGTTGTGAAGAATGCTGCCTCCAGCGAGATTGGCGTCTTCCATCCTAATAATGCATAACGGAATCTGAAATGAATAAGTAAATATTTCCTTTTGGAATGACGCTTTATTTGTTTTCTGTTGGAGAAGAGCAACGGACAATATTTCTGTTGATTTGGTTTCCGATTAAAAAAACAGTTCTATCAATTTTATTATGAAACAAAAATACGTCATATTTATAAGTTTTAACCTTTTATGTGTCACATGATACTGCATTGGTAATAAGTCCATAAGAAATAAGTTTTTCCAATTAAATTAAAATCTTTGAAACAAGCTTAACTTACATTACACTTAAGCTTAACATGCATTGTCATCCAAACCAAACGTGTATGCAAAATTTCATCTTAATCGGTTGAGGATAACTGCTTTAAAATTCAGTTGCAAGATTTTACCCGAACACACTTACATACATTGGAAGTTAATAAAAAGCTTGTAAAAAGCGCTTGAACCGTGAAACTTACTTCATAGGTTCTTAGTATACGGGTCACCAACGCTCATTAGTATTTTGGCTTGACACTCCTAGATTTATGCTTGTTTAAATAATAGGCATTACAGCTCATTACAACAACATTTGAGGGTAAGTAGAATAGAAGAATAATAAAGAGAAAACTGAGTACCTTAACAAATTTTGAACAAGAATTCAAAAAACCGGCCAAGTGCGTGTCGGACTTCGCACGTTTAGGGTTCTGTTCCAAATGTAGAATATAGAATATTTGTTAGTTGAATATATATAATAATACACATTATCACCAAATTTCAAGTTTTTAGGTCAATGGGCAGTTAAAAAATTCTGCAGAACAAAAGTCAGTGACAGACGACAGACGGAGAGACGGACAGACCGATAAACGGACAGACGGACACGTGAGTGACAGCAATAGGCCTCCGTTTGGACGCTTCGGGTACGGAACCCTAAAAAGGAATCCTCTCAATAAAATAAGCCTGAAAATTCATAAAAGACATCAGTGTCTTCTCAGAGAATTTATAAGAAGCTACTTACGTAAAAGCCCTCAGACACCCACTAAAAGGAAACCGGCAAAACTAAATTAAAATCCAAATAAAGAGGAAAAACTGAGGGAATATTTTAACCAACTACCAAAGTAGCCAAAGTGTAGGAAATTTTAATTAATTAGCCACACTTTACTGCTGAGGGGTAGTCTTTGAGGCGCACTGACTATTTATTTGCACCTTAAAAAGGCAACCCCATTAGCGGAATGAACTGGGATGAATAGGTCGTTCAGGAGATGTCGTCTGTCGCGCAGACAGGGGGTGTGTAGGGAAGTATGCTTTCTGCAGGGTACTGAATCGGTTTGATATCTCCCTAGGTTTTGTATGGGAAGCAAGAAAATGTATTGGCAGGTGGGATAGTAGGAAATAAGTAATTATGGAGGGTAATGGGCTTCGTGATTTGAAAAGAAAAGTTGGATTATTATTATATATACATACATACATAAACTCGGCGTGAGTTTATGTATGTATGTATATATAATATTCTTTTTCTTTTTTTTTTTTATATTAGTCTTTCCCATGGGGGTAGGCAGAAACTACAGAACGCCACCTGCTACGATCCTTACACTACTTCTTTTGCTTCACTCACATTCATACATCTAGTCATACACACACGCCGGTTATGAGTACTGCGCACCTGGCCTTTCTGAAGAACAAGATTTATTATTTTTATATTCAGGAATATTTCTAATTTTCGACCATGGTATAGTAGTCACAGCGGGTCGTTGTGCCTCTGAAGTTGGCTCTGCCAACTATTGCACAAGAAACAATTTGTCATCGAGTATAATGCTTAAAGTAAGCGAGATAGGACGATGCGACAAACGTAAGCGAGTGAAAGAGACAGTTTTACAATGCTATCTTCATCTTCAACATTGACACAAAATAGTTACTGCGCAAGGTCTTGCAGCCAATTCAAAAACACAAAGATCCGTTGTGAGTATTATACTTATTCTGTGCATGTCGACGACTCATATTTTGTCGGTTTGTCCGCCTAGTACGAAGTGACAGCTCTACCGGTCGCTACGTTTAACCGGTTGTGTCTCGCGTGGATCCACGTTTTAGGCACTCAAGGGGTTAAATATCATATTTTAGTTAAGGATCCAAAAAAAATGTATATGTATACCCATAGTTTAGTGGTTTTAGAGTGTCATCATCTTATAAACTACTGGCTGTTTTTCCCGCGGCTTCGCTTCCGTGGACCACCCCACAGGACCCGTTTTCGGGATAAAAAATAGCCTTTGTCACTCGGGAATAATGTAGCTTTCTATTGGTGAAAGAATTTTTCAAATCGGTCCAGTAGTTTCGGCGCCTATTCGGTACAAACAAACAAAAAAATCTTTCCTCTTTATAGAATAGATAGATATAGAAGATAGTATAGATTTCATCTACCAATTAATTACATTCAATAACATTAAAATATTATTTCCGAACTCTTTATTTGATAAATTCCCATCAGCATTTTTATTTCGCAAAAAAACCTTGAAATTCGCCATCCAGCCTCATTTCACGTCGATTTTTGACCCAAAAATAATGGCAGCCATCATGAAGAGACATCACAGTAGATTGGAGTCGCGATCGGTAATAAATCAATTTGTGTCAGACATTTATTTACCGAGAGCGGCTGACATTTGTTACTCACTGTCCATACAATGGACTGGTTTGTTAGTAGTGTGACATAGAGTGGACATGACTACGGTCACATTTACATGACGTGTTGGTTTGGGTTGTTTATTTTGATTTAGAAACTTGGGTCTTCGGAATCATAAAGGAAGCTCAATTATTACTTTGAAATCATATCTATGTTTTAAAGTCTAATAAATTTATTTCAATGACTATAAGTCACCGCCAGATAACAAACAAATAAAGGTCGTTAACACCTCTCTACCAATGTATTCCAAAATTTCAAAACGATATGAAAACAATGTAAGGTAGTGTCGCTAACACAATCAAAACAAATGTATCGCAGTAAGGGGCGTCCTAGATCCTTTCACTTGGCATGAGTTACAAATAATTTGGTCAAAACCATGTTCAGTTGTATTTATTTAGGTAGGTACTTAATAGTATAATGAAACTCTTAAACCAAATTATAATTTTATGACAATTGTTTTCAGTAATGAGTTAATATATCATAAAAGCGTGGACCGATGTTCATGATTTAAACGGATAAAATGGTTCTACGCCTATACCTTTAATTTGAGACCAAAATTATCAAAATATCTCCATAAAGAAAAAAACATGTTTTCAAGTTACGTAATTATACTTTTTGGTACATGTTGGATCAATGACTTTTTTTTAAGGTTCCGAAGTCTACAAGGAACTCTTATAGTTTCGCTCTGTCCGTCTGTCCGTCCGCAGCTTAGCTCAGCGACTAGAAAGCTTAGTACTAGATAATTTGGCATGGATATTACAAATGAATAAATCCGACAAATTGGTAAAATAAAATCATGAAAAATGATTTTTTTTCGGGTACCTACTATAGACGTTAAGTGGGGATTTCTTTTTTTCTCAATATCCCGTGGTGTGGGGTATCGTTGGATAGGCCATTCAAAAATATTACGGGTCAGTTAAACCCATTTTTCGATTCAGAGATCCGTTTGCGTAAAATTAAGTATTAAATTGCAAAATTTTGTTAGAGTCAAGTGTAATTGCCATGGACACGCTAAGAAGATGAAGAAGACTAAATAATTTTAGTTGGTCAATCCCAAAAGTAGTTTCATATGGAGAAGAATGCACAAGAAACTGTAGGTATACTTACTTTTCTCAATTAAAATGTTTTGTATAACAAAACAATAGATACGTTTCAGTCAAAAACTAATTTTTTATTCTACCATCAAAAATACAATTTTTACCTGGATAGGTTAATTTTATAAAAAGTAAAATTTTCACATTTTGGTCATTTATAAACCTCCTTTAATGAATAATATAAATTCATAAAGGAGGTTTCTAGGTTCTATATTTGGTTTTTATTCTAAAATATTTTTATTTTATTTCACATCAATCTAACGATTCTACGCCACTTCAACACAATATCTTACCATCCTCCCCTTCTTGCCCGTCGTATCTTCCCTATAACAATGCTAGAATGCAAGTAGGCAGTCCGGATACGGATATGCGATAACGAATGCAATTTTCCAACTCCGTGAACAGAGTTTAGGCGGGCCCGGGTTGATCCTGCCTCTTACGGGCTCTTACCTGAATGTAGGGAATGGAATGCTTGCTGTGTCGTTGTTTCAGAGCGACATTGAGTATGAAGGGAATTGATTCAGTTAGATGTTTGGGGGCTTAAAGAATACGTAAGTAAGGAAACGTAACTCTTATTTTGATTACAAGCTTTTATTTAGTTTATATTGATCAGGCTTAAATACCTGTCCGGTTGGCTGAATAATTTTTACTGTCTTTTGTTTTGTTTCACAGTGTAAGTACGGCTGAGTATAGGGAATAGGTAAAACTTTTCAATGGGTTGTTAGTAAAAAATAATAGAATCTTTCGTTTATTCCCACTAGTTCTACTGAACAGTTCTACGGTAGAGATGGGCTATCCAAAGATTTAGCTGATGTTTATTATGAATTTATTCTTATTTGCCCAGCAGTGGTGGACCAGTGGTATCGGCCGCGACTTACAAGTTGTAGAGCGTGGGTTCGAGCCCAGGCAGGCGCTTTACTTTGTGTAAATTATTTCATCGCCACTGCTCTCAAAACGGTAAAGGAAAACATCGTGAGGAAACCGGCATGTCTTAGAACCAAAAATTCGAAGACATGTGACATGCACCAACCCGCACTGGGCACGCGTGGTGGATTACGGCCCATTCCCTCTCACAGAGAGGAGGCCTGTGTCCCAGCAGTGGGAAAGTTAATAGGCTGATGATTATGATGAACCAACTTAAAATTACACTTTATGCAAATATGTAGATTTGCATAAAGTGTTATTTTAAGTTGGTTTAAACAATCTTTTCCTCAAGTTCTGATTGTTGAAGTTGTAGTTTGTTTTTCACAATAGTTTCTAATAATAAATTAATTAACTCAGTAAACAAAGTTTAGGTGGGCCCGGGCTGATACTGTATCTTACGGGCTCTTACCTGAATGTAGGGAATGCAATGCTGTTGTGTCGTTTTTTCAGAGCGACATGGTGTATGAAGGGAATTGGTTCACTAAGATCTTTGGAGGCTTAAAGAATATGTAAGTAATTTAAATTGGGTAAAAGTAATAGCAACCAGTTCTTTTTTTAGGGTTCCGTACCCAAAGGGTAAAAACGGGACCCTATTACTAAGACTCCGCGATCCGTCTGTCTGTCTGTCTGTCTGTACGTTTGTCACCAGGCCGTATGTCATGAACCGTGATAGCTAGACAGTTGAAATTTTCACAGATGATGTATTTCTGTTGCCGCTATAACAACAAATACTAAAAACAGAGTAAAATAAATATTTAAGTGGGGTTTCCATACAAAAAACGTGATATTTTTGCCGTTTTTTGCAATACTAGAACGGAATCATTCGTGCGCGAGTCCGACTCGAACTTGGCCGATTTTTCTTTCTTTCTTAAGACGGATTTTCTAGGAATCAATTTATAGAATAACAAGTAAGTAGAATAACTGTACCTACCTTATTTTTGTTTCTAATTTCTTACTGTTAATTTTAAATTATTGGCTTTTTACCCGACTGCCGAAGGAGGGTAATGTTTTTATCAGTCTATGTATGTATGTTTGTTCCTATGTGGCGTTCTAAAGATCAAACGCGTTGGCCGATTTTGATGATTCTTACGTCAATCGATTCGTCTTAACCTTGCAAGTGTCACTGGCTACATACAAATTGGAATATAG
The DNA here is from genome assembly GCA_945859665.1 of Anorthoa munda. Lineage (NCBI taxonomy): Eukaryota > Metazoa > Arthropoda > Insecta > Lepidoptera > Noctuidae > Anorthoa > Anorthoa munda. The sequence continues at coordinate 13,860,015 of OX243902.1, read as the reverse complement.
AAATATGGCGGCTTTTGGGCGCCAAAATTGTGGGGGACCATTTTTTTTTTTTGCTTGACCATCGTGAGTTATCAAAATAACGGGTTTTAAGAAGTAATTTCAAAAGTATAAAACCCTTACATGTTTAAATGTACTTAATTCGAATAAAAAGTTAATTTAAAAGATATAAATAAAAAAAATAAAAAATAAAAGAAAACAAAAACCCGACTGCTTAAGAAGCGAACTAAAAAGACGCAAACAAGAAGAAAATCATGCTGTGCAGTCGGAGGATACATCTGGTTTTGGTCAGCTAGCTCGCGAATAAGTATCCTCCGACTTAGTTCACTTCATAAGCAGCCGGGATTTTTGTTTTTTTAATTATCTTTTTTATATAATTGTTGTAGATCTGTGCCACAATTATTTATTTTTTTTGTTTTTTTATTTAAAAATGTTGCCCCACAGTAGGAATTTCTTACTGTATCGTGGGTGCGTTTACAAACATATAAACTCACATACACAACGCCCAGAGCCAGAACAACTATCTGTAGGTCATACAAACATTTGTCCCGTGCGGGAATCGAACCCGCACGCAGCGCAGCAGTAAATCGCTCAACCACTGCGCCAACCGTGCGCCCAAGTTGTTTTATTACAACAATTGTTGTAGTGCAACAATAACCTAATCTTATTTTAACATCTGAAAAGAACTTCCCAGTTCCAAATGCCCATTCATTTAATTTTCTTAATTCAATAAATCCACCCACAGTACAGCGACATACTCCAGCGTATTACAATACAGTTAATACCCGGGGGATCACTATTCCGTATAGATAATCCCCTTTTACAGAAATATGAATAGCCGATACTTTCATGTAAATTAATAGAAGGGATCGCATGTGCCTAATGTCCTAGATAAGTGAGGGAGATCGATTATTTCCTATAGAATTAGTTGTAAGCTTCTATAATACCGACCAACTGGACTGGTATTGATTGATTTAATTCTTTCTCGTTATGGCATTGCTTTTGTGAGTTGTTGAAGTGTACTCAGATCAGCTGGTGTAGAATTTATTTTGCTATTTCATAATCTCTTACTTCATTTTAGTGAAGACTTTCTTTGATTAAGCTACTTTATATTTCACATGGAATATTTATACATGTTGTATTTGTAACTATTTACATAATTCTAGGTTCGGTACCCATTTATAGTTTGTTTTTACCGACTTCAAAAAAAAGTAGGTAGGTAATCAATTCGATACGTTTGTATGTAATATAGTTGGAACTGCACAATATTCACATAATCTTACTCTATATGGGCTTCTAAACAAGTTTGGCAAATGTCATAAGTATATGTATGTTTGTTTGTAAGTATTTAAGTTTGTCCACAAATTTCTCCGAGACTTCTTATTGGACGTGATCATTATTTTTGTTTTAGTTGAGTATCTCTCAACTAAACTTTCACTATTCCCAGTGCAAGTTTCATCAAAATCTGTACAGCAGTTTTCTAGATATGGAGCATGCTACCGTAATTCTTAGCGATAAACAGCACGAATTTGTATATTGAGTTATTATGGGTATTTTGTTAATTCTTTATTTACCTTACAATAGAACTTGCTCATTTTTACTAATGGTGTAAATACTAAAACTTAAAAGAGAGAAATAAAAACTTAATCACAAAAAAATAAACTGATACGAAAAATTTAAAAAACAAGAGTTACCAAAGACGAGTAATCTAATACATAATCGACTTCCGAAACGAAAGTTATTTTGAACTTTTTACTGTTTTGTTTTTGAAGTTGGTTTTATTTTTTTGGGAAAAAGTTTTTAGTTTACGATAGCATGTCACGGTCATCAGTCACAGTAGAGCTAGCTGAGTAAATCGCTACTTCATCAGATCGACTGTGTAGCCTGTAATATCACAATATTTACCACTTTTATTATGTGTTTATATCCAACCACAATAAAACAATACTCAACAACAAGCGTCACGATTAAATAATAACAAACACCAGTGCCTCACCCAATATATCAGTCTCTTCAAGCTATCAGCACGAACTTCAGTATTATTCTCGCCACACGCATTCTTCCCCTTAAGCCCGAAAATCGATGTCGACGGTGTGGCCCGAAGAAACTTTCTAACGACATAACCGCGTGCAATTGATATGCCCCAAGAGTAGGAGCCATTGTAAAGAAAGGAAAATCCCGATCCGAAAATCTTTCAAGAGTTAGGTGCATCAGTATTCTGGGGTCGTACAACACCCCGGTGTCGGTTGCTCCCCCTTCTACCCTGGATGCGGTAAACTCCTTCAGTAATTTGACTTTGTTGTTATAACTCAGTTTTAGTTGTTTGTCGTCGTTGGCAGATTTATTGCCTCAGTGAAATCCGCTAAACAGTGACAAGTATTGTTTGGCTTGATGTGTTTTGTAATTGTTTTAATGTAAGCTGGTTTTGAATCAAATTGTTGGCGGATTTTAATGAGTTATGTTCTTCTACGTCAAACGCATATTCAACATTTTATTACGAGTTTTATCACTGTTTAAACTGAGTTCAACTGCATTAAAGGCTGTCGTGAGGGGAAAACAGTAATAAAATTTTTAAATCGATAAAAAATGCACTCCAGGGATTACTCGGCAGACGCCGATTAAAATATAGTTCCGCGATCAATACCGTATTTCACATCAACTATTTTGATGAACCGCACCAAATTTTATCACGCATCAACATGCCTTTACAACCAAATTGATTATATTATGGTAACATTATTACACCTTTGAGTAAGAATGTCTATCAACCCAAAATCAGCCTTTGATCATATCTTAAATTCCCCAAATATTAACTCAATTACTGTGTGACAAATACGTCGGAAACAAGGCTATGTCATGTAAACCGGTACTTCGGTACGGTTCTATTAAATCACGGTATTGTCGTGGCCAATCCCATTCAGTTTGAATAGCGTACACCGCGTTGGCTTCATCAAATTGCATTGAATGGCCGTTAGAGCTCTCATCGAGCATGGCTACGGTTCTGAGGGTAAAAATTTGAATGGAATATACGTACAGTGGCATGAAAGGCACTGGTGACGCCCACGTAGGCTCATCGTGCTTTACTTCCGACCACTCGGACGTATTCCACAATAGATGGCACGGACTCGGTCTGATATTGAAATTGGAACTGAACTAACGTCGATTTTCTTTTATGCGTCCCGTGGTTTGGTTCGGAATCCAATCAGTGAATATGTAATAAAAAAAAAGTATTTTAACTAAGGGCTCGGGTTTGTAACGTTAGGTTCGGATTTATTAATAATAAAAATGTCTTTTTCAATTTTGTTACTTTTTAAGGTTCCGTACCCAAAGGGTAAAAACGGGACCCTATTACTGAGACTTCGCGGTCCGTCTGTCTGTCTGTCTGTCTGTCACCAGGCTGTATCTCATGAACCGTGATAGTTAGACAGTTGAAATTTTCACAGATGATTTATTTCTGTTGCCGCTATAACAACAAATACTAAAAAAAAATTATTAAAAAAATCAAAATACCCGACTGCTTAAAAAGCGAACTAAAAAGACGTAAACAAGAAGAAAATCATGCTGTGCATTCGGAGGATACATATTCGCGAGCTGGCTGACCAAAACCAGATGTATCCTCCGGCTGCACAGCATGATTTTCTTCTTGTTTACGTCTTTTTAGTTCGTTTTTTAAGCAGTCGGGTATTTTGATTTTTTTAATTATTACTATTTAGTTAACATTTTTTTTGAATTAGGTACATTTAAATATATAAGTGTTATATATTTTTGAAATCACCTCTTGAAACCCTTTATTTTGATACCCCACACGATGGGTTTGGAAGAAACAATAAAATTGGCCCCCTACAATATGGCGCCCAAAAGCCGACATTTTCCAATTTTAATGTAGCCTATGACACTTGCAAGCTTAAGACGAATCGATTGACGTATGAATTATCAAAATCGGCCAACGCGTTAGGTCTCTGGAACGCCACATAGGAACAAACATACATACATATATACATAGACTGATAAACACATTACCCTCCTTCGGCAGTCGGGTAAAAACAGAATAAAATAAATATTTAAGTGGGGCTCCCATACAACAAACGTGATTTTTTTGCCGTTTTTTGCGATAATGGTACGGAACCCTTCGTGCGCGAGTCCGACTCGCACTTGGCCGGTTTTTTTTTTATTATTGTACAAACTTCTGCCAGCAGCTTCGCTCGCGGAATAAAAAGTATTATATAATACACCCGGAATTATATGTGTCATTTTGATGTATAACCTATATTACTGTAAAGTTTCATCAAAACCCGTTCCGTAGTTTTTGCGCGAAAAACTAACAAACATACACCCATACTTTCAGATTTACAGTACAGTTGGATTTAAAGTAAAGTTTATTTCAGCCGAATATAAGCTTGATAAAACATTATTATTACACCTTTTCCATCAAACTGTAATAAACCAACCCAAACACATTTCTGACACTTCTCAAAATTGTCAAAATCTTATAAACAAACCATTTCGAATGACGCTCAATGCATTCAAAGTCATCGAGGGTCCCCGATCTGGTCCCTATCATTAATGATGCCATCCCTCATAGTAAGCAGTAATGTAGGTTACTGTGCAAACAGTCGGGGTGGTTGCCCTTTGGATAGGGTTTAAGACGTGGCTTGCAAGGATAAAGTTTATTGTGTCTATTTTAATTATGGGCTTACGGAGTTTGTCTCGGGGTTATAGTTTAGTGACGAGTAGTGTTGGTACGAACGTTGTCTGGTGTATTTAGTTTTGGAAAACGTTTACCGCCTTTGTATGAAGTCATTTGCGTCAACTTGTATGGGGCAAAAGGAGTTAGGGACCTTCTGGCCCGACGCAAGTGCGTCGATAGGCAATGCCGCGCAAATATTTTCTAAGAAAATTTCAAGTGAAAATCGATCGAATTGCATTGTCCATGTGAATGTATTTGCAATTTCGTTGTGATATAAATTGAATTGCGTTGAGCCATCAGAAAAAATATTTATTTTGAAGGAAAACGGAAAGGAAATCAAGTTTCTCAAGCAACAGGTTTATGTAGAGCTTGGCGTAATTAATAACTACGGTATACGTAAATGAATATAATATTTTTTATTAATATTTACATTTCTTCTACCATCCGATACTAACCAAAACATTAATGAAACTGTCAGAAGAAACATGATACAAAACAAGAGTTAAACTAGGTCGAAGAAAAACGTAAGAGAATCATAATATTATTACGTATGCAAGATAAATATTTATCCAAAGTAATATATTACAGAAAACAAGGAAAACGAAGGGTTAGTTTACTCGTACGATCCCCGAACGCGATCTCTTGTGTTGTGGCGAAATTTATAGCTGCAGAAAATAAAAGGCGACTTAATTGAACGTAAAATATTTAAGATAATGTTGACAATGGATAATCCCACGATCTTGCAGTGACCATAAATTAAACGCACTCGTGTTTTGAACTTCTGAACGAATGCAGAAACCATTAGACTCCCCACGCAATAGATGCATGCACAAATCGGGTACCCTAGTCGCGTGTGCATTTTTTTTGTACACACTGCAACTGTCAATGCAATTTCAACCTTGATCTTTTTGATCAAAGTTGAGTTTTGATTCACCTTGCATATCAAAATTAGGATGGATGGAAATAGAACTTTAGACCAATCAAATAAGGTGATATTTTGACTGTTATCAAAAAATCATAGACATTGCACACTGACCTACATCTCTGGAGAGTCTAAATAGCATTAGTAGTGTCTACTGGGAATAATATTTATTGGGTGCATAATGCACATGACAGTTTTATGTTTTCGGCATTGCGTTTGATAGAGAACTATTGTTGCAAGATTCCTTTTTATTTGTGCGACTTCGTTTGCAGATTGAATCATAAATCATTTTCTTTTGTTGACTGTAGAGTTTATAGATTATTGATTAGAGTAAATTGAAATGTTGCTTTTGTTATCTTTGTTTATTAAGTCACTTTAAAATAATTTATCAGCTATTATACATCTATTAATCTTAAAGATATCGTTTAACTAACATAGGCCCGATTGCGCCACCCTGGGTTATCTGACCAACTTATATTTTAAAATATCCCTACGCGTTAAGCCGCATATTTTTAAAAACAGAAACATTGGTTCGCGATCTTGAAGTTCTTTTAGATGACAATCTACACCTTAACGCTCATATTGGTAAAATTATTAATAATGCCTTTCGTGTGTACGGATTTGTCATGAGATCAGCCAGGGAATTCGTAGGCTTATATACATATTTATAACTTTATAAATCGTTAGTCAGGTCTCAGTATTCTCTCTGTTGTGGTCAGGAGTCCGTTCTACAGTACATATTTAGATGCAATTGAAAAAGTCCAAAGAAGTTTATTAAAATCCATGCATTACCATTGTTTTTGCTCTTATGAATCTTATAGTGATCTTTTGAGCAAGTAAAAGCTGCAAAATCTTGAAGGCAGACGTATGTTTTTGGACACGAATGTTTTTATTTAAAGTATGCAATTATAAATTTGATTGTATTGTTAATATGATTAATTATGTAGTACCTAGAACAACCATTAGTCGTGGAGTGCGCGTCCGATCCCTTTTTGCTGTATCTTCCACCTGTACGAACGCAAGTTTGCGAACACCCTTACGTCGGTCGTCGCCTTGCTGATCAACATAATAGCTTTTTTGTAAATATCTTGGTATATGTGGTTTTTTGTTGATATCTTTGTTGTTACCGCAGGACAATTTCGACGCCTTGCTTGTGAGACCATTAATTCTGTAGTGTAATTTGTTGGTTTTTCCGTTTGTTGTTTTCTTTTTAATAATTTATTATTAATGATTACTTTTAGTCTATATAATAATTTAATTTTAATATTAATAATGGCATGATAATAATTAAATTGAACTAGGTATTATTGTTTTTTATATAACTGCCTCATTTTTATATGAAATTTGTTATTCGCGGAGTCATTTATTTGTTTTGTATAATAATTTAATAATAATAATGACACAATTATAATTTAATCCAATTTAATTTATTATTATATAATTTCTCACTTTTCTTTCTTTTTAAGCATGCCTATTTAGTTTTACCTGAAATATTTAATAAAGTAAATTTGAATTATTATTTAAGATACGAATTGTAAGCGCACGTCGCATTAGTTTTGTATTCTGTGGAAAATGTCATTGGTTGTACATTAGTCACGCTCTATTGTTCAAATTTTATTTTATTACTGTAACGTGTAACAGTTTGTTTTTCCAAATAAATAAAATAACTCCGAGTAAGTAGCTAACCCGGTGATTTATGTATGAATAATAATACATATTTATTATTTTACCTCGTGTCAGCAATTAACTCTAAGATAAGTTTTTAGCGCAAGTAGGCCTTACTGATCAAGTATTTATACTATTCCTGGCAATTCATAATAGATGGACCGAAATCATTTTGGCGTCTTAATTAAACAAAGGCCGTCTGCCATCCTTTTGTGTGTATAAAATTTCCTCAAAATTAACTCGAATTCCGGCTTAATCTAAGACCCCTCAAGACCATTTTCGCGAATCAGGTGCTCTAACAAGAAAACAATGAAGCCCTTGACAGTAGTTCTTGACGAAGAAGCAAGAAATTATTGTTTAATTCTTGTCTCCAAACTCAGAAGGGACGACGCAGCTGGTACCCAATTGTCTCCCAAATTGCTGTTTGGATTTCACTACAATGTTATTTGCACATGCAAATCAGCATTTTGTTTTCATCTTGAAGCGAGATGACGTCAGAGAGGGATGGGCTATTTACACAGGGACCGTTTGACACAGATTTGCATAAACTATTAAGAATTAGCAGCTGAGCTTAACTAATATATTCTCGTGTGTTTAGGAGACAATTTTAGTCCAATTTGAGTGAGCAGAGCATGTGCGGACGGGAATAGCTCCCTACTTTCCCATACGCAATATTTTACCGAATTAATTAAGTTTCAGAGATTTTCAGAGGACACTGTTAAGTTTAGAGGATAAACATGTCTAATTAGGGTGAAGAAAACCACGAAATTGATTAACAATTGGCAATTTAGGTGATGTGTTAAAGTAGCAAAGTTTTCGAGCTCTAAATTATCTGTCGGTAACTGTGTTTAGTTATTCAAGTACTTTCATGCATGGTCGTAATTAAGATGAAAATTCAAACTCATTACGGTCCATAATTATCGATTCGGTAGTAACTTACCTCCAGTGATAGGAGATTAAACGTTTGATAGTATTATAGTATTTCGATTGTATTACACTAATTGGGATAACTCTGTGTCTATTTGACCACACTATTAGTGTGTGTGGTTAATTTAGGAGATGATGCGCGGTGTAAACAAGAATATAGTGCGCGGCACGTAAGCTGAACCAAAATGTACTATTGAAATTAATAACGATTTGACAATTGATTATGCAATTGTAATTTGACTAACCGTTGACAATTTGTATATTGTCAACGGTTAGATCGAATAAAAGGGATTAATTCTGTTTAAATCGGTTAGTTTTAAAAGTACATTAAAATCATTTTGGTTCAACTTACGTGCCGTTCTATTACCTTAACTGGTTACAAAAATGATTGACTGTGACAGACTGTGTAGCAGATTATCTCAAAGAATGAATAAAAAACCTTAATCTTCAATATATCTTTTTGAGCTTTTACGCATGAGCAAGTAATCATAGATATATCATAAGTTTTTATAATTTATTAAATTGTTATTTTGAGACCAAATTGCCACTTGCAAATAGCTTTATAATCGAAAAAATCACAATAAAATATATTTTGTTTGTCCTCGGCATGTCTGGATTCTTAAAAGCTTAGAGAGTATAACAGTGGTATTTTGGATGCAACGACTTATCTGAATACTTCCTAAAAGCCTAGAGAATTTGAGTAGTTGTTCACTGCTTATTATTTTTCCAAACTACTTCAAAGGGGAAGTCTTTGCAATAATAAATGAAAGATCAATATAATTCTGTGACCCCCTAATGCAATGATGGATAGCGAGCCACTTATCTATACGCGACATCAGTGTCAGACGCGCGACGCTAAGCCACTGTCCCATGTGGAAAGCCACGCGACAAGGCGATGCGACGCGATGAAAACAAAAGTTGCCTAGAGTTCTAGATAATGTGAAAACTATCTGTATTCATGGTGCAAAAAAATGGGATTGACATGCGAAACCGAAATATATCCATGTTACACCTATTTCTTTTAAGGCCGGAGGCTCTACACTCTAAGTTGTGGACGACTATGCCTAAGTGGGACAAACGATCCAGTTGGGTAGGGCCAATTTTGATAATGAGGTCAATCGTCGAATCCGACTTGGCAGCGTTCGGGAAGTTGCGCGGTATCTTCTCATCTAACTTACCACAGTGTCTCAAGACGAAAGTCTATGACCAGTGTTTGTTGCCAGTAATGACATATGGCTCTGAGACGTGGACGCTCACAATGGGCCTCATCATAAAGCTAACAGTCACCCAAAGGGCAATGGAGAGGGCTATGCTCGGCGTTTCCTTGCGTGATAGAATCAGACATGTAGAGATCCGCAAGAGAACCAGGGTTACCGACATAGCCCGAAGAATTGACAAACATATGTGGCATTGGGCATGGACATTGCTCTCAGAACGGATGGCCGATCAGGCAAAAAAGATCTAGAGTGCGACCGCGAACCGGAAGTCGTTACGTTGGAAGGCCTCCCACAAGGTGGACCGATGACCTGGTGAAGGTCTTTCAGCTGATATGATGGTAATACTCAAATGAAGGAAGCCTTTATCCCAGTAGTGGAAACATTATATTCTAAAACATCAACATTTAAGCCGTAAAAGTGTCACCGCTTGAAGTGGTAAATCAACCAATGACTTCTCCCGCTCTGGGTGAAGCGGGAGGGCGTCTCAGACCTTTACTGACTAATACCCACCCGTGTTCCTTCAGTTACTTGTGCCAGGGCCGCGGCAACTCTCTTTTAAATGTATCCGCGACCACTAGTACTCTACTTCTCGCATTCAGCGGCTTTTCGCGGCCTTTTGTGCTGCATTTGCTACTCCAGAACTCGAATATACTAAGAAAATCAGAGAGTTTTCTCTTTCTCTTTGCCGAAACAACAGAATGCCTGAACCGATTTCCTATTTCACAAAGTTCCTTGCATTATGTTAACCTCGCATCGCATCGTATAGCGACTATACGATGCGATGCGATGCGATCACATGGATCGAAAGGTCAAATTCTCGTCCTTTTGCTGTGGCGTGCTCATGTTTGGGTTCTGTTAATCAATCAGGTGAAGGGGTTTCATTTAGTCGTCTATCAAAGACGATAAAATAAAAAGAGTGTGTCGTACCGTATGGTGCAGCCAAGGGGTGAAAATGAGAGGGAATTTGTTGACTAGGGTTGATATACTGACATCAGATGGTCAAGAATTTACGAGACTCGATTACCAAGTGTCGCGTATTGAAGATTTTATTTACAGTTTTTACGTACACGAATGTCATACATTGAGGGATTTGCAGTACAATTTTGCCATCAAATTAAGGATATTTTTAATGGATACTTCCTTCCATTGTTATATTTATTTATTTAATTATAACGGTTGGGAATCAATTACAGTATCTAACTAAAATGAGTACTTAATTAAAATAATTATGAACTCGTATAATTTGCAGATGCGTTTGTAGTTTATAAGCTGTTAGCTTAGATGTTTCATTACAATCAAAATTATGAACAAAACATTTTAAATACAGAACAAAAATTAAAAACAATTGCGACTCGCCAAAATCCATCTGGCAGACAACGCGCTCTGAGCACCGAGCTAAAACGAATTAAACACAACTCGTTATACAAATTGAGGAGCTCCACCGCCATTCAAAGTTTTGTACAATGAATAATTACAGCCAGCTACAAATGTATGCCATACTGACTTCGATAGCGGCTTCTCCCGCTTAAAGGTCGGAAATTATCCCAAGCAAACATTCACCCAAGATAAAAAGTATCTTATGTTTATCTTTAAAGGCCAATCTATAAATATATTAAAATTCATCAACATTAGTTAAGCAGTTTAAACAGACAGACAGACAGAGTTTCTTTAGCATCTATAAGAATTACTAGCTTCTGCCAGCAGGTTCACCCGCGAAAAAGTTGAAAATAAGCCCGCGTAATCTCAGGATAAAAATTATTCATTAAAAATATTTTTTTAAGACAAGATTTTTTCGTTTTCTTCTGAGCAAACCCTTTCATTTGATACCTGTATCATGGCAGTGCATAAAAAATAACTAGTCCGCCATCTTGGGCCGTTCGCCATATTGTATTTAGAATAACGTCACTTAGCTACCCATTCATACAAACTAAATGTGTATGCAAAATTTCATCTTAATCAGGGGAGGATAACTGCTTTAAAATTCAGTTGCAAGATTTGACCCGAACACACATACATACATACACACATTGCAAGTTAATAAAAAGCTGGTAAAAACTATCTAATATCCTTCGCCAAGGTCCAATCTATCTCTATACTAAAATTGGCTCGCGTTTTAGGCTTAAAAACGTAACAAACACACAGACGGACAGACAGAGTTACTTTCGCATTTATAATATTAAGTTTGGAAGTAAGGATTTACGTGTCTAGACGTAGTGAAACGACAAAGTTGTGTTGCAACTAAGAATATTGTTCCATTTATCGGTGATGTTCACGCAATATTTTTCGTACGATGACACAATAGTTTTGCGCGGAATGTCTTTTGTGCTTTGATGGCTTCTGTTTACGCTGACTGTAGGTACTATAAAGGAGGGCAATGGGAAAGAAAGGAGTTTAGTTATGCAATATTGTGTTTCGATTATTTTGCTTACTCTTTGTTATGGGCATCTTTATGGTAATAACTTAGATCTAAGGAGGAAAAAAGATGATACTACATAAACCCATAAATATAGATTAATTATAGGCAAGCTTGCTTCACCGTTGAAGAGATTTGTAACTTTTTGGTGTACAGTAAAGTATACATTACATTGTCTATTCTATCATTACATCAGAGGCTCTAGAAAAGTGGCATTCGATGTCCGTGAAGGCGATCGTCGAAATATCAAAATGAAAGGGATTGATCACGTGATTTATAGGGTTCCGTACCCACAGGGTAAAAACAGGACCCCATTACTAAGACTTCGCGGTCCGTCTGTCTGTCTGTCCGTCTATCACCAGGCTGTATCTAATGAACCGTTATAGCTAGACAGTTGAACCGCTATAACAACAAATACTAAAAACATAATAAAATACATATTGAAGTGGGGCTCCCATACAACAAACGTGATTTTTTTGCCGTTTTTCGCGATAATGGTACGGAAACATTTGTGCGAGATTCCGACTCACACTTGGCCGGTTTTTGATATCGCTTGTCATACCCATACAATTTTGCCTTTTTGGCAATCGCTATCGCCACGCTTTTGATGACAAACACAAATAAAAAACTGGCAAAATCTAAAAATTTTGTTATTTAAAATATAATTTCTCGGGTTCTGCTCGTGACTAAAGAATAACAGCCGCACGAGTCGATCTTCAAGGTTAAGCAAGGCTTGACGAGGTCGGTCCGTGGATGGGTGACCATTTCAACATACCGAGATTCCTCCGTGCCTCGTAAAAGCACGTTAAGCCGTTGGTCTCGGCTGTCATTTGAAGAACTTTGACAGTCTTTGGTCAGAAGCTTGCGAACTGACACCAGTCTTGCCAAGGGGTACCATGTTACCCAGTTACTGGGTTGTGGAGCTCAGATAGGCAGTCGCTCCATGAAAACACTGGTACTCAGCTGAATCCGGTAAGACTGGAAGCCAACCCCAATTTAGTCGGGAAAAGGCTAGGCAGATATATATACGAGTACCTACATAAAATATAACTTCTCGGGTCACTTAAGCTGCCTTTCAAGGCCGCAACGTCAACATTTCACGCAAATGACTCCATATAAAAAACTGGTAAACACAAAATGAGCCAAAAAATTTTTCGTTGCCACCCAAATAACTAATGTAACAAAATCTACTTGCCACTTAAATACTTCGATCAGATAACAAGTTAAATTTCAGCGGGCCATTCCCTGCTCATATTTCAGAGCAACCGTCGGAAAACTTTAATACGATCAAGTTTGGCAGTAATAGAAGCTTGTTGTCTGAACATTTTAGGTTTAATCTGGAGCTTGGACAAAATCTGACCATTATTGTGATGTACTTAGTTGCTAACTTGCAAATTGTGGCAATTTTGTCGGTTATTTTACGGTGCATTTGGGCGCTGTAAAGCACGGAAACAGTGCTAGTTGTTTAGCTCTGAAAATGTGTAGATAAGTCAGACGGGATTGCTTTTGTGCTTTGTTTTCAATAAATGATGTAACCAATATTTTGAATTAACAGGTAGAATGCCATAATTACCGAAACAATTAAAAACCCATCGTGTCTCGCGTGGATCCACGTTTCAGGCACTGAAGGGGTTAAAAGAGTGTCTGTAGAGTTTCTTGCACGTACTTCTCCAAAGATATCTAGGCTATTGAACTTGAATCTTTGTGTCTGATCGACTCCTTGACCATTCAAAAGTGCTTGACCATTTTTTTTTTTTTTTTTTTTACTATGTATAGGCCTGTGTTTGACCACAATCTCACCGTGGTCAGTGATGATGTGGCCGATGGTGGTAAGCACACAAAGCCTAGAAGGGAACTGGCTCTCAAGTGCTGCTGTCGGAACACACCGGAAGGTGCTTGGCGACAGATTTTCTACTTGAGGGTGGTTGCCAGCCAGGCGGGTACTACAAAGTACCCTACCACCGTGCATTATACATATATATAGTTTAAATTTAATAAATGCTTTGAAATTTATTAGAGATTTGATTTTACTAAGATACTGAAGGTTTAACTAAATAAAAGAATTACTACTAACTAAGCTTATGAATATTACACAATGCAAAGTTGAAAACAATAGAATGCAGACAACAATGTGAAGGTGGAATCATTTTAGGAAACCAGATTCACTGCAGGGAATGAAAAGGGTTTATAAAGGGAAAATTATATATGGCAATGAATGGAGTTTGTCTAACTAATGTTGTTTATTTTTAACCGACTTCCCAAAAAAGAGTAGGTTCTCAATTCGGCTTTTTCCATTTTTGTAATTTTTTTTTTATTCGGGCATAAGTCCATCATATATAAACGGAATTGTAAAATAATTTTTTTGTTCGGAAGAAGTTGTCCCCTTGAAATTTGGTAAAGATTTAATGAAGAACTACGAGGATATACAACAGAACTCTTCAATAAATGACGGCAAATCTCTAGGGATTGCTGCAATCGTATCTCTGTTTATTGTTTACACCATTTCATAACGTACCATCACGCCACTATGCTCTAAACGGGTACGCAGATGTATACAGTTTACCCTGGTACTTACACTCTCATTCCATTGGTTATGTTCAAGTTACATGTCATCCGGGTAATTTATTCTGGCATCACTGTGGGCATTATGTACCACTAAAAAGTGAAAAATAAACCTTGTTTTTTATTTATGCTGAGTTACTATAATTCTTTAAATAAAAATTAATCAAAACATCTTGAATTAGTTTCACTGTGCACCATATTTTGCTAAGAGAGTAGTATATTGTTATTTGCTAGGACCAAATCAAAAATACACAATCGAACAAAAAGGTTTCACATTTTAAACCTACTAACAACTGCATACAGTCTATACATAACCACCATACGCGAACGCCATTCATTCAACACCACTTTTAATACCAAATAACACATAGATTTCATAGATAATCCCCAATTCAACCCTCCAATATTAACCCGTCCGAGCTAACGACTCCACTATCGCTCATGGGCACACACATGCGTTTGACAGAACTGTTATTACGTCATTAATAAAATTACAAAAGCACGGGCCCTGGGCCCATGTGCGGAGTGACTATCGCCATATCGCATTAAACTTTAGAGTTGGGCCCTGTCACATTGGAAGGGTTGGTATTAGAGATGGACCGACTAGTCGGGCAAGTCGACTAGTCGATATTCAGTGACCAGGAAATATCATACTTCACATTAATATTATAAAGGCGAAAGTTTATGAGTGAGTGTGTATGTTTGTTACTTTTTCACGCGCAAACTGCTGGCCGGATCTGGATGAAATTTGACAAAGAGATAGATTATAGTCAGGAATAGCTCATAGGAAACTGGGAATATGTTCCCTGGGGATAATTTTCGAAATTCACGCGGGCGATGCCGCTGGCAGAAGCTAGTAAGAGATTAATCGAAAGTAGGTAATAGAAGAAGTAGTTATAGAAACCTACATATTTTTAAAATGAAGACTGATGTCTTACAGGAACGGTGTTTACCTACCAATTATAATAGACAAAAAAAAAATAACCTACTAGTCGCCGAATAGCCGAGCAAGCCAACTGTCTGGCTACATTTAGAATCAGTTGTTAATTAGCAGACTAGTTTACCATTTAAGCGCCAACTAGTCATCTAGTCGGCTAGTCGACCCAGTCCGTATTCGATCCATCTCTAGTTAGCATGCAGCAACGTAATTAAATTTGGACGATTGTCACAGTGTTTGTGAGGCCTAAGGACGTCAGTTTGACAGTGACCCCTAGCGAGAATTAAGTGAATTAAGTTGAGACACGTTCGTCTCCGGATTTTATTGTGTGATGCAGGCGTGACTCGCGCTTTTAGTGCGTAAAGTGAGTCGCCAGTTTGTTTTAATGTAGGCAGTTTTAATGATAGAAGAAAGTGTAACATCATCATAAAATCAATTGAATATTCTTTGGTTATCAGAATAGAAAGGAGTTAAATGACAAAGTTGTTCAGTTTGCAGTTAATTAACATGAAGAGTCAATCGATCTGCCTAGTCTTTGCCCAACTATATTGGGGTCGGCATGCAGTCTTACCGGATTAAGCTGAGTACCAGTGTTTTACATGGAGCAACTGCCTATCTGACCTCCACAACCCAGTAACTGGGTAACACGGTACCCCTTGGCAAGACGTGTCAGATCTCAGGCTTCTGCATACCCGTAACGACTGTCAAAGATCTTTAAATGACAACCGGGACCAACGGCTTAACGTGCTTTCTGAGGCACGGAAAATTTGGTAAGTTGAAATGGTCACCCATCCACGGACCGACCTCTTCAAGCGTTGCTTAACCTTGATTATCGACCAGTGCGGCTCCTCAGTCACGAGCTCCTCCAAATTAACATGAAGAGTATTATATTAATATAGAATGACATTAAGGATTCTGCAGATCAGAGCAGTAAATTAAAATTCTAATATTCATATTCATGATATTCATTTATATTCTTTCTCAGGATACAACGGATTCGTTCCTTTTCTTTAGATACTGCTTTTGTATATTTCAAAACAGTCACACTTTTCCCAACCACTGCAATTCCTCAAACCCAGAATCAACAGTGACGACCATCAGAATAGCGCCGTGTCAATGAAGCTCGAGAAACGACTCCAAGAGAATCATTTTAATTGTCTTGGAATGCGGCACCGAAATTAGTCAAAACAAAACAGCGGAGAAGTAAGAGAACCATAATTTCTAATTTACGTAGCTTTAGATAAAAATATACCACTAAGAAAACAACAAGACAAGCTTAACCCATCAAAATTACACTCATAATTACGCTCCCTAGTTCCGAGACCATAAATACGAATCCACAAACGGCTGCTCCATGCAAATATTTTAAAAAAAGAACACCTGATTTAACTGCAAACGCCATTAAAAACGGCAACAGTTAAGAGATCCGATAAGCACGCGTCTAGGGGTGCGATATTAAAAGGCTTAGGAGTGTTGCCCTGAAAGCCGCTGAACATTTTCTGAAGCTTGCCCACTTAAGCACAGTATTAAGGGCACTTTTGGCTTAAGGGCCACCGTATATTATGGCTGCTTTTTCATATGTGCCTTAGATATTTTATATAAAATGCATGTGATTTTTCTCTTTAATGTGAATGAGAATGTAACGGAAAAGAGACTTAATACTGTGTGATTAATGTTAGACGGTTTTTGTAAAGTTCTCTTGTGCATGAGTCTTTTGATGATGACTATTTTTGATGTCAAGGATGATGGAAATTGGAAGGGTTGTGCTCTGGTGGCATACCTTTAAGTATCATTTTGCAAACATAACTGTATTTATTTATTTATTTACTCCATAAAATTTTACAAATTGAACAATATCATTATTTTTAAAGCTATTAAGAATATGCACAAGAATGAAAGATGAGCGACTGCGCCTGAGCTAGGCCGAGCCTGTATTTCAGGACGCAGTTCACTTTACAGAAATTTTGACCAACAGTAGTTTCGTTTAACATAATATTATATAGCTTCAAAGCAAAATAAGGTTTTACAACAAACAGAATAAGTGTTATGTTGAGCAAGTGTTGTTTGTTGTATGCTTGTGTTTGAGTGTGTTTGAGTGAGTGTGGTGTGCTTGTATTAGGTGTGTTTATGTGTTTATCTTTATCTTAAGGTTTTAAGAAGATCTTCTGTAGTTTCGTAATCACAAGTAAGTAGGAAGTTCAATAGTTTGAATTTGCATTCCCGTTTACTTAATGTATAGATGTTAAGAATAGTATTTAATTTATTGTATAGAAAAGGACCGGTGCAGCAGAAAAACCTATTTGTATGAAGAAGCAGTGTATTTTTTTCGATATCAGGTTGAGTCCCATACTTACATAATTTTCTAATTATGATTTTGTCGGCCGCGTGCCATTGACATCGGTAACTACATGCATAGAGTAGGAAAATATGCAAATATAGGTTTTTAATTAAGCCTTCCTATATGCACTGATTAGCATAATGTAGACGTATATTATTTAGGCTCAATTTAACGTTACTAAGCAACGTTTAACGTTATACAAAATATTTTATTTATTTATAAAATATTTTTTTGTGTCAATTTTGAGACCTTAGCTGAGAACAAGCAGTCATAATATTATTAACATAAGGTTAATAAACTACTCATTCACTAATGAACGCACTACGAGGTCTATAAAAACTTGAGTTGCCACCTGACCATCTGAACCTAGCCTTAAACAAAATGGACTCGAACAATGGCCTCTAAAACTTTAGATGAAAAATTGCATTTCCTGTTCTAAGTTACACTCAAAATAACACGAAATAATAATTTATGGTCCATTGTTTCAAAAGTAAGTTTCAATTCGTGTATTGGTATGCAAATATCAAAATCGGTTCCTCCTTCGAGAATTGAAACTGCAATTTATGTTTAAACATTTCAATAAAAAGTTGCAAAATTTTACGCATTTTCTTACATCGAATAACTTATGTATATGTTACTATAAAATCCCAAACTACGATTTGGTAAACCTAAGATTTACCAAATCTTTCCGAAAAAAGTCCAAAAGTCCGAAATGATCTCTAATTTTGAGCTTTTGCTAACAATCACACGATAATCTTAGGATTTGCTTCAGTGGCTTGTAAATATAAAAAAAAAAACATGTCTATGACTCACTGTGATACGAAATGAAGAGAACAATTGATACAAAAACAATTGAATATAGATAGTAATTTAAAAATCGACTTAGTCGAAAAATAAATCATCTACAGGTCTAGCACTTTAGACGACAAATTGCAATGGAGTTCTCACATAACATCTCTTGCGGGTCGGCTGAGCTCGGCCGCTTATGCTGTTAGAAAGATAAGACAGTTGACGGATGTGGAGACCGCGCGTTTGATCTATTTTAGTTACTTTCACAGCATTATGTCATACGGTATTTTATTGTGGGGCCGAGCGGCTGACATTGAATCCATATTTATATTGCAAAAGAGAGCTATCAGAGCCATATATAATTTAAGTCACAGAGAATCTCTTAGGGAGCTATTTAAAAATATTAATATTATGACAGTTTCTTGCCAATTCATTTATGAAAATATCATGTATGTAAGGAAAAATATACATCTCTTTAGTAAGGTCAGTGATAGACACAATTGTAATACGAGAAATAAAGATAAATTAGATCAACCATCTTATAGACTAGCAAAAGTACACTCATCTTTCATGGGGTACTGTGTTAAATTTTATAACAAAATACCTTGTGATATATTAAAACTAAATAAAAGTAAATTTAAAACTTTAGTTAAAAGCACACTTTGTAAACAAGCATATTACAAATTAGATGATTATATTCAAGATAAGAATGCTTGGCAACATGTTGGTCCCGCTCCGTAGGGCAATCTTTGGTGTGGACAAAATCAAATTTGCTAATTTGTATTCCTATTCATAGTTTTTGTATTCTTAGGTTATTTTTTATATTTTTCCAGAATTTGACTCACACAAGGTTCCGTTGTTGTTGAATTAGGTATTTTACCTATGTTTGCAATATTTGTAAGTATGTGAGAACCATGTTCCTATTTATAAAACTAATGAATTTACCTGTTAGTGCTTTTATTACTTTATACCTGTACGTTGTATAGTGGGTAGTGCTATTTTTGGGTGCATCGTCCTCACATATATGAATTTATTAATGAATGTACATAAGTAAACATTGTAAAACATATTTTTTTTAAAAAGAGTAAGTATGGAGTTTCTTGTGTGTTCTTCTCCATAACAAGCTACTTTCAAAATGCACGGTAGAGCTAATTTTTATTACTTGTACATTTTTTATTTACATTTAATTTTTGACGTTCAAAAGTGCCGCTTATTGGCCTAATTGAAATAAATATATTTGACTTTGACTTTGACTTTAGCGCCTAACTGTGTCAGTTCCTGAGGTATGGGAGCGGTACGGGAGGGGTGTGTTTACGAAACGTCAAACGACGCGTAACTTCAGTTGGGCGTCAGGCTTGCTGTCGTCTACACATGTTAATTGGACAGGTCGCTTCTAGTAAAACGCACACGGCATTCGCAACCAAAGATGAGTCCTCCAATAAGGTCTCAAATTAAACAAGTTGTTTATAAAGTGTACGAATATTTTAAAACAAAAAAATTTGATCCCAATTCTGCTGAGTTTAAAGATGACATTAACATACATAAAACAGTTGTCATGGCTATAGGACTTTCGGAAAGAAGCGTAATACGGATTGTTAATGACGGATAAAGTATGGAATGTAATGTAAAGTTTTCTTCACCAAAAAGGCCTAAACAGACGAGAAAAAAGAAAATTGAAATTGACGATTTAGTTTTTTCGTTTTTTTGTTTTTATTGTCACACGCCGAAATATTAATCAATTTGACATAGGTACACGCTCATAAATATCATAAGCATATCGTAAAAGATATCTGCATTCAAATGTATCACGTGTATAGCGAGACAGTTAGGACACGTCATGTCACGTCACTTGCCACCCCTCCCGTACCGCTCCCATACCTCAGAAACTGACACAGTTAGGCGCTAGACCTGTAACAATTATAATGCCTACTTTGGTGAAGCTAATTATCATCACCATCATCATCATTTCAGCCGAAGGAGGCTTACGTCCACTGCTGGACATAAGCCTCCCCCAAGTATCGCCACATTGACCGATCCCGTGTGAAGCTAATCAATCAATCCGTAATTGTTCTCATCATTTCATCAAGAAATAATCTTTCATCAGAGTTGCAAACGTAATTTGAAGAGAAAGCCACTATCGAATTTTGCGTACACGTATCCATAGTATGTATGTATATTTGACTGAATGTATAGCTTCTTTCCTTAAAGGAAGTTGAGAAAAGAAGACGAAGAGAAGATTGCTATATGCCAGAGGAAAATGAAAAGAAGGATGCTATACAAAACAAATTGGACCAAGTAAAACACTAAATAATAAGGAATAAAACAAAATTAACAGATGTAAAGCAATGAATTAGATTACTGAAATGGAACTGGGCAGTGTAGATTGGAAAGTACGGGATGGACAAATAGGGTAACATAATGGATCCCATTAGAAGGTAAAAGAAATCAAGGGAGAAAGAGATAGCGAGACATATTTACCCAAAGTTGTGGACTGCAAAAGGCGCACGATGGAAGCGCGTGGAGCGATTTAGCTTTTGTTTTGCCGCAGAGGCGACTGCTACGAATAGCGATGGCGAACGCTTGTGAGAGAAGAGATAAAGATTACTTTTAAAAGTATTTACAAATTTTTTAACGTGTGGTTTTTTTTAAATTGTAAGTAGTGGCATAAAGGGATTTTTTATTTATCTTATTTTATTTATAGCTTACCACTTGTAACATCAACTGAAATAAAATAACACCACTAAAACAACAACACACCAAAAAAAAAAACTCCACACTTACCATTAATTGATTGACAACAATTCATCCGATCACTTTTCCAACCGTCCACTTATTCCCAAATTGGATGGCGACTACCCACTGCCCAGTTTACCATTACCTTAATTGGCGGGCACACGCCTTTCTGACTAAATCATATATCAGGCAAAAGGACAAAGTCCGACGACACTTAATATAGCAATTAACCCCTAATTTGATTACATACGTCATTGGCTCTGACGTGAGTGGACGATTTGAGGTCTGCCGATGTGACTGGCCGAATGACAGTTGATTTATTTTTCGGGATTGCGTAATTGATTTTGTTTTGACTCGGTTTTGCGTGATTTTGGTAGAGGACCACTACGATTTATGGAGCCAAACTTTGTTGCTTACCAGCCAGTGTTATATGGATGTATGGTTTACTTTGAAGATAATCCATCTCTCTTTCTCTTGCCCTTATCTCAAATTTTTTGAGGTCGACGCAACATTATAATACTACATACTTTTTCATTAATTTAGGATACATCTCAGTAACCCTTTTTCTAGCCATACAGTCCATTTCATCGTTTATTTCATTTTCTCCATACTTCTCTAATAGCTATAATTCTCAAAACTCTACAACTTATATTTCCATTTTTTTTCCACAAAACCCAATGTACTACGCAAACGTTACGTAATTTTAGCTATTTTCATAAATTCCAATCTCAATACATAACTGGCCCACCCACAAAATACAGCTGCAACAAACCCACAAATCATCTCAGTTGACACAGTCTAGATTCCACAAAAATATGGAACAGTTTCACAATAGAAAAGTGCGCAATAGTGAAGGCAGTTACTTCACATTCATATATTCTCGAGCATTCTCAAGCCCTGCCATGATCAGTTAACTTTCAAAGCTCATTAAAAAAGATGGTTCATTCGTTTCGTGTAAATTTTCAGCCTGGCGGAAAATTAAAATGGCACCCGGGGCGTAGCACACACCGGCGGGGTACCTATTGTACTGTGGGTATGAAAGTAGAACGAAAGAGAAAAACTTCGCGTGTTTTCATACGTTTACTTTACTGTAAAAAGTTTATCGGTTCGAGTTGGACGGATTCGCCCGTTGTTTGAATGTTTGTGAACTGCAGTACGTTGTGTTGGACGTGCTATGTCTTTTGGGAAATGGTGATATGTTTTCCTTTTGTTCTGTTTATTGTTTGCGATACTGCTAACTATGAGACCGAGTTCGATTTTTGCATCTTGCAAAACGTATTATCAAGTTTTCCATCTTGTGTTATTGACGACACGGTTGGCGTAGTGGTTGAATCGATCGGCTGCTGCACTGCGTATCGTGAGTTCGATTCCCGCACGGAGCAAATATTTGTATGGCCTACAGATAGTTGTTCCGGATCTGGATGTCTTGTGTACGTGAGTTTAAATGTTTGTAAGCGCACCTATGATACAGAAAGAAATGCCTAGTGCGGGGTAAAGTTTAAAAAAAAATACAAAAAGCTCGTTCACACAGGGATCCGTTTTACAGGTCCGCTCTATCGTATACGTTTTTATTCGACGCTGACGTAATAAGTTAAATGAGCGACTTCATACACATGACAGTATTCCAGCTCCAGTAAAAAATACCGTTCCGACAAAATATACAGCTGTCCGTTTTACAGGTCCGCTTTATCGTATACGTTTTTATTCGGCTTTGGCGTAGGTAGTTTTATGAGTGAGTTCACACACATAACAGTATTAAAATACTGATCCGTTTTATCGGATTGAAGCCACGCGGGGCGTGCCGTTGTCCCCAGTAGCGACAGATCCGTTAACGGTACTGTAAATGTGGTGTGAACATTACCCCCAGTAGCGACGGATCCGTTAAAACGATCCTGGAAATCCGTTTCTGTGTAAACATCTGCTGCCCGTTGGAAAGAAATCAGCTCGACCGTACATGGTACTAAAACATAACTGACAAACGTACACTTCTGCCTTACTCTGAGGGAAATACATGCTATTAATATGGTGATCTCAGTCACCCACCTGAACTATCACCTATCTGAAGATAAATAAAATTGAAGACCTTAGATTGATTTGCCTCTCAGACAGATTCATCAACTAATCTCAAACTTTCTTTTATATATGTCGCAGGGATATGATGAAAACAGGGAATTGATCAAATCTCTAAGCAAAATTGGTTCAGTGAAATGACAAAAATAACTTTTCTGTAGTAATTTAAAGGTTTATTTTGTACGTTGAATTAGTATTTGTGTGGCAGAGCCGACGGAGCCCCGCTGCGCGGGGCTCCTATTTCTGTATGCAGGGTCTAAAGTAACCTAACACACCTAACTTCGAACCTAACCTGTCCGTGTCGGGGTGCCCTAAGCTCCCGAGCTCGCTACGCTCGCTCTTAGAGAGATTTGATCAATTCCCTGTTTTCATCATATCCCTGCGATATATACATCCTTTTCATTTCCATTCACCATTCATTCCAACATATCCACACCACCTTTCCACAAGACAAATGGAATCCAATAGACATGTGTAGTTACCTGCAAGCTACAGACCAGCTGGCAACCGACTTCCCGTGCTTACCCTTAAGTACCTTGCAAACCTGACGTGTTGTTATGCTACCATCAAATAGGTATCTAGTGGTTCCTTGCTAGTATGGAATACGTGGAAGGCCGGTGAAGAAGAACAACAAAATGTATGTATTAAAAGTTAGATATACTTACCGTATATGATACTTAACAAGTTCATTTTAAGTCCTTTCGCGAAAACTTTGGGCAACGACAACGTATTTTCACAAATATGAAATCAGTAGACCATTAAAAAAGAAACGTAAAGTATTGTCACAACCTGCCTGTCTCCAACCCTTTATTTTATTAATAAAATATCTCTACCAAACCTGGTCTACACTTTATAAAAAATATCACCATAAATATTAATTTTGATACAAATCCGCATCACTTTACAATGCAACAGCCCCACACTACAAGACAAAGCGGAATTCAATCGGCATGTGTATTAATGTATGTCTGTATGTTAGCTATCTACCGTTTACAGACGAGCCGGCTGCCCACAAGCCTGCCAAATACTAGGGATGTAATGTCGAAAATAGCGGAGGCGGATGCGGACGTGGAGGTGAAAACATGAAGATTAGAATGACAAATAAGGAATAACCGAACAAGGCTTGTAACTTGAAATCTTAGCAAACTTTAGTTACTATAATCGTGACAATCTAAGAGGTCCGATGACGTTTCTAATTTTACCACAATAACTTTGTATGAACGTCTACGAAAATTCATCAATTTATAACCCTAATTAATTACTGTGTTACCCTGATACATTTTAATAATGAGTATCATTCGTAAGCATCAAGTTTAACCTATAAACTGCCGAGCAATGAAAAAGTTCTACCCAAAAAATGCCGACAAACACCTTAATTTAATTTTTTCACATTTAATTTAAAATTTGAACACAATATTTACGTTTTTAGTTGGTAATATTCTGATGCGCATTAAAAGTACTTCAATATTGCAGACGGCGTCTTTAAGCATTCCTTACCCGTTTAGGAGTAATTTGGTGCTATGTCACTGGAACTTTTTCTGTGCTCGTTAGTGTATAATGTATTTTTATAGCTATCAAATCCGATTTCTTAGATTGCCACGAGTTTAGGCAATCAGTTTTAATAAAATAATACTAAACTAATGAGCAAATAGCAAAACTATGTTTTGTTGCTTTTTTGCTCTTAAGACATAGTTCGAAACTCCCAATAATTTTTAACCAGCAACCAAACCCTTAGTAAATATAAATCGTCCTATTGGTAATGAAAGGCCAAACTATATCGCACAAAAACAGTTTTCGGCAAACAGGTTTTTAGCATCACCGCGACTTTTTACCCGACTGCCGAAGTAGGGTAATGTGTTTATCAGTCTATGTATGTATGTAAGTAAGTATGTATGTATGTATGTTTCTTCCTATGTCGCGTTCCGGAGGTTGTCAGAGGATACATCTGGTTTTGGTCAGCCAGCTCGCGAATATGTATCCTCCGACTGCACAGCGCGATTTTCTTCTTGTTAACGTCTTTTTAGTTCACTTCTTAAGCAGTCGGGTTTTTTGATTTTATTAATTAACTTTTTTTTATTAATTAAGAGGGTAGTTCTTCAAAATCATCCGCGTCATTTTCGGGGCGTTTTTTTTTTGTAGAATGCTCTTTACGGATTTAAGGCGCTGTAAATATAATAAGTACAATTTTGATTATATTATGTCAATCAGTGCATATAATACAGAGATATATATTATGAAATTTTGGTGCCCACGAAAGTTACGAAAGACGTTGGGATTTTTTAAGCAAGATGGATACAATTGGCAGAACCACCCAGTTTGGGATGGCGTAAACTATTAAATTGGCTACGAGAAAACATACAAACAGCAACACATTCTATGAGTCTTTACAAAAAAAAAATTGAAAGACATAACATATCTCATGCATATTAATACTTATACAAATACATAACACCTTTCTTTTGAGTTCCGCGACAATTGAGTTAATGCATCTGCGGCGTCACAAATAATCTATAGTTATTATACATATAATGGAGATATATAACTTTCATGGTGCGCTAGTTGACTTTCGTGGACAAAACCATGAAAGTTGTGCCACGAAAGTTACGAAAATTTCAAATTTAAGGGAATTAGGATCTAAGAAAAAAAACAAAACGTACGAAGAGAAATTAACGATAAAAGTACTTGGGAATAAACTCAAAGGTCTATCTTATTCCTTAATTTAAAATTATTTGGAAAATTATAAATGTTATATCATATAATATATAATGTGTATTATCCTTCAAAATATGCGCATGAAAAGTTCATGACCAAGGCTACTTGAAAATATTCAAATAATTTATCTTGTATTTTTTTTGTTTAGAAGCGACGAACGTTTTTTCTGTCTCTTCCACTGACTGTGAATACTACTGAGCGCCCGCGCAGCTAAAACATTACCGACTAGTTGGCGCTCTTGGAAGATAGGTGCAGTATTGTTGCGCGCTCGCGAATTAGCAAAATCGTGTGGCAGAGACATAATGCCTATTAAGTATAAAAATTAAGAGATAAAATGAAAGTTCTTTGGTAATTATGATGCACAGTTAAACACGATTAATTTGATGTATTATATATATGCTTATAAATTAAATACAAAAGTTATCGAAGCTTGCCATGAGTGCGAACAGAATGTGACGCGCGAAGAACACCGGTTTTGCTTCCGTTTTCGACATTATATTTTTTATTTAATAAACATGTACATAAGTATGTACATATATAATCTTTATAAATCATTTTAGATGTTCAATGTTGAAATTATACACATCTTAATATATATAAATCTCGTGTCACAATGTTTGTCCTCAATGGACTCCTAAACCACTTAACCGATTATAATAAAATTCGCACACCATGTGCAGTTCGATCCAACTTGAGAGATAGGGTAGGGTAGGGTAGGGTGGGGTAGGGTAGGGTAGGTAGGGTAGGTAGGGTAGGTAGGGTAGGGTAGGGTAGGGTAGGTAGGGTAGGTAGGGTAGGGTAGGGTAGGGTGGGGTAGGGTAGGGTAGGTAGGGTAGGTAGGGTAGGTAGGGTAGGTAGGGTAGGTAGGGTAGGTAGGGTGGGTAGGGTAGGGTAGGGTAGGTAGGGTAGGTAGGGTAGGTAGGGTAGGTAGGGTAGGGTAGGGTAGGGTAGGGTAGGTAGGGTAGGGTAGGTAGGGTAGGTAGGGTAGGTAGGGTAGGTAGGGTAGGTAGGGTAGGTAGGGTAGGGTAGGGTAGGGTAGGGTAGGGTAGGTAGGGTAGGGTAGGGTAGGTAGTTAGGGTAGGTTAGGTAGGGTAGATGAATGTTTGGTGTTTTTATGGCAAAACAAAGTTTGCCGGGTCAGCTAGTATATTAATAAAGATTAATCTGTATTTGGTCCTAAGACTGAATGTTTATTAGATTAGGAATTAAGACTGTGTGACCACGTTTTGAGGGACCACGAAGAACTACCCAAGAATTTAAAGTTGAATATTTGTCAATCTCTATTTTAGTCTGAAACCTTGTCAAACGTTACTCCAATACAAATGCTTAACTACACGCCTATGCTCTTCAATCTGTATTATTTATTTTCTCTGTAAAGTGTTTTTGTGTGTACATAAATAAATAAATAAATAATATCAACTCGGAAACTGGACCTTTGTCACCTTTTTGGCGATTTCTTAGTGGTGGGAGCAAAAATTGAAACTTCAAGTTATACTTATCTTCAATATTTGGACTCTCAGATCAAAGTCCAACTAAGCGTTTTCTCTGTATATACTGCACCTTCCGTTTAGTAGACCTCCGTTATGACTCCGTAACTGGCTTCCCAAGCGTTGAGATGTCTTATGGAAGTTCCGCACTTGCGGAGACAAAGTTCAGTTACAACCCTACTAAATACCAATAATATACCTACTTACGAGGAGTGTACGACAGAGATTTGCAGCCATAAATTGAATGAGCCGTCAAACAAAGCCAGCTCATATTTGGCCCGATTAAAATTTTCATTCATACGTAATGCTTTTGTTGGGCTACCATTGAATTTAATTAATGGGACTTAGATAATGATGGCTACGATGGCTTTTGACCGCGGGTTTGTTCACATAGAAGTGATATTTTTAATCCTATTTGAGTTTTACGTGGAAGTCATGCGTGAGCGGGTTTGCAAAAAAAGAAGAATGACGTTTTAAGTTTAATTTATGAGATTATTTCATGAAAGGACTTAAGTATGTAATAAATTACTTAAATATAAAATAATTTTTAATAACATAATAGTAATAGATGAAGCGGTCGAAGGTGAAACTCACATAATTACTTCAATCATAGCCTGTTTCCGAATCCAGAATTTTAGATAGGTATCATTGATTTTACGCTTGGTTAAAAATGGATAGTATTGAAACGAGCGAAAGTAAATTCAAATTAAACGTGTAAAAAGTACTGAATATGGCTTACTGAAAATACTAAGTGAGCGACAAACAGTTTGGGCGAATAAAAATGTTTAAAACAGCGACTTGAAAATAAAAGCTTGTCGACGGAGCACCGCTGCGGGGCTCCTTTTTCTCTCTGCAGGGTCTAAAGTAACCTAACATGAAGGAGATGACGGGAGCTAACTTCGCTCGCTTTGCTCGCTCACTTCAGCTCCTGTCATCCCCTTCGAACGTAACCTATCCGTGTCGGGGTTATCTAAGCGCCCGAGCTGGCTGCCCTCGCTCTTGAACTAATTCGTTGAAAACACGAATACACCTGAATTTTCGCGCTGCACAGCGATGTCACCTCGATGGTTGTTCAGCTATTTTCAAAAGAATAATATGCTAAAATAGAAAAAATAGAACCCCAAATACAATTAAAGTATGTAACAATATTATTACCGCAGCGCCCGCACATAAACCTCCTAAAAGGTATTTCTCAAACCGGATAAATAGTTAGGTACTTAGTATAATAGTCGCCCATTCAGTATATTTTTCGCCCGGTTAATAATTTCCCGTTAAAAATATCATTTTGCTCTTTCATGAGCATGTCCAATCGAATCAATATTTAAAAATGTATTGAAACACAATCGACTCTATGAAATTGTCGTTTGTCTGCGGATGGCAGTTGGGCCATTACCACAATCGAATAGATTTGTCGAACAACTGCGGTGCGGTTTAAATAGCATAGAATTTCATGCCCAGGGGTCAAAATGTATGCAGTTTTAAAATAGGAACGATAATTCGGCTGGTATGAATTGATTGTGCAACCATTTAGATTTATATTTACATGTATCAAATTTCTTCATTTTATTTATACTATATACCAGATAAAATAATACCTATATTAAAAAGCTTTATGGTAATGTTATCGATATGTGAGTTTGCTTGTATACCTCTTTGGTGCTTGCATTCTGCGGAAGTAAACGTCAATAGGTAGCTCATTAGAATTGCTGTATATAGCACTTTTAATAACCTGTAGTTAATTATAATAACGTGTAGTAACTTTTAATAAATTGTAGTTCTTTTAATAACATGTAGTTTTAATAACGTGTAATTATCATGTCAATTATTTATAAAATCTTTTTCACAAAAATATACCACATATACATAAACCACTAAAATGTGCAAAATAACTTTCGTTTTGGAAGTCGGTGTCTTTGGTACCTACCTCTCGTTTTTATCATTTTCCGTACCGAAAGCTATTTTGCACTTTTTTTTGTTTTGCTTTTGAAGTCGGTTTATTTTTTTTGTGAAAAAGTTTTTAAACGTATGAACCCCATCGATTAACCTATAAGAATGCAGACAGTTGTAATTTTCTGCGTTATTTTTATTTACTTTACAAACTTCAATCAATGTACGAAGTATCTTGAGGCCTTTGATCTGAAGTCGGACAGATTTTTTTTGTCAATTTAGTTTAAGGCCAATAAAATAACTTGTCACATGTCAATAAATCAGTTTTTATTATTTATATTATTGATTTCAATTTGTATGTTGCTGGTCAACGATATTTTCAAGCATTGAGCTACTGAAGAGTAGTCCCAGAGAGTGTCCCAGCAGTCATCAGCAGTGGGATAGTTATAGACTGATGATAACAAGGCAGTAAGGGGTAGATAAAAAAAGCAAAATTATTAGTATTTAAATTATTTTATTAAAAAATAGGTATCCAAAGACTAAATACAAAAATTAAAATCCATCAAGTTTATAATTATTGTGTTGTCTATTTCAATGTATGGTCGTAGCATATCGCACGTAAAAATAGGCCTTTGGGCTTGTTACAATGTTTTGTTATTTTAGTACACCTTTCATAAATAGACACCTTGCTATTTTATTTCAAATATTTGATTTTGTTATTGTACTAGGATCGTTCTACACATCTTCGTCGGAACTTTGACCAAATAAAAAAGTCCTTTTCTTTTTTGCATACAGTGTAAAAAAATAGGATTTTTTTATTTTGTTGTAGAGTAAATTATAATAAGAATCAATTTTATATTTTAGGCAGTGGCTTCGCCATATTTTTTATAACCTATACTGTGTTTTTTACTAGCATTAATTGCAAACTAAGTTGCAAGTTTAAATGCACTCAAAATTATTCTGGTTTGTTGCGAAACTAAAATAGAATGCAAACGTCGATGTGTAGAACGACCGTAAAAAGTAACATCACTTAAAATTGTATTATCTGGAACACTATGATTCGACACTTCTTTGATCCATAAACAAATTCTTTCCAATTTCAAGTTATTTGCAATAAACAAAATAGTGTTATTAAACACGTATCGAGCCTCATTATTATTGATAAATATAAGTAACAATAATAAACAATCTTTTATTTTAGTTTTATTACGTGAAATGCCTATTGCCATTATTATTTTTGAACATAGTGCGAAAATAGGAACTACGAAGAATTCTGGTTAAGAACCTGCAGTCTAAACTCTACTTTATATGAATTTGCTGTACATAGCAAAGCAAGGTATCTAAATAAGGCTAGGGCCACAAGAACGATAGTGGTGACAATCGAGCAGTCGGTCGGTAATAACATCAATTTAAATGACAACTCGAGAAGTTTCTTGACAAACGTGCTTTGAAGAATTCTCTGAGCGTTCTTCATTTAGATTAATGTCTCCACCGTTTGGTCCTGTCACCGCAACTCGCGATCTTGTGATCTCGGCCTAAAATAGTTCGTTTAACTGTCGAGAGAGTAAAAAAAACAGTTGATACATTTAATTTGAATTATAAAAGGCGAGTCAACTCCATTTTACATTATTTACAAAATGAGGGACGAATACACGTTATAATAATTTTGTTTGTCAGATATGGAAGCATCCTAATTAATAACATTTTTAACTATTACATGACTAATACATATGATATGCAATACAAGTCGTGCTATTTAATATTATAACAAGTGGCTATATAAACTCATATCACATGGTCTTACGTAGATTATAATTTTAGTTTTGTAAAAGCTTCATTTGAATTTTATCTCACAACTCCAATGTTACTTTATTATTATTTAGCTATGATTCCTACTTATGGCACGTGAAATAAACTAAATAATAATACTAATTAAATACAGTTAATAGAACTAATAATATAGCTTTTATTCGTTTTTTTTTCTAATTGCATTTCCAAACAAAATACTATTATTCGAGTTTCAAGTCTATTATTATTATTATATACAATGCTATGAATCATTTTAATAAGGTTATGTTATTTCAAATTATTGCCAAGCGTTAATTTGTTCTTTCTATTTTTATTTGTTACACTTACACTAATGATATAGGATTACAAATTCGTTTATTGATATTCAGACGGACATATCAATTGAATTTCCAATTCCAATAATAACACTGTAAACATTTATCAGAATTGATATTTAACTTCACCAAGTTTAGTTACTTCAAGAACGTTATTCGTATTCGTTAAATTAATAATATTTATTTACATAATTTACATTAATCTATAATTACAAAGACTAGGAATACTTTCAAAATATATTATAAGAAATTTTAGATAAATCACTGTCAGTTATTGTGCACTGTAACTTAATAGGCCAGACACTTTTAAATCACAATTTTAGGCCTCTGCAGTCCACAGAAATTAGAACCAAAATCACTCACTGTCACTTTAATCATTAAAAATAAACCAATCACAATCCTTTACACGAGTATACTGTAACTGTACAACGTGAGGAAGAACTGCGATCTCAGTGACGTCACTACACTACTAGGAAGGATTATCGGTCTATACGTCCGTTTGGCACAGGTCGCCGAAAACCGGCAAGGCGTGATACTACCGAGTCACAGAGTCGACCCGGGGGTGAGGCGCGGGGGGCGGGTGCGAGGGGGCCATGGAAGGCTTTGCACCACCAGCCAGTCCCTGCCCCTGCCTGAATGACGTCAGCCGGGCCAGC
Source organism: Anorthoa munda (assembly GCA_945859665.1). Lineage (NCBI taxonomy): Eukaryota > Metazoa > Arthropoda > Insecta > Lepidoptera > Noctuidae > Anorthoa > Anorthoa munda. The sequence continues at coordinate 13,827,893 of OX243902.1, read as the reverse complement.
GTCCGTGTCGCATCGTTGTCAAAATTAGGCCTTTCGTACTGATGCTGTGGTCTCTGCCGCTGCGGTTGCATCGCTTGCAACTCATCGTAACCACCATCCTCTGGATAATTCTCCTCATCCGTTTCTTCTTCGCCGAATGCTCGGTACGTTGATTCCGTTTCGGAATTCTTCCTAGAACTAATCCCATAGGTACGACCTATAAGCGATTGTGTTGCATCAGTCTTTGAGTTTTTATCGCCTTTTCTGTCGTCTAAACTTTGATTGTATCGTATTTGAGCCTTCTGAGTTTTCTCTAAAGAAGGCAGGTCGTAAAATTTCAGGACGTTTGGATGACCTTGGAAGTATTTTTCACTGTACACATTTCTGTTGTAGTAGCCTCCGTTGCTGGCTGGATACATTTCCTCTTCAGGGGCATACCTATTGTCGAAAGACTCAACGTTCTTACCGGTTGGAGGAAACCAGCCCTGCATAAAACACAAACAATGATTAACACTTCAAATTAATGTAATGGCTTGCTATTGAGATAAGTTTTGGCAATCTACAGGCATCAATTACATCCCAAACAAGTGATACTTCGCAAGTACTTGAGGCTTCGACAGTTGAATGAATAAATTAAATGGCACAAACTCCAAGTTGGCAGAGCTTCAAATTTTCGAAATCGAGAACATTATATAATTGGACACTTACCAATGAACTCACACATTGCCTGGTATTGGCAACTAAAGTAACCGATGCATACGCCGCCGGTGAAGTTGCAGTTTTACTTGTGTTCCATTCATTTGCATTCGCTCGGGCAGACGTCACTTCAGCATATTCAGGTAATTGGTGCGCAACTTTGTCGTACTCAGAGTTAGTTTTCTCTTTGCTCTGATTGGTTTGAGTGCCGGACATACATAATCCCGGCTGATTCTCCATCCACAACAATGACTCAGTTTTCGTCACCGTGTTCTTATTGTAACAACTGCTGAGAGGATGTGACAAAGACACTGCGGCTTTTATGTTCATTTGAGTCACTAAGCTCGTTCCGTTGGAATCTAAAACAACATCTCCAATTAGGCATACCAAGGATTTCCTTCATTATAATATCGTTTGACAACCATTTCATAAGCCGAATGCAAATGATCTCGTTTACTGAATACTTAAAAGATGTAAAACGCAATATAAAACAAACAACGCGAGGGAAATTGGCTTAAAGGTAACTGGGTGAGTCAACAAACGAATCGCCCGGAGAAAACAAAATAGAAAACATTTACATTTACTGGGTCTTTATTTCTCGGATTTGTATCATTCCTTTGTGCCCCGAACGTGAATGCAAAGTGAAAGAGATCCACTGCGCTCACGAGAGGGCTCGCGCTACCTTTCAACTCGAAAGTAATCTAGCTCCCCTCCCTTACCGTCGCATGGCAAAGCCTCCATCAAACAAACGCTCGCGCCCTGCACCACCCCACGACACCCGAGGAATGTTTTTAATTTTGAAATTCTGATGCTGATTCCTCGGAAAAATAGCGTTTCGAGATAAGCTGAATAACTGTTTATTTTCGAGTTAGCGTCGCCAGTTTTATGTGAATGCGATCCGCTTTGAACAATCAAAGATATTTATTATTATGTTCGTTGTGCAGGGTGGCGCACTCGGCACTTCACAATATATAGTAACACTTACCATAAATGTTAGGGAGCGCAGACTTTTTGGCGAAAATGTTGTGCTTCCGCACATAAATAATGCCGCCAATCACAATTATTTTGAACAGAACAATCGCTCCAATCAAAAAGTAAAACCATGTTTCCATAACAAAGTCCCCAGCCACTATAGACACCTCCCCGTTTATCGGGTATCTGAAATAAAATAAATATGTCAGAACGTCCATCCGATGTTATATGTAATGACATTTCATTTGCGATTATATTCTGTGGATTGTATTTGGGAAATGAAATTACCTGGATAAAGGGTCGAGTCCAACAGAGCGAGAGTCGATATTTAAATATACTTTTTGGCTGAATGGGCCGAGCCCGACGATAGTTTCGGCGGCAATTTGGACCGAATAGCTGACACCAGACGTCAAATTAGTCATAATTAGACTGGTGGCTTGATGAACGGTCGTGTTGATAGCCACCATGGATTTGTTCGCAGGTATGTCTAACCAATTAACCAGTACATTGTAACCAGTAACAATTCCGTTTTGTAAATGGGCCTCTGGAGGGGACCATTTCAAATGAACTGTGGTGGTATTTAAAATGAACATCTCTATGTTAATTGGAGGACCGTCAGGAACTGTAAAAAATAATAAAATGTAAGCAAAAATGTGAAATGTAAATTATAAAGATATAAAATGCAAATATAATCCAGGTATTTACCATCATCCAAAGTTTGAGCCACTCTGGAATTTGACGGCTTCCCCTCGAATTTCTTGTAGAACGGTATGAGGAAAAACTCGTATTTTGTGTATTTTCTCAAAGACGTTATTTCATATCCGGAGACATCGTTGGAATGCAAAATAGTTTTCATTTCATACTCGGTCGTTATATTGTCAAGGGGCCTGAAATATATGAATAAGCCTTCCAAGTAGTAAAAGTTTAGTATTTCCCACATGAGCTTTATAGTTTTTGAGTCTATCGGTGTTGCTTCAATCAGTTCTACGATATTGTCTGTTAAAATGTTGTTTCTAAATTCAGTATTATTCGAGAATACTCCGGTTTCCCATAAAGAATTTGCATCGTCACCAATAGTAACCGCATCGGAGACCGGACTTGGTCCAGACAGCCCATGGGAATTTTCCGTCCGAACTATAAACATGTAAGTGACCCCAGGTACTAAAGATTTTGCTACGAATTGTGTATGATGGACCCGCCTCGCCAATACTACCCAACCTCTTGAATTCCGTGGAGTGCTATTCCCCGATAAAGTTTCTCTGGAAAATACTTCCACTTGATATCCAAGTATGGAGGACGATCCTATTTTATTATTTTGATTCCATGTTATTGTGACGCTCGTTTCTGTTACGTTGTATATTAGAGGTTTTGTTGGCGGTCCGGGTAATGAAGATACATCGGCAGCTCGAAAAAAGTGTATATTCGGATTGATCGGACTATCAACAAGCAACATGCCGCACCACACATATTTCCCATGATGGGAGGATGCGACACACGTATAAGTGCCGCTGTCTATTTTGTCCAAATCCTTCAGTATGAGAGTACCGTCATTAGTAACATTCCGTCTATGATTTTGTATTAATGCTTCCCCTTCGAAATACCAGGCGATGATTGGTTCAGGTGCGCCGACGGCTGTACAGGGGAAAACTGCCATCGATTTTATAGGTAACGTTTGGTTAGAGGGCCCGTTTGTTATGATTGGCGGTGGGCGGTCATCGTCTGACGTCACGGTTAGTTTCCCTCTGACAAACGAACTGCCAGCAAAGTTTACCGCCGAACAAACTATCGTGTTTCCACTATCGTTTTTATTTGTGTCGTTGATTGTTAGTACAGTCACCCCATCTAGTACTGTCGTTGCGTGGTATTTGCCTCTGGATGTACCGGGGAATATGATTGTTCTATTGCCTTCTATACTCCAGAACATGGTTGGTTCTGGTCTGCCAGTAGCAGAACATGTAAATGTAGCCATTGTTCCAGTTTCAACGTTTACAGAATTTGGTCTTAATGTAATTGACGGCGGATCTACAAAAAAATATAAAAGATTAATTATAATCAAACAGTAAATAAAATATGATAGCTAAAGCAATAGGAGTGCCTTAACGAATCGATTTAAAAACCTACCGTATACAGTCAAGTATCCACTAGCGCTCACAGCGCCAACAGAATTGTCAGCTTCACAAGCGTACTCTCCCTCGTCCCCTAGAATAACGTTGTCGAGTCGCAGGCTCCTGTCGTCAAGAACTTTGACGCGGCCGAGTGGCATGTTTCCACCTCCAGCGGTCCTCCGCCACAGCACGTCCGGGAGGGGGTCGCCTCCCACCCGGCATTGGAATGTGACACTGCCTCCAGTCTGTGCCACAACGTCCTCCGGGCCCGTGATTAAGTACGGCTTAACTGTGCAAGGAGAAATGTCTCTCTGAATTACATGACAAAAGAGGTGTTCGCGAGAAACGGCTCACAAACGTCGAGTCGCAAGCAGAAATTACAGAGTTATGAATTGAATTCAACAAATCTTTGCTAGTTGCAAATTCATGGTACGAAATGAATTGTTACTCACTGTGTATTCTGAGCATCGCGACGGCCGATTCCCTCGTTCCCGCCGCATTCCTCGCAATACATTGATATCTTCCGGCGTCGGTTTGCCTGGCGTCTTGTATTACGAGATTGCCACCGTCGACCAAATGCATCCTGGGGTAATAAAGCACCGCAGTTTAGCATTGGAAGTAAACAATTGCTCCAATATTAATAATGAAGCTATTTATTCCTTCGAACAAAGTGCATAGTAACAAAGTCATTCAAATGTGGGGCGGAATATTTCAATGGGAAATTAACATTTAATAAAGGGTCCGGTGAGTCAGAACTATTGAGATTTTTACTTGATTGCTTGTCGAGCTCTTCAAATATCCCCTTCTTTTATAACTTTGATGTACCTCCCTCTCTGCGTACGGCTGTTAATTATTTTTATGCTCCACCATACGTAACTGCGCGCCCTCAAGATGTGAAGCTCATAAAAATTCATAGAGAGCCAAGTGAAAATTGGCAATATAACTTTTGAGCGAGATTCAATTCGCCGCGTTAAGATTTATCTCATTTTTAAACAATGTTGAGCTTGTTAGTTTTACTTTGTAATGGTAAGAGTTTGGTTAGAGTGAAGACGTCGATAATTTATTTGAAAAAGTATTCCAGAGATTTACCTATATAATAAATAATTAACTAATAATAAAAGGTTCAACCCTAACAACAAAATGAAAGCAAAATCGTTACCTGATGATCTTAATCAGGTCTGCAAAGGCTCTATAAATATTCTCAGACACTTAATTGCGACCATTACAAAGCCCTGCTCGTAAAAGAATGTTCGCTCCCGCAGCTAAGATCCGCATAAATTAGTACCTAGTTTGATTGCCCGTAAACACTGAGTAATAAGAATGGAGTGCTATTAAATACTGCAACTACTTCCAAAAATAAAATGGGTGATATACGAGGAGGTCGAAAGTTGAAGTCGAAAAGGAGGAGACAAAGTGAAATCCTATCAATAACAATTGATAAAAAGTAACAATGTTTTGAATTGTTCATGTGACATTTTAGTAGCGCATTTTAATTCCGTATTGGACTGATTGACAATATTTATCAATGATTAAATGTAACATTGTTTAGGACCTCTAATCAGTTTTTATTCGTTATTTTATTGCTGTTTAACAATGGAATTGACATTTCATGTTTTATGTTTCTGCGGTATATGTTATTACCATGAATCAGTAAGAAACCTGCGACAAAGTATAGTGTATGTAATACAAGAAAGCGCGTTGCGGCGAACTTCAAATAAGGTAATTATTTCAAAGAATTCAAACTTAGCTCTCCATTTTGTTCCTACTCCATGCCTGAACGGTGCGGTAGAATGTATGGAGATATCCGATATCAAACGACTGTTCGAGTGGCTATTCAAGACTATCATGTTTCCACCATCCCACTTTGCTACTAAGAGCACTTGCTACCCTTAAATTTGCCTGAAACTACCCTTTATCACAGACGCCGTAACTTTGGATAACTTCATGTTCTTTTAATTTGTAAGTTTGGGATTGCATTTAATGTTAGATTTGTTGAAATTATGCAGTTTAAAGTTTGTTTCAACAATCTGATTCTGGATTAAATAATTTTTATTTGTTCGTCAAGACACATTCGAACAAAAATATGAGGTACTATATAGGTACAAAATGTTTATTAAACTTATTTGCTCGCAAAAAGTTTTCGAATGTTTTCGAGTTCGTAAACTTTATTTTACGAGCAGCATGGCCAGTGCTCCCTTCTTATTTATAAACACATATTATTATAGTTTTTTTTAATACAAAAGATAAGCATAGCATTTAAGAACTGACCTGGCATCACCATCAAAATGCAGCATCTGCCCGTTCTTCTTCCAGTAGACGGTAGGTTCTGGTGAACCTCGCGGTGGAGAGCATTCTAATATCACAGTCTCGCCTTGCGCCGACTGCGTCGACACTGGCTCCAGTCTGAACTCTTCTCGGAGGACTAGTGAAAAAACATTAAATATTATATTCTCGACAAAATTCTTGTCTTCTTCCGAAGAAGTAACGTGGTATAAGGGCAGGAAATAAGGAGTTGCAACGAACACAGGCAGCATTAAAATTAACAAATAGATATTAAAGGTGGAAAAAGAGTACCGAGAGATTTTCTTCGATAGGTTTTCACCCAACCTCACTGCATCCGATCCGAATCCCAGAAATGTCGGTCCGAAGTAATCGTAGTACAAAGGGGTTACGCACTGGATCCGAACTCTGTCCGTTCGAAATCAGATCATTTCCAATTCGGATATAACTCGGTACTTAAATTCGGATACGGATCGGATGCAGTGCGTAAACACTCTAAGGCAGAGGGTTTCGACGACGGGTTACCCCGTGACAAAAAAGGTCCACGGTAACCCACATTTGCACTTTACATGCCTTAGCGAATGTGCAATTATGTGAACGGGTACAGTAATCACACGAACATCTGACCATCCAACCCGAGGTTGGTACTTTTAGTTCACACTCCTACATTTTTTATACCGTTTGCCCCACTTGCAAATCAAGATTAACTGTAGCCAGTGCAAAAAGAAAGCAAGGACCGGTACAGTTACAAAATTACTGAATAATTTATATGTTACCTGCAACATGCAACGTTGCGTTTCGACTCCTTGCTGTTCCATATGGGTTGGTAGCTTCACACCAGTAGACTCCAGCATCTGAATGAGCTCTTCCATGAGTTGTCCTTAAGAAGAACAGACCTCCAGCTGGGAGTAAACTCCTGTGGGTATCTGAGACGACGAGAACCCCTCCCTTGTACCATCGGATGGTGGGAGGGGGCGATCCTCCAGCGCGGCAGTTCAGGGTTGCAGGTTGATGCCGAGCTACCGTGACGTCGATTGGCTGCTCGATGATATAGGGTGCTTCTCCCGTACTGACATAGTCATCGCTCATGCCACCGTTTACTGGACCTGTTGACAACATAGTGTTTAGAATGATGGAGCTTCAATTCGTAGTTTGAATTACAGCAGCACAACCAGCTAAAAAAAATTTGGTTCAAAGAAATTATTCTCCTAAAATACATGTCTGCTTTTGCAAAAATATACCGGATTCTTTGTCTTGCTGTTGAACATTAGCACAGCTACTTCTCGTCACATCGACCCTTACAATATAAATTACTGTGTAAACACTTATTTCAAGTGTTTATGCAGTGGCGTGTTGGGCAAGCCTCGTGAAAGGCGACGTTCGATCCCACCCACTGCAATTTCTCACCAACACACGACGAGCTTTATTTTAAAATTTTCCCTAACAAAAGCCCTTTCTAACCTACGGTTTATTTTAATAATAGGTGGAGTATGTCATTTGCAGTTACTCTAAAGCGTCGCACAATAATAATGAGCTATAAACACAGGCTTGCCCAGAGTCCCCTTCGGAGGCTGGGGTACCCAAGACCCCACTATTTTACTCTGTTTACAACGAACGCGCAGATGTTAGTTTTTGACACTCGAATTGATGTATGTCTATTGTTACTGCGCTCTATTGTAGCGTAGAAAAAATCGAAGAAAAAAATATTCGATTCGGTGTCCGATTTTAGCAAAATGAACCTTCATAATCGATATGCGAGTCGATTTCGTCGGTGAATTTGTATTTTGCGAACGAAATCAATAGGGATTTCTCTTTTGTGTGTAGTAATTGTGTTTATTTATTCACGTGTCCCAGAGTTGTGAATGTGGTACGATGCAAGGGCTAATCTATAATTGAATCTCCATTCGATTTGGTATCTTTCTATTTTTGTGTGTACAGCCCTATTTTTATAACGTGTTTTTGGAAAGTATTATTTCGGATGACCTAATTGCGTCAAAATAATAATACTGGAAAAGAATACAATGAGGATGAAAGAGGATTATTAACTAGGATTCCTTTGTTTATTTTCTGTTGTTGAATTTTCATTCGTTACTACAACATGAACGCATGTTAAGTATCTTTAATATTAAGCTTGATGTGTTGTTGCCATTCAACTTTTCTTTTTCAAAATACAATTATTAAAAAAAACATGAGACCCTTCAAAAACTTTTAAAAAGTTGAAAAAAAAGGTCCTCTGTAATAGCAATGGTAACAAAAATAATGGCTGTTTCGCGTGTTTGCATTCTTATAAAAAGTTTATTTTATTTTCCATAGTTATTAAAGACGATTTTCTCTAAATCACAAATAAATATTACCTTGGTTTTTAAGTCGTGCGATGATAGGTATTTAAATTAGTCACTCAGAGTAACATAATTATATCAAATAAAAAAAAAATAAAAAAAATCGGAGCCTTCTATTTTTTTTTTGTGGCAATTTTTGTTTTCCCAATTTTAGGCAAAAAATGTCTCCTCTTAAACCCTTGATTGATAAGTGTCTTAAACTTCCAATTGCACAAAGTAAAAACACTTAACTTTAATGACTATTGCAATACGGAAACAGAAGCATTCTTCTTCAAATGAACGAACAAAAAAGCCTTTCATAACACTCCTTATAAAAAATATAACCCATGATAGCACGGAGTTGCCATATGAATGGATATAGAGCAAAAAATATTGACCATAGACCGCGGTGTGACAGCTATAAATTAAGTGTCGCCATCGTAAAGAACACACAGATATGATACGGATTCACTACATAGATACTAGTGTGAGGCCAGAGAGACAGCGGAGGAGAATGAGCGATTTTGAAGCAGTTGTACAAGAGGCCTTAGACAGTGTGAGTGTGACATTATATCGGCGATAAGGTTTTTAAAACTTCAAAATGTTTAAGATTGACGCGTGGCATTTCGGTAGCGGATCTTAATGCCCTACATTTTTGAGTTTTCGACAATTGCTATCGCTGATAGAATCTTAAAATAGATCTATCTAGGAAAATCTACACTTAGACATAAACTGTATTGTTAACTCATTTACTGCAATAAATACAATAATGATATTATTACTTAAAATAGTTACTACTTGTCACTTAGCAGATAAAATATATAATGGCAACACTAAGCTAAAGAAATTAACTAAAAAATCAAATAACTTTTTATTTATTATGTTTTTTCTATTTATTTTGAACCAGCCCAATTATACTTTATAAAAATGTAGACAATTAATATAATGTCTTTCGTATATAACTCACTTTCAGACGCTCAAATTTAAGTCAGCTAAGATTTCACCATTGTTCTTTAATCTATACAAAAAAAACAATCAATTTCATTCATTCAAATTTGGAAAAGCGTGGTGGATAGGAGCAGTGTCCATTTTAAAGTGATAAATTAGCTTATTGGTGATAGTTCTTTAGCCTAAATGTTGTTATAGTAAAGAACTTCAGACAAATGGCAAAATAAAAATATTAATGTGTTGTATGACTTAATTCATTCTAGAGGATTGAGGAGAGAGTGTGTGAGAATTGGTATATGACACAAAAAAACATAGTTGCAGACAATTTGATATGGCTATCAGCAACCGCTGTTCTCATAGCCCGACATTCCTAGACGTGCAGAGATAAAAATAAGATTTAGCAGATTGCGAGTAACATAAAATATTGTTTATGTTTATCTCGATACGTTACTTTATCGGACATAAAACTAACTTTATCGCATAGTTGTGCGTTAGAACTCTATGTATCGATTATTAGATATTTACTCGATATATCCTTCCTCGGTTTTATGTGTATGACATAAAATTTTATTATGGGACTTATATAAATATTTATGTAATTTAAAAAATATGTGTGACCTATTTTTAAGATTTATTTCGGTTTTGGTTATCACCTTCTTAGAAATTAGCGATTTGGAGATACATGGTGGATAGTTTGGAATTTGAAAAGTTTTACAATATCTTACTGTCACACCTTTGTAATATGAAGTTTAGGTCCACATCGCTCTATAATAAGATTTGTAAGTCTTTTTTACGACACTGGTAGAATAGTCTTTATAGGCTAAATTGTCCAAGAAGATTTTTTATTTTATTTTTCTTCTTGGACAATTTAGCTTTTAATTAATTGTATCACACCTTATTGAAATCGTGCCTCTTTTAGCAACTTAGGTGCAAGCTCGATTTGGGTCTGAGAAATATAGAAACAAAAATTACTACTCGTAAATAATAAGTGTTGCTACTCAAAAATATGATATTTATGTCCTACCGAGGAACACGCCAACGCCGCCGGGAGTGACTTTACAACTCACACGCTAGTAGTTACGCCTATTGTTCAAAAATCTTTGTTAAAAAAAAGTTCGCGAGGGTGATTCGTGTCCCCTACTAATTTACTACAGGCACATGTCGACACGCGCTACAAGAGAAAAGTAAATAAAAAAAATCGGTTATAGAGACATGGCTTTCGCATTTAAGGCGCGCGACACGCGGCCAACCAACTCCAAACTGTTTCAAGTCCGTTTGAACTGATCCGTTAATGTTTTTTGTCGGTTGAAATTGATAGCTCGCGTATATACGTGAACTAATAAACTTTAGAACATACGATTGCACTCAGTTCAATCGATTTGGGTTTATAGCAATTTAAACTAACGCAACTTTTGATTTTAGTTCATTGATTTTGCAATAAAGCTGTCAGTGGGCTCGTACCACCATCAAAGCCCTATAATCCCTTTGATGGTTCGTAGTAAAACTTATTTACGCAGAAAAAATCATATTGCTCCATGTAATTACGTAATTACAGACTGAGTGAACATTTTCAAATGCCCATAACTGTCAGAACTGTCACCCCAAGTAACTTGATAGCCGTTTGAATTTCGAATATCTAATTCTAATGGCAGTGATTGGCTCCCTTAGGAGGTAATCACGATTTTTCGTTCGAACACGTGTTCAATTTTGGAACCCTTTGCAATATGATGCGTTTGAAGTTATTAGTTGCCAGTGCACTCGCGACGTTACAACTGACTGCACGTAGGTAATTAGTGCGAAATTAAAACATATTTTTCGAATGCATTTTCGCCTTTGTTCTATCCCCCCAGGGGCAACATAGTGTGATGTTATTATTCCAAATGTTGTCACGCTTCTAATTAATTTATGTTTTATTTTTCATTCGGTAACGAAGTACCTATTAATTAAAGATTATTTTTTATTATTCCAAAGGTCAAAGTGTAATTTTGTCAAAATCCTGGCCCAATTCCACTATGCGTTACTATCATAACCATAAACCATCAAATTGATATTCAAAAACCCATCTCCTGGATAATCTGTTCAATAAATCCCGCCCAAAGCGACCAAAATAAAAACGATAACAATAAAATCCATTATCCAACTTTAGGGTTTTATTAGAAGCGTTTTCACACATCGGACGTAACACGAACACGTGAAACTGCCGCCATGTCGGTTCGTCTAAATGAACAACGAACGAACGACACGCTTAATGAAATAACACTTATATTTTACGGTGCAAAAAACACGAACCATGTGCTAAGAATTAGCCAGACGGATGGACGGATTACTGAAATGTGTTTTTCGTGAGTTACCATGTTTGTCTTGTAAGGCGTCCTAATGTACGAAGGGACAAATTGTTGACACAGTGTCATCTTTCTTAGGGACCGATACCTGGTTGGAACTGGGGCAGCTATCCATGCAATAAATGACACCGAATTTTGTTGTCAAAATTTGGCTGTTCGATTTTCTACTTTGTTTTGTTGTGTCAAAGTTTTGGTTTGCTTGAAAATTTGTGGTCTATTGTAAAGTTTATTTGGTTTCGCGAGGTGTAACCATTCGACAGCGATGTTTACGGAAATGCGTCGGCGACAGTTGCCTCGTCTCGACAGGACGGCTTGTTGTTGTGTCAGATCGGCGCGTGGGCAGATGGAATAACAGATTTTGATACTAAATAAAAAGTTGTTAGATTTTAGATATACGGCTCTTGTAATGTCGATTCGTTCATGTATTATTGTGTTAAGACTCCCACTGTTATTGTATTTTTGGAGTTACAATGCGCTATAAAACTTTTAGATGCTTGGGAAGTGGTTGTCTAAAATAAGACAAAACAAGAATATGTAAAAGCTAAAATCGAAACATGGACCATAGCTACAAGACTGATGAAGAAAAAACTTGTTTAAAATAAAAAAGAGTCTTCCTTAAAAATCTTTCAATCCAGTAACTGACAAGAGAATCTCGAAAGTTCATCTATGAAATTTTAAACAAACAAACCCAGCTTCCAAACCGGTACCAAATAGAAGCTTAAAAATAAAAAATACAAAATCGGAAGCCATTATTTAGAACCAGGTACTTCATCCAAAAAATACAAAAAGGTAGTTTGCGAACTCAAAGTTATCTGATCTTGGAAACAAAAAAGTTCTTGAAAGGCGCTCCTTGCTTACTGATTAGTTAGCAACGACTATATTTAGATGAGAGATAAGAATCTGCTGCGAATTTTATAAAACACTTTCAGTCCTTTTTTTTCGTTTTCTACATTGTTAATATATCTCTCTTTATTTATTTAGTAGCGGCGAAAGAAAATATCGAAAGAAGACCGATTAAATTATTTAAAATTTTAATATAACTGGTACATTGGTGTGAAACTCTGAAATACCCTAACACGTATCGAAGAAGCGTATAAAACTATACATTAATTACAGTAAAAGTCCTAATGGAAATGCCATTTGCCTTGCACTGGGACACAGATAATATAATACTAGCATACAGATACCTCATCCCATACAAAGAAACAGTGCCGACGTAACTAGCGTTTTTCGACTGCTTATTCTGGCATTTTTTTGTACATCGAACGCATTCGGTTCTGTTTCACGGTGATAGATAGATGGTGTTAGCAGCGACTTGCAAGTAAAAGGGTTTACTAGGTTCGTGAATGTTTTTTTCTTTAAATACAGTGAAGGTTTGTTTTATAGTGTTTATTTGCACGTTTTTACAGTTTCTTTTGCACCAAAATGTGTTAAAATGCAAACTTTAACAATCGAGTGGAATGCCTCAAAAATTTAAAAATGCGCCATCTATTGGCATCAATTTTAAATGATCCGTCTAATAATCTTTGAAATGTGAATTAAGAGCCCAATATTCCATAATTTTGTAATTAGGAGAGTTGATTAAACAAGAACATACAATTTTTGTGTTCAATTCCAGAAAATGTTAATTTTACGCACATTGAATAACAGATGGAGGAGCATATCGCGCCATCTAGTGAGATTTATTTGAACCAAATTTTCTTTCTTAGCAATGAGACCCCGTGACTGGGACAAAAAAGGACAGTCTTCTAGTATTAGTAATATGGAGTGATCAATTCATACATGAACGGCACGTAAGGATCAATAAAATATTATTTGTATCACAATGAAATAGATACAGTTTGTTTCACAATAAGCGTTATATTTAGTAAACAAACATGGTGGTGACTAATCCACTGTAGACAATGGATATTGTTGTCGTTATAACAACTTAGTTCAGTACTATTTTGTTCTATTGCTAAAACAAACAAGTCAATAAATACCTACGCAGTACGTTTTCTGGCGTAGTAACAGAAACTGCATCAATTAAAAATGTATTTGGTGCCCATTTATACCAAGGAACAGAGGTTTACTTAAAAAAATGGCGGCTCAGATTCGAAACTTAAATGAAGTAATTTTCGGTCATAACTCTACAAACAAAGCTCAATTTACACTGATTTACATAATACCTATAACAAATGGAATTCGGTATTAGAATTTTATTTTCTAGCTAGGAATAAATTGTTTATTAGGGGTCATACCCACGTGTCACCATTCATAAATGTCATAGCTTTGTTTAGACCAGCGTTTGAGATACGCACCGTTTTTCAAATGTGGAACAATGACGTTCACTAAACGAACAAGCCTTTTGTATCCATGGCAACTGTTTTTTTTCGTGTTTTTGTGCGGCCAGTGTTAGTTCTGAATTAAAGATTTTAGGCCTTTATATATTCTAGAACGATACGCAAGTATTGATCTCTATTGGGAGCTTCGAGATTATCTCTCAATCTGTCTAGGTTTTACGAACGATCAATGGCGTATAATTTTTGAAAGGTCTGACGTATAAAGTGCTTATTTAGTAGAATATTTTTGAGTAATATGAATATTTTATTGTTGTGTTTCTATATACAGGTACGGATCGGTAATCTCATTGAAGGGCAACTTATCGGCTGAGTATAGTATAGATCACAGACATAAATCTAACTAGATAACGCAAGTTCCTCCATCTCACTCACACATCACTCTCATCTCTCATCATCACTTTTTCCCAAACAATTTAAAAACAAATTTACTTACCAATGAAAGAAAACATTTCCAATGCCTTGGCAAACTTTTTCTATACATTCTTTACAGCTCAATATGGCATAAAAAGGCATTTTTCCAGAATTCGGTAGTTTTCCGGTGGCGATAATGCTAAATGAAAAGTTCAGATTACGATCATTAATCGTAACTTTACTTTTTGTACATACAATCGCGTCATCTAGTTAGATTTATATCTGTGGTATAGATGGATATAAAACGTATGAAACAAAGTTCTATCATAGATCCCTTTGTACCCGGATAAAACTACAACGTGTATTTTTACTCCATAATGTAATTTTCCCAACAACCCTATCGATGGAAGATAGCGAACAGAGAAAAGTCCATTAAAACTCTACCAATCCGTTTAAAGTGTATACGTAAACAACAAATGGAACTTTAATAAGTAAATAAGGGCATGGATTATTTTGTAAGGTAACAAAGAACAGCACAAAAATATAAAATTAATGTCTGCACAATATGTTACACAATTTTAAAATATTAATTCATCATTGTAAGTCTATAACACTGATCATTGGGGGCCACATATCAAAGAAACAGTTGTTTCTATGATCTGTGTTGGGGGCCAATATTAGCGATATCTCACTTGGTTTTACTAAATAACAGTTCTATCCCCAAATCATCGGTCTTTGTGTCCACGCTTTTTCAGCTAGCTTTCCAATCCACAATCGAGTTAATAATATTTATCTGTTCCAAAAAAGTGGTGCAGTTTTGCCATAAAACTATTACAAAAAAACCTGAATGGTGCATCATTTTGATACGCTTCCATTGTATCTACACCGTTTTTACAGTGTATTGGACTAGAAAGCATTAGTTACAAAAGATGGGCGTCGTTTGACATTAGCTTAACTTCTTTACGCTTTGATGGGTGACACGGGCGAGTTCTATGGGGTTCCGTTAGGGAGATAGTGGAACCCTGTCGTGATTGAGTTGATAATTCCGTTAATTTATATATAAAATATGACAATGTTCAATGTATGACACCGCATAATTGTAAACGCCGTCAGTTTATAATACATCACGCGAGATTATAAACTGGCGAAAAGTTGTAAACAGACCGTTTCATTTAAAATGTATCATTTCCAACAAATTGTGAGATGTATGTTGATGTTCTGTCAATAATTTGGCTGAATGAATCCTTTTTCTTTCTTTATTTTTCTTAGGATGTCATTGAATATTTTATTTTGATTATTTTAACGAATGAAAACTGCACGTTCCTACAAAACGTCTGATATTTTTATGTAAGTAATTCTTCTTCTCTTTGACTTACCTACACTTTCCACAGCCTAGAAAACCACCAAAGTGCGGCATTCATCTATAAAAGTTCGACAATGAACAGATACGGTATTTATATACGCTGTTGATTGTAAAATATGCGATAGACAGATGCGGGATACACATGTGTTTTGTTAACCTAATGAGATTTGTCAATAAGTTACGCTTCCCGCTTTGCATTAGTCCCCGGAGTATCATTTACTGTGTTTATTTGTAAAACACGATTTTTAACGCACGCTTAGAAACTTTGGTCGTGTTTTTTATTGAGTGTGAAACGTCCTTTACTTTGGTGCTTTATTAGGTAGCGTTTATTGACTAGAACTTTGGGGTTGTCTCTTGAAAGAAAACATATGCCAGAAAGGGAAATAATTTTCAGATTCATATTAGTTATTGATTGTTTCGGCATGGTACAGTCGCAGTAAGATTTTGTGTCAGAACTTAAATAAATAATTTGTTTAAATTATTCTATCTCTAAGTAATAAAGTTAAATATAATTATTTTATAAAACCTGAACGCACTAATGTAATGTGTGTGTAATATTTTTTATGGCAAATCAAAGCAATTTAAGAATAAGGTAATAACATATTCTAGACTGATTTTTATCACTCTTTCAAATCAAAGGCCGAATCGTTTACATTCCGATCCAAACATAAGATAAAACCTTTATCCAAGTCGAAACCCTAACCAAAACTAGACCAATTATACGAACACACAACTAAATTATCCAAAAGAATAGGCAGAATGTCAAGGTTCGCTTCTATTAGCCTTGGTCCCATGGGGTTACGATCCCCTTCATATATTTAGTACCTTGCCGTACCATCTTATATTTGTGGTAAATTATTTCGTCAGAGGTTTGAGCTTCTAACGCCAAAGACATCATTTCGATGTGGTGTTGCCATGTGGATTAAAGTTTCTTTTTAAATTAAAATTAACACAATAAATGTATGCGTCTCATCAATACGCTAAGCAGAAGCTTAAGTTGAAATATAAAAACCTCATCAAAGTTTCAGAACAAATATTTTTAGCTAAGATATAAATAAATGTACAGTAAACTTGGACAGCATAATGCAAACCAGGATGCATCAGAACCAACTCTAGTCATGATGGTCAGTATTTAATCCATTTTGTCCCTTAGATAACAGTTCTGTTGAGCAGTGAGAATGTGTAAACTAGCGAAAATTTTAGCACTGAGCTCCTCGATTTCATTATCTATTTAAAGAGAAAATCCAATTAGACTACCTAGTGATCTGAAAGCTTAGCTGGATGCTGCCGTCCATTTGTTACCTCCAGTCGGATTTGGTTTCTTGGCTCACAGATTTGCTCCAGGATGTTGTAATGGGATGCAGTATCCGAGCATGGACAGCCTAACATACTCTGACAGCTATCCTATACTATTTATAGTATTTTATTCGTTGCTGTAGTAGTAAATGGTTTCAGAGTGTACTGAATTCAAAATAGGGCTTTTTGGAAATATGAAGATCCACAGTATTATCATTGAGTGTGGCATTATTAAAAGATGTAGTGCGTACATTTTTAATATAGGAGTCAAAGAAGTAGATGGCATAAAGGCTGTTAAAGAGCTTAAGCTCAAGGATGCTTGCAACATAAAAATCCCAATATAGCTTTTAGATTTCTCGTAAATTTGTAAGCTTTTTGTTTAAGTGTGCCGCTCTGCAATGCCGATTTGGCAGTTTGCAATGGTGCTTAATAGAAACAAAAATATGTCCGTTGCAATAATGCACTTGGACTATGCACACCTTGGACTATGATAATAGAAGATAATCAAGCAAAATCATACCTGAGCAGAAGCATATCAGTCCAAGTAAAGATGTGACCACAGTCAAGGTATCCATCGTGGCAGTACTACCACATCTTCAGCTCGACGAGTGATGTTCCTTGATGATGGGTCTCTTCAACATTTTCTTGCTTCTCAATCATCTGTAACAAAGAAAATATACATGAGTATCTAAAATTGTATTTTATATTTCGCACAGCAAACACAGCACAGCATGATTTTCTTCTTGTTTATGTCTTTTTAGTTCGTTGTTTAAGCAGTCGGGTTTATTGGATTTTTTTATTTACTTTTTTGTGATTAGTTTCAAATTAATTTTACATGTTTTAGAATCGTATGTAATGGACGAATTATCTTATACATATGTAGCAAGCATAATATTTCGGCAGTGCACTTTGTTAAAACACGTGTAGACTTCAATGGAGCCAAAATTAACCGTACCTTCACCTAAATTTAATTACCCCTTACAAATAACTCCATTTTTCAGCCCAAAATAAACACCTTGAGCATTTTATTCAAATAGCCGCTCTAATTCTGTTAAGTTCATCAGTTTGGGGCCTTTTCGTAATTTACTTTAGTTACACGTTGGATTTCGTAAAACCCCTTACCCCTTTATTCAATAATGTAACGAGATAACAGGACCCATGGGCTTGGCCCTTGTAAATTTGAGGAGAGGAAGGGTTCCGCCTTCATTTCTATGAGATTTTTGGTCAAAAGATTTGAGAATATTTTTGTCAAATCATCTATAATTTATATAGTTTTCTTATTTTTCTTATAATCGTAATTTCCATGTTCTTACAGGTAAGTTTGCACATGAACTCTCTGGCGAGTTGCCAGCTCTACACTCGTAAAATGTATGCAACAAAAAGCCTTTGCGACAGACGGTCTAAGTGGTGGTGAATACAGTATCAAAAGCCACTTCGTTTTGTAGATTAGTCTGGATATGCAGATAGTCTCGAGTAGTTGTTTTGTTGTAAGATTATTCACCGCACTATTTGATTATATCTGGAGCTACTTCTATGTCTTATGAAGTAGTAACTGTATGGCAAAACATTGACCAACACACCTAATTTAATTACTTGATTTGAGACTATTAAATCCAGCTTTCCAATTTATGCTTTCTTTTATCATTAATTATTGGTGCGGTTTATACCAGCAAACGGTGATATTATAGCTGAATACTGCGCCAAACAAACAGTTTAACGTTAATAAAAATAACTAATTAGTGTCATCGATATAAACAAGAAGAAGAAGCATCAAATTTGAACAAGCCCATCAATAAACAAAATCAAGTTGCAAATCCAAAATTGAACAAGCCCACCAATAAACAAAATCAAGATATAAATTCAAAATTCGAAACCATTAAATCACTCAACTTTGAGGTTGAGTCAGTGACCGTAGCCACATCTGTGCCAAGTACCATTAGGCCTCCATAATCAAATTATACAAACAAAATAACGAATATACCGGCGACACTTCTCTTTACATAAATGTAAACATACTTCTTAATATTTATTTGGATTATCAAGAACAGTAAACAGTTGTCAAGAAAGATTTTCAACTCTTAAACCTGTCAGTTGAAAGTATTTTGTACGTCAAATATACACTGAAATATAGGATTCAGACAGAGTATTTAGTGTTTTCTGAGCTTGGATTAAACATATTTAACACTGTTAAGACCACGGATTATATTTCTACATTGGGACAGAATAATTCCTACAGATATAAGTTTGTTGGTTAAATGAAGAGTGTCCATAATATGTGTATGTCTCTAACTATTCTCAATCTCATTTTTCTTTTTTTTTCTCTTCTTTTAATTGAACTTTTAACAATGGTTTTCAATTATCTTTATAACCCTTTGCTAAGATATATATAAGAATAGTTACAGCACTGATAACTACATTTGTGCCACATGTTTAATTTAGTCTTGTTATACATTTATTTTTATTTTTTTTACCTTTGTATCTTAGATGCTTTTACCGATTGTTTTGTGAATGTGTGAACATTGTAGGCCTTCTAGATTCCTAGATGCTTGATAACATTTGATAACTTTATACCTCGTTTTACTTTTTATTTTTAGTTTCTAACGTTTTATTGTCGGGCCTACCTTGTCCACCCATATTTAAGTAATGCTGTAACATGGAAATATTGTAAAAACAAACCATATTTTTAAAAGAATAACCATGGACTTTCTTGCCGGTTCTTCTCCATAGGAAACGGCCAACCCGAACCGTGCGCCTTTTGTCGACGTTTTATAAGTGCCCATGTAGGCCAATGTAAAAAAAATAAAAAATAAATTGTTTTTTTGATTTTGTCCGTTATGTGTATTTCGTTTATCCTCATTTTGTTTATTTATGTGGTTTGCAACTCAAAGATGTCAAAGAAAAACCAAAAGTGTGGATATGCCACATAATAACTTCTGTATTTCTAATGAAAACCACAAATATATAAAAAAAAATTCAAATAAACTTGTAGCATAGCAATCACAATTTTCTTTCATCTGAAACTTTTATTAATAACATGTTTGTAAACATTTAATCGCGATCATCATGTTTCAACATGCAGTTCACTCAATAACTGTCTTAAATATCAGACGACTTTTCAGAAATATGTGATGTTGACGAAATTTATGGAATTTACGAAAAGGGAACATGTCGGAAGACATTAAAAACGATGATTATTAATTTTGTTTCACGGAGTTTCACCTACTTTTGAAACGCATTGGGCAACTTGGCAATGTTTTGTTTATTTTAAATAGTTGTTGTTTATCATAAATATTGGGTTAAAAGTTACATTTTGTATTTAATGTGACAAATTAGAATAACATAAGAGAGTTTTATGAACTGATGAACGAAAATATAATTTGGTATCAGATTTTTTTTGTCTCACGTAGCGTTCTTTTGCATAAAACCACAATTCACTTTGGAAAACATCGATTATATCTCCCGTATATTTCTCAAATATTTCCATGCGATTTCTTCAGAGCTTTGGGCTAGACAAGACGTCAACTCGTTTCGTGTCTTCAGCCAAAAGCTCTCGTTTGATCCGTGTGTCAGGAAAATATACTGAGTGACAAATAAAATAACACGGGTTAGTTCGTAGTTGTCACTCACGTCTCGGGTTAAGCCGTTTTGAATGTTATACAAGTACAACAATTTGATTATGTAAATCCTAGATCTAAACATATACTGAACTAGTTTCTTGACATTCATAATGTGCTGAATTCACTAAAAACATATTATAGAAATCGTCATCATCATCTTACCCAACCACTTCGTATACCGAATTAGAAACATTAAAAAAATGTATATCTATATTTTAATTTAGAGAATCTTTAAAGAACATATATGTAGTTTAGCTTTACCAAAGCTATGCAAAAGACAAATTCTAAAGTAACCCCAGCAAAGCCAACAGGACTCCTAGTTAATGAACAACTTAATAAACCTGCCCACATAATCCGAGCTCTCACTTAGAGCAACCATAATAATCTGGAGTACGCAAACACTCCGAGCCACTCCAAAATTTCGTCGAACTTCAAAACCAATCTGATGATTGACAAGGATGTTTCCATTAAAACTGACAGTCTCTCCATTGATCCAATAATATTGATATGTCTGATTGGTAACAAATATTCAATACTCGTGTTAAAGTGAAAAGCGTTGGGTTTATCCTGTGTGGGAGTAAAGGACTTTCAACTGTGTTGTTCGAGGATTATGGTTCAATATTATGTGTTTCGAAATAGGAAAGTGTTAAGTAATATTCTGCGGGTATCTAATAAGTTATCTATGGAAGGATTTGGCAGGTTTACTTTGATAGACATAAAGGAAACAGCAGTTAAATGAGTATACTGCGTAACCAAAATAATATACACGATTTTTTATTTGTCTATTGTACAGAAAAAAATGTGAGAAATACCCTCTTTTCGGCAAACTTTAAGATCATTATGCAATCCTTCTTCACTGTAAATGACTGACTAAACTTTGACTCTAGGATTTAATTATGTTTCCTTACCTAGATTACTTTTCTATTTTTTCATGAATAAAAATATCACGGGAATCCTTTATATAGCCAGCCAATTTTTTACTCCAAAAAATGTTATTTCTGGTATTAAAAGGAGTAAAAATATCACCCAAACTACTGCCTATATCCCTACCCAGTGAAACTATCGAACTCATGACCCTGATTTAACTTTTGACTGGTTCAAATTAGTTTATCTGAACTCAAGTGCTCTTGACAACTTCCGTGGCGGTTAACAACCGCTCATTGGCTATATGATTCGATATAATATCATACTAAATCGTGAATATATTATTTGATTATTCAGATTGAGTATGGGTGTTATCCTACTAATATTATGAAAGTATATACATGTATATATGTTCATCAATCACGTATCGTTGGCTGAATGGATTTGCATAAAATTTGGAGGACGGGTAGACTAAAACCTGGATTAAATTATAGGATACTTTTTTATCTCGGTAGTACATTCCCGCAGGATAATTTTCGACTATTATGCCACCGACGCCGCTGTTAGAAGCTTATACTTTATGCGGAGATTCACGTTCTCACTTTGAAGGTAAAGTATCTCGCACAGAGGAATGAGTTGTGCAGTTGTGCTTGCCATTCCCCGGAATACTGCTCGTATAAGTTTTCAGTATTTCTGGGAACCTAGTATATAGCTAAGTGAGACCTCTATAAGTGAATGCTGCAATTTTAACTATTTTTTTTCTAAAGCAACTTTAGAACTGCTGAAACCTTATGATGGTGAACACTACACTAATTTGGCATTTCTACAACACTTAGGCTGTCGTTTTGTATTTATATTTTTCTTTGAAAAGGACTCTTAAAACATTCATATGGGTACATAAATGAATGATAAACAAAATTGTAAGTTATAAATTAGACGCAAAAAGTGATGCAAACGTTCTTTGTGTTCCTATAGCCCTAATCTTTCTGTTATGCAATTTACTTGCAACTTGTGTGCAAGCTACAAAATATAAACTTGGCTAAAGACAGTGGAAGTTAGCGTCAGTTCAGATTTGAATAAGACCGCGCTTTGCAATTTTAATTTCTCGGAACTTGGTGTAATTAATGTCGTACATTTGTGTTTTTCCCTTTGGTAATGGCTGTTGCTTGATGAAAATGAGCTGTTTTACTGGCATTTTTATTTTGGGGAAATGGAAGTAAAAGATGTACTTAATGATCGGTGACATTTTTTATATTTGTACCTACTTTAAAATTCAATCCGTTATTCCTCCTGTTTCACGACCTCTTCATAAGAGTATTCATTTGATAATACAGTGTTTTATCCTGAGACTGTGTAAAACAGAGTCTAACACCCGGTTTCTGAATTGAGTATTTGAAGTTAAAAACCTGTCAAATTCTACACTTCAATGCTAAACTTAAAAAAAATATCGGTAACCCTGGTTATCTTGCGCATCTCTACATTTCCAACATAACCAAACTATTTGTGTTAATGTTGTTTTATTTTTTTCTATTTAGTAAGTTTACTACAAAAAAAAACAACTGTAACAACATCCTTGCTATAAAACGAAATCAAACTTTTGTAACTACGTTCCATTTCTTGTATAATATGTAAAGTGGAGCACGATGATTGGGGCCATAAGTTATTCTTTCGAAAATATTTTGTTATGATATTAAAATCTCCAGTAATAAGATGTAGCGGCTAAGATAAGATAGATACCGCCGACAGGTTGTAAATACAAGGATTAGGGCATTTTATTGGGTTCTAAGGTTGTGTAACCATTTTAATTAGATAAAGCTACCGTGTACTGAAATGCTACAAAAAAAGTAAAAGACAAGAAAAGTAGATGGTCTAATAAAATAAGCGGCTGTACAACTTTAGTTAGTATATAGAGTTGGACGGATTTTGCAATGAGATTTTCCTTAACAATAGAAGTTTTGAGGAAATCAAACCAACTCTCTATCCAGCCAATTATATCAGAATAACGGAGCGAATAAGCACGTCGCTTCACTTCTGTAAGTGTCCATGAAGTATTGCATTTTATTGTCTATGGTTGCCTGTTAATAATTATGAAACTTCTTATGTTTCATCTGTCAAACGTAACCTAACAGGCTGGACGGACAGTAGTTGTGTTTAGATTCCAAAGTAGTCTGTGCTCCTGATTAACTCATCAGAGACTATAGACGAGCTACATTCTATCAACAAAAGCTTCGCGATAGAGATAGCTATTGATACAATAGCAAAATATGTGATTTGCCAAGCAGCCAAGCTCTATTGAAATGTCACGTGATCAATCGCTGCCATCTCTGACAGAATGACATTTTGTAGAAGAGCCTGAGGACAAGGATGAAACAATGAGGGCTACCGCGTTTGAATTTGCCGCTAGAGGCGCTGGTGTTGAGTGAGGTCTTCAAAATGTCACATGTCATAGTATTTGGCTTTTAGCGCGAGTTTATTCATACTACTACTTTTTATTGTTAAGAATATTTGCCAAATATGGCAGATTAAGGTACAGGTTTTAGCAACCAGCAAAAGCAGTGACTTTAATAGATTTATATGTTTCGGAAAATTTAATCATACTTTTTTTTCGAAAAAAGGGGCTGCGCAAAACTGCAGCATACTCGATTTTATAGTTAATCGCACTTTTACAGCGGCATATATAATTTGAATTTATAATATTACTAGCTTCTGCCAGTGGCTTCGCCCGCGTGAAAGTCGAAAATTATCCGTAGGGAACATATTATCGTGATAAAAAGTATCCTATTTGCCATTCCTGACTAAAATCTATCTCTGTACCAAATTTCATCCAGATCCATCCAGACGTTTGAGCGTGGAGAAGTAACAAACATACAAACACACTCACAAACTTTCGCCTTTATAATATTAGTGTGAAGTGTGATTCGCCATTGGCACCCACTGGTGAACACAAAAACGGAAGCCCTCATTGCGGAAAGTTGTATAACGTAGATAAACGTTATCGTATAATATTATGCAAGATGTTTTTCAGACTATAATATTAAAAATAACGTAGATATTATATTTTAGGCCTGTGCCTTTTCCAGATATTCCATAATTTAATAAAGATTACGTAAACATCAGCGTTATACCTTGCTAAGAATACTTAATTGTCGCGCAGCTTATAGGAAGCACCAATAAAGCCAGTAACACACTGTACCCAACGGATGCGATTCAGTTTAACGATACATTACACAGCAATGGGAAACTGTTAACATCCAATAAACCTGATTGTACTAAAATAGACGCAGCACTATGCCCAGTAATCACGGATATTAGTTCATTATCGTGATGGATAATGCGACTGTTTGGAATCCAATCTGGAATCAGTTACAGTCACTATCGATTAGATTGGTCATAATTTAGAAGGGAAGGCATTATTCTATGTTTCATGCCTACTAATATTATGAATGTAAAGCTCTGTAAGTTTGTATGTATGTTTGGTCAACTGATTTGGACAAAAGGCACACAGTTGATCTGCTCTGGATTGGGACCCAGGTATTTTTTAGGGTTCCGTACCCAAAGGGTAAAAACGGGACCCTATTACTAAGACTTCACGATCCGTCTGTCTGTCTGTCTGTCTGTCTGTCTGTCTGTCTGTCTGTCTGTCCGTCTGTCTCCAGGCTGTATCTCATGAACCGTGATAGCTAGACAGTTGAAATTTTCACAGATTATATATTTCTGTTGCCGCTATAACAACAAATACTAAAAACAGTATAAAGTAAATATTAAAGGGGCCCATACAACAAACGTGATATTTTTGCTGTTTTTTGCTCGATATTAATAACGGCAACAGGTAGACGCTTGAAATATTCACAGAATGTTTAGTTGTATATTTACTTCAAAAAATAATAATTAATAAATTAAAATAAAATAAATTAAGGGGGGCTCCCGTACAACAAACGTGATTTTTATGCAGTGTTTTGCGATAATGGTACGGAACCCTTCGTGTGCAAGTCCGACTCGAACTTGGCCGGTTTTTTACTATCACGCGGGTGAAGCCACTGGCAAAAGCGTGTAGGTTTAGAATAGGGATATTTTCTGGTAAGAAAAATGATAATTCTAATTAGTCCGTCAGTAAGATTATCAAATAATATTGGATACGAAATCAATATAAATTGACAAAGATAAAGCGCATTAAAGTTCTAGGGCCTTGTGACGTCACTATTTCAGTATAAAGTGTACTAACAGCGTGACGTCACATGATATTTCAACGCATTATATCGTCGTGACTTTATGTTTACGTGTCAAAATAACACATTTTCAGTTAACATCCCTATATTAAATTTATTTCCTGGCATATTTTACAAAACGAAGTTTTATCGGTTGTTTTTCAATTCCTTTTAAAGCTATGTAAACTTTGTTCGATGCTTGTATCAATTTGTTCTAGGAAAATTACAGAATGTTTTATTGCAGAAAATCAGGTCTTGTCTGTTTTTAGTTTTTCAGCACTTATGTAAGTTAAAACTATGTTCACATTTCGTTTTAGTTATGTTAATTTGTGTTCCTTAGAACTGAAAATAATCGTGGGCTATTTTAGAACTCACAAATGTAGAGGACTTCATATAACATAAAAATGCTGCCGAGCAGTGATTGATCCTCAAACCCCCATTAAAAATAACACAGTTGGTTCCAAAAACAATCAAATAGCCGAAAATTCATAAAAATAACCTCTCTATAAAATTCTCACGACGTGCATATGCTCCTACACATGCAGTGACGTCTAGACGCTGAACGAAAACAAACGTACCCAAGGTTAAGTTTATAATTTATGGCCACTCCAGCGATGACAGCCACTGCTTGAAAATAATTATCCGATAAATAAACAATGGTCTCTTTGGTAGCTACCATTCAGAAACTGTACCATAAAAGTGATTAAGATATTTCTTTTACGATACTTATTTATGTATTGTGATAAACTTTCGTACTGGTTGTTTAAACAAAGACCTCTTTATGTCAGCGAAGCTATAAATATTAATAATGTGATTTAATTTGTGTTCCGTTGCGATAAGACCACGTTCCAAAATCTTTTTTCTCAAGCCAACCCACGCAAGGTTTTTTACATGTTTAAGCTGTGTGGGTTTCGATTATGCAATCTTGAAAATTACTAGGAAAAACATGCCATCAAATTCTCATAATATTTTCGTTTCACGTAGATGTGACAACCAGTATAGTTGGTTCGGATGACACTTAAAGACACAATGGCACTGTTGACATTTCTACTTTCAAGGCGCGACACAGAGATAGCTTTAGCAAACGTTCTAAACGGTTGGACTTCAGAAACACTGTTTACTCTTCACATAGTTACTTCGAAAACATTGTATGCAGAACCCGTTTATGTAGCTCAACGACATCAAATCCCTAAAATATCACCAGAATTTGCCCGTGCTTTGGAAGTGTAATATTTACTGAACGCGGCCTTATAAGTCATGTCGTAGCAACATAACATTTGAAAATATTTTGACTTCAAACTTTAAGTTTATAGGTAAGTCTCACGAAACCTGCGCGCTCGCACGATCACACGCGGTTGCCCTTAACGTGGGTGTTATTATAAAAATAAATGAAAACATCCACTGAATAATGTTTGTTTTCGAGGGCTCTACAGCGGAGGCGGACCCACACAAAGAGGGATTGATCGCTCCAAACTTGTAAAATATTAACCGCTCTACTTTTGGAATTGATTAATTGTCAGTTGTGCGTACAAAACGCGAGTGCCTGTTCCAATTTAAGAACAGTCCCAAATGTCTATTTGTCGACGGCGCAGCTAGTTTTTTAATTGCTGGTACCATCAATCGCTCAGCCGACGTTGATTTACAAGCTAACAATCCGTCTTAATGGACGATTGGAATTCAAAATAGACGTCTCGTGTGAAAAGTGTTTGACAAGGGACGATTACTTTTTTGGGCGTTTGCGATGGTAAGGAGGGTATTGTCATTGCGTCGGTGCGTACAGTCGAAATTGCACAAGTTTTTACGAAAGTTTTGTACAATGCGCGTCTCGTTGTTCACAATGGTATATTTTTGTTCGTGCGGTCGGTACTGACAGTTCGCGTGATGTATTGGGCTCGGGCAGAGGATTATTTTTACCCATTTCACGAAGTTTGCATGCATCTATTGTGAACGGCGGAAGCGGCTTCACAAAGCGCCCGAAAGATTATTGTTAAGAGGGAATTTGGGATGCTCGTGAATGATTGGGTATTTGAAATATAATATTTCCAACGGATAATCAGCTTTAGTCGTTTGTTTTGGTAAATTGCCGTAGTTAGGTTGGCATAAAATAAAACAATCCTTTCGCAATCATTTCCAAGTTTGGAATTCTAATAACCGCACGTTTCAATCTATACAAAACTTTAACCGATACAAACGCATTGAAAGTTTAAAATTTGATACCTTGACCTAATGCAATGTAACTGACATCGAAATAAAAAACCGGCCAAGTGCGAGTCGGACTCGCGCACGAAGGGTTCCGTACCATTATCGCAAAAACCGGCAAAAAAATCACGTTTGTTGTATGGGAGCCCCACTTAAATATTTATTTTATTCTGTTTTTAGTATTTGTTGTTATAGCGGCAACAGAAATACATCATCTGTGAAAATTTCAACTGTCTATCACGGTTCATGAGATACAGCTTGGTGACAGACAGACAGACAGACGGACCGCGAAGTCTCAGTAATCAGGGTTTTTACCCTTTGGGTACGGAACCCTAAAAAAAATACTTCGTAAACACGCCAAGGAGAGTACAAGTGAAACGTTAAAATGTCGGCACAATTCCACCAATAAATAAAGATAATCCCAGAATTACAGGCAACATTCCCACAAAAAACTATTGAGCATCCCAGCCAACTTGGTAAGTAAATAAAAGGAGATTATTAGCGGGGGCGTCAAAGAAAACTTATCGAGTAACAAAAAAATAACAATAGAAGGGACAAAGTTAACACCCTCTCCTTCACTTAGGGCTAAAGTTTTGTTATGTTGGTATAGAAATGACGGCGATGTCACACCTGGGACAATGTTATATTCTTTGGACCTTTGGGCTTTTTTGCAGTTTTTTTGTAGTTTTTGTAAAAAGTAAATCGCGCATGAAAATGTCGTGACTAGTGTGTCAAAGATTATTTATTTTTTGCATGGTCTGGTTTAGCCATGTTCTTTAAAATAAATGTTTCTATTGAATCTTTGTGAGCTCCTCGCAAATAAATATTTTTAACATATCAATTCTAGAGACTGTTGGTATAAATGATATTTTTGAAATAGAGTCCCACTTCAAACATTCGCTCTGATGTTTATCGCTCTGATTTTTCTTAAATTTTACGATCTGCAAATTGAAACTAATCGCATAGCCAATGACCAAACATAAAATTTTATACGCTAATAAAATAAACAACTTCTTCACATATTAAAACATGAAAGACAACATAATATCACCAATCGAAGCGCCATAGTGTCTGAAGACAGACCATAAATATTATAAATAACGTTGCCAACTTTGAAGTTTCCCTGACTTGTCAAAACGTCTAAAGGAGCAAAAGTTTATGTTATTATGTTGGTACTACCGATCAAAGTTCTGAATTCCTTTGCGGTAGCTTGTGAAATATATGAAGAATTTTTCTTTTACGATTTAGTTTTATTTTATTAGGTTGCGACACCCTGATTGACGACTGAGCGGCTGTAAAGTTTATAATTTGTGTTTTATTATCGTACGGCTTTTCTCGGTGTGGTGTGAAAGCGTTATTTGTGATTTATACCTTTCTTTTATAGGTATAATTAGAAATACCTGCAGTAGGTATCTTACTACGTACTTAATGACTAATGAGCAACTCAACTTTATCTGGTTTCGAAATTCGAACTACTCGTACCTAATTGATAGATGCAACACTTGTTTCTACATAGTACAAATAGGTATACCCCGTTTCAGTAAATAAATTATAGACACGACAAATGAAACTGAAGTCGAAATGATGCAATTGGCTGTTTTTACCCGACTGCGGGAGGGTAATGTTTTTCGAGCGTATGTATGTATGTAATGTAAGTACGCATGTCCATTTCTTTCTACACCCTAAACGGCTTGAAGGATTATGACATATGAGGTGTCGGCTGTCGTTAGATTCGTCTCAATAGTGGGAGTGACTTAGGCTATGTAACTTTTAAATAAGGATCCCCCTCCAAAAAAAGGGGTCGATTCAATTTTTTTTTCGTTTTCTTAGCAATATGGGTATCTAATGAAAGCTATTAAATAGACCATTCCGTATATATATATATATACATTTTGTCACAAATTCAAGATTAGCGTTACTTTGTTAGCAAAATAAATAATCTTTTATCCCATAACTCATTTGGAGAACTCGTTCATTAATAAAACTAAAAAGTTTGAAATAAAACAAATTATTATAAAAACAAAAAAAAACCCGGATTTTTTGTTCAATAAACTTTTCAACAGCCAATTTCTTCGCGTTTTACAATAATTATATCAAGTTAACTTTGCGAAAATGTTCGTTCCAGAAACAGTCGCAGAAAGGCACTGCAATAAGTACCTATTGTAAAATCCACACAATGTCACAATATTATTAGGTTACCAAGTTAAAAATAGCAAGCAAGAAAATAAACAATGCGCTTCACTATCAGCAATTTTTCAATTATCATCATTGAATGCCGCTCAATAAGCATTTAATTACCACAGTAATTAATACATTACATAATTAATATGTTTATTGATTCAGAAAATGCTTTCAATGAGTCATTTCACGACTCAACAGACCCTGCTGTTACAAAATGTACCACACAATTTCATTTTGTGATAAACTTTCATAAATTAATTGATAAAGATAACCTATGGAGTCAGACAGGATTATCTACGGATATCAGTAAATTCTTGATCCGTTTTGTCACTAAATTGTTGTCTATGTAATAGACGCTTTATTTGGTTAGATCTAAAGACCTCTAGACGCTACATACCTAAGGTAAAGGTCAATATAAAGCAGCTATAGACAGACGTGATGCGACAACAGTGGTACAATGCGTTTTCATTCGTTAGAGAAGCTACATGTTACTTTTTGGTATTGAAGT
Source organism: Anorthoa munda (assembly GCA_945859665.1). Taxonomy (NCBI): domain Eukaryota; kingdom Metazoa; phylum Arthropoda; class Insecta; order Lepidoptera; family Noctuidae; genus Anorthoa; species Anorthoa munda. Next base: position 13,797,327 of record OX243902.1, on the reverse strand, counting down.
CAAGGCTCCATATCACCTCGACGACAATGGCAAACTTCATCCAATGGTATAATAATAATATAATAATAATAATAATGAACTATTAAAAAAATCAAACGAAATACCCGAAACAAAAACTAAATGAAAGCTAAACTTATTCACAACTAGCTGTCCCACGCGGCTTCGCTCCCGTCAACTGGCTACCTACCTACCCTACCTACCCTATATACATGAATGTAGCGTAACTTTAACCGCTTGCGCAGCGCACGCAACGGAAGCTCTCAAAAAGGATAATTTTTTTACCGTATTTGCAACTTTTTTAATTAAAACTCCGCTCCTATTGGTCGTAGCGTGTTGTTATATAGCCTATAAACTTCCTCGATAAATGGACTATTCAACACAAACATATTTTTTCAATTCCAACCAGTAGTTCCCGAGATTAGCGCGTTTAAACAAACAAAGAAACTCTTAGCTTTACAATATTAAGTATAGATTTAAAATACACCTATTTGAATTTGGAATGTTAAAAAAGGTGTCTGCATCTAAAACCATAAGTGCAACCTGCTCTTTATCAACGGAACCTTTTAATAGTTTAAAAATTCACCAAACTGCGTCCTGCACCTGCTATTGTTTTAAATTCCCATGGGAACTTTCGTTTTTCCCGGATGTTTTAGTATAATGCTCATCTGGAAGTAATGTATGGGGATCGATGAAATGTTCGAGATTCTATTAGATGCTTTTAGATGGGTAAGCATAGATGTTTATCTAAGCTAAGACCGTTTTTTAAGGAAAAAAAACAATTTGCGATGAAAAAATAATAAAAGGTTATGTGTTATATAGAATAAGGTTTTAACCAAACGTCCAAAGATAAAAAAGGTTATGTGTTATATAGAATAAGGTTTTAACCGAACGTCCAAAAATAAAAAGGTTATGTGTTATATAGAATAAGGTTTTAACCAAACGTCCAAAAATAAAAAAGGTTATGTGTTATATAGAATAAGGTTTTAACCAAACGTCCAAAGATAAAAAAGGTTATGTGTTATATAGAATAAGGTTTTAACCAAACGTCCAAAGATAAACTTATCCTACTCTTTCGAACATTACCATAACACTTCTGCTTTTTAATTGCAGTAGGTTAGTTAATCATAGGTAAGCCACTGCACTGCTAATATATCGGCGTTGCATTAAAACAAAAAATACCGGCCAAGTGCGAGTCGGACTCGCGCACGAAGGGTTCCGTAACATTATCGCAAAAAACGGCAAAAAAATCATGTTTGTTGTATGGAAGCCCCCCTTAAATATTTATTTTATTCTGTTTTTAGTATTTGTTGTTATAGCGGCAACAGAAATACATCTGTGAACATTTCAACTGTCTAGCTATCACGGTTCATGAGATACAGCCTGGTGACAGACAGACAGACGGACCGCGAAGTCTCAGTAATAGGGTCCCGTTTTTACCCTTTGGGTACGGAACCCTAAAAACAAACAAGAAGTTTGAAAATAAAAGACAGAAGAAAATCGCATTCCAAATCAAGAATTGTGACATTAAACAAACTTTTATTCCCCAAAACAGTTTGAAACAAGAAATTAAGAATTTTCATTTGGCATCGTAAAATGAACGCTAAGCTGAAATAAAAAGTCTTATTTACGATACCTCTGCGAGTTCAGCCAAGTGAAACGGTCAATAAATACATGAAAATATTTCTCAGTTTCAAACTAAACCATAAGGTGTAGAAGTTAAGACCTATTGTGTGAAATTATTATGTATTTCGGTCTTGTTTCAGTCTTGAGAATTTGGTCAGATGGTCTACCCACCTAAGTCCTAGAACTCCATGTTTACTTTTTACGTACTATAAAGGAAAGCGTCGCAAAAGTGATTGGAAAACATTTCAAAAATCTATGGGATTGAAAGCGATATAAAAATTTGGCATTTCGAATGAGTCTAGAGCCTCTGAAAGTGGTAAGTGAATGAACAAAGTTCAATGTTCATTCATGCCTTAATGAATGAACATTGAACATTTTTGTCCCAAATGACTTTTTTAGTTTTTCCAAGCAAGGGAATTAATTTTTCAGGTTGCAAAATATATTCTAGTTCGTAGCCGTGCATTTGAGCTTTTCATAAAATAAAACGTAAAACCATCTCAGTAGACTATAGTAGTGTATTATTGGGGGTTCTGCATCACTTGCTCTCGCTTCGCTCGAGCGCGTTATGCAGAACGCCCCAATAATACACTACTACTATGGTCTGCCTCAAATTTGCAATACGGGCTGAATATTTTTATTTCATTCAACGGTGCGATGTCGAACATTGGAATAAATAATAGCGCGTTATGCAGAATGCCTCAATCAACGGTGCGATGTGTACTAAAAATTTATAAACAACCATATCAAGTTCGACTCGTTTGATCAACTTATGTCCCTATATTTTATATTACTTGACGAAAGTGTGATGCTTTTAAAGTAGTTAGGTAAAACAATGTAGAGTGCATCAATTAGTAGTTCAAGAATTTACTTGCATTTTATCTATTTTATTCTTTGGTCTAGCGATTTTAATTTTGCAATTGTTGAGCATGAGGAACCCAGTTTGATTTCCAAGGTCCAGTGTTATTTTATTTTCTATAACGTAATTCTTAATAGCGAGTAGTTTGGATCTGCACCCGATAAATTCCAGCAGGTTCATTAGGCACATGGGAACCGACGTTACACTTTATGCTATTAAAAAATAATAGATATCAACAGACTATTAGCACAAAGCCAAGAATAAAACGATACGATCCTAAGATTTCTTTCGTTGACAGACATACATTTTACAGACAGCCAGACCCGGAGCTAGTTGTAGATCATACAAATATTTGCTGTGTGGGAATTGAACCCACGACACGTAGGGCAGAAGTCAATCTAACCACTGCACCAATCGTACCTCCTTACCATTAAGTAAGTACCTAAAGAATGTTTTGAGCCAGGCTCATACTTGCTCATTTTTCAGAGTATTATTATTATTAAATTAAATAATGGTAAAAATAAAACATGAAAACAAAATCCAGACCGGAACAAATACTTATTTGTTCCGTGCGGGAATCGAACCCGCGACACTTGGGACATTTAGTAGCAGCACGTTTATAAACTAATATTTACATTGTGATGCAGCGAGACGAGCTCTTAAGCAATGCGCCATACGTGTCGTCGAAAAATGTGACAAAATACTGGATCGCTTTGAAGATTGGGAGATTTACGATAATCCTTGAATGTAAAATGCCATACATTTTCCTAAATGTAATGTCTAGGCTTAACTTATTTTGGTAAGTGTTTACAAAACCTCTTGCTACCATTTTAATGTGAGACTTCATAGACCGATATTGAATGGTCAAGGTACATGCAACTTCCTTTTTAGATTTTCGTCTCAGATTGCTGCGACAGAGTGTCGCCACCGCCCCAAAAATGGAATTGTAGGCTGTGTGCATAGTGTCTAATAAAGAACAAATGATTATAGACCTTATTTAAGGAGTGATGAAAATATAATTTACAAGTCAAATATTAGTGAAACATTAAAACAATAGTTGCAAATATTAATATAATCGCTACCTTACGTAAAAGTGTTATAAATAAGTCCCTTCAATGACGCATCCATCAATCATAATCAGTTATTTGTGAATTGTTGGTGTTCTTGTGTTGGTGACGAGTTCCATCATCTTCAGTGATTAAGTGTGCAAATTTATATCTTCCACAACAAGTATGTACGTATCACATTATTTTTTTTGTATAACTTACTGCACTTGCAATTTAGTGATGGTAAATGCAATAATCGAAAGTTAAGTCTAGGGTTCGATTCCCAATTTTAAGTATTGTTTATTTACGGGTTTAAACTTACTAGTAACTCAGTGATGATGTAGACTACAAGTATAACTGCTGAACGTAAAATCTTTGGCTCGACTCCAAGGTATAAATATTTAATGTGTTAATTGTTTTTATTTCTTACGTTCCCTGTAGCCCATTCAACATCAGTGTCACCGTCGAATGCAAAGTTTTGGGTTCGATTCCAGATCTAATTAAAATTTATTATTGAGTTATTTTGTTTGCTTCTCGTGCAGTGGTTTAATAACCGTTACTACCATTTCACAACATGAAGTATTGACGCTGAGTTCTAGAACCAAATAACGACTTATTCAATTTTCTAAGTATTCAAGGATCGATTTCCAGATAGAGAAAATTGTTATAGAGAGTGTTCTATTACTCTGTCTATCCTTTTAGGAATCGTTCATTTGTATAACTTCTTATATACTATTTCTTTTTATTTTAGGTCGACATTTGTGAATCCATTTGAATCCGATGTAGAGTCGCATCCCAACGAGCCCTCTACATCGTTTAAACCAAAAAGAAATACAAAGCCGAAAATAAAAGTGGCTAAAGGCAAAGGCAAATCGAAGAAAGTAGCTGCGGCCTCAACTCCACCTGTAAAAGAATTATTTGGCAGTGAGTCTGATTCCGAAACCGATACTTCACCAAAGAGGCCTAAGAAAATCAAGCGGATTTGTGTGGCTGATTCCTCGGTGAGTAAAAAAAATATATATTTCATCAAACATGTGTTTAAGATTTATAATTACCTATAGGATTTCAATCTGACGGCTTGTTCCCACTGCTGGGACACAGGCCTCTCCGTGAGAGGGAGTGGGCCCGGGTGGCGGATACATGGGCCCTGTGCACATATCTTAAAATGTTTGGTTCTAGGACATGCCGGTTTCCTCACGATGTTTCCCTTCACCGTTTTGAGAGCAGTGGTGACGAAATAATTTACTCAAAGTAAATCGCTAGCCTGGGTTCGAACCCACAACCTACAATTTGTAAGTCACGGTCGTTACCACTGGGTCACCACTGCTCTCCTCTGCTCCTCTCAAATATGTTTATCTAATGCTATTTTATAACAATGTTTACAGGAGGAAGAGGGAGATCTTGAACCGGTGAGGGCAGCTGCACTGCGATCGTCCCTGTCCAGAAGAACAGCTTCTGGAAACTCCTATCAGCAGGACCTAACACGGAGCGGTGATTATTATATCGAGCTCCGTATTTATAACCATAGGGACGCTGAAAAATTCGGAAAGGACCGATGGAAGCAAGCGCTCCTCACGTATAGGGCCTCTGTATACTCCGATTCAGCGACTTGGCGCGCCACTAATAATCTTGTATCTGCAGCGAAAGCAGAATTTAAGGGCGTGCAGCCTGTTCTGTATCCAAATAATATTATTTGATGGAATAAAATAATATTATTGTGATACCTATTTTACTCATATACTCTTCTTTATACTTATATTAAAACATTACTTATTAAACGAATGTAATCCACAATATTATTTACATTAGGTATTAAATTGTGATTTATTTACAGGAAGCTCAAATATATGAAACATTAAAAATCTAAATACTCGACACTAAGAATACTCGATACTATTTCAATAATAATATTCGATTTGTAATTTGTTTGTAACTTTCATCCACTTTAAAATATCATATTTAGAATACTCGATACTGACTTATACTAAAACATTACTTATTAAACAAATGTAATCCATATAATATACTTATTAATATTATTTTCATTATATTATTAATTGTGATTTATTTACAGGAAGCTCAAATATATGAAATATTAAAAATCTAAATACTCGATACTAAAAATACTCGATACCAAGAAAACTCGATACTTAGAATACTCGATACTAAGAAAACTCGATACTAAGAATACTCGATACTAAGAAAACTCGATACTAAGTATACTCGATACTAAGAATACTCGATCTGAGAAAAATTCAACAATGAGAAAACTCGATACTATTTTAATAATAATATTCGATTTGTAATTTGTTTTACATTTAAACTTTCATCCACTTTAAAATTCATACAAAAAATACTCGATACTAAAAATACTCGATACCAAGAAAACTCGATACTAAGAATACTCGATACTAAGAATACTCGATACTAAGAAAACTCGATACTAAGAAACAGAATACTCGATATTAAAAATACTCGATTCTGAGAAATCTCAACATTGAGAATACTCGATATTATTTTAATTATAATATTCGATTTGTAATTTGTTTTACATTTAAACTTTATCCACTTTAAATTTCGTTTTTTAATAATAATTTACAGGAAATTAATATCCGAAATCCAGAATATTTAAATACTTTAAGATAGTTTTTGCAATTACAATTATCTAAATATGTTTTTCTGTGAAGTCTGTAACGTTTCAGTTCCGAAATATTCTGCACACAAAAAAACTAATGTACACAAATCGAATTGCTTATTACAGACACGTTTTGATAATGTTCATATAATAGCAACAGCTTTTAGAAATCGGATAATCAGTTATAGAGTGAATCCTAGAATGGTTAACGTTTCACTTGAATTATTTTTAACACAAATTTCTGAAACGATTTGTTACCTTATCAAAGACCAGATGAAAAAACATAAATCGGTAAAAGTTAATTTTGAACTATTTGTTTGGTATATATTACCAAAAAATTATGAAAAATCTTTAAAGTCATTTAACACAAAGTATAATGTAGTCGTGCAAAACACAGATATTTTGTCCTTATATAAATCATTTTGTGGTAAACTTATTTGTAAATGTTCCGAATTTGAACTGTCTGAGTCAGGTTGGACAATTGAGTCTATCAGTCATTTAGAAATTAATATCGTAAAATATAATCCTTTGCGAGGTGGTTCTTATTTACCATTGCCTAAACGTATTGTCAATACTAAATCATGCCTAAACATAAAAAATGAAGACCAACATTGTTTTCTTTGGTGTATTGTAGCTGATATGTTTCCGGCAAAGACCAATCCAAACAGAACTTCTTCATATCCACATTATTCCGAATTATTTAATATTTCTGACATGAGTTTTCCCCCTAGTTTCAATGACATTAAGCGCTTTGAAATAAACAATTCTAATATCAGTATCAATATATACGGTTTAGATAATAATGTTACAGTTACAGGTCCCTTATATAAAACAAAATCACGTCGTTTATACCATGTCAATTTGCTTTACATTAGCAACAATAGAAAGAGTCATTTCTGTTTAATTAAAAGCTTTGAAAAACTTGTACACAAGCAATTGACCCAACATAAAAGTAAAATATATTTATGTGATGAATGTTTTATTTACTTTCACACTGAAGAGAAATTGAATTGTCACGAATGTGCCGGAATACAAACCATATTACCTGAGAAGGGTACTGAAATAAGTTTCATAAATTATGAAAGAACTCAAAGAGTACCAATAGTGATTTATGGTGATTTTGAAAGTTTATTGCGTGAATATTCTGACAAACATAAATCAACACATGTAGAAAATATTCAAGTTCATGAGGCTACGTGTTTTGCTTACTATATTTGTTGTAATTCAAATCCCGAATTAAATGATTTCGTATCTTACCGAGGGCCAGATTGTTCTAAGAAATTTGTCAAATCTTTGACTAATGATGTAAAACGATTATATAAAGTATTATTAGAGAGTGAAAATATGATACCGCTTACTGAGGATGAACATAGATGTTTTATCAACAGCACTGAGTGCCATATTTGTAAAAATAAGTTTTCGTGTAATGATAATATTGTTAAGGACCATGATCACTTTACTGGAAAATATAGAGGACCTGCGCATGATATATGCAATTTAAATGCAAAGCAATGCACTTTTATACCCATAGTGTTTCATAACTTATCCGGTTATGACAGTCATTTATTTATTAATGAACTTTCAAAGATAAACGGTCGAATTCATCTCATACCGAGAACTAAAGAGAAATATATTTCATTTACAAAATTCATAACCATCAATGCAACAAATGTTGTAAAATTGAAATTTATTGACTCATATAATTTTTTAAGCTCAAGTATGGACAAATTGGTTAAGACTATGAACCCTGAAGATTTCAAACATTTAAAATCTTTTTTTAATAATAATACTTTATTTGATATTGTTCGAAGAAAAGGCATTTATTGTTACGATTACATAGATTCCTGGGAACGATATGATGAGAATAAATTACCAGAACCATCAAAATTTTTCAACAAACTTACATCTGAATCTATATCTGATAAAGACTATGAGCATGCCTTAAATGTTTGGAAAACTTTTGATATAAAAAATTTGGGTGAATATACCGATTTGTATCTTAAATGTGACGTTTTACTTCTGTGCGATGTTTTTGAAAAATTTAGGAAAATGAGTTTAAATAATTATGGTCTGGATCCTTGCTATTACGTTTCATCACCATCCTTAAGTTGGGATGCTATGTTATTGTATACTAAAATCAAGTTAGATCTAATCTCTGACTTAGAAATATATCAAATGATAGAAAAGGGTATAAGAGGAGGACTTGCTCAATGTTCACTCAGATATGCTAAGGCAAATAATGAATATCTTACCGACTATAATAGTGAAGAACCTGATAGTTTTCTAATTTATCTTGATTGTGTTAATTTATATGGATATGCTATGATGCAAAAGCTTCCAGTAGGAGGATTTAGGTTTCTCCTTCAGAAGGAAATATTAAATTTTAATGTTATGAGCTTATCATCTGATTCTGATATTGGATTTATATTAGAAGTAGATCTTCATTACCCTGACTACTTGCATGATAACCATTCCGATTTACCATTTGCGCCCGAAAAATTTGTTCCGTTCTGTAGTCGAAATGCTAAACTTATTGCTAATCTTTTCAATAAACATAGATATGTTATTCATTATATTCATTTAAAAGAATGCTTAAATAATGGTTTACAACTGTTAAAAATATATAGAATATTAGCATTTCACCAAAGTAAATTCTTAGAATCATATATTTCTTTAAATACTGGGCTGAGGCAAAATGCAACTTCTGATTTTGAAAGAGATTTTTTTAAAAAACAAAATAATTCTATATTTGGAAAAACCATAGAGAATAAAAGAAAACAAGTTGATGTTAAGCTCGTAAATATATGGAGAGACAAATCTAATCGAACTAAAAAGTTTTACGGGGCTGAAAAATATGTTAGCGCACCTAATTTCAATAACTTTTCTGTTATTTCAGAATCTCTTGTAACAATTCAAATGAACCAAACAAAAATAGTTTTAGATCGTCCAATCTATATCGGATTTAGTATTTTAGAAATTGCAAAATGTCACTTATATAAATTCCACTATTCGGTCATGAAAAGAATTTACGAAAATAAATTAAAGCTTTGCTATACAGACACTGACAGTCTGCTATATTTAATACAGACAAAGGATTTTTACGAAGACTTAAAAGCACATTTAAAATATTTTGATACTAGCAACTTTGAAAAAGATAATGTATTTAATATACCAATGGTTAATGCTAAAACACCTGGTTACTTCAAAGATGAGATGGGTGGTGAAATTATATCAGAATTTGTAGGTTTGGGAGCAAAATTATACTGTATAGATTCTAAAATTTCCACTTTAAAGAAAGCTAAAGGTGTTAAGAAATGTGTTACAAAAAAGCTGAATATAGAAAAATATAAAAAGGTTTTACTGAACAATGAAATACTCAGAGATGATATGTGTATTATTAGATCTAAGAATCATAGAATTTTTACTCAAAAGATAAATAAAGTAATTTTGTCAAACAGCGATGATAAACGACAAATAATGGCTGATAAGATAACAACCTTACCATGGGGTCATCATAAAACAATATTTTAAATGAAAACAAATTATTGATTTTTTCGAATATTATTTATTGCATGTATTTGAGCATCTTGTATTAATAATACCTAACTTGAATTGTTAGTTTGTAGTTTAAGTACTAATAATTATATATTTTAATATAATATGTGAAATAAATAAATTATGTAATCTTACAGCAGTTGTTTGATTTATTCATACTGTCTTATTATACAGGTATAACATGAACCCGATTAATTTAAACATTTCTTTTTGATTTAACAATAATACATTCAAATAATAATTAAATTCACTTTTACAATAATAACAATAGCAAACATTACACATTAGATTTGCTTAACTTTTGTACTATTTTACTAACTAAATGATCAGTTTTGTCAACAATATCGTCATAATCACTTGTCACTAAATACTGCACATTCACACTCGCATTATCAGTTTCAGTGTCTATTTCTTCCATATCACGGCCTTCCAAATCAAAAACCATAATTTTTATTAACTGGCGAACACGTCCTTGCTCCTTACGCATGATAAAAGAAGAGTTTTTAAAAGATTTACTTTTTTTCTTCTTGAATCTTCGTTCCTCTATTTTTTTCTTTCGACTCTCCTCACATGTTTTAGCTGCTACTTCCGCATACCAGCTCTCCCCATCTTGAGCATAGTAAAACGGATTGGTGACAGGGTCTGAGTCTTCTATCGCATTCTGAAAGAATACTAAGAATATTATAACTAAACAGCATGAACTATGGATTTAATGTTTGATTTAAGATAATCTTATTAGTTACATACCGCTAAATTTTGCGGGGCGGTCATATCTACAACGGGGCTGTACGATGGTGAGTGTGACATAATTCTGTAAAAAAAAAGGGATGCATTACATACTTATTATTATTAGTTTAAATAATTAATTAATTAAATTAAAAAAAAAACCTTACCTTGAAAATATAAAATCGTTAACAAAACGACCTCCTTATGCATAGAACACCAGCTGTGAAGTGATCGCTTATTTTTATAACACGTGCAAAAATTATTTGATTTGCGATGAGTAATATGGATCATTACGTAGCTCTTAAATATACATACCTATCTTGTAAGATGAGACTAGAACCATTCCTGTTGGGACAAGTCTAAAGATAGCCCCAAATAAAGTATATATGTTTATGTTAGTTAATAATTAAATTAATTGACAAGATGAAGTTGATCAAACAACCCATATCACTTAACGTTAAAAATATAAATCTTGGTGAGTCTCCTAAAGAGATTAGACATAGCGCTTTGTTGCCAAATACGATTCGTTGTATAATTTGCGGCCCCTCAAATTGTGGTAAAACAAACGTTGTGATCAGTTTGTTACTGCATGAAAATGGGCTCAAATTTCAAAACCTTTACCTTTACTCGAAGACTAATTTTCAACCAAAATATTGTTTTTTACGGGAAGTATTAAAAAGAGTGCCTCAGATAAAATTTCATGAGTTCAATGACGATAAAGATGTCATATCTCCGAGTGAAGCTTTACCAAATTCTGTATTTATATTTGATGATGTTGTATGTGAAAATCAAACAAATATCCGCAATTATTTCTGTATGGGTAGACATAAGCTAATTGATTGCTTTTATTTATCGCAAACCTACTCAAAAATCCCGAAACAGTTGTTACGCGATAATGCTAACTTTCTTATAATATTTAAACAAGATGATGTGAACTTAAAGCACATCTATGAAGAACATGTCAACTCTGATGTACCGTGGAATCAGTTCAAAGATATTTGTAAAAGTGTTTGGAGTAACCCTTACAACTTTCTTCTTATTAACAAAGACTCATCATTAAATAATGGAAGGTACAGACAGAATTTTGTTTTTTTTTTTAAATTTGAATGAAAGCAAATACATGTACATATAAATGAATTGTATACAAAAAACATTGCTAGTGTTATTCCTTTCTTAGTTGAATACAGTTGTGGTTACATAATATGGAGAAAAATATTAAAATGGAATTAATGAAGTCTGTTGACTCCATAAAAAATAAAATAAAACATATGAAAAATCAGGAACATGCAATGAACTTGTCACTTGATAAAATGCTAAAACCGGTGACAGATCCTCTTCAGACTTTAGTTAATTCTAATAAATCTGCAGAAAAAAATAATAAAAATGAAAATACAACTCTAAAAAATTCCGAAGGAATCGAATCCGATGAAAATAATGCTAGTTCATCTATAAAGTTCAATGACTATTACGATCCAAAAATAAAATCTACCCAATTAGTCGAACAAAATGCTAAAAAGGAATCGATTGATAATTTAGAAATTTCATTAGAAGGTGATGACATCTTTGGTATTTATGATGGTATTAGTATACCGTTTGGAATCAGAAGTGAAAACAATACTTTATTCATGGGTAATTCAACAGTATCATTTTCTAAAGTTGATAGTTTGAATAACGAAAGTACCATTTTAATTAAAATCGGTGACAAAGCTTACAATTTAACTGCTGGTCTAAAAGAACTTTTACTCCGAAGAAAACCTGATTTAAAGTTAATATCGAGCGAAGATAAACTTGTCTATAAGGATATGTTACATTATACAAATGCACATAAAAGAGATTTTAATCCTAAAGGTCAAATAAGAGGTGACAAAGGTATAAAATATTGTAAAATAATCAAACACCTATTTTCCGAATCGTCAAACGATGATAAACTTGTTCACACTAAATTTGGAGGAAACTTGCCAAAGTTAAAGAAGTACAAAAACAACACCGACTTGATATATTGGGATGATCCCAATGAATTGGTTGAGAGATTAAAATTATTAGTAGCTTCGAGAGATGCTGGCAATACCAATCATGATAATGAAATTTTATCGATAGTTGAAGAATTAAAAGAAGCTGACATAATTCAATAATAAATAGTGGAGATACTATGGTTTTTATTCAGTATCAATGGTGGGTTCAAGACAAATGTTGATATACTGAATTAAAGATATGAGTAAAGCCGACGTAGTAAACGAAATTCATAAAAATGCAAGGGTAAACTTTCCGCGAAGACATGTTATTATGAAAGATATAGATGATTTATGGCAAGCGGACTTAATTGATATGCAATCAATTTCTAAAGACAATAAAAATTTTCGATTTATTCTTGCTGTTATTGACACATTTTCAAAATATGCATGGATCTTTCCTTTGAAAAGTAAGACCAAAGATGTTGTATGCAATTCTTTCAAGATTTTATTGGAAAAAGGGCGTATGCCTAAAAATCTGCAAACTGATAATGGGGCAGAGTTTTATAATGATAAATTTAAAAAACTTGTGAGATCTTATCATATTAATCATTATTCAACCTTCTCAACAAAAAAAGCTTCAATTGTTGAGCGATTCATCAGAACATTGAAGTCTAAACTTTATAAAGAATTTAGTCTAAAAGGAAGCTATAACTGGATCGATAATACTCTTAATAAAGTTATTTATGAATACAATCACACCTATCATCGCACAATTGATGAAATTCCCGCAAACGTGGACAATAATAATAAACAACGCATATTACAAAGATATTTCAGGCTGGTAAAAACCGATAGCATAAAAAGCAAGTTTAAAGAGGGTGATTATGTACGCATTAGTAAGTATAAGGGGACATTTGAAAAAGGATATACTCCCAACTGGTCGACAGAAATATTTAAAATTCGAAAAATTCAAAAAACAACCCCTATCACCTATTTAATTGAAGATGCAATCAGGGGCCAGCCCATTCTAGGTGCATTTTATGTACAAGAGCTTCAAAAGACAAAAAATCCTCATGTATATTTGGTTGAAAAAGTTCTTAGAAGGAAAGGAAACAGGGTTTTGGTAAAATGGTTAGGCTTGCCTTCTTCTGAAAACAGTTGGATTGATAAATCGAATATTTATTAAGTGTTCAGTCCAAATGTTTCAGTCTTATGATGGGTATTGAAGAGAGTAGTCTTCTCAATTGGATTATAAATCATTTACCATTTGAGTTACATTTACCGGGATACAATTATTGCGGGCCTGGCACTAAATTAATTAAAAGGCTTACGCGTGGAGATAAAGGTGTTAATAAATTAGACGAATATTGCAAACAACACGACATTGCCTATCACAAGTCTTCAAACCTAAAGGATCGCCACAAGGCAGATTTAGTTTTGTTAAATATGGCTAAAGAGCGAGCACTTGCCTCAGATGCGACTGTAGGAGAAAAACTGTCAGCACGCTTAGTAAGCAGCGCTATGGCAACAAAAATCAAAACTGGTTTTGGCCTAAAAAAAGAAAGCAAAAAGTGTTCTCCCAAAATTAAACCTGAAAAAGCATTAAAAAACAAATTTAAAAATGTTATTAGAAAAACGAAAAGACATATCAAAAAATTAAAACCGAAATGCAAGAAAGTGGCAATAGAATTAGCTATGGCTGCTGCCAGAAAATTAGCTGATGATTCATCCGTTAAACTTCCTCGTATTATTCCTATACCAAAAACTGGTGGAGTATTGCCTTTGATTCCGATTTTTGCGGGCTTATCTGCGGTGGGAGCTTTAGCAGGCGGTGCAGCTGGTATTGCTAAAACCATAAATGAATTCAAGATGGCAAAAAAATTATTCATAGAATCGAGGAGACACAATGAAAAAATGGAAGCTCTCTGCATCGGAAAAGGACTACACCTTAAACCATATAAAGGTGGACTCGGAATTTTTGTATCGAAAGAAAAAAACTAAGATATCGGCTACCCAATCGAGCCTTGAGTAATTTAGACATTTTGAAGTATGGGAATAATATTCCCTATTTCAGAGGCGTCTTTATGAGAGATAAGCTCCCTAAACACCCTTTTAAAAAAGAATGCGGTGTTATAAATTTAGATAGCTCTAAAAATCTTGGTTCTCATTGGGTAGCCTATGCAAAATACAATGATTATATTGAATATTTTGATAGTTATGGAAATCTTAAGCCTCCAAAGGAATTTATAAAATACTTGGGATCCAAAGTTCATTATAATTATGATAATATTCAGCGTGATCACCCTTATAATTGTGGACATCTTTGTTTAAACTTTTTGAACAATTTTTGGTGTAGTGGAAGAATAAAATAAACAGGATCTGCCGAAAGAAGTCAGTATAGAAGCATGTCTACTACGGTTACCATCTCTGGACATAAATCGGAATTGGTTTCATACTTTCAACCACCGCTGCATTTGTCAGATCAATATGAGTGCGGTTTGATATACTTTTCAGTATTACAATCAACACCAAATAACCCCATTATTAACAGAGGTCTGTCTGTAATCAAAATCGAATGTGATCTTGTTCACAGTTCGTATTGCAACGGATTACCAACTCATTTTATTCACGAATTCGTGTCTGATACTACTCCAGGCCATCAGTGTGTTGAAATACCGCAAAATGTTATTTACTTTCCAGTAAACAAAAATATAATTTCATCAATATCGGTTAAGATTGTAGATCAATTTGGCCACTGTGTTAACTTTGGAGAGAAACAAATTCAGTTACGACTTCATTTAAGAAAAACAAAATGATAGTATATTATAAAAACACTCAAGCGAATGAAAAACGTCTTAGTTCTTCTGCGATTGCTAAGGTGCAAAGACGCAAGAAAAAAGTTAAGAAATTGACTAAAGTAAATAAAGATTTTCTTAAAGCTCTAGGATTTAAAATATGAATATACTACAGATTGCTGAATTACCGCACTTTGACACTTCGATCGAAAGTTATGAAGTCCATTCATACAATCCCTACAATAGCAGCTTTAGAGAAAACGATGAAATCAGAATTCCCCTCCACCAGCAAGACATATACGTGCTACCATCAGCCAGTTCAATTTACATCGAAGGACAGGCGAAGTTCTTCGGTAAAGATGGGAATCCAATCAAGAAAAATGTTACGTTCACTAACAACCCTGTTATGTTTTTGTTTCAAGACATTAGATACGAAATGAATGGTATTGAAATAGACCGCATAAAAAATTCTGGAATAACGTCAACAATAAAATCATACATCTCATTAAATGAAGCAGAAAATAAAGTTGCTGCCCTATGGGGTTGGTGTTTAGAGGGATTTCAAAGTGATGGGCATTTTAGTGCTGTGATACCACTAAATAAAGTTTTAGGGTTTGCAGAGGATTACAATAAAATAGTGATAAATTGTAAACATGAACTTATACTGAACAGAAGTAACACTAATTTAAATAGCATTATCCTTACTGATGATATTGCTAATTTTCAAATAGATGTGCAAAGAGTTCAGTGGAGGGTGCCACACATAAAAGTATCAGACCGAGAACGACTGTCACTTTTAAAACATTTAGAAAAAGATAAACCTATTCAGATGGCGTATAGAAATTGGGATTTATATGAGTATCCATTACTACCTAAAACAACAAAGCATTCTTGGTCTATTAAAACTGCTTCACAATTAGAAAAACCCAGATATGTAATTTTTTGTTTACAAACTAATCGAAAAAATAATAAAACTAAAGATAGTTCAGTATTCGATCATTGTGAAGTAACAAACGTTACGCTCTTTTTGAATTCACAATATTATCCTTATGAACCTTTAGGTTTAAAGTTTTCTGAGAACAAATATAGTATATTATACGAAATGTTTGTGAAATTTCGTCAGTCGTATTACAACTATCCAGTAGACCCGTTGCTTGACCTAAAGGAATTCAAAGAAAAAGCCCCTCTCTTTATCTTAGACTGTTCAAGACAAAACGATAGCCTGAAAACTGGTCCAGTGGACGTGAGGTTGGAAATTGAATGTTCTACAGCAATACCAGATAAGACGACTGCATATTGTTTGATTATAAACGATCGACTTGTAGAATACAAACCTCTCAGCAACATCGTGCGCAGGTTATCATGATTGCTATTGTGGATATTCAAGGCTTTAAAACAGAAACAAATGAATTTATAATAAAAGAAATCGCCATATTGTATAATAAAACATTACAAATATTTTTAATTAAGCCACCATTTCCATTTTCAAAATTAACGAAGCAAGAAAAAAAACAAGTAAGTTGGATTGAACGTAACAGAAAGATACGCTGGCGTGAAGGATTTGTTCCCTATTCTAATTATCAGAATTTGGTTATAGATATTTTAAGAGATAAATGTATCTACGTTAAGGGTTTAGAAAAAGTGTTGTGGTTAAAGCATATTTTAGGAAATAGTCATTGTAATATATTCAATTTAGAAGATAAAGGATGTTCAAGTTTGATAAGCTTATACGATCAATATAAATATTCTCAAGATTTATATAACTGTATTTATCATGACTCTGTATGTGCTTTAAAAAATGTATTGTGTTTAAATAAGTGGTGTGTTGACAATAAAATTCTAAAATAAATATTTTATTGTTTTTATTTCTGTAGTTAGGTGAAATGCATCTTAGTTTTCTTCCCCTTCCTCCTACTTCTGTCCAGTCTTTATATGTTGCTGACAAAAGCTGGACCATACCATTATACATTTGTACCTAATTGAATTAGAAAGTCAATAAAACATGTCTCAAAATGAATACAAGCCTCGATATGACATGTATAACACATTTAAAATGCGTGAATTTTCATTTAATTATTACTGGGGGACACTTAATAAAAAGAAAAGATTAGTGATGGAAATGGCTGACGCAGGATTCTTTTATTATGGAAATAGTATAAATGATATTGCAGCATGTTTCTCATGTGGAGGTGTTATTGAAGATTGGGAGATTTATGATGATCCTTGGACGCAACATGCCATACATTTTCCTAAATGTTTTTATTTAAACGCTGTGAAGGGCACAAACTATATTACAAAAAAGTGTTTGGAATACTTACCCTATTAAAGTGTATATGTATAGGATGTCACATTGCACTTAAAAATGAGTCAATTTATGGGTATATATTACATAGGCGTCGTGCATCACAGCAATTTAACTTTGAATATTACAGTGCAAAGGTTCAATATTAAATTTATTTCTTAAATAAATAATTACATTTATTGATGTTATTTATAATGTTTCACTCAGTGAAATCTAATTTAGATGGCATTCGTAAAATGATTTTCAAGAATGCTAGGGGTGAGATAATACATATTCAAGATATGCACCCTAAAAAAAAAATATCGGACGTAGGTGAATTAAAACACCAGGATAATGTTAAAACACAAACAGAAGATTTATTTTACCAGAAGTTGGAAGATCCAGAGAAATCTAAATTGAAAAATACTAAGTATCTTATACTCAAAAGCGAGTCTGGTGAGCTTCTTCGCACATTCGTTAATGTTATCAACAAACAGGTTGATAATGAAAAATCGATTGCGAGTTCGTCAAAGACTAGTGGGAGTAGTATATCGACAGCAACAGCAGATTTATTTCATCAGGAGAGTGATACAGCCCGTGCGTTAGTTTTACCTGCATTAGAAGATATTGATTGCTACCAGATACTGCCAGGGAATGAAATTTGTTTCACATAAATTGTGTCAAAATTTGAGGCAGACCATAGTAGTAGTGTATTATTGGGGCGTTCTGCATAACGCGCTCGAGCGAAGCGAGAGCAAGTGATGCAGAACCCCCAATAATACACTACTGACTATAACTTAAACTTTATTAACACTGCGGTTTTTCGATAACTCTGAGACCAAATAATGCGGCGAACCATAGCACGGTGAACCATAATAAATTAATTACAAACAAGTCTTCAAAGTAAAGCAAACAAAAATTTAGGTTACTGTAATATATTGCACACTTTGCGTGCACCATTTACGGCTTTTTAATTTTAATAACCATGTATAACTTTATCGGAGCTATTCACACAATTTACATAAGAACTTGTAGTATGCAAAATGCTTGATATAAAATGTAAGGCTCTGTGTTCACTCGCGTTGCCACGAGGCACGGCAGGCAAGGCACCGACTCGCCGAGGCAGCTGTGAATGTAAATCTCTCGGGCCGTCAATAAAATTCTGAATAATTTGACTCTCGCCCACCGCCCTCGGCCAAGTGTCAAATTTTCCACGTCATTAAACCCTGCCTTTTAACTTTAAAATTTGAGTTTTAAAAATTTACAAGCGTTTTTGATTCGCGCCGGTCTCGTAATCAATCTAAATCGTGTTACGATGGTTTGCGAAATTGGATGTTTATTATTAATTGCTGTTTCAATTTTGAAGGAAGAAGATTATTTTGTATTTTAAGTAGATTGGTATACACATTATAATTTCCTAATTTAACTACTTAAACCTATAATTATGTAACGCAAGCATCGTATAAAATTTTCTTAATTTCAAACATAATTTACAGCCGGTAATTATGAACGACGTACAAAATCTCTCCAATCAAAATGTCTGACATTCCGGGCGATAAGGTACAAAATATAAAATGGAGTTCCGCGAAACTCGCGCCTTTGATGTACAGGAATTTCTCGAGTTAGCGGTTGATTCATCGCATGGATATTTTTGGCGCCTGAACCCCATGACTTTACGTGCGCGCGTGGCGAAAGCGCGGTTACATTTGTTTTGCCGAGCCGAGCAGTTATACACGCCGCAACGATTAAACACCCATACAGTGTTGCTCAATGTTTAACCACATGTTTCTACCATCATCGCACCACGCGCGCTATCAAAATATTGACCCTCTTATCCGCAGCGCGTACTGTACGCACTTTATACAAGTGTGTCCACCTTTTTATTTGCTTACCCTATTAGCAGGCACTCAATGTCCAGGTATGCGGCATTAAAAATATTGATTTAAGTGGCGTCTATCCGTCAATAATGAAAGAATTCCATCTTATCACACACGAATTATTGACCAATTACGGCTACCTACTAGTTTTTTTTGTTCTGTCGAAGCTCCAAATCGGCTCGTTAGGGTCATTTATTTAGGATCATTTTTTGTCAAAAAGGGACGTGCTTAACTCTAAAGGGTGGGCTGTAACAATTAAGGAGCCGTTAGAGTTAAAAAATGTCACCCTTTCAAAGGCTCTTCGCGTGTGCAATGTCCAAAAAAGTGGACACTTTTTTATCACCTGGGTTGGAAGTCACAAAATGTTTATCGCCACTCGACGGCATGTTGATTTATGTTTCCATCCTAAACGGGGACCAACCGAAATGAATTAGATTGTTTAATTGGTCATTTATTTTCGATGATAACGCGGTGGAAGCGCTGAGTGATTTGAGGTCACCGAAGTGGTGCTCCAACGAAAATCAAATATGATTTAGTTTTTTTTTTTAAATTACCGAACATTTTTAGGTGTAAAGCTTAAAGCATAAAGACGATAAAATAAATTTCAGGCATCAGCTGTTGATCTAACATGAGATTTATTACACATAATTGCTATGAGGAGCACGGTAACTCATGTATTATGGATTATGTCGGAGAAATATGGTGTGTAAGACAAAAGGTAAAAGAGCTTACATAAAAACTGGCTAATGACCGCCTTACACTTTCTTTGGGCCACCCGTGACGTAAAAATTAAAGGCTTATCCTAAAATTATGCTTAATTGAAGGGTCTAAAAATACAGATTGAATTTCAAAGGGTTTGATTGATAGCTTTTTACCTAAGCGTAGTGTTTTGGATAATGGTGCATGTATAAATTCCGGAATTTATAAGCCTAATTATCATAAGATATGTAAGTTACAGTGCTCGGACCGTGGACTAATAAAATGTTTGATATCGACACTGTAGGTGAAGAAATAATAAAATTTAAAACAGTTTCTTACGTGGGAAAGTAATACCGTGATGAGCTAAAAATATAACTATATAGATTTATCTTTAGATGATATGCATTAATTGCATTAATAAACGACGCCCCCACCAGTTATTGAAAGCCTATCATTCCTGATTCTAATAATCAAAAAGGTCACTTTAATGATTAATTGATTAACTAATTAATCGAACATAAACCTAATAAATAAGTAAAGTAAGCCTCATTATTATCATATCATTCTAGCTGAATGAAAATTGAAATCGAAACACACGTACAAAATACATGCCGAATTCAGGTAAACACAACACACACACACACACACACACATACATACATGACACAACACACACATACACACACACACACATACACACACATGACACACACACACACACACACACACACACACACACACACACACACACACATGATGGTACATGAGTAGATATTCAACCGAGACCTAACTTCATACAATCACACTATGATAAACATACATCAAAAACTGCGTAATGTAGAAGCATCACTATCGCAAAGCAATTGTGTAAAGCTCGGTGTCTGACAAATATTATACTCTTTTACTCCTAACATTTGTAGCATCCGCGAAATGCTAACATAACTCGACACTGTACACAACATCAAATGAAATTAAATTCCACTTAAGTACAACTTTAGACGGTTTCAGTGACAATACTCAAGCCCACCACTCACTTTAAGAAATACTACACAGGTTTCGGTTAATGAAGTTGAGTATTTTCACTTTGAGTAAAAGCTTTGCTCTACATGATACTTTAGTTTTCATGCAAGAAAATATACGTTTTAGACTATGGAGGTACCTAATTGCATTGTTCTTGTACTACGCCGACAAAGCTATAAAACCTTGGAACTGTATGCTTTACTCTTTCTAACTTAACCTTACCATGCTCATTATAACAACAGAGTGCTCAGTCATTACTTCACAAATTAAATCAGCTCATACACATGCTAAGTGAAACATCTAACAAACTTTAAACAGTTCAAAAAGCCAAATTTGCGTGTTTATTTAGGACTCCAGCTGCTAAATATTGATGTATCAGCTGAAGTTCTAAATCTAATCAAATCATCATAATATTGCACAATGATTCCTTGAAATAATCAACATAAAGCATCCAGTGCCCGGAACTTAGCTTATGTTGTTCCAAAAGTAATGGCACAAAAAAGCCCGCAAAATGTTTCCTTTTTCTAACCCTACTATAAACAGCATCTGTATGCGTGAACTAAAAAAAAATACAGTCTACATTTTTTCCTACGCCCAAAAAGGTTTCAGAGCTGTAATCAAATCCTGTTAATATTCAGAGCTCAGGTTTCACAAGCAATGCTTTATGAATTCGGTTTAGAGATTCCATTATGTTATTTATGGGTCGAATCGACCAGTATTTATGGCACAACTAATTACGAACATTTGCATTTTAGTGTTTGTTTTCCCACAGTGTGTTTATTTCCTGTTTTAGTGTGTGTGTGTGTCCGTTTTTTTTTTCCCTCGTGGATTAAGCTCTAGTAATGGCGGTAATCTGATTTAGATTTTGTTTGGTTAGGTGTGAAATGGATTTGTTATCACGAATACGTTTTGTTGCGATAAATTTAAAGGTCATTACTCTAACATTTTGTACTGTGTAGGTTGGAATGTTTTACTGACATCGAACAGTTTTGTTATTCCAGTTGTCAGATATTTTACGTAAATGTAACCGCAGGAGTGTATGAAATAATATCACAACGCTACTAAAACACTACATAAAGAGCTCTCCACTCTCCACGAACTGAAAACAACAATGCCACGTGAAATAAGCCCTGAATGAAACAGTTTATTAACACAAAACCTCCACATTTAAGTCGGAAACAATGGAACATTGTTCGCAACAATACTCACACTATGCTCCCTCCTAATTCCTTAAATCTTCTAAATGAGGGCCGCTTGAGTGATCCGTGAATTTCAATACACACAAGAAACTATCGTTTTAATTGGTTCAACAAAAACTTACGCTCAGAAGTACAAAGGTGTTTTACAAGAACAGATGTTGGAACAAAGAGTGGCGTTTACGATGTTTTTGCTACTGGACGTTTAAGCAAACGCATGTGTTTTTCTTGAAAGGTTTTTTGTAAAATTCTGTTAGCAAAATGGTTTTGTTGAATTTGGAGTAGCCTACTTTAGTTTGGTACTTTTAGCGAGCTCTCGTTTTGTTTTTATGTGCGTATTTGTTTTTATACGGAGTTAGCTACAATGATATTACTTGCTATGTTTCTAGACGGTGAAAATTCTTGCGCGTTTCTTAGAAAAATATGTAGATAAGTATGCAAAGTTTTCTCTAATGAATATGCACAAAGAAAGGGAAAGTACAAGGATAAAAGTAATAGTGAATCGTCTGAAAACGCTAAACTTCAAAATAGGGTAGTTGAATATGAGTGAGTTTTACCGCGTATGAAGAGGACATTATGCCTTCATCATCAATCATCATATCAGCCGAAAGACGTCCACTGCTGGACATAGGCCTCCCCCAAGCGTCGCCACATTGACCGGTCCCGATCGTCATTATGCCTTATCTACTTGAAAGAAAGAAAGAAAGAAAACATTTATTGCCACTAAGAAATATTACAGTGTAAACAAAACACAAGATAGTTTTAAAGCACATTATTTCCATTATGGCAAAAGGAGCGGGCTTAGCTGATGTTGACCAGAATGAGTGTTGAATGAATGAGTTGATGTTGTGTTGCTGTTGTTGTTACTTCTTATTAGCGTTCAGATAGCAAACACAATTTAAAAAAAAATATGTTTGGCCCAATATTCAGCTAACGGCATCACCCTTCGCCGACGTAGCCATAAGATCCTCGCATGTGCAGGTTACAGGGTATGCGATACAGGACTAAAGGTGGACCATGGTCTGCGGAGAGACGCTGCACAAACACTGGACATCGGACATTATGTCTTATGTAAGTCTTTCTTTCTTTTTGGTTTCGATGGTACAATTGATCAAACTATTTGGGCCCAAGAGGTGGCCACGTTTATTGCAACGTCAGAGACATTGTACCTACAAGTCATCCAGGGTGCACGTGAATGGACAGTCGGGACACTCCAGCAGGTGGGGCATAGTCTGCACAGGGGCGCCACACTCGCACCTGGTGTACGATGGATTAATAATCCCACATTTTGCCGAATGATATTTGCAGCGACTTACTTGGGTGCGCCATCGATTCAATGCCTTCCATATAGGCCACTGCAATCCATGACCGAGAGGAAGATGCTCCATGGGCTGAATGAAATCATGAGGTGCTGGGTATGTCAGTAAATATCATTGATGCATGACACAACACGCGCAAAAGCAATAGCGAAACTAAATTGGCCATCACACAGTCTACAATCCCATTCACAGAAGCACACTTCATAAATGTTCAGTCATTATCACAGTTCAGGATCAGCAAGCGAGACAAATTCAATAGAGCCCATAATTCTCGCGAAACTGCCGAGAAAACTCTGGCCAACATCAATGGGGCGAATGGACAAAATGGAGATGGCCATCGGATGTGGGTGGGAATGAGACAGTTAATTCTAATTATGACCGTATTGTGCGGCGAAATTTTATTGCTATCTCATTCTCGCTTATTACGACCGTCGAGCGGTAATTGTGTTCTATTGTACATTCGGCAGACGACAGTATTTTTTCTGTGGACCGTGTGAATCTAGGACGGGGTCGTAATTTGCGTGGAGAATCGCTGACTCTCGGATTAATGGTTTTTTATTGGAGTAGTTGTGATTTCAGTTGTTAAGTTTGTAAAGTCATGGTAAATTAGTTGGGGATATACGGGTCACTAACAGCAAAACGATAATAGATATTTTTTTCAAAAAAATATCGCAAATTAAACGTGCTGTAAGTCAGTGTCCGCTAGACAATGATTTTCATTTCATTCATCAACTTTCCGGCTCCCAAAATCCATACCAGAAAAAACAACACACTTTTCACATTTCAACATCCCCGTTAAATCCGATAAATCGATTTTACAATATCGAATTCATAAATCGGCGTCTCTCAAATCCCTAAGCAAACAGATGCATTCTCTGCGTTAAAAGTAACGACTTCTTCGGCTTTCGCTAAAAGGATAACAATATAAATAACTGCGTTTATTGTGTATCTATTTCTGAACATGTTGGCCTTTTAGAAGACCACTGATGGATTCTAAAGTTTCATCGCGGCCTGTCGGAGCGATTAGCGGCCTGACAGCTAATTTATATACTCAACTTACTGTTCTATTCCCGGAGGGAAGGTTGTAGACCTCGTTACGCGTAGACACGGCAAATAAAATTAGGCGAGCGCGATTTTGTAGTTTTAGTGCTGTATTTATGTATTGGTATGGTATGTTAGTTTATTTTGCGGAATAGCTGCTGTGCAGAAATGTAAGTGTGGAATGCGGATGATAGGACCACCAACAAGTACTGATTACTTGGCTGTGGGAATGTATTATAAATAAATTTAAACACAATTGAAATCATATTGTCAAAGAAATGCCGTGAATACTCGCTATTATTCGGTATTCGGCATCACTCGACATTTTATTGTTATTCGTCGAATACTGATTAAAAGTGTCTATTATTCGAGATTCGGCGAATAGTTGTCTAAATATTTTTTTTAAAAAACACAAAACTATAGACTTAAAAATAAATAAACTTGTATTAGTCTTTAAAAACTAAACACACTTAGTTTTTATTCGACTTCTCAAAAAAGAAGAGGGAAATTTTTGTGTTTGAAAGGGTATATGCCCGAGATAGTACCATTGTCACCAAATTAGTTATTATTGTAACGAAAAACAAAAGGTAGGTAATTTTCGCTTTGTAGTGTTTTGCTTTCGAAGTCGGTTTAATTTTTTTATTAAATAGTTTTTTAATTATCATAAAATCATTAATATAAAAAGATAGCCAAAATTCAGTAATGTTGAAGTTAATTAGTTAGAATTTATAATTAATTATTTAATATTTAAAACTCAAAAGGGGCAGACTGTTGTGCAAAAGAACTAGTTTTTCTGTACAGTAAATAGGTATATAGTAAGTTCAAGAGACTACATTAACAATGTAATATTATTATTTGAGAATACCTATTTTAAAATTCCTTTTTCTATGTCGAGTAATAATTGCGAGTACTTGAATATTCGCCATAGGCAATGGCGATTAAACGGTATTCGACAATTCGCTATAATAACTCTTCGCGTCATCTCTATTGTCAATACACACATCGATTGAAATTTAAGAGCTTTTTAATCAACTGGACGCATGAAATCACAATCCCCGATAAGCTAAACCTAATGGCTAAAACAAAATGAAAATTCACATTTCACATGCCCCTCACTATTAAGCCGCAACCACTAACGGCCTGCTTAATAAACATACATAAGTATAATGACCATATTAATTTCCACGACAGCCAATTGCTATCAGTATCGTAAATTCGGCTAAAACCAGTGCGTTAGGGTCCGCTTACATCGAGACGCGATACGATGCTATGTACGCTTATTGCGATAACTATAAAATATGTAACTTAATTCACTACATGAAGAGGTACATATTTAAGTAAGATAATAAAAATAATATGTAAATACACCTCGCGACATCGCGCGGCACTTCGATGCGTAGCGGGACGGAGCGTGAAGCAGCGATGCTTCGCCCGTGCTGCGTCTTACGAATTTGAATACGTCCCGTACTCCCGTGGTTTCGAGTTGCGCCTCACGGCTTCTCTAAACAACTGGCGTTCAAGCATCGTCGCTTCGCGTTACATATCTGTGTGAGTTGACCCTATAACCATCACGTTATGTGCAACAAACGATCATTATCGAGCACAATACTGGCAGATGCGCCAAGCTCACACCTCATTGCCTTTTTCCGTGACATTGCGTTATGCCATAAAAGATATGGAGTTTTGTAATAATATTAAAGTATCTTGTTGATTTATGATAGTATTGAGTTAACTTTCGCGTCTTTGGAACCCTCATATTAAATAAAGTGCCATACTCTCAATTAATGCCTAAATTTAATATGATTAGATATGTTTCTATATTGAAAGGACCAGAGATTTACTTTTGGTCCTTTTCTCCGAGAGAGTGAATCGATCGGAATTTCTTTCCGGTGGTCTTCCAGTCAAGGTTATCAAGGTTCCATTCATTAATTACGATAGTTAATTACTCACATCAATGTTTACTTTATTTGTTATAATTAGTCATCTTTATCAGTAAATTATGACTGCATCGGTTTGTCTGCTAAGTTATGGAACTAGATATATAAAATGTCTTGAACTCAGACTTTTTTCAGCCTCAAATAAAATCAAAGAGCTTGATTTATTTATTAAAACTTTATGCAACATAATGGTACATAGGCGGACTTAATGCCAGTTAGATGATTTATTAACCCCCGACGGAAAAAGAAGGGTGTTATAGGTTTGACGTGTGTTGTATCTGTGTGTCTGTCTGTGGCACCATAGGCCCTAAACAGATGAATCGATTTTGATTTAGTTTTTTTTTGTTTAAAAGGTGACTTTGTCGAGAGTGTTCTTAGCTATGTTTGATTGAAATCGGTGCAACCGTTCAAACGTAATTTGCATTTTACTCTTTGAATCTGGGTTTCTTTGTAAAATATCATGTCACAATTAGGTGTTTCGATAGATTGTCGATTGAAGCATGTCTACTACTAGGTATATTATATATAGTTTAAAAAGTATGAAATAAAAATTAAATTTGAAATTTAAAGAACCCCCGACATAAAAAAATACTCTAAAAATCAAAAAGTAAGCCTCGTACTCGCGTCGGGGAACCGCTAAATAAATAAAATAAACTGCTATAAACGTTGCCGGTTCCCCGACGCGAGTACGAGGCTTATTTTTTGCTTAAAGAGGTTTTTATGTCTAGGGTTTCTAAAATTTTAATTATCTGAACTGCATGAATCCCAAAATGCATAACGGCGGACATAATACCTTAGGTATCCTTTATTTTATGGTGATTTTCACGTAACTATTCTATGAGATTAGTCTTCCTATATAGTAGAAGACATTGTCACAAATCCGAACATCGGTACATCTACAGCGCATCCGAACCCCTTTACCTCTAAATCTGGAACAATTTTCGGAATGGACCGTCTTGACAAATAATTTGAGGACAAATTGGTCCAACAGTTCAGCTACTAAGTGGGTTTGTTTATGTAGTTAAATATTTCACGCGCCGCATATGGAGAAATAGAGCTTTCACTTTTATTCTTCTTTTATGTTCATGGAATGTTAGTGTATAGGACATGGTAAATACATTAGCAACATGCTGAGAATTAAAAATAGATATTGGACTTTCTTGCATCTGTAACTACGCATCTTGGGACTACTCATTATAAAAGAAATAGGGACCCTTATAAGTGTTCTCTCCTTGTATTCTTGTTCGAACAAAAAAGAACTCTGATATTTTAATGCAATATTTTTATAATCCTTGACCGTCAAGAGTGTCTTTATTCAGTTAAAGGCAGTTAAATAACAACGACTTCTTTGGTGTCATCTTTGGTAATAAATATCCGTGAAGTCCATTATGATCGGACAATACAAAGTTAAAAAGTTCAAAGCCAAACCGCTTAACAAAACCAAAACTTAATTCAATTAAGCGTTCAGTAATAAGTTAACTACAGATATTAGTTTATTGCCGCCAGCGTTACCACCTACCTCACTAAACACCGTAATTTCATTTAATATTTAGATCACTATCAAGACGTTTCCGACAATTTATAAAAGGGAAACAGTTAATTTCGTACCATACATATTTCAAACTGTATACTTCGCAACGCGTATGTGAATATCAGAGTGCCATCACTTATCATCTTTACTGAGACATAAATTCAAGAAAAATCGTTATTCCTGGCCATCACCCTAAAAGCAGGGCTGCTTGTGTGCATTGCATGCTCGTAAATTACCCTACGACGACGCACTAAAATAGCGTAACACCCCAATGCCATGGGAACGAAGGACCCACCCTACGACCTCACGCTAAATGCCTACAAATCTGTCGTACGGGCCCGAATCAAAAAGACATCGAGATAGTCGTAGCAACGCGATTAGAAACGCCCGTTCAATAAACAATTTATAGGGGATAAAGAAATTTCTCAAACACGAATGATAAATGCATCAGTCACGCGATGAAAGAGCTGCGTAAATTGGAATGAGGCGGAAGGCTGAACAATGAAGGAGCAGGGACGCAGCCGGAAGCATCGCGGATTTTTCCCTGTTATCCCAACAACAATGGAAGTCAGTTTCAATACTCACCTAGCTTGCATACCATCTTTTGTTTAATTAATTATCCGACGGACGGAATAATTAAGCTCAAATTCGAGGCCGTGATTAAAGCCGCTCTATTCTAAAATATTAATAATATCAGGTGCACATTGTTTGGTTGTTAAATGGAGGTAATTATCTGCGTGCCTCGTGTAAATTTATTGCAGAAATTTTATCAAAGACCACCCCAGAGGAGAATAATTCGGTAGTATTTGTTTAATAAAATACATATTTTCGTGTTTGTTCAGTGCTAATGCGAGCTGTATATCAATTAGGGTTGGTGTCGATAGGTATGAATGGAGTAGTACCGGAATCGGTGATCGGTCACCCAGTGACAGTGGTCTCGATAGACTAGCGTCCAATGGAGCGGGAAGCATCTATGGTTTCATGGCACCAGCCGCCATCAATCAGAACGTTCGCAATACGTCCGATAATGTATCGCCAACAACCCAACATTTAATTGTTGATGGATCGCTACGAATCCCCGACAGGCGAATTACACGGCCGAATATAATATTTTCGTGCGAAGAATTTTTTCATTCGCTCCAGCCGTGCATATTCGATACGGATTTATTATTTTCATCTTTACATCTTACCCTCTTTTGGGCTCGGAAGCGATACGTGAAATGACGGAAGATATGAAGGGCGGTAATGGAGGAAAATTGTACTTTATTCGATTTTGATAGACTTGGATGGCGGATTTAGGTCCCGATGTCACTGAAGGGTTTCCATGAGCTGTGATACGTTTTTGATAAGACGTAATTTTACGTCAGGCACAGACTGAGAGATGGTAGAAATAGGATTATTGAATTCTAGCCCCTGCTAGCGGCTTCGTCTGTGTTAGGACGAAAATTATTCCAAGAAATCGTATTTCCAGGACAAAAGTATTCCATGTCCTTCTTCAAAGTCAAATCTATATCTGTAGTAATTTTTTTTGATATTTGTTCTTTGGTTAAAACGTAACAAATAAACAGACGGAGTTACTATCGCATTTATAACAGGTATTACTACGGCTTTTCCTTGAGTATTGTTATCACCTAGATACATTTTAAATAAGTTAAAATAATACGACTTATCTTTGTCCTACATCACAACATTGCACGTTGGGTGTCCTCCACCATAAAAGTATATTTTTTTAAGAAAACATTATCTTAGTTCAACAAAGACAACTTCTGAAGTAGCATTTTGATATATTTGCCCTTCTAAAGATAAGCTACGGGCTCAAATGTCACAGCCTACATATTGAAAGTGGGTAAATAGTTCTTTGAGTAACATTTTTTTTGTGAAACAGTTCATCATAATATCATATTATCTTGAATTCTTAAAAGACTTGTGGTCCTTGCGGTCGAAAGAAAATTTACTGTAATTGTTAAACGTATCTCTGTCATTCTGTGGTCGACTTCTAAGACCAAAAGGGTTGTTTCATTATTGTTGTTAGATTTGCTGGCAATGACAGATAAACAAAAGCCTATCTCAAGATGAGCTACAACACCCTTGTTGTTCCTCGCCTTCAACCTTTTCAAGTTTTTACCCGACTGCCGAAGGAGGGTAATGTGTTTATCAGTCTATGTATGTATGTATGTTTGTTCCTATGTGGCGTTCTAGAGACCAAACGCGTTGGCCGATTTTGATAATACTTACGTCAATCGATTCGTCTTAACCCCGCGAGTGTCACTGGCTACATTAAAATTGGAAAATAAAAAAAATGGCGGATTTTGGGCGCCATTTTGTGGGGGCAAATTTTATTTTCTTCCTAACCCATCGTGTGGGGTATCAAAATAAAGGGTTTTAAGAGGTGATTTCAAAAATATATAACACTTATATGTTTGAATGTACAGAATTCTAAAAAAAAATAACTAAAAAGTTGTAAATAAAAAAAGTTAATAAAAAAAATCAAAAGACCCGACTGCTTGAAAGGCGAACTAAAAAGACGTAAACAAGAAGAAAATCATGATGTACAGTCGGAGGATACATCTGGATTTGGTCCGCCAGCTTGCGAATATGTATCCTCCAACTGCACAGCATGATTTTCTTTTTGTTAACGTCTTTTTAGTTCGCCTTTCAAGCAGTCGGGTCTTTTGTTTTTTTTTATTAATTTAGTTCATGTAGATTTCAGTGTCAAGCAAGCGATATTGATCTCCATGCATAAAATTAGATTGATCCATGATCAAAATATGTATTTCACTTAAGGACAACAGTCGTGAGGAACCAATAATATTCATTAATGTTATCTCACTTTCCATATGGAGAACACTGACCTCCTTATAAAAGCTTAATAGAATTTAGGTCGACCTGTATTAAGTTTCTCTGACAAGTGCAATGGGCTATCAATCTTGCTATCGTCTTTGTTTAATAGCTTACAAAGCTATAAATGATAAATGATAAATGATAAATGATTTATTTTCTGTAAGTTGGTTTGTACAAACACTTTCACATGTCGATCATATTTTTTAAAACTAGATGAGGTCGGCGTTTCCTGTCTGACTACTCTGAGAAGAAAGGCCGAAACAAACTCAGAGGTCACAGTCTCTTTTAAAGTCCAGACAAAAACTTGGTTAGATCATGTGAAGACCATGTAGACTGATGTCTGAAATGGTCTTTTGAGAAAAGAACCAGCCAGATTGAGTGGACCTGTCCAGTCAGTGCACGCATTTGTTAATAACTGTGCAGCTCAACTTAGAATTTAAGGAGCTCAACGAATTGACGAACAATACCAAAGAAAGGACATTCGGGTAGGCCGCATAAATACTCAAACTGCCAGACCATGATTAAAAACTAACTAAGATAAATTAAAATTAAAAGAAAAATAATAATCCACATAGTCTTCACATTCACAATAATTAAAATAAAATAATATAATACTTTAAAAAGTAAATATTCTTGTCATGGCAAGAAAAATTAAAAAAAATAAAAATATAATTAAAAACTAAATCCACGA
Organism: Anorthoa munda; assembly: GCA_945859665.1. Classification (NCBI taxonomy): domain Eukaryota; kingdom Metazoa; phylum Arthropoda; class Insecta; order Lepidoptera; family Noctuidae; genus Anorthoa; species Anorthoa munda. The sequence goes on along the minus strand of OX243902.1, from coordinate 13,765,706 downwards.
AGCAAAATAAAAAAAAAATAAAAAACGAAATTAATTGGAGCAGCTCAATCCCAAGCCTTTTTGTCCTCAACGTAATCTTTAATATTATAAAACGCTTTCTGGCACAACTTACGTTTAATGAATGATTTGAATTTATTAACACTTAAACCTTGTACGTCGCTTGGAAGCTTATTATAAAAGCGTACACATTGACATCTAAACGAGCCACCTATTTTCTTGAGCCTTGTTGTAGGTACTACAAATTTGTGTTTGTTCCTAGTATTTATGTTATGGATATCACTGTATTTTTTAAATAATTTTATATTTTTATGGGCATATAAAAGATTTTCATAAATATACTGAGAAGGCACAGTCATTACATTAATCTCCTTAAATTTCTCTCTGAGAGAGTGTCTCGGGCTTAATTTATAAATTGATCGAACAGCTCTTTTCTGCAAAACAAAGATAGTCTGGATGTCGGCGGCATTTCCCCACAACAGAATACCATACGACATTACACTATGAAAATAGCTAAAGTATACTAAACGGGCTGTCTCTATGTCAGTTAAATTACGAATCTTTCTAACAGCATATGCTGCGGAGCTTAGCTTCTTTGACAATTTATCTATATGTGGGCCCCACTGAAGCTTAGCATCCAAAGTTAGGCCTAAGAATACTGTGCTATTTTCAGGATTCAATTCTTCGCCCTTCAACATCACATCAGTTTTCACCTGCCTAACGTGAGGTAAGGTAAACTTAATGCATTTGGTTTTTTTTCCATTTAAAAGTAAATTATTAACATTAAACCAGTGAACTACTTTTGAGATCGCGCTATTTACATCGTCAGTAACCAGCTGCTGACGTTTAAGTTTAAACAAAAGTGAAGTATCATCCGCAAACAACACTATATCATGGTTATCCTTTATGAGGTAAGGCAAGTCATTAATATAAATAAGAAACAAGAAAGGGCCAAGAATTGAACCTTGCGGGACTCCCATTGTTACTATAGATCCGGGAGATCTTTTTCCATTAACGTCAACGCTCTGAATCCTATTACTCAAGTATGAAGTAAGAAGAGCCAGAGCGCCGTTCCGGATCCCGTAGTGGCGGAGTTTCCTGATTAGCGTTTCATGAAGAACACAATCAAATGCCTTGGACAAATCACAAAATATTCCCAAGGCATCGCACTTATCTTCCCATGCATTATAAATATGTCCTAAAAGCTCAACACCGGCATCAGTAGTTGAACGACCCCTTGTAAAACCGAACTGTTTGCTATGTAATAATTTATGTTTATTAAAAAATCTTTGCAATTGCTCTAAAATTAATTTCTCAAATATTTTACTAAACGTAGGTAGTACTGAAATAGGTCTATAATTTGTAGGGTCTGAAGTACTACCTGATTTAAACAAAGGTATTATTTTACTATTTTTCATTAGGTCAGGAAACTCCCCACTGTCGATGCAATTATTAAAGATAATAGCTAAACTAGGTGCGACAATGTCAATAATGGACTTAGCAACTTCTACAGAATGTCCCCACAGATCTGCAGTCTTTTTAACATTTAAAGTGTGAAAGGTTTTAATTATGTCTCTACAAGTAATATGTTCAAAAAGAAATTCCGAATCACAAACATTAACATTTTCTTTTAGTATAGACTCAGCAACAGAAGGTGATGAGTTTAGGGATTTAGTAGTTGAAATGGGAATATCTGAAAAGAAATTTTCAAAAGCCACTGCGACTTGTGAGTCTGATTTTATGATGTTGTCATTAATAGATAGGCTGTAGTCAATATTCCGGTTACCAGATCTTCCCGTTTCACTATTAATAATATTCCAAGTCGTTTTAATAACATTACTACTACTTTTAATCTTCGAACTCAAATAACGCGACTTGGCCAAACAACAAACTTTTTTAAATAATTTTGAATAATTTCTAACATATAAATTAAATTCAGCAGTGTTTACATAAGTCCTTTCACTGTACAGCTCATAAAGCCGTGTTCTGCTTTTATGAATACCAATGGTAGCCCAATCACCGAATGAAGCATTACTATTAACCGAGATAGTTTTGGGAATAAAAGTGGAATTAAATTGTCTACAGTATATATTAAAAAAATCATCATATAGATGATTAGGTTTAGAATGAATTGCCAATATTGGTAATTCATTAATAAGTTTAACTTTAAAAGCTGCCAAGCGACTTGCAGTTTTGGGGTTAACAGTGATATCCTTTTTAGCCACTTTGTTATTTTGGTTTGGTATAGTAATCCTCTGCCCGCAATGATCAGAATCTAGTAAATTTATAATTTCTTTGTGGACTGGTATAACATTAGTATAAATATTATCTAAGCATGTGGCACTAGTAGGGGTTATTCTTGTGGGCTCCAAAAATAGGTTTACAAGATTGTAGGACTGAAACAGACTTTTTATTTTACTACAAGAGCCTGAGTTTTCTAATAAATTAACATTAAAATCACCACAAGTGATAATGGATTTATTCGAGTTACAAATCTTGTGTAACACTTCATCCATTACCTTTTCAAAGCAGTCATACAATCCTGAAGGGGGTCTGTATACACTTAATACAATAAACTGCTCCAATTCTATACAAGCTATTTCAATTGTCCGCTCAACAGATAGGCTCACAATATCCTTGCGGTCCTTAAATTTAAGCTGGTTACTTACTAAAATCAAGGAGCCACCATGTATAGCATTAACTCTGCTGAATGAACTACCAACCTGGTGATTATTAAAATTGAACAATAACTGGTGGCTTTTAAGCCAATGTTCAGTTATACAAAGAATATCAATACTGTTAAAGTTCATAAATAATTCTACTTCTAAATCTTTGTTCATAAATCCTTGAATATTTTGATGCACCAGGTTAATACTATTTACTGATTTTAAACTTTTATTTAATTTAATTTTGCAATTTTCATCCTGTACAATTTTGCAAGAGGTTGTCCCTATTGTCCTAATTTCTAATTTAAATTAATATCAATTTCTGATACCAAATTATTGGCTGAATTAAATAACATATCTTGGCATTGCTCAATAGAAGCAAGTTGTTTAGCCAAATTCTTGGCTGTAATAGAAAAATAATATGATAGCGACACAGCTATCTGTCTTTTACAATACTTTGAAAGAAAGTACCTATCCATGAAAAAACTATCTTTTGTCAAATAAAAGTGATTACCAACATAATTGTTGGTGTCAATTAAATGGAATGAATTACTACTATATGTTAAATTATGTAATGTCCTATTCAATTCAAATCTAAGATTATTTTCTTCCTGTGGCAAACTTTGGCTGTATGGGAATGTGAACATCACAATTTTTTTATGAGAAGGTGATATGAAAGTAGAAATAGTAAGTTTCAGTAATTTGTAGAGTTTATCTTTGACGCAATAAAAGTTAATTATGTTTAAACGACAGTTATGATAAGAGTAGAAAACACTTTGTACCTATTTGATTAAGTTTTCTATTTGATTTACAAAGAACAGGGAAAATAGACTATATTTTTGTAGTAAATTTTTAAGAACCAATGTAGCGCTAATGAAAATCATTAACGAAAAATTAAAACATTTTAGAGCGAAAAATTAGTCTGAAAAATATTCTGACGATAAGAGGAACAGCAAAATTTACCCAACCCCCCAAGGTCACATGTAATGGATGAAAGGGGCAGATTTGTATCATTTTGTCGAAACCGTGATTCGAGTTTAGATAATATAATTTAATTTATACTCCCATATCGATAACCCATGCGTTATGGCTGCGGTCGCCCGCACTCCCAATTACCTATGCGATAAGCGCCTTATTTACGATCCGACAGTCGACAGTCGCTCAAGGAATTAAAATTCATTGTTTCTTATCCTGAAAATACATACCTAAAGATACACAGAGGTCAGAAGATATCTCCGCTTTATCTGTAACAAGAATAGGCTTTTAAAACGAGAGGCGCTTGATACCAAGTGGAATAATTACGTGACCTCTTGAAATTGGAAGTTTTCGAGCGGACAGGACTCCCAGTCATCCATTTGTTTCCAAGTCAAGGTGATATCGGATTTCGTGAATGAATTCAAAGTTTTCGATTATCGGGTGTTAGATAACAATAGGCGATAAGGGTCGCTTTTATAGCACCGAAATTCTCGTAAAACGACGATAAAAGTTTCATTTCATAGAGTGAAATGTTTATCGCGACTGATTCTTTGTATGGCTTTTTTATTTTTGTGATAGCGTTAATATTGTTTGGCTACTCTGGTATTTTATTTATCCGGGCTTTGCCTAATCCTGTTGGCGCTTAATTCATTAGTGTATGAACGGCCAAAAGTATGTTCAGTATATTTCGAAGCGCAGCAGACCGCTCTAAGCGCTTTGCAGGGTACAATTGCACGCAAAAACGCGTACTGTAGTGCTTGCAAAGCCGTGGGCTACGATTTTTTTGTAACAGTAACGATGAAAATAAAAGTTCGAAACCTGCCAATCGGGCGAATTGCGGCTGGGAATTCTTGTGACTTTCTGCGACATACGTTTAGTTTATTGCGCACAGCTATCTAGCAAGGTTCATCTATTTAAAATAACAGTTAATTTAAAACTTTCATTTTCTACCAAATTAGCATAGCCAAATGAAAACAATGATGAAGACGAAATAAAAAATCGCACGTGCATGAAATCGTACCCAAAATATTTTTCTTAATTTCCCCCTTCATTTTGCAAACAGCACGGAGTTTTAAGCAGTTAAGTGCGCCGACGGTGATGCTCTTAAATATGCGCATGTTTCAGTATTGTATGGTAAGTGTTGTGCACTGTTGTTGGTGACCTCAGAGGCTGGGCCACGGGTGCACTGGGGGACTGATTCATGCTATTAGTAGTCCAATATAGCTGACTCGAGATGGAATTATTTATTCATGCTTTGAGACTGTACACGACTGTTCAAACTTCGAATATTGTTTTTTTCGTATTTGAAAAAAGAACTGAGGTTTTTAAAACAAAATAATTGCAATCATAGTTTTTATTTTATTTTTCTATTTAATGTGTTAGGCCAGTTACAATAGGTCTATTTATTTTTGCTGTGCGCACCGTACTTATGTCTAAGTGCCAAAGTCACCTACATCAACCCTTTCCTTTTTTTCGTTCGTAAATAATGTATTCAAAATCAGCTGCTCTACATGTTTAGTTAGGTTAGGTTGAAATGTAATAAATGTTTTGACAACTGTTGACAAGGGACAGATAAAAGATTCTGACTTTCTATTATTGTAACAGGTAAGGTAACACTATATTTTTCATTTAGGACAATATTGAGAAAATGCGCAAACAAGCGGTTTCTTTTAGCGGCATGGTAGATTTTTTTAAACCCACCTGCTTAAAAATGATGCAATAGACCTTATAGTGAAATGGTTTGCTACAGCCAAAACCGAATTTCTATCCGATGCCGAAGGACCAAATTCTGTATACCCAAAAATACATATTTACGCACCTCAATGGAAAAAATAATAAACCAATGTCAACAAGACAGTTACAAAAAGTGTTTTACATATTTTATTTTTTATTTCCGTCGCAGTAAGTGAATACAAACTGGATGTATCAGATGTTATGGTTACAAGAACTAATGTATCTATTTGTATCTTATGTTTCCGGCTTTTTACTATCTCGACAAGGAACTCGGCAATTACAAGGATTCTTGTATTGATTTAAAAAGGTTCCTTTTTACGAACTCTTTTATGATGTACGACATGTATAAAAAATACATTTAGTAGGTAAGTGTACTTTCTATAATTTTTTCTCATTATTATTGACAAAACAAACAGAACGTCTAAAAATTGGTGATTGTGAAAAAAGTAAAACACGCTTTAATGTTTTGATCTAAGCTCCCTACCAAAAGCTCTTCTGCAATCTGTAGGTATCCCAATTAGCTATTTCAGTGTCAAAAAACCGGCCAAGTTCGAGTCGGACTCGCGCGCGAAGGGTTCCGTACCATTATCGCAAAAAAACACTATTGTTGTATGGTACTTAAATATTTATTTTATTCTGTTTTTAGTATTTGTTGTTATAGCGGCAACAGAAATACATCTGTGAAAATTTCAACTCTCTTGTTATCACGGTTCATGAGATACAGCCTGGTGACAGACAGACGGACTGCGGAGTCTCAGTAATAGGGTCCCGTTTTTACCCTTTGGGTACGGATTGTACGGAACCCTAAAAAGTAAGTGCTTAAAAAACCGTAATTACGGTTTTTTAGGCACTTACTTTTTTCAAACCCGCACAAATCTTTTTATTTTTCAAAACACCGTATTTCAGTCAACTTTCCCCGACTACACACTTTCAGTACATTTTTGCTAATTCATCGCGTCGCTTCGGCGTCGATAAGTGGTCGACGGCCGGAACTCGGTTTTTTCATCCCGCAAACTCTCAAGAGCCTCGCAAAATGTCTTCGAAATGACTTTTTCTCCTTTTAAGTACATTTCAACATTTTTTTTACAATGGTAGCACTTAAGGTTGGTAGTGTTGGGACCAATGTTTGTAGAACTCATTGGCAATGAAGAAAATTTTATCTGGTTGCGGCTTTTATGTGTCTTTGGTTTGGAATTAGTGGGGTCCTTGAAGGATAAGTACTGTTTGTACTTGTGTTTAGAGTATGTATTACTGTATGTTGAGGAGGTCCTTTCCTCAAATGTAAATTAGGTACATATTTGAGAAAAGACAGGTTACGGCTGACAGCAATAAAACCTCATGGTATTCTGTACTCAAAGGTTAAATTTAATTTAATTTTTAATTTATACTCATAGAATAATCATCAAAGAAATAAAATTAATTAAATTAATGATACCTAATTGATAACTTAAGAAACTAATATATTTACGTTGTATAAAATAAAACATTATCATCAAATCGCAAAACAAAAACAAAACAAGGCTTACTTACATCAATAATACATCCATTACAAGAAAAACAGTCTACAGTCAATCACTAAAACACTCAATGATCCACTAGAATTCCGAATTCAAAAAAGTCACGTCGAAACGCACTGACGTTCAAAATTCGCGCCAAACGCACAGAGAGCGCGACACCCTTCCCGCACGAACGTAGGGAACGAACTAAATCGGGTAAATCGGTCTCCGCGGTAGTCTAGACAAGGGCGGTACGGGGAACGGCAGAGGAGGGGGGTATAGGGCGAATCAACCCCGGCCAACATTTGCCCAGAAAACGGCCAAGCTCAAACATCAATAAGGAAGTATCTTATTAAGTATTAATAACGTCGACTTTGTACTTCAATTAGATAAAATCATTTGACGTGATATCCCAAACAGAGATTTGCTGCAGGCGATCCCGAAGCAAGATAATTAAGGCGCCTTTAGTATTTGAAAACTTTTTGCCCGTAAGCGAAGTTTGAAGTTGTAACTTTATTTATTCTTCGGTTAGGGCGGTTTGTGTTCTTTGTTTTAAGGTTTTCAGATACGTTTTGCTACAATCGAGTCTCGATTGTAGCAACAAGACACAGTGACACACACAAGGACATTGTAAAAAGATTAATTCAATTTAATTTAAGGTTGCGTTTTTCTCTTTTATATGTCACTAGCCAGCGGCTTCACCCGCGTGAAATTCGAAATTTATCCCGAGGGAACAAATGACCGGGATAAAAAGTATCCTGAGTGCTATTTCTGACTATAATCTATCTCTGTGCCTAATTTCATCCAGATCCGTCCAGCCGTTTGAGCGTGAAGAAGTAACAAACATACAAACAAACAAACACACACTCACAAACTTTCACCTTTATAATATTAGTGTGATAAAATATGCTCTCTATTAGGACCATTCAAGATCCTAACATAACAGTTGCTTAGTTTTAAACCCAATGCAAATACCTGTGTGACTTTCGCTCTGCTCAGATTCGGTTTTCGCGAATCATCCCATGATTTTCTTTAAACAATCAACACACCTTTGAAATAAAATTTCATCTAGAATTATTATGTGCATAATTTTACTGTACTACTCTGTATCTCACAAATAACAGTTAACCTCATCATCATTTCAGCCGAAAGACGTCCACTGCTGGACATAGGCCTCCGCCAGGCGTCGTCACATTGACCGATCCCGTGCGTCTCGCATCCAGCGCCTTCCCGCAACCTTAACCAGGTCATCGGTCCACCTTGTGGGAGGCCTTCCAACGTATCAAAACAGTAATAACAGTTCACTTACGAACGGTTATTTAGATGTTCTTATTGGAATTAAATATCTTTAAACCTTACTATGTCGGCATCGTAAGTAGTATGTAGGTACAAACATAATATCTTAAAAAACAAACCGAAAAGTGCTTTCCTTTAGTAACCGATTAAACCGCCTTATTTTTATATAGTAATTGAAAACACAGCAAAATTCTACACAATAAAAATCAGCATACAGACTTAAACATGACTAATAAAATATGCATGTCTATGGTGCAAATAAAACCTAAATCCTAATACTAGAAATAGACTTTCTTTATGTAAATAATTAATCTAAAAGTTCGATGACTCGAAACCATAACATTAGCAAAAACTTGACCGTGTTGTATATTATTCTTTGCTACATATAATTTCACGAAAACAAATTGCTTGTCGGTTTTTTTTTATATCTGGAACATTTGTTTCAAATCAACACAGACGATAAAAAAAAATTCATTAAAAATAACATTTTATTTATTGCTTTATAGTTTTATGTTTATCCGTAGCCTTAGCGAAACGTATGTGTAGGTATTATCAATATCTATCAGTGGAATGGGTTACTAAAGATTTTTTAAGGTTATGGCACACTTATCAACTCGGAAAGCGATCGTCACCATATCATTTCGAGCCGTGCGTGCAGTATTGTTTGTATGAAACTCCCTACTGTAACGCACACTAATCGGAATCGTAACGTAATCGCCTCGCCTCGGGACCCTCACGAACTGCGGTGCGCTCCTTGGTCAACTGCAGTTCTCGCGCTTTCGCGTCGTCGTCCCCGCGTTAACGGCTCGTCGCCTGATCTGGTGCCAGCCAGGTCAACCAGCAGTCGGCGAGGCGTAAGCGCGGCGTCGCCTAGCCGTAACCAAGTTGACGTACCGGAGCTGCTGATCCGCATTGGTTTCGTACTTACATAAGGTTGAGGCCTGTTTGACAGCGAGGCGAAAGGCGATACGGTTACGATCCCTTTTGCGAATTGGTAAGTGTGCTATGACCTTTCGCACCATTACAACATAATCCTTTACTGCTTGTTTCTCTTCTTGATGGTTCTGTTAAATACTAACCCCTGTTTCAGAATCGAGAATTTAAATTGGGAAACTGTCAATCTCTACTTTAATGCTAATGTTTGATAATTTCTTATGCTTAAGTAGATTTTCACAAGCTCTAAACTTTTAATTCTCAATTCAAAAGCAGCGCGGCGGTAGGTGTTTAACAGAACCCACAAGGGAAGCTAGCATTAAGTACGTATAACTTGTGTTCTAGTCATAAACTGAGCTGCCCATTCATAGTTCAAGTTATGTGCGTAACTAAACGTCAAAATAAATATAGATTGCTATGGTGAAACATAGGCTATTTAGAGCACTTAGAAACTATAATATTAAATTCTAAGAAACACTAAATATTTGCACATATAATTCGAACACAAACATTCTTCATAGAATTCCAATGCACTGACAAATTTTATAAATCGGTGCTTTGCGGTGGTAGAAGCTTCCAAAATGATGATTTTAGATCTAGAAAGATTTAGATGTAAAGTAATTATTGTAACGAATGTTGTCATTTTAAGATAAAATGACTTAACTTTTGTCGTTTTATGGGAATACTTTTTTTCAACCGACTTTCGAAAAAGGTTCTATGTTCGACTCTATGTAAGTATTTTTTTTTGATTATTTTCACCGATATCTCCGTCAATTGTGGACCGATTTTGGAAATTCTTGTTTTTTGTTTGTAAGAGTATGTTTTTAAATTGGTCCCATTTAAATTTGGTGAAGATCTGATGAAGAACTTCGAAGATATACATCAGAACTCTTCAATAAATAACGGCAAATCTCTCGGGACTACTGCAATCGCATGTCTGTTTATTGTAATTTCATAACATAACATCACGCCAGCACGCTCTTAAGGTGTACGCAGATATCTCATTTGACCGGTTGTGTTCAAGTTTAATGATATTCGGGTAATCTATTCTGGTCTTATAGGAAACTTACTAAACAACTTGCCTATTAGATAGGTAAGTACAACTAAAAAGCGAAAAATATATTTTTTTACAAAGAAATACTACCAACTTCTAAATAAGAAAACTACAAAATGAAAAATAACTTTAGTTTTGGAAGTCGGTGTCCATAACGCAAAAAAATGGTACCTACGAAGGACTCGACAAAATAAAGTAATATTTCACTTTGTAGTTTTCTTATTTGGAAATCGGTAGTATTTTTTTGTAAACAAGGTGTTTTTTATTGAAGTAATAAACAATATGCGAAAAACAGCTTTAGAATTTGGGTACTAAATATCAAAGTCTACCAACCTTTGTAACCATACGTAAACTAGACAGAAGATATGTCCAGAAACTAACCAAATAGTTAAAACCCACCCCAAAAGTACCCAACTACCAATAGAATTTCATAAAACTATCATCAAATGAAAGACGCTTAAAAGACATCACTAAAAGGGCAACAAAGAAAAGTCCTCTTCACAAAGCAAAAAGAAAACCCGAACCCATTTTTATTAAAGCCCAGGTCCACGATCTCATCAGTTAGAAATAGCTAATAGATAGATATTCTATTAATAAAATGTCTGCTTCGCCATTGCACTGTGAGAATAATCCGTATCGATCTGGTTTAAATTTAGTTCCGTACTGTAGGAAATTCTCTGAGCGCAGAATCACGTAGGACTGTAGAACCCGACGTGAAAATCGTTTGGAGTCTGTAATGTTTTAGTTAATTGCTTATTGGACTTATCTGCTGTGTCCTGTGTCCTTAAATAGAAACTTGTTAAAGTAAAAGGCAGGATAAAGAGGTGCTTTGTAGTTAAAAGAACATTTTCTCTAATAATAAAAGTTAATTGATTTAAAATGGCTAAAAGTTTTGCGTTTTGTTTTTTTCATTCGGATCTAATCTCGCTGTTTTTTAAGTATCTTGAAAAGAAGTTCTTAACAAAATAGAAACACAAATTTTTGCTTGACTTTTTGGCATTGTCAAAAACAAAACGGAATCAACAATCCTTTTCCTTAGCGTCTTCATCATTCCCTATGAAAAATCCTTCTATTAGGGTGTGACCATGCTAAAAGTAATCCGGGCATATAACGATGACAGTAGTTTTTACAACACTACTCCATAACAAGATATTATATCAATACTTAAACCTCATTTTAAAAACAATACACAAAATTAAGACCAAATCCCACGTGAGCCGTCTCAAACAGGAGATGCGGGTGTAATGACAAATTGATGCACTTATGACGCGTCGTTTTAATACAACATGTACTGGCACTGAATAATAGAGTCGTGGTGATGGGGCATAATTTTGTGTATGTAAGCTATGCCGCGTTCAATGTTCTTCGAAGTTTAAAAAAGGAAGAGTAAAAGTACTGATAGTGTTTTGTTTAGAATGTCAGACAAAGAGTGTGGATAAAATCACATGGTTAGGTCATAATTACTAAGTGTGGTCTGTTACTAATCTAACTTTTCATCCCAGAAAAATGCTCGGTTTCTGTGGAATAAGCCATGGCAGTGAAGCCACGAAAAAATGCTTACGAGATGTAAGTGCCTGAAAAGTCAAATTCAAATACATTTATTTCAACTAGCCCACCAAGCGGCACTTTTGAACGTCAACAAAAACGTAAAATTTACAAGTAATAAAAATTGAGTCTATCGTGCATTCGGAAAAGTAGCTTGTTATGAAGAAGAACGCACAAGAAACTCCATACTTACTCTTTTAAAAAAATAAGTCTTTTACAATATTTACAAAAGTACATACATTAATAAATTCTTATATGTGAGGACGATGCACCCAGAATAGCACTACATACAGAAAGATTAATACTTAAGTTGATATGAAATATATAAATAAATAATTTAAATTTTTCAGGAGATTAATTCTATGACATAAACAGCCTCCATGAAATAAAACCTCTAAAACCTTCGAAATAATCCAGCCTAGCAACAATTTAATCTACAACAACATGATACATCATCTCCATTGTTGAATTGTAAACGCTAACAAACCTAGTGTCTTAACACTAAACTAAACAGTTGTATTATTGTTTATGCCAATGACAAACCACTGTCTCTCAACAGACATAACTAAACATCTAAGTCAATATTATTCTATCGAGCTACATAAACACTAAACAATCATAACAAGAAAGCACAAATTAATAGACTAAACAGCGCTATCAAAACTATCCATATGACATTTCAGTACCTACTTACCTACCATCCCTTAACAAGTACTTACATATACATTTATATGATGTAAGCGCTAGTACGCCGCAACTGTATGGCCACGTATGGCTATGTATTTGATACATTGCAGATTCTAAATTTAAATTCTCTATCGAAATTTTTTAATATAGAATATGCCGAGATTTTTATAAATTAGGCTGAATATACACTGACAGTGGTTCCGCACTGCATCCGATCGGAATACCAGAAATATCAGTCCGAAGTACACGGTGCGCGGCGGCTACTTGTGGGACACTAAAGCCGTGGTCTGTCTGTTCGAATTCAGAACATTTCTAAGTCGGCTAGAATATGAGATATAAATTGCGATTCGGACTTAAACTACGACTAAACAGCAAAACAACGAAAAAACGATTAAACAGCGATTAAACTATAGTGCTATTCTGTAGAAATCTCAGACAAAACTTAGGTGATGTGAACATGAAGTGTGCTATCAGGTGGAATGATAGTTAGCTTCAAACTCACTCTACCTAAGTTTTCAAAGTGATATGTTTATAGAATAGTTTATGGTTTTGCTTGATGTTCTGAAAAAAAAAGAAGTTAATTTTATAAACATATATAACCGCCATTTTTCTATTTTCCAATTATAATGTAGACAGTGACACTCGCAGGGTTATGGCGAATCGATTGACATAAGAATAATAAAAATCGGCCAACGCGTTTGGTCTCTGGAACGCCACATAGGAACAAACATACATACATATACTGATAAACACATTACTCTCCTTCGGCAGTCGGATAAAAACAAAGCAAGTACAAACATACCACTTCTACATCAAACCCGTCGATACGACACTTCCCAAACGTGTCTATTCTTAGAAAACGACACGAAATGTTTACGTAAAACTGTAGTGACGGGTAATAGACGGGCTAATACGAAGTTTGCTCAGAGTACTGTGTTACTAGTTAATCAGTTAATCCTCACGTCGAGGTAAGCTCTCAGAATCTAAAGATAAAGCTGTAGCCGGCCTCACGGGCGCCTGGCTGAACACAGCATTATCTTTTGTGAGCATACATTAGATACATGTACAGTCACCAGCAACAAAGCAATGTTCTCGTGAAATAACGGTAATAAATTAGAGAAAAGCCTTTTTATTTAAATTTTTAATTGGGCTCTAAATATGTGAGAAATCTTTACAACTGATGGCTGTATTTTTACCTTACGATACTGAGAGAAATAAACCTTAAAACTGATTATTGTAAGGTTTTTTTTTCTATTTAGAGTAATTGGGAGTTTTTAGGTCAATACCCATTATAAGTAAAGTAATTGATTAATAATTTATCAATTTGGATATTGGACAGATTGCAGCAAGTTTGTTTATAATTGTTCAGTTCTTCTCTGTAACAGAGGCAACAGCCTATTAAACCTGGCTACTTGAAAAACAGAGCAGTGGTGGCGCAGTGGTATCAGCCGCAACTTACAATTTGCAGGTCGTTGGTTCGAGCTCAGGCAGGCGCTTTACTTTATGTAAATTATTTCATCACCACTGATCTCAAAACGGTGAAGGAAAACATCGTGAGGAAACCAAATGTCCTAGAACCAAAAAATTCGAAGACATATGACATCCACCAACCCGCACTGGGCGTGGTGGATTACGGCCCACTCCTTCTCACAGAGAGGAGGCCTGTGTCCCAGCCGTGGGAACATTAATAGGCTGATGATGTGATGTGATGTGACTTGAAAAACTGGGTAAATGAAAAACCTTTATAAGTGATAAAAAATCCTAGGTCCCTTAATATTACAGTTATCCAGGTTAGGTTACATTATACCTTGATTTCGACAATAATTCCGTAAGATCTTACAATTTATATTTATTCTTTAGAATTTTGTTCGATAAAAATCGGTTTTGAATTTGGCGCATTGGCCATATATTTATGTTTCTGACTGTACATCACTATTTACATAGGTTATGTATGGTTAGGCAGAGTATTAATTAGTGAACCTATTAATAAGTAATTAAATCCGCTGATTTGTGTAATAGAATTGTATATGATTTTAATTAAATATGCACGGTTTGTAAACGTTTGCGCTCGGATTATTTTATTATTAATATTAGTTTGAAATAGCGGATTATTAGTGCGCGAACAGTAAATTACGTACTAATTAAAAGCTTTAAATCTATCTACATTATATTACGAGCTCACTTAATGTGTGGAAAGCGTATCACTGCCCATTAACAATGACCCAGATGATTCCAATATTAATATACTTAATACTTTCACTATGTGTAAAAAGTTCAGGAGTGCAATTCCCTGCCGGTGAATGTGAAACAGCTACTAGTTAAACCTCAAACGGCGCAAATACAACAACCTTATTGGAAGTTATATATTTGAGCCGTTTGGGGTTGAAACATTAGGTCCATGGGGTCCGAGTGCTCTTCGAGTATTTCGAGATGTGAGCAAACGTCTAGTCGAATCTTCATGTAACCAGAGGCTTTTCCTTGGCCAGAGAATCAGCATTGCCATCCAACGTGGCAATGCTACCAGCGTTCTGTGCACTTTTCACGTTGACAGCGATGTGGACGAATTTTTGACGCCCTATGACCCCTGCCCTTTTATACGTGTTCGTAGTTTTATTTTATTTTTATTTAACTGTATATATAGGTAGTTATTGTTAATTAAGTATTTATTAGTATGTAATTTTTTATTGAAATAAAAATCATGTCTTGCTATTAGTTGGATGTCTTTAAGTGAAGAGGTTACTTTTAGGCTACCGTGCTCCTCCATCGTTGACCACTTCATTGTTCATATAAATAAACATAGTATCTAGTGACTGACCGAAATTTCGGTTTCGGTTTCGGTTAAGTTTCGGCAAAAACGAGTTTCGGTTTAGTTTCGGTTTCGGCACCAAACCTGCCGAAACTACGACCGAAACCGAAACTGCATTCAGGAGTTCTTGCGCTGTGAGCGGTCATGATCGGCGCCTTTTATTCCATCCAAGCGAGTATTTTTTTGCGAATGTTTTTTTTCTTAAATGAGGGGTTGTTATGTTGATTACCGTACCAATAAGTGAAAATATCGAAGGCTGCATAGCTATGTGATTTAAAGATAAAATAATAAAGACTGACTTATTATGATAACGTTATCTTTATTTTTCTCTCAAAACATGATCCTTGTAAGGCAAATTTTCGAAATTTGGTTTCGGTTTCGGTCGGAAACTAATGGTATCCTCATCATCATTTCAGCCGAGAGACGTCCACTGCTGGACATAAGCCTCCCCAGGAGTCGCCACATTGACCTATCCCACGTGCGTCTCGCATTCAGCGCATTCCCGCAACCTTAACCAGGTCATCGGTCCACCTAGTGGGAGGTCTTCCAACACATCGTCTTCCGGTTTGCGGTCACCATTCCAAAACCTTTCGGCCCCTTCAGCCATCCATTCTGCGAGCAATGTGCCCTGCCCACTACCACTTAAGTTTCGCAATTCTTTAGGCTGTGTCGGTAACTTTGGTTCACCTGCATAGTATCCTAAAGTAAAGTTTTTATTATATGAGCTAAATTGTTTAAAGCTTTATCTTCCCTTTCTAAAAAAGAAGCATTCCTTTTTTCATTTTCATTTATTTTTCAAAGAGAGAAATACAAGCAAGAGCAACAGTTCAAAAACTCGCTTAGGTGTCCTCTATGTTTCATCTTCAAGATAAATCTCATTGTCTATTAATACCGGTCACTGGTTCAAAAGAAACATTTTTGACGTCAATGCCACTTAAGTAGCAGTCAGCAGTCGGTGGCTATGACAATAAAACAATGGACCGAGACGCGGTCGGAAACACTTCCTTCCTAAATCCATTAATTTCACAGCTGTAGACAGATTTAGGATTTATAATAAACTGATTTGAAATCGTTCTTACACTTGTGAAATTGAGTGTCTATTGTGTGACAGAGAGTATATTCAAAATCTATCTATTTAATACCTATAATCGGTAGTTATATTTTCGAGCCGTTTGGGGTTGAAACTCTTGGTCCGTGGGGTCCGAGTGCTCACGCTTTGTTTAAAGATCTAGCTGACACTTCGCGTGACCCAAGGGCTGGCTTTTACCTTGGTCAGAGAATAAGCATTGCCATACAACGTGGCAATGCTGCCAGCATTTTGGGTATATTACCAGTGGGAAACGATGTGGAGGAGTTTTTCGAAGCCATATTTTAGTTAAGTATATTTTTAGTTTTAGTTAGTGAGTAGTTTTTGGTTAAAGTGTATAGGTTTGTAGTCTTAGTTATTTAAGTATTTTATACACTGTATATACTTTTATCTATGTAAATAAATACTTTATCCCTTTCAAGAGGCATAAAGTTATGCCTATAAACGAGCAATTCTTGTATACATATATGTAAATATATAATCTGAATCTCGGCGAAGCCTCCAAAGTTTTTCATGAAATTTAGTATGCAGGGGGTTTCGGGGCGCTAAATCGATCTAGCTAGGTTTCATTTTTAGAAAACGTTGTTTTCTTTATTTTCACCCGAGCAGAGCTCGTTCGCCCAGGTACTAATTGTTAACACTCAATATATC
The DNA here is from genome assembly GCA_945859665.1 of Anorthoa munda. Lineage (NCBI taxonomy): Eukaryota > Metazoa > Arthropoda > Insecta > Lepidoptera > Noctuidae > Anorthoa > Anorthoa munda. The sequence continues at coordinate 13,748,779 of OX243902.1, read as the reverse complement.
TTATCTTAGCATTTTCCTTAATTGACAATAATTTGGAATCTGTCACTTTGCCTGCTCTAGAACTTTTTTTTATTTATATTCTAAAAATTCAGATGCCTCAATTTTAACATCTTGTCCAAACGAAAAATTATATTTGACTAGTGACTCTAAAGATGTTCAGATATTGGAAACTTTATTTTAAGGAAGTCATTTGAAGTTCATCAAAATGAATTCAGTTTAATTATTTAACCTATTTTCAAACAAAGGATCGTCCAATGTCCCACGGAATTAACTAAACTTTGTTCAATCAGACATCGGACAGGTAAATTTTCTGTAAAATTTAACAGCATCTAAGTAGCTCGGATAATTTAATTAATGTTCCCTGAAAAGTTAATTAAAACTTAATTCGACAAAAGTTTCTAATCTGAAAGCGGTAACGATTTATTTTAGGAGATAAGCAACAATCTAAACTTTTGATGCCTTCTTGAATACATTATTTTTAAACTAGAAGAAAAAGAAGAAGATTTTTTATACCTACATGGTATTATTTACATAGAAAAAGTAGCTAAGTAAGAGCTTCCCATAGAATTGCCAAACTTAAGTGACAGTGGGCAATATTGCTCGCAGAACAGATGGCTGATGGGGCAGAAAAGTTCTGGAGTGGTGACCGCGAATCGGAAGACGTTGTGTTGGAAGGCCTCCCACCAAGTGGACCGATGACCTGGTGAAGGTTGCGGCGATCCGCTGGATGCGGGATACACGGGACCGGTCAATGTGGCGACGCTTGCGGGAGGCCTATGTCCATCAGTGGACATCTTTTTTCTTATTTTTTTTTTTTAAACTTTGCCCCACCCTAGGAATTTCTTCCTGTATCGTGGGTGCATTTACAAACATATAAACTCACATACACAAACACCCAGAGCCGGGACAACTATCAGTAGGTCATACAAATTTTTGTTCCGTGCGGGAATCGAACCCGCGGCACGCAGCGCAGCATTCAATTGCTCAACCACTGCGCCAACCGTGCGCCCCTTTCAGCTGATATGATGAAGAGCTTCCTACGATAATAAATGTAAAGATGTTCAAGCTGATCTTAGAAAATTATCAAGCCTAGATTTCATTCTACCCATGCCAAATTCTCCTCGATGATCAACATATAAAATTGTTTAGCGTTTGCTTTTCGTGAAAGACATACTAAATATAAATGAACACTACATATCATTCATGTTATAAAGTGACTAATGACCAGTTAAAAGCACTTTAATTTTAGTTAATTAGCTATCGAGCTAATTATTTAATGCAATTTCACGCTCCGATGCTGAAAACTAAGCGGCTTGTTCCCGTAGCGACTCAATAAGCGAACGTGCAACTTGTTAATGCTCAACTATGCTCAAAGTTGAGTCGTCGAGCATCGAATACTTCGTGACTCAACTCAATGCGTGCGAAATTCCCACCTTGGGTAGTTAATTTTACGAGTAAGATGAATTTTATGAAAATTAATTTCATTGAAAGTGTTACATTTTCTGTTAATTGATATTTATGTAAGTCTTTGTAAGGTATAATGTCTTGTTTAAACGTAGTTATGTAATAAATGAAACAAAGAATAATTAATTTTGCTTAATTGCCACGAATAATAACTGCTTGCTACTGATTGCTTTTTATTCGACTCTTTTTCATGAAAGTTGAAAAGCTGAAATGGTCCACATTACCTTCGATCATAAAAGCTTTAGCATTGATCAACTATTCAATCTAAATTAAATTATGCTTATTTGAAAATGCTATCTCTCATTGTAGACAAAAAGTTTTATTGTAAGTACACCAAATAAAGTCGCAGAAGTACCTACTATTTATTATAGAGGATGTAGAATTGAATTCAGTCAACTGAAAGTAATCTGACTGAAAAGAATATGCTTTAAGAAATTGGCTCTATGTCTACACAGTAATGTTTTTCATAACTTAGTAAATGGAGAAAACACTTGGAATATACTAAATGTTTTTTTTTTTTTTTTTTTTTTTTTTCTGCGGGGCGTCTCACAGCTCAGTCAGAATGACTGGTAGCTGCTTAACCGGACTTTCCTACGGAGACTAAGCTATATAGCCTCCAGCTAGGCAAAAAATTACTAAACCTAAGCGACAACGCTGAGGGCTACCCCAGTTGGGGTCGGACCTCGGCTCAGGGCCGTCGCTGGGGGGACAAGCAAAAGCTGGATCTTGACAAGTGATTCTACCATCCGTTCGGAATAAGCCTACGTGGAGAAGAACGGACAAGAAACTCCATTTCATATCTAATAAATTAACTAATGCTCAGCTACGCGGGCTGGCAAGATTTTAATTGAAGGGATACGCGACGAGCCTCGGCGGCGAGGACTGACGAATCGGTTTGTATTTCTACGTTTGTATATTCTACTCCCTAGGCTCTTAAGGAGCAGAGTAGAGATCGTGAGGGGTCAGAGGTGAGCCTCAATTGGCGAAACTTGGTTAGAAACGGTGTAGGTGCGACTTAAATGCGCACCCATTGACCGTTTCTATAAACGAGGCTGTCTAGCTCCTCGGTTATGTTAGGGTACCGTTTGAAGAGGTCATTGGATTGGGCTTGGGTCATATCCCCGGCTGCCTCGATCCTATTGATCTCGGCAGCCAGCGATCTGGCCTCGTCCGTCATCCAGATTTTGTACGCACTGATGATGGTATCAGATATGCAGCGTCTGGGTTTGGGCGTGGATAGAGACGGGCTCTTAGCAGCGGCAGAGGTGGGAGCCTCCTGTCGGCTTTGAGCGGGCATGGGGGCTATGGGTGCCTGAGGGGCCGGAATGGGATGATCCATCAAGCCTGGAAGCTGTTGGACGGTCTGGGGAGCCACATTTTGGTGGTTGAGCTTGCCCCATGGCGAAGCTCTCTGAGGGGCTAGCCGGGGAGGGGGTTTAGTCGAGGGAGCTTGGCGTGCTTGACGCTCAGCATGGATTTTGGCCAATCTAGGCGCAACTTTGGGGGCTTTAGGACAACCCTTGTAGTTTGCCGTGTGACCGACTTGGTCACATAGCACGCAGCTGGGAGGCTCTGTGCATTCGGCAGGGTTTTTGGGACGGGTGCACTCTTTTGTGCCGTGATCCCCTCGGCACTTAACGCACCTGGGGCGGACAAAACAGTGTTTTTGGCTATGGCCATATTGTTGGCAGTTGTGACACTGACCAACGACAAAGGGACGGTAAGGTTTCTCGATAGAGAACCCTGAAAGGGAGCAGAGAGTCTTGATTTTGAAAATAGGGGCATAGGACTAGGTAGGGTCGCACTCGACCATTACCATATCGTATTCCTGTCCACCTCTTGCTTTACGCATGCGGTGGACGGCAATGACAGGGACTTTTTGTGCGGCAAGATCCGCATAAATCTCATCGACTGGGATTTCCTTCGGAATGCGCCGGATAACCACACGGGTGGGCGCTTCCGATGGGAGAGAATAAGTATGGAACTCTATCCTCAAGGTTTTTAGGAGCCTGGTAAGGTTCCTGAAATCAGTAGGGGTCGGGAGTAGGATTTTAATGCCCACCTGGCAAGCGGTGGCACTAAGAAATTTGATTTTGCGTTCATCGCAAATTTTAGAAACTTCTGTCCACTTGGCCTTATCGTGGAGGAAGATAGGAGGGCATTTCTGCTTCTTGGGAATAGCAGCAGGACTGGGGTCACGGCTCGACATTGGGGAAGCGTCGGCCTGAGTTAGGGGACTACGGGAGCGACTCCTGGGGGCTGGGGAGCGATCTGAGCGCCTAGACCGCTGGGAAGCGGTGACAGGGGTGGGCTGCACGTCGGAGGAGGAGGTGGACGGCAGAGTTGGAGGGTTGGTCGAAGCGACCTTTTTGGGCTTGGTGGCTTTGGGGTGGGACTTGCCCTTCTTCCTCTTTCTCTTCCCCTCAGAGGTAGCTTGACAGCTTTCTGAGGAGGAATCGGCGGAGGCGTCATCAGTAGTGACATAATCATCGGAATCATCCTTATGATCATCACCGGACATGGGTTCGTCAACGAGTGGACTGTCAACGTTCGGGGAGGCAGGATTTTCCGAGAAATTAATCGGAAATTTGAGAGTTGGGGGTTTAGTGGGCGCAAGCGCCGAAACGGGGGCGGGCGCCGGGATGCCGATGGGCATGGGCTCCGGGGCGGGTATGGGAGGAGGGGGAGGGCATGTAGCAAGCTTATGGAGAATGAAATTAAGCCTTTGCTTATTCACGCTGACCGGACTGGGATCGTCCGACAACGCGTCCTTGACGAGCTCTATCAACGCTTCAACAGGATGCATCCTGTCGCTGTTGATAGAGCCAGTGCAAGTGAAGGAAAAGGGAGTGAGATATTCCCCGGGTGGACAGGCCCGGGGATGTGTGCAATCCTACACTCCCAGTCGGGTTAGACTGGGAGGTGAGTATCTAGTGAGCCCTAAGCTTGTTCACCTGCCACCAATCTTATTGGGTGGCAGGGCCCTAAGGTACCGGTAAACCCACCGAAGGTGGGCCACCCACCACTGTGTACCAAAAGTCTGGTACGTCGGGATAGAAAACACCCGACCGTGCCAGGTGTAAGCTGTGGGACGAAGCGGGGGTTGACTAGGCTATCTACCAAGGCCAACTGATCCCGCTCCCGACTCCAATGACTGCCGTGTCCTTATGGGACTTGGCGGGTGCTTGGGGCACACCCTCACTGGCTTGTTAGCACCGCTAGGTTTCCCGCCAGGGACCACACAAGATGTGGATTTGAGCTGCCACTACTAGTAACCAAAGTTACTAGTAGCGACACCTTTGGAGCGGCGTGCGAAGACGCGACGACCGCAGTGACGTCACGCAGAGGGGCGCGACGAGACGGAGAGTGGGGGCGCCGGAGAGCGCGGTGGGGCGACGAGCAGCGAGACGTCCGCACGGAGCGACGGCTGGCGAGCTACTATACTAAATGTAATTTACAAGTAAATATGTGTAGGACTGTGGGTAGAGGAAAGAATCGGAATGTTACGGCAAAAGTCAGTTCCACTACCCAAAATATGGGAAATTTATTGTGACTGAAACCGACTTAATCTCACTAATGTATACGTTTTATATTGTAAAAGGGGTTTGGTGACATCTTATTATGTATGTGACATAAATTTAAAGCACAATGTATAATGCACAATGTATGTGTATGTCTTATATGTATGTAAGTGTAATGTTACTAGCACAGATGAATTTATAATCTGCTTATTATGATGAAAATCCCAAGACGTCCGGCTTTCTGGAAGGACTGTTGAGACTGGTCTTGCTCTACTGTTATAGCCAACATTCATACTCAAAACTGTCCTCACACAACACACAAGAACCAACTACTTGATATAAAGTTCACCGATAAAAGTTTATTATAACTTCAGTCTACAGTCGGTTTCAATTCAGTCAACTGAAAGTAATTTGACTAGAGAGAAAGTTACTTCAAGAAATTGTCCCCGTATCTCTGCAGATATATTTTTGCTTATAACTGTAGTCTTAGTAAAAAGATAAAATATTCAGATTGTTACGTAAGCCACCTCACATTTCGATAAGTGAAACTGATTTTATCTTACTAATGCATACCTAAGGGTAATATTGTAAAAGGAGTTCGGAGACAAGTTATTTTGTGACGTCAATGTAACGTGATATTGCTAAAACTTATGAATTTATCTCCTCATCAGTTAAAAAATAGCACAAAGATGCTAAGATGTCTGGAAAGACCATCGATACTGCCATTCCATCCAGCGTTACTTTGTTATTGTGTTACGCTCATAGCCATCAACATTCATACTCAAAACTTTCGTTCCGATATTTTCTTCATTTGAAATCGGCACTTTAAGGCTAGGTGTAAACGGGCCATTGACCACAGCCACCGGTGGCTGTCGCGCGCAGCCGCCACTTGTAACAGTGGCAGAAGTGCGCGACAGCCACCGGTGTTCGGCAGCCGTCACGTTTCTATTGCTGTATAGATCAGAATGTAAATACCAAATAGTGGGACGTAATTGGATCTCCAATATGAAAGTATCGATATCCATTGAGGCGTCATGGTACTCTTTGGTGACGCGTGCGATGCTTAGGATATCTAACGCCTAACTGCGCGGGTATGGACCAGCGCGACAGTGGGTCTTGTGTGGCCTGCAGCGACCACAATAGGCGAGTCGTGGACACTGCTGTAGCGAGTGGCCGCCACCGTCTACATGTGTGCAGTGTCTCTATTCAAAATATATGGAAAAGTGTATTAAGTCACTTTCGCTAGCCATCGGTGGCAGTGGTCGGTGGCCCGTTTGCGCTGAGCCTAAGACAGTAGTGGATGGAGGCGTCTTGTGTGACCCGCAGTGATGACAAGTGGCGAGTCGTGGACACTGCTGTAGCGAGTGGCCGCAACCGACAGCTGCGCTGTCGCTGGCCAACGGTGGCAGTGGTCAGTGGCCCGTTTGCTAATTACTTGATAAAAAAATCACAGATAAAAGTTTATTCCAACATCTGTCTAGTCAACGTTTCATGTCAGTCAACTGAAAGATCATGGCTACAGAGAATGTACTTCAAGAAATTGTCTCCATATCTTCACAAATATTTTTTGCTTATTACTGAAGACTTAGTAAATAGAGAAGATATTCAGAATATTACGATACGTACGCCACACAATTTGGTAAGTGAAACTGACTTTATCTTACTAATGCATACATATAATATCGTAAAAGGAGTTCGGAGACAAGTTATTATGTGACGTAAATGTAAAGTGATATGTTACTAGCACAGACGTTTTACTCGGTTTTACATTGAGATTTTCTTGTTACTCTAATGTACGGTGGATTGGTATGAAGTGCGAGTCAGTGATGTCGGTATTCAAATTGGTTGTATATATAAGTTTTTAAACTGTCATGGTCACTAACATGGTTGTATATGTTATTTATTGTGTGCTTTAGATTTTTTTACAATTTAAAGTAGTCCTGCAGTGACGCATTTAACCAAATATTATTATCATAATAAACGAAAGTTATTCATTGACCCATTTCTGATTTATAATTTGTTAGCCGAGAATGGTGACTAGGCTTTATTTTTAACTAGCTTCTGCCAGCGGCTTTCCCCGCGGGAAAAGTGTTTTCTTATGCCAAGGGAACATTATGAAATGAAAGTGCTGGGATGAAAGTAGTGGTGCTATTCCAGACTATAATCTATCTATGTGCCAAATTTGAACATTCAGCCGTTCTGGCGTGATTGAGTAACAAACATCCATCAATCCAAACTTTCGTATTTTTTTTTTTAAACTTTGACCCGCACTAGGAATTTCTTCCTGTATCGTGGGAGCGTTTACAAACATATAAACTCACAAACACAAACACCCAGAGCCGGAACAACTGTGTGTAGGTCATACAAATATTTGTTCCGTGCGGGAATCGAACCCGCGACACGCAGCGCAGCAGTCAATCGCTCAACCACTGCGCCAACCGTGCGCCCAAATTATATATACTATTAGTACGAAGTGAGATTGGCTTGCTCAAATCAAACCAAGAAATTAAAATCAATTTTAGCTAGTTTCTAGATTCATAATTATGAAAAATTGCCATACGCGACTGAATTGCCGAGATTGGTAGAATAAATTATTATCAAATGCCAATATTTGTGAAAAATATTTAAATCAATTGGTCAGTTAGATAACCTAAAAATATTGGCCACGTATCTTTTCAATTTCTACGTAAACAAAAAAATACGACGATACAGTTTGTTGAAATATCATGTGAAGTCACGGTGCTCTACACTTTATTCTGACAAAATGACGTCACAAGCCCTCACTCCTGAACTTTGATGCGCTTTATTTTTGTACGTTTTTATTTATTTAATAAAGCAAAAATACGGGTCCAATATTATTTGATAATCTCACTGGTGGAATAAATCGAATTATCAATTTTCTACCCAGGAAACATCCCTACTGCATCACTTCTTTACTTGCATCAAAATTTTTACCGTGTGATATTTCCGATCCAGAAACCAGACCTAATACACCTTGAAGATCCAGGAACTAGCCGGGTCAAATGTTGAAACATTACTACAATCATGCAGTAAATCCACAGCAGCTCGTTACATAACAAGGTTAGGCACCTAATTAAACGTGATGCATTAGCTAGACAACATTTCATGATTAAAATAATAACCGGTGCTCTGCCAACGTTGCTTGCAAACACAATTTTCCTCGCAGCGGTCAAGTCCTACTGTTTACAAGACAGCCTGGAAGCCTTCCAAAGGTTCACTAGCAACTCATTAACGGACTTGTGTGAACTGCGAATGCCCGTGAAATCTTTTAGTGGGCACTTCACTTGCCCGTTTTAATTCTGTCTCTACATTCACTTGCCTTTAATTTTGTCTCTGACGTGCTTCGTTAAACTCAAGAGGCTATTTGGCTCATATTTTTGAGATGGCTTGTCGTTATTTTTTGGCATATGAGCAAATTATGTGTAGTTGTAACGGGTGTTTAAAATTTGAGGGTTGACGGCAGACGGCACTCCTAAAACCAAACATTCACAGAGTTTACGAGTATTACCAGAGTGGGACGCTGAACGAGCTGTCTGTATATCAAAAAAGGTGTCTTTCTTTGTGCAGATGTTTTTGTACAACATAAGTAAATTTTTATGCACACCATAAAACAAGACACAAAGAAAAATCGACATTTGAAAAACTCAAAAAATATAACCAACATCAATTTTAGTTTTACTATAACCATTTACTACTATCAAAGCGCATACCTCATTTCGGTCCGATAGACATCCTCTATAAAAACACAGCTGCCATCGACAAAGAGTCTATTCTCGATGGTCACTTATTGTTCAACACCGACCACGGACAATAGACGACATCACAGATCACCCGTCTCCGGGCAACAATACGGCATCGGTTTTGTAATAAGCTTTAGGATCGATCACAACTATATATTTCTAACAATAACACTTTTTTCTTCCACACTCTTTCGGATACACAGAGTAAAATAGTTCCTCCTAAACGTACTGGTATACTGGTGATATATTTTAGCCATGTATGGGTTTTTGTGCGATGTCCCCATGTTACGCGTAGGTTGATGTCGTTTTATTTTGACAAACGGACGTGAATTCCCTTTGTTATCTTTAGTGCGATATATCAACGTTGACACTTAATTCTGTACGAAAATAAAAAAGTGAATGGAGACTTTTTTGAACCTGAATCGATAAAGTTTAAAACGTTCGATTATTGAATGGAACTATTTCAATTTTTATCGAGTTAAAATGTTTCTTTTGCTTCGTTCCCTGCATTCATAATTCAAATTCTAAAGCATAAAGCGTACGTTACCGCTTAGGAGTAGAGTGATAAGAAATGGTTCGATTATCATAAAAATGTCACCTGTTGTAATCGAAATAATTAAACGAATCGTTTCTAAAAAAAAACAGATGATTTATCATTACGCCAATAGAATTTCAATGGACACGACCACCCGTCGTAGTCCCTAACGATGTCGTTTTGGAAACAATAGTGTTGGTACAATGCAAGAATAACGACCTTCCGAGACACTCTGCCATTGATACTGATGCTAGCTAAACAGCCAAAAACAAAAGACGAATATAAATCACAAGGGTCCCGTACACGCGTCTGAATGCAAATACATATGTCCGTCATCAATCAACATTACACTCTAAACGGACACAATAAGGTGTCTTATCCTCTAATCAAGAAGACGGGTACACACAATTTTAAATCGTGATGGCGGACTGTAACCGCTTCTGTGTAAACAATGGTCGTTTACAATGTTACATTATTACGCTGGTAACATAATTATTGACCCATTGTTGGGCAGACGATTCCCAAAAATGCTTCATGGGTGTTAAATGGGTTTACAATGGTTGGCTAGTGGACTAAAGTAGACAAAATATTTTTACCGCGACTCGGAACGAATTAGTTGTCTGAAGGTTCGATTGTCCCTTTTCGCAAAGGTTTTAGAGGCTTTGGAATACATTGAACGTGATTTATGCACATTAGGAATACTGAAGAGACAATGAATTTAAATAAAGACTTTTTAGACAATCATTGATGGATTTATGACCGATTTTATTAGTCTTTAGTACTAACAAAACGGCTCTTTTACAACCTTTATTTTGATCTTCTTGAATTGAATTTCCTCAAGTAGATAGATCGAAAATGTGTGGTCTTGCAGATAGTAGTACAATTTGGATACCTCCTCTATATTTTACACCATAAACATATAATAATAAACTTGAAATAATATTATGATCTAAGAGATCTTTTACAGACAACCATTAGATGGACTGTACTTAAATATAATTATCATTTCAATATCTATACAAATTAATAAAATTGAAGTGTCTGTATGTAATATCAAGATAACAACGTTTTATTGAATGCATGTGAAAGTAGATGTATACGGTCCTAATAACAAATACGCAATTTTTAAGATTTTTGCTTGTCTGTCTATTTATGCCAGATAATCACCGAAACGGTGGGACCGATTTTGACGAGACTTTCACTGATAGATAGCTGATGCTATAATGAGCAACACAGGCTACTTTATATCCAGGTAAAATTCACAGTTCCTGTGGGAAAATTAAATAAAAATTTACGAGTTTGGCGCACATGAAGTCGCGGCCAACAGCTAGTTTAAAATAGTATTGATCAGCATTAAAACTAAAAAGCATCAAACGATCAACTCCTTAAAGTAATTAAAAGCAATTAAGGATAATTTACGTAAATATTTTCAGTAATAGCATCAAGCGACTGAGTAAACTCGTAAACCTGACCACAACCCTAGCCTAATTACCCTAGCTGCGTCCCTCTCAATGTCTAGGGAAAAGACAGGGACAGACAATTCGATAGACACCCCTTCTCAACAATTTACGGGCGTCGAGCGTTCTGGCTAATCTAATTGGCGCGTTCACGTTTAGTTGGCGTCGCCTTGACCTTTTGTAAATGCATTTTGTATGTTTTACGATGTTGGCTTTTGACAATTAAGCTATTTTACGGCAGGGAATTTTATGGGTTGATTTTGTACATTGATTTGTTGGGTGAAGGGTTAACTGCTTGGATTAATTTCAGAGGGTTAGCGGGTCAATATAATTTGAAACTTTAAAAGTTTTATCGCTCTGAAGTTTGACCATATTAAATAATATTCCGCATTGCAGATCACAGCCACAGAACCCCAAAACTCTTTCAATTGTGATATTGCTAGTAGGATTTTGGAAGCCTCGACAGTCTGACTAAAAGTTTCGGGACTTCAAGACACGAGACGTCCCCAACCCAAATCCTAATTGCTTTTCTTTTTTTAAATCTTTTATAGGCTCACGCTTGACCACTATCTCACCTGATGGTAAGCGGCGATGATGTGGTCGACGATGGAGCACGCTTGCCTAGAAGTAGCCATTCACTCTTGACTTAAAGACCCCTAGATTGTAGCTATCGGGAAACACAGACTCCGGCAGGGAATTCCACTCCTTAGGTGTACGCATAATAAAAGTATTCTCAAAACGTTTAGTGCGTATGGTTGGGATGTCCACCATGTACCGATGGCGCATCGCCGTACGTCTGGTAGTCCGATGATGAAACGGGCTGGGCGGAATAAGATCATGCAATTCTAACAATCTTCAATGCTAACTCTAGAACCATAACATATCCCCTGAAAAAAAGCAGACACGATCCAATCCTCGATTAAGTAATTAAACCATCCCCACACACAAAAAGAGCACGCCATCAATCAGACTTTCCAAAAGAAATACATCGAAAAGTGATTAGGCGACCATCTTTTTTTCTTTTACACGCAAAACGTAATTGCCTGCGTACCTTTTGTGAGGAGAGTGACGTACCTCTTATACCTCTGTGACCCTCACAATCTGGACATTGTTGTTACTCATCGCATGACGGGCCAAATTAACACATCGTCCAATCTACACGCCCCCTCTGTGCCTCGTATGTTATGTACACAAGAAAAGTTTTGTAATAAACGATTTGATGTACGGTCCAATTGGAATTGTACCTGGCAGTTTTGGTAAATATTGGGGATCGGCAATAGAAGGTGTTATAATTTGGTATGTCTGGATTTAGAATATTATTAGTTGTTTGTTTTGGGACATAAAGATGCTTTTTTTAGGGTTCCGTACCCAAAAGGTAAAACAGTATAAAATTAATATTTAAGGGGGGCTCCCATACAACAAACGTGATATTTTTGCCGTTTCTTGCTCGATATTAATAACGGCAACAGGTAGACGCTTGAAATATTCACAGAATATTTAGTTGTATATTCTCTTCAAAAAATAATAATTATTAAATTAAAATAAAATAAATTAAGGGGGGCTCCCATACAACAAACGTGATTTTTTTGCAGTGTTTTGCGATAATGGTACGGAACCCTTCGTGTGCGAGTCCAACTTGCACTTGGCCGGTTTTTTAAGGAATATCTCTGATGAGGCTAAAATGAGCTACACCTGAAGATAAACTAATAAAGTTTACTTAAGGCTATACCACTGGTTTCTACTGTTTTAAGAATGAATGTGATAACTTTCTTTTTAGATATTTCAACAAGCTTCATCTTGTTGGCGTACTCAAACTAAGATTTTCTTTCGTGGACGGGAAAAGTGAATCGTCCATCCGATTGATATTTATTTATTTATTTATTCATTTACACATACATTTATTTTTACAGGTAAAACCCAAGGTAATAAAAGTAGTCATACAATGCGACTGTTACATACAGTAATGACACGTTACATAGAAGACAATACACTCCCTGTAGCCCTCTGGAATTCAGCCAAAGAGCAGGAAAAAATGTCCAATCGCTGAGAGATGATATTAATAATCGTAATTGCCCGACACACGGGAGCAAACTTTAATATGTTTGTACCGCTACCGGAGTTTCAAAAAGACTCTTCCTCGGCCCCAACCGTAGCCTACTGTTTGGAACGAGTAATCCCAACGATTCTATGATTTGTGGATTGTTTAGCATCCCACGAAAAACCATAAAGACATATTTGACCAGAGCAAGATTGCGCCTTACTTCCAACTTATATTAGGCTTAGATAGCTCATTTTATACCACGACTTTTTTTAAATGTAGAAATTTTCACATCATCGCTTACCATCAGGTAAGATAGTGGTCAAGCGCGATCTTTTAATAATAAAAAAAAATGTTTTTACTATACCAGTGAATAATTTTCTAAACTACTGTTACCGTAGAATGTGAAAACTATCACGAAAAGACTAACAATACTTCCATACTAACTAACAAAACTTTCCTAACTGCAGAGATGACCAACCAATTAATTACGAAACTTCTAAGTTCTAACAGTCGCCATAACTCCACGTCATACATACCACCGTGAGAAAACTTGATACGTAATGTGGGTAGAACGAAAATTTTGGTATCGCGTGTACAAAGACCGAGGGTGCCGCACGCCATCCCGTTTTCTTTACCAAAGAAAATGCTCCTTATGATTTAGTGGCACGCTTGGCAATGGATGCTTTACTTATCTAAGAAAGGATTCCGAAGATGGATTTTTGCGTGAGATAGTAATTTGTTTTGTGTTATTTATTTTGATGTTGAGGAAGAATTTTGTTTCGATGAAAATATAAGATTCTCTATCACACAAAAGGAAATGTTATGGTATAGGATATCAGTAAGGAGCGACCGTCACCCATCTTTTTAATGGATAAAAAGCATTTTATATCAAACTAGCTTTTGCCCGCGGCTTCGCTCCCGTGGGCCACCCCACAGGACACGTTTTCGGGATAAAAAAATAGCCTATGTTACTCAGGAATAACGTAGCTTTCTATTGGTGAAAGAATTTTTCAAATCGGCCCAGTAGTTTCGGAGCCTATTCGGTACAAACAAACAAACAAAAAAATCTTTCCTCTTTATAATATTATACAGATATATACAGATACAGAATACAGATATACAGATTATACAGATTTAATATGTTAAAAAATATATCGTGGGTCTGAAAAATCCTGTCAAGACTACGAGTAGGTATTAAACAAAAATTCATAAATTAATTAAAAATCAATGTAAGTTTACCTTAATATTTCGACACTGGGATACAATTAATGGTAGCATCTAAGCTTTAAAATAAAGAACAAAAGAACCCCAATAAAATAATATTTTGGTCTCATTTATGCCACGTATTTTGTAATGAAATTTAGGTTTAGAGGGCTTCGGGACCAATACCATGTTCTAAATATAGCACGTGGAAAGTGTTACTAAACAGAACATAACGCCTATGTATTATGTTCTGCAGGTAGGATAAAGAAAAATGCTGAGTGTATATCTAAGTGTCGTTAGATCCTTGCCCGGACCGGAAAAGACAAAAGTACTCAAACTTGTCAACAAATCAAGAATCTGTGATGAAAAAAAAACCGGCCAAGTGCGAGTCGGACTCGCGCACGAAGGGTTCCGTACCATTATCGCAAAAAACGGCAAAAAAATCACGTTTGTTGTATGGGAGCCCCCCTTAAATATTTATTTTATTCTGTTTTTAGTATTTGTTGTTATAGCGGCAACAGAAATACATCATCTCTAAAAATTTCAACTGTGTAGCTATCACGGTTCATGAGATACAGCCTGGTGACAGACAGACAGACAGACGGACCGCGAAGTCTCAGTAATAGGGTCCCGTTTTTACCCTTTGGGTACGGAACCCTATAAAGATGCAATAACATTTGCACCAGTTCTTCTAATGAAAAAGAATAAAATTAATATTCAAGGTGGTTTCATAAACAAAGAAAGAAATAAAACTGAAATAAGGAAACGGCTCCATTTTTCTGCAAGTTATTTAAGACATCCATTTACCTTTCAGCGTACCAAAACCGTACAGATTACGTAAAGAATTCCTTACGAACAATTTTATACAAAAATAGCGGTTACCTAAATCAATGTTTTGTTAAACTTATATTTGGCTCGAACTTTCGCTTTTCCTCAAAAGGTAAAACGTAGAACTTTGACCTTCTTTCAAAGTAAAATTCATTGCATATCTTAACGCTATATTTAAAAGGCTGAATATAGAAAAACTTTATCCCATTCTTCTTCTTGTAACGTAAGGGCCGTTTTCTAATATTCAACCTTCAGTCAATTTACTAAAGAGACCCGCTTTCATCACAGTATCCGTAGCATTATGTTTTCCTATTACTTTCATAATATTTATTTTACATGGTCGAACTACCTTTAAGTGATACTGGACTTTATTTTTAATGTGATAAAGTTCCTTTTTTGGTGTAGTATGAAGGGATATTCAGTACTGTTTCAAGTTGAGCGAGTCCATTTCTTTCGCCGCCCATAATAATGTTTGGCGATTTATCAAATCGCAATTTCGTAATAGATACCCGCTTGATGTGAAAGATGATAAAAAGTTATATATTGTCCCTTCATTTAGGTTAAATTGAAACGGTCATTTGGTCAAATAAGTGTTTAATAGTCCTTAGGGGATAATGTTCTGGGAAATGGGTAATTTATTTGTTTTGTTTCGTGACAATGTTCCCTTATTTTACAAAATATTGTCATTCAATATTAGTAAAGGAGATTTGCCGTATTTGCATGAAGTATTGCAGCTATTCTAGCTACCAAAGCCCTTATTAAAAATAATCTAGGTATTGATGAGCCAATTCTTCTTCGTCGTATCAATGATTCATCATCATCATCACATCACATCATCAGCCTATTAATGTTCCCACTGCTGGGACACAGGCCTCCTCTCTGTGAGAGGGAATGGGCCGTTAACTACCACGTGGGCCCAGTGCGGGTTGGTGGATGTCACATGTCTTCGAATTTATGGTTCTAGGACTTGCCGGTTGCCTCACGATGTTTTCCTTCACCGTTTTGAGAACATCATCATCACCCTTTTAATATGCCACCCTTCTAGGACACAGACCTCTTCTCTGTGAGAAACGGGATGGGCCTACCGCCTAGTGCTGGTTTCTTCACGTTGATTTCCAATTATTGCAATTTATTAATTTTATTATTGATTTTTAGCACTATAAAAGAATATTTTTTAAATTTTGGTATGGAACTTTAAATGATTCAAAAGCATAGTAATATCAGAATACCATATTTCATAGGTTTAATTGGTAAAGGGCCATCAGGAACAGGACTATAATAACCAATGAATGCTTTATTGTACATTACACAATGTATTATACATAAACGTGGGCCTCTATATTTATACGCAATAATATCTTTTGTTATAGCCTTTTGTGTCCCGCTATCTGTTTTATCGCTACCTCTTTGTACTAGAACCATTATCATGTCACGGTCAATTTTTTTACCAATCTTCCCAAATGTCAGGGGAATAGGGTTGAGTTTTGTGTGGCAGAAGATTTTGTAGTGGTAAGGCCGTGTTGTTTTCTTCAGTGATACACCAAAGATGACAATAGATTTAAATGACTTTATTCCTGATGGTTTGTGTCCGGTACTGTCTTGTTCACAGGCGTCCCAATAATTTATAACCGACATCAAAAAAAGGAGGTTAACAATTCTGTTACTCTTTTTAAAATTCGTGTTAGAGTTTGTTGGAACAAGTGAAACAGATAGGGTCTAAGAATAATATTTGAATAATCGTGAGTCGGATCTCCGAGGGTTATTTTTGTTTGGCGATGACCTTAGCTTTTGTGTTCACGAAGAGAACTGGGTTGTGCTGCGTGAGGTACAGTTTTGTATCTTTTTTTTTATTTGTTCTGAATTTATAAAAGATGAAATGTAAGTATCTCGTGTGCGGTCGCTGCTGTGTTCACACAACACGATTAAATTTTGTCGTTAAAAAATGTGTCGAACGTTTTTAAATGTTTATTTTTCTTTTTCACGTGATGAGAACGGTTAAATTATACAGTTGCGCCCTTTCAAATTCAGTTCAGTCAATCGTCAGTAAATTCTGTGTTCATTGCCAAATTAAATAAAAACATGTTTTCATTGCTAAATTAAATCAAACATATTTTGGGTTAAAGTGACTTTGCTGTATTACCTTCGTA
This sequence comes from Anorthoa munda, assembly GCA_945859665.1. Taxonomy (NCBI): domain Eukaryota; kingdom Metazoa; phylum Arthropoda; class Insecta; order Lepidoptera; family Noctuidae; genus Anorthoa; species Anorthoa munda. The sequence continues at coordinate 13,731,822 of OX243902.1, read as the reverse complement.
ATACAAAACTAAATAGAAACCAACTGGATTAACTTGATTGTTTTTTTTTTTAATAAATAAATGAGTATAATCTTCTAAAAATACAATATATTTTTATATTTCTTTCGAAACAAGAATCATATATCTAGATAGTCAATAAATGCAGTCAAAAGATAAAGGGCCTTATTTATAAAATCTTTGAGGGGTTTAGGAATTGCTTTGGAGATTCTTTATTCAAATTGTCTAAAAAATTTCGGCTAATATTTATAAAAAAAAATACCATAATAATTATGGCTAGTTTAAGCACTGATTACCAGATTCTTAATTCAAATTGAGAGGTAAAATGTGCGTATACTGTATAATTATGTGTGTCTATGACTGACCCATCTGGGAATACATACTTCATATTTTCTATGAAGATTTTTTAAAATCTTATTATAAGTGTTTAATTAAACTAAGGATATAATTCGATTTTGAAGTTTCTATTAAAAATTATCACCAACATTATCAAGTAATTATTATGACAAGAACATAAAAATAAACATGTTTAACTAATCATAGAAACAATTATAATAGTGGGCTGTAAATAACATTTTACTATCCATTTTCAAATAATATCACGCTACGCTTTACGCCTTTATTCGTCGTAACCACGCGAAACTTTATAATTATTGTTAGTACAAGCAATGAAATGCAGTTGCCTTTATTTGTTCTTGTTAATGAGGTTTCTTTTATGGGACAGAATAAATTACTTTTAGACATGTAGAATATTTTAAAAATTTCTTAATGGAATTTTATGTTTTCTAGATGGAATCAGACTATTCTGAAGTTCGATAGCTATCTACAGGCTCTGCCGTCTTCACCTATTTTAATCTTAGGTACCTAATATTTTTATGAGTAAAAATCAAATTGAGTAGGAACTAAAAACCTGACTGAAATGAGCCAATGACCTACAAAATTCTACAAACTAAGAATCCATTAAACAAAAAATAATTTTCCAAAAAAGAAAACATTATACTAAAAATAAAAAACAAACCAATAAGAAAAAAAAAATACTTACACCAATCCAAATAGATCCATGAAAAACAACAAGTCCAATCACAAAGTCGTTTCACAACACAGCACTAGCAAAAAAATTACCGGCGTTACGAATTTTCCGTGGGCGGATTTTCCGCCTAAACGCGTGCACCCTCCCCGGCAGTCGAAACGGTACTGAGGGGAGGGATACCTTCGGGACAGCTCGGGACTTCGGGAGGCTACAGACGCGCGCATCTGTACCTTAAGCTGTGGACATGTTAAGGGAGCCTTCATATGTTAGGTATCAGGAAGCTAGGATTCGAAAATGGAACAGCTGTTTCTTCAGTTTATGGTTGGTGGGAAGTGTTTTAGCTTGAATCAGGTTGAGGGTTTAGTATTAAAGACTCTATTAAAGGTTTTCAATTTCTTTGTAGAAAGGTCGCCTTTCTGAGAATTTTCACTACAATATTTGAAGTAGAAAACTCAGTATCAAGTTAATTTCTTCAAACAGAGCAAACCGAATTCTAACGACAGGATTAAATAGAAATAGGTTCCTAGCGAAACTACTTCTAACGCCAATAGACGTTTTATGTACCGAAGAAAGTATTACAACATAACAAAACAAATAAAACTAACTACCCTCTCTAAATACCCACTAAAAGAAAAACAAGAAAAACTAACAAAAGCGAAACTAAGTTCAAGCACTAAAGCTTAAGCACTTAATTAATCGCTCGGAGAAAATCAACGAAGCATAATTTTTATTACTCTCGCAAAGATAAATGAGTACATTGTGTCACATGTCGACGGTGAGAGCAATATATTTCCCGGGAAAAATTACGCACAATAAAAACTGGAGTTCCCGAGAAATTAACGATGTTAGCAGTTGACAGCAACTCAGCTTATCTGCGGCTTTTAATGGCCGGGAAAAGTAACAGAATAAGTGTAGCTGTAGGTTACGCTGCGGTAAATGATGCAGGTATGAAATTGTTGTTTTCTATTTTTAAAAAGACGTTCTGAACAGAATTTTCTCCTTTTTACAAGCTTTATGTTATTATTACCTTGAAGCCGGAAGGTAGCTATAGCAACTCCTCAACCACACAAGATAACAGCTTCGATTTTGGGCATTTTGGAAGTATATCTATACTAATATTATAAAGAGATAAGATTTTTTTGTTTGTTTGTTTGTACCGAATAGGCTCTGAAACTACTGGACCGATTTAATAAATTCTTTCACCAATAGAAAGCTGAATTATCCCTGAGTGACATAGGCTAATTTTTTATCCCGGGAACGGGTCCTGTGGGGTGGTCCACGGGAGCGAAGCCGCGGGCAACAGCTAGTTAACAATATATAAGTAAATACTATTACATTTAGAACCTCTCTGTTCAAGAAGCTTGTCTAAAAACAAAATTTTTACTTAATACTTATTCATGGGAAACTTTTTTTTCATGCACACATAACAACGAAAATGTATTTACGCGGCTGATATTTTGTCTGTAAAATCAAAGTATTTTAAAGCACTTTCGATTACGTTTCCGAAATCTCAAACCTTACAGTGGAAGACTTTGATCAAAGAGGTTATTTTTTAATTCTTTAGAATATAAAAACCAAATGCCATAATGAATACATCAGGCTTAGGTATGTGACTATTAAACAATTCATCCATTTAATGCAATATGAAAATAGGTCGAAAATAAAATTGGATATGCAGCAGGACACTTCCCGAGGCTTAACTTGACGTAACCTAAATCTGTTACAGGTTTTATATCTCAACGTTTTCACATCACACCATTAACTGTTTTTCTTTTTTCGTAATGAAATGTTTTCCACCATTTTAATTCTTTTATTTTCCAGTTGTGTTTCTGTTTAGGCCATTAGTCTTAGATATTTTTGCGGCCACAATAAGCGGATTGTGCCCTTATGATAAAAGCTTGGAATCTTTTTATCGAAACGGGAAAAGTCTTCTGGAAACATCATTTTGGATGATAAAGGTAAAAACATTAATGTTAGCTTCTTATATGAAGAAACAACGAAAATACATTTGTCTTCTAAGAAATTGAAGTACGTACGTTAACGATTTGTGCCTAATCAATTATTGTTACCGTGGTCTTTATTCTCTGTATGTGAAGAAGTCTTAGTCCTGTAGTATATTTATATTTAGTAGCATAAGATTGATATTACTTTATTTTATAATTTCGCAAATTTCTGCGTCTTTTCTGGTGGAATGTTACTAATATTATAAATGTTAAAGTTTGGTTGGATGTGTGTGTGGAAGTGTAGATGTATGTTTGTTACTCAATTACGCCACATAATAACAAAAATAACTTTTCATCTCGGTATATAGCCACTGGCAGAAGCTAGCAAACACTATTTCTATCTTCTTCTTTTTTATCTGGCTGGTTCTTTCCTCAAAAGACCATTTCAGACATCAGTCTACATGATGATCTAACCAAGATTTTGTATGGACTTTAAAAGAGACTGTGACCTCTGAGTTTGTTTCGGCCTTTCTTCTCAGAGTAGTCAGAAAGGAAACACCGACCTCATCTAGTTTTAAAAAATATGATCGACATGTAAAAGTGTTTGTACAAACCAACTTACAGAAATAAAATCATTTATCATTACCATGTATATATAAGCCATTTATTGACGACACGACTAAACCTAAACTCAGCTTCTCTCAGCCATTGACATTGATGTTCTTGATTCGTTATTTTTTTTGTCTGTTTTCTTAAAATATACTGATAGCAATATTAATCATACAACCCGTAATGTTATATTAGTATATTATGATACAAGTGAGCTAAGTTGCTCATTACACACGAGGCAGTGAGTTGCAGCCCGAGCCGTAGGCGAGGGCGTAATTCAGCCGAGCGTGTTATGAGCAGGGCTCACGAGTTTCATACGGCGTTTTTCAACACATTTGCAAGAAAAAAAACAAACATGTATTGTATCGTTTAATTATTAAAACAATTGGTGAACGTACAATTTTCAAAGCTTTATTGGATTGATTTGGATGGCAATTTCACACTTTGTGTTACATTGGTGCTTGCCACTTCTTTAGTACATACTTTCGTTTTCTTCTTATGTAAATGTCGGCGACAAAGGCATTTCGGGTTTCTACATCCTTTGTTGTAATATTATGAAGCTCTTGTCGTCTACACGCACCAATAACATCGAATATTAAGGCAACCTGCAACAAAATCAATTAATTAGTATTTAAGAAGTTATGCTCAGGGGGGTGACCACAAGCTCTTATAGAGCAAGGTTATTTTTAATGTGCGTGCGGGACATATATATCTGTCCCTTTTTCACAGTCGAACTATGATAGTTGTGACACGTTATGGTACGGGGGTAGGTTACGCTATTATTTAGATATGTCTAGATTAATAATATTCAAGGTACCTTTGTTGCTAGGCACTGCCTTTACGGAGCCTCTTTCAAAAACTTTTCAACGTCGGCTGGTGACAAACTATTAACAACATTAACTTGTACTTTAATAAATAAATAAATAATAATATAATAATTAGATTTCCGACCAATATATCCGTCTGAGCCGTCTCTTCATAAATGCCATCAGGTTACAGTACGTTTTGATATCAAAATCATGTTTAAGCACCACCAGGAATAGATAAAAGTGCCGAGAAATACGCCAAAATCACATTTTCACCTTGCTGTTCCATTGTAGGAAACTATCGTAGGCAGCTCATTTAGTATTTCTGGCGGGGTTAACTCTATCAATAATGTTCATCTTCTGCAAGAAAACTTAACATTTCTAAATTAATTTACCACAGCAACAAATACGATAAAAACAAAATATGAAAATTATGGGAAATGGTGCGCAAGCTTTTTTTTTTCATGCGCTAAGTGCAAGGTGAGTAAACATACAGCCTACTTCAAAATTATAATTTTAAGTGATACAATGCAATTATTTTAATATTTTATAACAAATTATTGTGAATTATGAACAATTTGATAATAATAAATGTTTGTTTAACCTAATTAAGGATGTACACATTTATTTATTCCAAAAATGTATATGGCTTTTCAGCGACATAAAACCTCTTTGTTGTTACTAAAAAATCTATATTACCCGGTTGAAATGCTCTGTTTACTCGCATATAACTTGCAGAGGTACTAATTTAACATTGTTGGCAGAATTCTATTACGCACTAGTGTGTAATGCTATTACGCACGTGTGTGATATAGCTCTGTTTATGGCCCTATAAGCGATGTAATAAGACTCACTTTACGAGTAAGTGTGTTGAAAAATAAGTTATATTCTTTTCGTGTGAGGAAGTCGCTATCTCTGGTGTCAGAGTTAATTAAGCCGCCTACCTGTGGGAACCCCACAGGCCTCTGACTTGACTATTTCAGACTTACATTAACTTTATAACTCCAGGTTTGCTCACTATGTTTTCTTTCACCGTTGCCTGTGATTTCCAAGATAAATATATAAAATGCATATGAATTTGAAAGTCACATTGGTACTTGCCCGGATTTGCACCCACAACCTCAAGAGACCTCGAGAGGCGAGGTCTAGCCACTGGGCTACTACGACTTTTTTCATAAGTGTTTTTCTTCTTTGCTGAGTAAAAATAACTCCAATACAGCCACAAAATTAAATAAATATAAACCACACACCACGCTATCTACCAAAAAGCCTTTAATACTCATAATGTGGCAATGACACAAGCGATTTCCTTTAGAGCTCTCCTACCGTACTGAACGCACTTTTAAAAACACCTCGCCAACCATCCTAACCAGACCCGTGATCATACTACAAAAAACCCCCATTATTTTGGAACTGTGAAAGAAGAAGAGGGGAGAGGAAGATGTTCTTACAGTGGTCGTGAAATAAAAAGTGAGATACATGTGCCTCTTTCGACTATTAATCAATGTCCCCTAAAAGCCTCCTGTGCTACACAAAAAATTAACGCAGTACAATTGTATGAGAGAGAACATTCTCATGTGGTCGGGGCCATTGTTATAAAGGCTTTTATCATAGGTACTATAGTTATGTATATTAGCCGTTTTGCTGGCCCCTAATGGCCAGTCGTGGAAACGGACAAGAGGTTACTTGCTTTATGGTATACGTTTTTGTGCGCTTTCAGTATTTTGGAATTAGATTTATAGGTAGTCATTTATTTTGGACTGGTTATGTCGGGCTTGTTCGAGTTCGAGTCTATGCAATGGTCTACTAGATCTTATGACGTGGGTTGTTAGAATGACAACGTAATAGATGCAGGTTTAACCATTAGTCATTCTGGTTTTGCAATAATCAGGACTGACAAATAGGTTGAAGTCTTATTAAATACCACCGTGTAGCAATAGCATGTAGCATTAGTGCTATAATTTATAAAAATAATTATTAAACAGAATTTATTGATTTTGAATATTAATATAATAAAATCATTATTTCGGTTGGAAAAAAAAAAAAAAAAAAGACGTCCACTGCCAGCAATAGGCCACATCGGTTTCCTTTGATTAATTGAGCACACAGAAACATTGTGCATGTGCATCTTCACACACAACTAAGACCAACCCGCCCGCACCGTCGCGTCCGCAACCGTTCTATATTTTTACCTAACTGCCGAAGGAGGGTAATGTGTTTATCAGTCTATGTAAGTATGTATATGTATTTTTGTTTCTATGTGGCGTTCTAGAGACCAAAAGCGATGGCCAGTTTTGATGATTCTTACGGAAGAAAGAAGAAAAATCGATTGATTTTTCTTAACCTTGTGAGTGTTGCTGGCTACATTAAAATTGGAAAACAGAAAAATGGCGGTTTTTGGGCGCTGTATTGTGGGATTTGTGGGGGGCCATTTATTTTTTTGCTTCTAAACCCATCGTGTGGGGTATCAAAATAAAGGGTTTTAGGAGGTGATTTTAGAATTATATATAATTCTAAAATCACCTCCTAAAACCCTTATATGTTTAAATGCAACTAGTAAAAAAAGTTAATTAAAAAATACAAGAGCCCGACTGTTTAATAAGCGAACTAAAAAGACGTAAACAAAAAGAAAATCATGCTGTGCAGTCGGAGAATACATCTGGTTTTGGTCAGCCAACTCGCGAATATACTTTTGAGACATTTTTTCTTGCCTTAACTTAATAGGGTTGAAACATACATCTAAAGCTTTCAATTTAAATAACTTGTAAGTACACGGCATTTTACTCGAATAGCTTTTATTTCTCCAAAAGAATTGAGAGCTCCGTGACAAAATAATAGGTACAACATTTATCTCTATTGAGTCGTACAACTAGCTAAAACAAAGAACTACTGAAGAAGTAACTGTTACATTCAATATAAAAAGATCCTACAACTTCAATAATGTTAAAACGGTGCGGGTGGATTACGATTCGACATCACAATGACATTTAATCCATTTAGTTAGTCCCGGCCGTTCTAGACTGTGGACTGTACTTAGATTATTATTTAAGGTATTCTATTTTAGTGTAGGCAACTTTTTACTATTTTGGGTAGATAGGTTCAGGTTTTATGAAGCTTGATGTTTGAATATCACGTTGACAATAGGTTGGGACAAAAAATAATAGCACTAGAATATACGTAATATTCATATTCGGAACCAATGTTAGGTAATTTGGAGTAGCAAACAATTTTATTGCAGTAAACTGTAGTTGGTTATCTGTAATTTAAATAAGATAATGTAGGTAAGTAAGTATACTCCAATTGGGTATAGAACTTGGTTTTGCAGTAAATGATAGCGAGAAATTTACATTTTTACTTTTTGGTTAGAATTGGTAATTTTGTCATAATTTAAATTTTACACTGTCAATATAGTACTTTTTGTAAGCTATACAATAAAGTTATAGTAGTTTATGCAATGGTCATATAATAGGGGTTATTAAAACACGAGTGTGGGTTTATCACACGAGTGTTTTAATAGCTAATTATATGCCCTTGCATACACTAATCTTCAATCATATAGTTGAAATAAAACAAAAGTAGAAACGGAAAAAAATATGTGGTATGGCGGGCAATTTAGATTCTCATTGCAAATTACTGCGCAGCGCGCGCATCCATAGACAATGACACTACTTTTTTTCTACTTAATGTAGAAAAAAAGTCAATGAGCCCATACGCGCAAAAAAATAAAAAGTAAAAGTATGCTATAAATTTTTTTTCAATTATTATTTCTATAAAAGTTATTTTATGTTGCACTGTAATGGTTTTTTTTTTTAAAGTTTTATGGATCCACGAAATAAAAGTACGTGTTTATACCATATTGTTTTAATTCTATTTGGCACATTACGTTGTGAGTGTAGATAAAAACCTGTACATTTTTGCTTTCTAACTGACTTGGTAACGTTACTCATTAAATTTATAACCTTCCAAAACTCAGGTTAAAATTCACCAAAATATTCCGGCCAACACAAATAGTGCCCACCTATGTAAACGGGTGCTTCATTTGGGATATAAAATGAGGTGCAGTAAGCCCCACTCGGCGGTCGCTGCCTATCCCCATTACGATGTCTGGCGGGACAACGCTGGCAGAAAACCGCCGCTTTAGACAACTTTATATGTAAACGAAAAGGTTTCAGGAAAGTATTTAGACAATCGGTTTTGGGTGGAGTAATTTTTTTTCAATCTTCTTTATTGTTATCTAGCTTCTGCTAGCGGCTTCCTCATTGTGAGTGTCGAAAATTATCCCAAGGGAACTTATTCCCATGATAAATATCCTATGTGCTATTCCAGACTATAATATATCTCTGTGCCAAATTTCATCCAGATCCGTTCAGCCGTTCCGGCGTGAAGAAGTAACAAACATACAAACACACTCACAAACCTTTACCTTTATAATATTAGTGTGATGTGATAAGGGGCGAGCGTATAGTCAGGTTCAAATTCAGACTCCAGGCTGCCACTGAAAAAATACCAGGCAATGAAAAAAAAACAAACCCTTTTTTAGATTATTTTTCATTTTTACAATTTGTTTTATCTGTTATACTGAATGATAATATTCAACGGCTGAAAAAATCACAATCTCACAATACGAAAAAGTTATCGAAGCAAAACATTAACGCAAACGCGCACGTTAATGTAAAATACCGAATAAAAATGTTAATGGAAAACGTTCGGAAAGATAACAAAAGATTTATGATAACCAAACAGGCAAAATAAGAATGGATTGAGTTTGGATACAGACTTGTGGAATGTAATTTTGTGGGTAGTTAAGCCGTTTTTATAATTTGATGGCTGTGTAATGGCTTTATTAACAGTATTTGTCTTGTTTTTACATAACTTGTTCAGAAATCTATCTATTACCCACTGCAAGGAATGTGAGTCTAGTGAGAATGTATTATTATGAAAAATTATTTAAATGCAAAACAAACATAGATCTTTTCAATTCGGTACACGAAAATAATGTCTTCGTTTTCTAACCGCGTTGGTTCATCTTAATGTATTAAGTGCACCTCCCCAAAAAGCTTGGGCCCCAAATTGACAGCGACCTCAATTCTGACAGATCGATCAGATATGCTGTATCGTTTTGTAACTGCTAGATTTACACGAGCAGGTAGAATGGAGCAGACCTGGCATTTGAAAAAGGTTTGTAAATAAAATCTTAGCCCTTGGCATTTCACACTTATCCTTTTAAAAAGTAACCTTCACAAAACAACAAAAGCACAGCAGCCACCCTCTAAAACTTTAATCACAAGCGAAGGGTTTAACTAATTAATAAGGTGTACACTTAAAAACGGAACTCCGTCTAAAAGGGCCAAAGTTGGCAACACTCGCCTTTAATCCATAGCGGGCCGTCGAAGCCCGAAAAAGTGTTACCAACCGTTGAAAATTGGGATTACAGCTGTAAGCTGGGAATAATGCAGGCGAATATACTGTGCTCTGTCAGTGTATCGACGCGAGGATTTCCATTGTTAAATCGCTTTTAAATGATGTATGAGATACGATAAACGAAGTATGAAATATGCTTCAATTTTAAATCAGGTTGTTATTGGTTGTATTTCTTTGGCACAAGATTTTAAACACTAAAGGCTTAAGTTTCTTATAAAATTTCCTTCCATTTTTTCCAAAATCTAATAGAAGCAATACGACAGAAATAACACCAATCAATGGAGTTAATCTCTTGCGAAAACAATGCACTAAAGTGTGTTTCGGTATAATGCAAAAAAAACTTGTATAAACTATTGTGATTAATATAAACTTAATATATATTGTCGTTAATATAAACATCATTAAGAGAAAGTATTTTAATCAGCATAAATTCCCATTTCCACACAACCATTAAAACAAAGCCAGCATCATTTCAAACGAACAAATTTTAATTTTACAACTCACTTTACACAAAAACATTTCATATTTGAAAATTAATACATTTATAACTGTACATCAAATTACACCTTCCTCGTTCATCTCACGTCTGCAATTAAATTTCGAAACCCCCTGTTTATAAGTTTGAAGTACCACCTATACGCTGGAAGGTGAAAACTCGATACAAATTGTGTTAAAACGTAATAGAACTCGTTTCCCGTAAAAGTTTCCATCAGATTACGACGCAAATTCAATATTTAAGATTGATTTGGGCAGATGGCTGAAGGGCATCGTCTTTCGAAAAGGGCAAAATGTGTTTATGTGTGAGTTGTATGGATAATCATACAGCACACACATAAACACATTTTACTTCACATTTCGTTTTATATTTTTTTTCTTGGAAATGAGGCCACAACAAGTATTATTTTTAAATAATGCAAAAAAATAACTTGATTCTTCGTTTATATTTTCTACCTCAGTCAGGTTTTACGACTTAGCAGAACTTAGCATTCAACTTTGTAAGAAAGAGATTTGTTAGTTTGTTGTCAGACCTTTCCTATTTTCTTTTAAAAATAGTACAAAACCTTTTTTTTTTGTTGTTCTACCTAAGTAGGTACTGTATAATTTTAGGCCAGAAGCTGAACGGTAAGGCATTATGTCCGCCTATGTCCCTTCGTGTTGCATGAAGTTTTAATAAATAAATAAATTTTATTCGCAAATACATAAAAAACCGGCCAAGTGCGAGTCGGACTCGCGCTCCGAGGGTTCTGAGCAAACAGCTACATTCAACCAACATAATTAGGTAAAATACTAAAGTTCATAAACAATGAAAGCACCGAACATTGCTCTTACGAATAGAAAATTTTAACTTTTACAAGTACATTTTGTAAGTTGGTCGACTATTACTCGTAAACCTGTAAAACCTGCTTAGCTGTGATAGTTTTCCTTTGAATTTCGTTATATATACTACCGCCCTAATTTTTTTCACATATCCAAAAGCAACCATATAGCTGGCAGGGGCGGACACTCTAACAAAAACTAACAATTTAAAGCTTAATTTTACGCAAATGGATCCCTAAATCGAAAAAATGGTTTTCACAGATCCGTACTATTTTTGAATGGGCTATCCAGCGATACCCCAAACCATGGGCTAGACAAAAAAAAACATTCCTACTTTACGTGTACAGGAGGTACCCTAAAAAAACTGTTTTCATAATGTTATTTTACAACTTTGTCGGCGTGATTAATATGTATATCCATGCCAAATTATAGCTTTCTAGTATTAAGAGTCTCTAAGCTAAGTTGCGGACGGACAGGCGGACATGGCGAAACTGGGTTTCTTGTTGACTACGGAACCCTTAAAACGAATAGACGTATTTCATACGACCTCCATAAAAGATAACTGCTTAAAGAAAACACGGTATCAACCTCATATTCTATTACAGGCTGTTTGGAGGCATTAGGGTCCTCATTTTAAAAGTATAATGTACCAAAATTCTCAGTCAATTAAGCATTCTGCTTGGAAAATAGTCGAGCCTTTGTTAACATTGTAAGCGAGACGAATGTAAAAGCATTTTTATGACATGACCCAAAACCCTAAGAAAATGAAAGGAAAAAATAAAACGAATTTCATACTTAAACTTAGTGAAGTGAATCGTAAAAATACGGTATTCGGAATCGAGCCAACTCGAATGCTAATTTCAAATCAGGACTTGGAAATCTAGCCAACTTACGTTTAAATAAATCGCTTAGTTCACGAACCCAGACTAGAATTAATTCGTTATTTTATTCTGTGTTCTCTCTTTATAAGATAAAAGTCGTTTTGGAATCTTTATTTTTCTCATGGATATTTTAAGACAGACTTGGTAATATCAACTACCAATCAATTCAACTTCTCCGTTTTTCTCGATTACAAATGATTATTTGAAGAAAACGATTGTATCGAGTCAACTTGGTTCTCCTCCTATTCGCTTCCCTACTTGAACTCGTGGAAATTTGCATGATATTACAGCTCATCTGCTTCGCGAGCCTTGTGTACAGCGGTAAACGATCCGCAACAGAAATTTGAATTTTTCCTTTGAATTACTGAAGAATTGCTAATTAGATCCACGGTATTTCTGTACGGGAATCTTTTTTAAACTGATTTGGACTTAATGGTATCCCGGTCCGTATTCCGTATTCAAAAATATTCTGTGCGGCTTTGTTTTGTTGAATGATTATAAAACCTTGATTTTTTCTTTTGTTTCTAGAACTTGGGATCAACGACCAACTCTTGTTGTAACCCGTAAAACTTATGAAATAAATTCCTAGAAAGCAAGAAGTTTTAAAAGGGAAAAAGCTTAGGGAAAAAGGCTTACAATCCTTTCGCTTTAACCCCCTACCACGCACACAGCGAAAACTGTCCCTATATAGTTTCTGGCCACAAGCTTGCCAACTCCCCCGACAAATGAAGCGTGTCATCACCGTTTGTACATCCCGCCACCCACACATATACACACATTCTAATTCCCCATTCTTTTTGTGTGTAAACGCCCCGAAGCGTCCAATTTACAGAAAAAGAATCCCACAAACACAGTGTTTCCCGCTTCAGATCACACCATGCACTATTTGAATTTTCTCCCAAGGGAGGGTGGAATCAATTTAAATTTTAACTCACACTTAATACACCCTTGTTTGGTGTCTAAGTGGTGTGTTTGAGGCACCCTCTGTTTGGAACGAATAATAAGTTGAGAAGACAACGCCGGTGAAATAGTCCAAACGAAAATTCTTTGCGGTGATGCTGGTGTTTGTTTTTGGAGAAAGATCTTAGTACCTCCCTACAATCCTGGATAGTTGTACGTGCAGTGTACTATTTTATTATTGCATTGCCAAACGATTCAGTTACCTATGTAATGCCTGAAGTATCTCGGGCTTTACTATAACTTCTTCAAACCGTCATGATGCCGGTGTTAGATAGGGATGGAGCTATACAGGATAAATATTACTATCCTTTTATCACAACGGAATCTTGATTGCATTTATATTTTGTAATACCTACGGCCCTTAAAGTTAAGATCGCAGTAACACTTGTGGAATCAGTCCGAAATGTAATGTAAACTACGTATCACACAGTCGACACAAAATCATCAAATTCTGAACTGCACTACCAACGCCTATCAGTTCATACACGCACTATCATAACCATTCAACCCATTCACATACCCAACCCTACCCATTCATTAGACAGACAGATCCACCATTTTGAATGCATATAAACATCAACCCATTTTCCCGTTAAAAGATCGCTGAACATCAACGGACTAAATGTATTCACAAAACTGTTACGTTGGTACCTTGCGTCGCAATCAACGAACGAATAAGCACGGTCCAAATAGAAATTGTACATTCACAAGCATTCTGCCAACTCCGTAGGCCAGTCTCATTTTCTTAGATGGCCTTTATGTAAATAAATCTAAAGTGTGTAATGAAAATGTCGGGATTATAGTTTTAGTGCGTTGGAAACTGAACCTGTACTGAATAAAACGCTTTTTAGGGTTCCGTATCCAAAGGTTAAAAACGTGACCCTATTAATAAGACTGAGGAGCTCGTGGCTAAATAATAACAGCCGCACGGGTCGATCTTCAAGGTTAAGCAACGCTTGACGAGGTCAGTCCGTGGATGGGTGACCATTTTAACATACCGAGTTTCCTCCGTGCCTCGGAAAGCACCTTAAGCCGTTGGACCCGGCTGAAATTTGAAGATTTTTGACAGTCGTTACGAGTAGTCAGAAGCTTGAAATCTGACACCATTGTAGCCAAGGTGTACCGTGTTACCCAGTTACTGGGTTGTGGAGGTCAGATAGGCAGTCGCTCCATGTAAAACACTGGTACTCAGCTGAATCCGGTTAGACTGGAAGCCGATCCCAATATAGTTGGGAAAAGGCTAGGCAAATTGATTGATTACTAAGACTCCGCGGTCCGTCTGTCTGTCTGTCACCAGGCTGTATCTCATGAACCGTGATATCTTGGTCTTAAAGTAACCAACAGTTGCATACCTATATTTAAGTCTCATAAATTATAAACCTTCCCATGCCTTTATATCCTTGAATTAGCAATATTTGTAATAACTAATCGATGTATATTTGCAACTTTAATAGAAACTACAAAACGAAGTACAGTTATGAGATCCCGATACCAGAATCTATTATGCACGGGCATTTTTAAAACAAGCTTATTAAAAATGTTATCTGTATGGCTCTGTAATCTTTAATAAAATACCTGATCAACTTAAAAACTTACCGTTGCAAAAGTTTAAAAAATGTTTCACAGAATTACTTGTAGATAAATGTGCAGGATTTCTTAAATGATATTTTTTTGTAATGACTTTAATAACCTATACTTTGTATCACATTTGCATGCTATATTAAAGCAGAATGTACATGGATCCTATTTTATAATGTAACAACTTATTTTTATGTACCCACATTCTAAGCAAATAAAGGCCTATTCTATTCTAGACAGTTGAAATTTTCACAGATGATGTATGATATGGTACGGAACCATTCGTGCGCGAGTCCGACTCGTACTTGGGCGGTTTTTTTGAAGTAGCCCTCGAGAATATCATTAACCATGCTTTTGTTAGTGGCGAGATATACCTAACAGCTAGATACCTGCCATTTCCAGCCAGCCACTGTGAACTTTTACTTTTGTTACTTTTTTTTGTTTTCTAGTTTTATTAAAAGTTAAAAAGCTTTAAAAGTTCTAATTTCGATTAATATAGGGTGTTAACAGTCAAATTCTTCCCTTTGACTTTAATAACCCTCATATTTCAGACATAAATTCATATTTAAATTAAAAGTATTAAAAAGTTAAAGCTATTCCTTGAATCAAAATTAAATAGTCCACCACCAAAGAATTTTCTTTCCCCAGAACTCTCATTTTAAGAAAGTTCAAGGAATAAAGTCGATCTAAGACCAAGAATATACGTAATCTTAATTATTTTACACCCATTAATTAACAACCACTTAGACGTTTAATTGCTCGCTAATTGAGCCGATATAAAAACTTCACTCAACGCCACGCATTCTGATAAATACAATTAGTTTATGGTAGTTAAATTAATGTTGTTTCTTCGTACGAGTTCATTAGGCGAACAAGAGAAAATTCTTTGTGGGGCAGTTATTTGAAACGACTTCTTTTGATAGATAACAGTCAATATGGTTGATGACTTGCGGTAATGTTTAGTACACATAAAGTGGGGGCACTGAAACAATAAATGTGCTATATGACCGCTTATTTAATTAATAATCAACATAGCACAGAACCGGCCGTTGTGGCGACTCCATATTCAGCGGTGGACGTCTTTCTACTGAAATTAATAATAATTATTAATCAAAATTATACTATTTACTATAGTTATAAACGTATATTTATCGTTTTTAATTATCTTCTATAGGCTCGGGCTTGATCACTATTTCACCTGATGGTAAGCGATGATGCGGTCGACGGTGAAACACGCTTGCCTAGAAGTAACCTATTCACCCTTGACTTATAGACCTCCAGATTGTAGCTGTCGGGAAACTGACTCTGGCAGGGAATTCCATTCCTTAGCTGTAGGTACGCATAATAAAAGTGTTCCCAAAACGTATGGGTGGGATGTCCAGCCTGTATCGATGGCGCATCGCTGTACGTCTGGTAGACCGATGATGAAACGGGCTAGGTGGAATTAGATCGTGCAATTCCATCGCACACTCCCCGGAATGAAACCGATAAAAAAATGACAAGCTGGCAACTCGGCGACGATGTTCAAGACTCTGGAGCTTTGACTTGACCAGCGCCCCATTGTCGATGAGCCTCTTGGCCCGCTTTTCAATCGATTCTAAATCATCAAGCTGGTATTTGGCAGATCCGTCCCAGAGATGAGAACAGTACTCCATGCATGATTGAACTTGCTCTTGATACAAATTGAGAAGCTGTTCCGGCATGAAGTACCTTCTCACCTTTGCAAGGATCCCCAACTTTTTGGCTGCCAGCCTTTGCCTGAATGTATGGGCCAAAATTGAGAATCGTGATTAAAAATGGTCACAAAAGTTCAAATAAAACTCTGAAAAGAACGGTCTACAAAAAGTGGTCAAAATAGGCTTTATATCTTCAACAAATAATAATATAAACACTTCAGAAACTGTTTCTTCATTTTCTCAAGTAATTAACTAAGTAAATAGAGCTTGAATTTATTTTGTAAAACGAACGCTTACAAAAAATAAGTGTAGCATTCAGACTGATTGCAGTAGAAAATTAAGATTTTTCTTGAATATTCTACTACATCTCATTTCTTCCGCATCAACTTGATACATTCATCAAACTGCCTTGCAAAGGCGGGTAGGCACATAATTCGCTCGTTCAATTTACCAAGGTAATTCGCCATTGAAGTGAGAATGGCCATGAATGCAGACGGAGGCGCTCTGCAATTGCCTCAAGTTGTTTAGCATAATACGGTCATACTGCTATGTACAAAAGGACGGGATCGAGAGGCGACTTAAATTACTACTGGAGAAAAACGTTGCGTGTAAAATTTTGGGATAATTTTCTGAATGAAAATGAATTTTGGATGTAACTTAGAATGGGATCGTTTTGCGAAGTTGTTGTAAAAAGAATTACTCTCTATCTTTTCTCGTCAAATTCGTCTAGTATCAGGGATCGAGCCCATATTAACTACAGACAGTGCGTCACAATTTCTTGAAGTTTACTTGACTGAAGAAAGTTCCTGGAAGATATTTTTATTTTATGTTTTAGCCTATACTGTCCCGCTGCTGATCAAAGGCCTCCCCCAAATGTTTTAAATATTCTTTCCACCGAGGCCAGATCAGAAAGAGGGCGGGGAGACCATCTAGATGCCCACTGCAGAGGCTGGTCCGTGATGACTCAGAAAGAAATTAAAAAATCAAAAAACCTGACTGCTTAAAAAGCAAAGAACTGCAAAGACATAAACAAGAAGAAAATCATGCTGTGCAGTCAGAAGATACGTTATCGCGAGCTGACTGACCAAAACCATAATATGTAATCTTCTCATAAATACGTCGTTCCGATACCCCACATGATGGGGATGGAAACAAAAAAAAAATGGCCACCCCACAATATAGAACCCAAAATCCGCCATTTTTCTTATTTTCAATTTGAATGTAGCCAGTAACACTCGCAAGGTTAAGATGAATCAATTAACAAGAGAATCATTAAAATTGGACTGCGTGTTTGATCTCTAGAATGCCAATGAGAACAAACATACATACATAGACTGATAAACACATTACCCTCCTTTGCGTCGCGCAGTCGGATAAAAACAAATTTTTGAATGGACGACTTTTAGTCGTTCGACTAACAGTTCTTTCGGTAAACGTTTTTCGATTTAAGAGCAATCTAGACGCACTCATCAAGCACAACCCATTGCCTAAAATCTCAGCTTCATTCGATGACGACTATTTTAGAGTGAAGATCGCATTCTATAAACATCGTTGAGCATGAATGGGTCTCTTAAGAGGCTCCACTTATCAGCCATTAGGCTCCAAAATTTCTTTACCTAAGTACATCATTATTAAATTCCAGAAAAAGCCCACCCAATTTTAGTCTCAAATAATATGCAGAAAAAAGCCCAATAATTCTCCCACAAGCCATAAGAATACAATTATAATAACAATGATAGCATTTTGAGAAGCTAATGGCCACTTAAATGCCGTGTGCAGGTGCTCGGGTATTTATTTATTCAGAATTTAACCCGTTAGTCTGTGTGCACTCGCGACTCGCGAGTAATGTCGTGGGAGGAGCCTTGTTTTCATTATAGGCAAGTTCTGGTGTTTTCTTTTGCGTCATTATTAAAATTTACGCCCCCGCTTTGTATGGTGGAGACGGTTTTGAAGTTTGGTGTGAGAGGTGTAAGGCTCGGTTCAGATAGGCGCAGGCGGGTCAAAGGTGTCTTTTTATTTACAAGCAAAATTGTAACTTTGGAAAATATTTTAATTACTTACTCATTTTATACAATGTTTATTCACTGGTAAAGAGTAGTAAAACTGCACTTTTCATCTGTAAAAAACTCTACAGCAAAAAAGGGCGTCCAAGGGATGGCAGGGAGGGGCAGCTGCCCCCCCCCCCCCTCCCTAGAGATTATAAAAAAGTTGCCAATTGTAAAGCAACCAAAGTCCTAAAGTCTTTGACTTGACTTACTTTATTGATCATTTCCGTACGTCGAAACTCGAATGAATATATATAAACCAAACCCAACAGATCGAACCATTGTTGATATCCTAAAAGAGGCAAAAACCTTCTTTCCCGACACGGTAAAAGCGTTGAAAATTTTGATCGCTCTTCCGTGCACAACGTGTACGGTAGAGTTGCGTAGCTTTACACGTTACATTCTGTACCGATATTATTACAATCGCTGTAGATGTAAGGCTCGTACTACAAGTGGAAAGCTTCATGTGCTCTCGAATTTACCTACAATTCATACTTTTCTCATTCTCCATATCAACTTGCCCCCCCCCTGGGCCATCGGCTGGCGACGCCCTTGACAGCAAAATTCGAAATGATCACTATGTCCTAACAGTGATCATTTCGAATTTTGCATAGTGATTATTTTGAATTTTACTGAAAGTGCAGTTTTATTGACAGCTCCACATCGTCGGTAAACATTTATTAAAGTGCTTTTGGATGACAGAATTGGAAACGTTATATATGGTTCGGATTAAAAGATGCTGCAAATGCAATCGCTAAATCAAGTTGGTACTTTTTTTCCCATAAACAAAATGTTAGTCTAGGAATCTCCTATTTTCCGATAAGTATTGGAATACCAGCATTCAAGAGTAGAAACAACGATTCTATCGTAAAAATCTTTTCTACAATTCGAAACAGCGAACCGGTCCAAAGACTAACAGAAAAAAGAAGATATTCAAACGAATTTACGAGCTACACTATAAGTTAGCTGGGAGCGATTCTGCCTCGTTCACACTTGTTTCTTGATCATTCCATTTATCAGATAGATCCGGTACACGGAACACTACTTTGCAGGTAAGTGTGTAAAGTGCCTTAGGACACATTGAAGTCTACAGACTGGCGGGAAAAAACCGACTCGATTTGAATTTAGAACTCTCTGAGGACGTTTTTGAAAGTGGGTAAGGAACTGTCAAATTCGAATGCTGTTTACGCTGTGATTGGTTTAGACAGGTGGATTGCAAATGCTGTAGCAGAAAAGAAGGATTATTTGGTTCATTGGCGATTGAAGATAGGGTGTGTAAGCAGATAGTATTGGCGGCGAACTTTGCACAAGGAAAATAAGTATAAACTTTACTTATATGTAATTCTTGAACTGCTTTTCAAGCTGAAAATTCTGAAAATTCATTGACTAGTTTCGGCCGTTATTCAGCAACCAGAAATTATAAAACGTTTCTGGTTCTTTAATAGCTTTTTTTATACTTTACCAAAATATTGTATCGCCTATTAACATCTTTATCGCAATCAACTTTATTTCAATAAGAGAAGCGTTCATTGAAAGCTGTTAGGCGATAAAAGATCACAAAATAGATAAGTTTAAACTGCCTGATAAGTATAATATAAAAGATAAGATACGACACAGTACAGCTACGTAAGATTCTTTCTATGTATGGAATTAAGTTATTACTTAAACTTGAATTTTCTTTGTACCGTTTTTAGAATAGTCAAACATGTTTTTGGAGTATGGCGAGGTGGCTGTTCTGTTCAGAATTCGAGAAACCGACTGCTGGAATAGTCTAATAAGACTTGAAAGTTAGGGCCAAGGTTGAATTGGGAAAAGTGCCACTAATTGTAAGTTGCTCCTTTAGAAAAATTTTACCACACTGGATTTGCATCCTAAAAAGTCAACGGATTCAAGTGAATTAAGTGGTTAACAAAACATACAATAAGTTAGTGCCGTCATATAGGTGCTTCTACCGAAACTTTGGGCGGAACCTGTAGAATTGTAGTGGGTAGACATCGCTTATCAAAGGAATAGTTGATGGGGTCTTAGGTTCACCGTAAGGTATAACGATAGGAATCCACTGGATACGAGAAACACAGAACTGGTCGATGTGGTGACGATTGTGGGAGGCCTATGTCCGGTTATGGACATCTTTCGGCTGAAGTGATGATGATGAATTTATATAGAACTCAAAAATGTAGTGGTATCGCCTCTTTTCAGTACAGATAATTACCATAAGGAAGAAACACATACACTACGTTATAGTATCGATCTTTCCAGTAAAACCCTTCTCACATAGTTAGGTCAAGGTTGTACATAATGTGGGCTGTCGTCTACCCTCTGTGCCTCCAGGGAGTCTGCCTAACTGTCTAGGATTACATGATTACTGGAGTAAGTAGATATTTTGCGCATCATATTATGATAATATTATGTTGGTATGAGTTTATGTGCAGAAATATATTGAGAATACTTATTACTGTTATTAAGAAAACACAGTAAATAAAACCGACTTCTAAAGCAAAACACTACAAAGCGAAAAATTACTTTGTTTTCTGAAGTCGGTGTCTTTGGTACCTTGTGATTTCATTTTTCAACGCCGACTTCGGAAAACAAAGTAATTTTTGCTTTGTAGTGTTTTGCTTTAGAAGCCGGTTTTATCTGTGTTTTCATAATAACAGTAAAAAGTATTCTCTCTTAGGTTTATATTTTTCTCTTTTTAGTTTTGGTACCTAATATTACCGTGAGAATCGTTTATAGCCAGGCTACATCTCATTTTGATTCGAATAAGCCCAAATACGACTAGGATACATTGTTGTATTACGGAGTTCCAGTGCCTACCTTCCGGCTTCATCATTATATCAGT
Source organism: Anorthoa munda (assembly GCA_945859665.1). NCBI lineage: Eukaryota > Metazoa > Arthropoda > Insecta > Lepidoptera > Noctuidae > Anorthoa > Anorthoa munda. The sequence continues at coordinate 13,710,717 of OX243902.1, read as the reverse complement.
AACAGTATCATTAGATGAGTTCTATAGTAGCAGTAGGTATCTTTTAGTTTTATGTATTTGCTTAATCATAGTCGCTTGAATATTCGAGATATCTATGATACTTTCTGAGTGCAAAAGCTTGCCATGTTAATGTAAATACCAAAATCGCTATATGTCTGCCTGTAATACTTGAGGAGTTCTCTCGATTTCCATGGGATCCTATCATCAGATTCTAACTTGGTGACAATCGGACCACCTCGAGAGTACCCCTTCAAACAAAGAAATTATTTTAGAAATTCGTCTGTATATGACGGGAGTTATGCCCTTTAACATAAATAAAAATAAATTGTAACATCCGTATTGAGAACCTCCTCCTTTTTGGTAAGTCGTTTAAAAACATGTTACATTCATTGTGGCGAAGTAAGGGTAGGGTTTTCCTATGTAGTGTATTTGTGATACTTGAGCAAAAATTTTCTCGCCTATAGTGTATTCAGTTTGACTTCAAAGTTTTATTCTCTAAAGGACCAATTTATAATATAATATTAATAAAGAAAATTATTCAGTTTCAAGTGAGCTTGAAAGTAAATAGGATCGTAAGGATCGTAGCTTATGGCGATGTGTTGTGTTGTATCTGCTTACCCACCTCGTGGAAAAAAGCTGTTTGTTTATGTACCTATGTAAACATAGTGCTAACACACTTATCACGAACTTCCTAAAACTACATACAACAACAGATTTTCTCGTGTACAAAGCAAGTTTTGCAAAAGTTAATAAAATGGAACTATGTAGTTACTCGTACACTTGCCAGTTTGTCAGCTTGCCAGCGCATACTTTATCTTTTAGTACAACAACAATCTTGTCGAGATACTTATTGTTTTCTTTTAGCTCTGAACTGAGAAATAACTTATGTTGGTATTTTTTTTTATTTTTTTTCTACATACAATCTGATTTTGTTTCATCAACCTCCGGAAAAATCAAATATTCGATACATTTTATCGAGTTATGCGGAAATGTACGTTCACACAGAACATTCGTATCGATCGTTTTTAACGGATCTGTCGCTACTGGAGGTAATGTTCACACCAACCAAAATTCTACAAGGATGGACGTCCGATAAAACGGTCAGTATTTTAATACAGTTATGTGTGTGTGTGTACTCGCTCATACAACTACCTACGCCATTGCCGAATAAAAGTGGACCTGTAAAACGAACTGCTATATATTAGGTCGGATCGGTATTTTTTACTGGACTCGGAATATTGCCATGTGTGTGAACTCACTCATACAACTGCACCCGTCAGCGCCAAATAAAAACATATACGTTAAAGCAGACCTGAAAAACAGACCTTTGTGTGAACGAGCACTAACAGCTGCATTTTTGACACTTTTAAGAGTTGGCTTTTCTTCTTGGTTTGACATCGAAAGCATGAATTATAATTTTAATGCATTGTCTGGTATTATATAGACACCAGCTGACAGACATGCGGATTTCAATATGTACCTTCTGCCATTATCGAATTGGATTGTATGAAATTAAATTACAAATATTAATTATGTTTTTTTTTTAATTTAAAGTGAGTTATTGAAATTAAATTAAGTTACTTATAAATATTATTTTTGTTAATTACTATTAATATGGTATTATAATTAGCATATTTGATTTATCAAATAATAATATTAAACTTGTACCTACGTAACTCTTTTTATTATTTACGCAAAATACACCTCTACCAACACGCCCACCAACAACCCAACACCCTCACTCCAACACACTTACATCAACACTTCACACAATATCTAAAACCATTTTTTTTAATGTTTTAGTATTAGTGCTAGTGATCAATTTATAAATACTTGTAAATATGTAACAATATATTTAGAGAAAACTGTTCTTCAAGGTACAGGATTTTCCTAGTTTGAAGGACAGGAATCTTGTTATGTGTAATAGCCATGTCCATAACAATGTAAAGACTGATGTAACCTAGGCTAATCCTTTTGCAGAAAACCTCAAACACACGCAAATTTTATTTTTTTACTATGTATAGGCCTGTGTTTGACCACAATCTCGCCGTGGTCAGTGATTATGTGGCCGATGGTGGTAAGCACACAAAGCCTAGAAGGGAACTGGCTCTCAAGTGCTTCTGTCGGAACACACCGGAAGGTGCTTGGCGACAGATTTTCAACTTGAGGGTGGTTGCTAGCCAGGCGGGTACTACAAAGTACCCTACCACCGTGCTATGGTTTCCTCACGATGTTTTCCTTCACCGAAAGCTCAAGCTCATTGTAGGATTCGAACCCGCGACCTTCGTCTCGGTATCCGACGTCACTACCACTGAGCTATCATCGCCTTAAATAACCTTATTGGAAATACAATGCAAATACAATAACCTTATTGGAAATTATATATTTGAGCCGTTTGGGGTTGAAACATTAGGTCCATGGGGTCCGAGTGCTCTTCGAGTATTTCGAGATGTAAGCAAACGGCTAATCGACTCTTCACGTGACCAGAAGGCTGGGCTTTTCCTTGGCTAGAGAATCAGAATTGCCATCCAACGTGGCAATGCTGCCAGCGTTCTGTGCACTTTTCACGTTGACAGCGATGTGGACGAATTTTTTGACGCCCTATGACCCCTGCCCTTTTATACGCGTTCGTAGTTTTATTTTATTTTTGTTTAACTATATATATAGGTAGTTATTGTTATTTAAGTATTTAATAGTATGTAAATTTTTATCCTTTTGCAAAATAAAAATATTACTTTGACAATCTCGGGATCCTAGGGTCCCGGTCCTTTGAAAGGCGTGCCAGGAGCCGAAGCCAACTCGCAGAGGCCTTGTTAGGCATGTATCAGGAAATGTGACACCAACCGACGATTATCCCTGTATGCACTGCACAACTGCACCCAAGGACAATCCCCGGTTGGTGCAAGACTATTGCAAAACATGTAGTGGGCTATGGATTTGGTAGGTTTAGTGGATCGATTGCCTAAAACTATAGGAGGATTACGGAGGAAAACATCGTGAGGAAACCGGCATGTCCTAGAACCAAAAATTCGAAGACATGTGACATTCACCAACCCGCACTGGGCCCGAGTGGTGGATTACGGCCCATTCCCTCTCACAGAGAGGAGGCCTGTGTCCCAGCAGTGGGAACATTAATAGGCTGATGATGTGATGTGATAGGAGGATAACTGGCCTGACCACTGTTGAACTACACGGTAAAAAATTATGACTTATTATTACTTACTTATTACATTCACATTTATAGTATGTATTAATACGAGTCGCATGGATAAATACTTTCGTTATAAGAAAATTAGAAGCATATAATTTGAAATCGCTCTTAAACGGAGATTAATACATTCATCAGTTACTGAAGGCTCTCGGTTTACGTCGGAAAGTCGATTCATTATTCTGACGAAGACGTATGGCTTTTGGATAATCCGAATTATTAGATGTGAAAATATATTTAAACGAGCTTTCAAAGAGAGATGAAGGGCATTAAAGCCACTTAAAAGTTTTAATTTTCTAGTTGGAACTAATACTTTGTAAGTGCTTAGTAGTTAGGTTAGCTATGTACAATAACTATATCAAACAAGTGAATTATCTATAGCAGCAAACATTACTAATATTAGGGCACTTTGTAAGCATAAAAAGGCTAAGTGATGTGACGGCTCTCTTTGCGATCTTATATCTCTCTTTATTTTATTTTATCTATTTATTTATTAAAACTTTATGCTTAAGTACAAAGGCGGACTTAATGCCATAGGCATTTTCTACCAGTCGACCTTAGGGTGGTGCAGAGATAAAATATGGCAGGTGTACTCGTAACTAAATGATAGGATGAACAGAGAAAAGAGTATACATTTATATATATATAAAAAAAGGAATAATAAATAATTTATGTGCCTTCTCTTTTTAACCGACGAAAAAAATAGGAGGTGCCCAATTCGACATGTATAGTTTTATGTATGACCACGCATAACTATTTATAGAGTGGTCCAATTCAAAAATTCTTTTTTATTTTAAAGAGTTTGCCACAAAGTTGGTCTCGTTTAAATTTTAAAAATAAAATCCACTTCTAAAGGTAGAAAAAAGGATTTAATGATATTTTTCCACTGAATTTTCAATTGTGAACCGATTCTGTTGAAATTAAGTAAACTGAAAAGCAAAAAAGTCCTTTTAAACAGAAAACTATAAATTGAAAAATAAAAATAATTTTTAGTCTAGCAATTTGAGGCCAAACAAACCATCAACGAAGATCTTGGCTAGCTACAATTATTCTATGATTTAGATAATTAATTTGCTTGTTTTTTTGTTTGGCGCCAACTCAAAATGAAATATTTTTTATCTTTTCCTTTCAGTTCCTTATTTCGTCGGTTATTTTTTTTATTAAATAGGTTTTTGTATCTTATATTTTGTGGGGACGCCAATAAACTGAAAGTTCATAATCTCCACAGGCGCTGGGGTGAGGACTTATATTGCACTCATGGATACAACACTCTCCAAAGACAAACACGACACATCTCCTTTTGTTTTTGTATATCTCTTCCTCTCAATTTGATACTTTCATATTGTTGTAGTACGTAAGTGCACCATAATATTGTAATTTTAAGGGTGTGAGCCTGGAGATCTGTCATACAGGCCTCGAGCCCAGTACAGACTCCAGCTCTCACAAAGGTTTGAATCTGCTGTAACCTAGTTAATATTTACCGAAAATGTACCTTTTTGAGAGAAATAAACTTATATTATATTCTATTCTATTCTCACATTACTCCTCAATTTGGTAATCCAAAAAAACCAAACAATGGTATCGTAACATCGAACCTCACAAAAAACCCGATAAACCCAAGCCACATCTCTGTTTTCACCATCAAAATATGGATCCATTAATAAAGAAAACAAGATTTCTCGTAAAAATTCAGATATATATAAAACAAGAAAATAAAATTCATGCCGAAGCATTTCTTTTATCATGAGCCATTCAGTATTACGAGTAAAATAAACCACGGTACGAACAGTGAAAGACAAAAAGCCTCTTTCATTAGTACCCAAGAGAAATCTGCTTTTTTATTCGAAACGACAAAAGTTTCAGCCCTTACAGTTTGCGTATATAAATCACATTAATTTATTGAGACGAAAGCGAGGAACACTCTAAGTTTCGGCATTACGAGGTTGCTATTAAGGTTGACAAATGTTACTTTGGAACGACATACGAACCCTGGAAGTTGTTTTATTAATTGGTTACTTTTAAAATTGACGCGGATTTGTTGAGCGACAAAGTTTTGGCATCAATTTTAGAAATAAATAGGCATGCCGTAATTATGGTCGTTTTTGTAATTGGAGTTTTGTACTTTTGTGGGGAAAGGGGTGACACCTTTTTTTGGGAGAACAAATAAATGCGTGCATAATAAACCAATGACGATACATCTCTACTTTTAATTTCCTAACACGATTTTCACTAATGAAAGTGAACATGATTAGTACATCTTTACTGCGTGAAAAATCATATGGACGGACACCTCTTGAACGCAGTTTAGACGTGGTAATAGCGTTCAACTTATTGTGAAATTCATTCTAAATTGCCAGTCTCTTGAATGCTACAATTACAGAAATTTTGTTAGATTTTTGTTCTTAAGAAATCTCTAAGCAAATGGAAATGAGTTCAAGATCCCTTGTCCAACAGCAGTCTACCAGTAGGTCAGATTAATTGATACTAATGGAACACCAAAAAAACTTCGACAACTCAAAGTATTTACCAAAAATCTTTTCATCCAAAACAAAAATCATTTACTCTCAGTTAATCGAAAAGTTGCAATTCACTTTTTTCCTCTCGAAAATGTCGTGAAACTCAAACAAATCAAGCGAAGCACTTAGAACAAGCTTTGGCTTTTTGCTCGAAAGACGTCAAACTTTAATTGTTCGCCGGTCTTGTTACGTTAACCTGATTTCAAGTTTCTTTTGTTAGAGCTCCGGGATGTGTAATTTAAAAGTAACAGCGTAGAGTACTTGTGTGTTTCTTTTTTCGGTGTTTTTTGACTTATTTACTTACTTAATCATCATGATTGAAATCCAAATAGGAGTCACCATTTTTACCTTACTGACACGAGATGCAGGACTATACAGAATGACCTTTTATTCGTTGAGACTAACGTCCAATTGAATTTTCATAAGTTGAAAGTTGAATGAATATGAAGTACTATATACTTATGAATATGTTCATCTTTTACTATTGATTAAACCACTTTTATTTTTCACTTTAGCTTGGAGAAATGCTCATGCATACTGCGCTACCACGGGGAGATAGCACGCGTTAGCACTCACCGCGAACCCGCCACGGCTGTCCGTCACCGGACCCCCTTTTTAGGGTGTACCCCCATCACCGGCGCACCAGAACACATTGCACGCCGTGACCATCCCAAGGACCAAACCCACACATGGGCGCCAGACGACATGCCATACACGGGGGCACCCTTAGTCCCCCGGTGACGGGTCAGGTCAGTGGCCCCGCCACCTACTGCTTTTCGCCCACCGCGTCCGCCATCAGACGGTGGCGACCCTGTCAAGACCGCGGCAGGTAGCAGCAGCGCACGGCAGAAGCGCACCGCAATACAAGCCTCCAACCCTCAGTCGCGATATCGGACCTGGACCTGGTACGCTCCATACGACATCGAAACCCACCTCAGTTGCGATGGCGCCTCTGTTACCAAGCGGCACCGCAACCTCCTTGTTGGCCGCTACGCATTCGGCTTAGTCGGCAAAAGCCCTGACGAGCGGCCCTTCCTCGGGTTCCTCTTGGCTACAGCGTGGGTGACCAAGCCACGGCTGCTGAGCCCCTCCGCCTCGACAATGCGGGAACCCACCGGGGGGGGGGGGAATTAGTTAAACCTGTTTACTTATTTAAACATAAATGTACAAAACAGCTATTGTGATTGAAGCTCGCCAGCCGTCGCCCCGTGCGGACGTCTCGCTGCTCGTCGCCCCACCGCGCTCTCTTGCGCCCCTACTCTCCGTCTCGTCGCGCCCCTGCATGACGTCACTGCGGCCGTCGCGTCTCCGCACGCCGCCCCCAGGTGTCGCTACTAGTAACTTTGGTTACTAGTAGTGGCAGCTATTTGGCCCTTCCGGGCAAATCCACCTCTTGTGGTCCCTGGCGGGAAACCTAGTGGTGTTAACAAGCTAGTGGGGTGTGCCCCAAGTACCCGCCAAGTCCCATAAGGACACGGCAGTCATTGGAGTCGAGAGCGGGATCAGTTGGCCTTGGTAGATAACCTAGTCAACCTTCGCTTCGTCCCCCAGCATTCACCTGGCACGATTGGGTGTGTCTACCCCGACGTGCCAGACTTCTTCGGTACACATTGGTGGGTGGCCCACCTTCGGTGGGTTTACCGGTACCTTAAGGGCCCTGTCACCCAATAAAATTGGTGGCAGGTAGACAAGCTTAGGGCTCACCAGATACTCACCTCCCAGTCTAACCCGACTGGGAGGGTAGGTTGCACACATCCCTGGGCCCCTCCACCCGGGGAAGATACCCCTCCCGGCTTCACCGGATTTATATATTCTCGATTATGTCGCTCGCGGCAGTAATCGAACTCCTTCACGAGATTCTCGAGAAGGAGAAACTCACCAAAAAGTACAGCTATGCTGTAAGTCAGGCTTTAGCCACCTATGTGCCCGCTTCGGGATGCAGAAATCCGGAGTGCAGGCTCTCTCACCCCCTCTTCGTGCAGTGCCCTCTTCTCGAGGTACGAGTGCATTACCAGGGAACTTGACAGCCTTATCTATAAGGACGGCCAATGGGTTCGTAAAAAGTACAAACACCTATACAAACGTAGCATACATACCGATTGGTCCGTCCTCGCCGCCGAGGTCCCGCCGCGAAGTCCCAGTCATTATTTATGTAGCCAGCCCGCGAATAGCTGTGCCATAGTTAATTCTAATTAGTTAATTGGAGTTTCTTGTCCGTTCTTCTCCACGTAGGCTTATTCCGAACGGATGGTAGAATCACTTTATTAAGATCCAGCCTTAGTTGTCCCCCCAGCGACGCCCTGAGCCAGCTATTGTTTCATGTTTCAAAATTGATTCCAAAGTTATTTGCAATCATCAGTAGTTTTACCCTGTAAAAGATAGTTATAATGAATTAAAAGTCACCTCATACTCGTAGTTCGATTTTTGATCCTTGCATCCAAACTTCACACACAGTAAAAAATAAATGTGATAAAAAACTCCATCCATAAATTCAATGATCATACGTTACATAGAGCAGTACTAATTATGGCCGCGTTAGCCGGGGCAGACCGTGGGATGTTTCAATTTAACTTTTTGCCTACCCTCGAACCCGTTGTATGGCTTGCGGCTTTTTACTCTCTAGTTTTGTTAGGGAACCGTCACACGAACGGACATGACTAGTTCGAGTCGGGAAAGTTGTGGGAGGTTAAATATCACCTTTTTGTGTTTATCCTTTTGATGTTCTTATAGCTTTTCCATCTTGAATAATGTTTAGTAGTTATAGCTCTCATAATACCTTTAGTATCTCATTGTTATTCTCCAAAGCTGAGGTTTAATGTATACCGAAAATACCGAAATTTTTGCACAATTTTATAACTCTCTACTTATGACTACTCTCATAATTATATTCATTAGAATAATGCATATTTTAAAACTCATCCAGTCAATATCATTCGTTAGGTATCACTTGAATATCTAAGAGCCTAGTCATTCTGCACTTAAGGTTGCTCTAGTCGAAGGCATGAACTATTTTGTGCGCGGGATTAAAATGCATGCTATCTAATCCGTGCCGAACACGTGCGAAAGAGATACATGCTGTGATGACCAGTAAGAAGCTAGTTCACGTACGAATTAGCACTTTTGCAAGTTTGTAGCGAAATGGATGATGATTTAGGACGAAAACGAGCGCGTGAAATTATATAAATATACCTTTGGGGATTAAGAAGACTCTGTTTAGGACCTTCTGTACCTCGTTTTACGCCTGTAGCCTGTGGGTTCATTTTACGCAAAAATCGTACAGCGCCCTTCGCGTCCAGTATAATAATGCCTTCAGGGTGCTGATGGGGCTGCCTCGCTTCTGTAGCGCATCAGGGATGTTTGCAGAACTGCGCGTCGATTGCTTTTATGCATTGATGCGTAAAAGATGTGCATCCTTGGTGCGCAGGGTGCGGGCCAGCTCCAACGGCATCCTGGCCATGATTGCTGACAGGCTGGACTGTGTTCACATGAATCGTTGCTCCAGTATTTCATCTGGAATACTGAAGCAATGATGATGTTACTGTGCTACTAACATAGGTATAAGTTTGTATTGTTACTAACTCCATGATAATGTATGTTTAGGTTTAAGTTATTTTATATGGGCCCTGTCGCCTTAAATAAATGGATTAATAAATAATAATTTGGGTGTCTAGATATGATGAAAAAACGACTAAATATATATTTTCAAAATAAAATGATTTGCACTGTTGAACTATTAATCTATCCCTGTATGTTGGCCGTTTTTCAATTTGCCTTCTTCTTATGGTATTTATTTCCGCCCAAAGATACGTTAACATTGGTGTTGAAATATGGAATTTTCGATGCTCATCAATTTCAATTATTTCTTTTACTTTTTTTTCCGTACAGGGCTAGATAATGATGAGACAAATTGATATCATTTTTTATTTTGAACGTACATCGTCAAACAGTGGTGTAATCGCCAGACTATGTTTGTATGGAATAATGATCGACTAGTGTAATCTTAACAGAAACCGGCCAAGTCTAACTACACCCTAACCCTTTAACGAGACGTAGGTTCACTTTTTGTTCGAGCCCATGTTATGAGTTTTGCAAATATAATAGAAAGTCACGTCACGCGTTGACACTTTTTTGTGACGACATATTCACGGAATTGAGCCTTAATTTTTTGTCTTTTATGTGACCCTATTGTTGTTGTAAATAATGTAGTAAAACGGGCCAAAGTTGGTTGTTGCCTTACGTAACGCATGGAGGATCTTGTACATGCATCTATGTTTATTTACACTGTATGTAGGGTCTTGTCGAAACAGAGATATGGTGTGTACGTGTAACGTAAGCAGGGGTGTGTCAAACGTCATGATTATTCATAAGTTGCAGTACAACACGTGGTAACTCGGTTAGGCATAATGTTTTAACATAAGCCAATTATGGGTCTGTGAAAAAAAACAAATTAATGAATGTCGTTCTTGTCAATCTTTAGTTAACAGGTTCTGTTATTGGCAGTCTTTTGTTATATGATACTAAACGGCAGAATGAAAGAAGGCAAGAAAGAAAATAAGTTTATTAGCTTAATAATTTAACAAAAACATCTAAAAAAGACGTGTGGCACTCGGGGACTGCCGCGGTAAAGCTATTGCATAGCATTTTTTATCAACATATGCAATTATAATTATTTATTTATTTTTTATTTATTCTAAATCTCAATTAAAAAATGTTCATCCATCAGTTCTAAACTTCTGCCACGTGAAATTCAACCTCCAAATTAAAAAAACACAAATATCTCGGAAACGGAGCGAGATAGCCCGATTTTGAGGCCGACCTACATATACTAGTAAACTAGTAAACACATATACTAGTAGACTAGTATATGTGCCGAGCCCTCAGGACACCTCCTCCGGAACCCCCCCATCTAATTTTAATTCAAGAATAATTATACAATAAGGGCATAACTTAGGTCCCTAAGTTTAATTCAATGAAAACGACCTTATGCTCATAAGGTCGTTTTCATTGAATACCAATATTATTAAACGCCAGATGTACAAAATCCTCCATCACAGGACGACCGACACTTTTCTAGAACCGACCTCGAGCCGCCTCCAAAAACGAACCGGCGACCAAATCATAAAAACTAAAAAGGCCCATATCTTGGAAACGGCTGGAGCTAGCTCAGCTTACCTTCTCCCCTGCAAATTATTTTTTACTTCAGTCTAAAACGCGCAACAAACCCCTGAGTGACCCTTATTACCACTGGCACAAGGACACTTTTAATTGCCACGCAAAAGTTGCCCGTATTGTTAGGGGATATATATATATATATATGTATTCATAAGGTCGATTTCGGAGCAGCTCGGGGTGTCAGGATTATTTTCGTTACGGAATTCTTGATTCGGTCGCCGCGCTCAAAGCCCGCGATAAAAGCTATGCAATAGCATAAACTATGATTACAATGAAACTGTAATTAAAGTCTAATCGTGCTTAAAACTTAAGTAACACTATTTCTGGAAACGGATGCTGTTTAACTATATGACCAACCCTGCATTCGTTGCACCAAATCAACTGTTCAGTAGGTATATTTTGTCTAGCTTTGCAAACATAATTATGAAGCAGTCGATTTCAGAGTTACTCCTTGGTTAGTAAAAGTGGTTCATAATCATAAGCACAATTATACTTTTTCAGGAATTAAAAATCTTTGACGCTCTGTAGATACTTATTTACAAATCCCAGCAAATGACACGTAAGAAAAATTTAAAGAAAACGCCCCTTTCTTCTAGATAAATAGTATCATTAGAAGAATATCGCCAGTTAGTTTTAATTGAGGACCGGAGCCAGTGTGCTTCGTTTGATTCCGAGTTAAAAGATATAATTAGTATCGTTATCTGCTACGAATGTAATTTGTTGCAAAGGTCTACGGAGCTACGGCGTAGCAAAGCGTAGACGTCGTAGACGATAGATTAACGTCATTGACCTCCTTATAGTAAATCCTACTAATAGTGCAATGCGGAACGGACAGCCGATGGGGCCGAAAAGTTCTGGAATGGCCACTGCGAACTGAATGACGTTGCGTTGGAAGGCCTCCCACTCGGTGGACCGATTAACCGTTGGATGCGAGACGCACGGAACCGGTCAATGTGGGGACACTTGGAGGACGCCTATGTCCAGCAGTGGACGTCTTTCGTCTGAAATGATCATGATGATTGAGTGTAAATGTGAAAATCTGTATGTTTGGATGTCTAATGTATGAATGATTCATGATCAATCATTCCTCAACAGCTAAACGCATTTAGATTAAACTTGTCAATGGATGGTCCATTGTCTGGATGAGCCTGGCTTGGGATAATTTAATTCTTTCACGCGAACAAATTTGCTGGCAAAAGCTATCCTATACAAAAAGAAGTAGAAAGGAAGAAAAAAGAAAAGATAAGTTTGTGAGTGTGTTTGTTACTTCACGCTCAAACGGCCGAACGGATCTGGATGAAATTTGGCAGAGAGATAGATTATAGTCTGGAATAACACATAAGTTATTTTCACTTTTATTTTCCTTTTTATACCGGGAATGTGTACCCTTGGTATAATTTTCGTCATTCACGCGGTCGAAGCCGCCTGGCAGAAGTTAGATGGTAAATAAATTTTACTTTTCAATAGTGCCTTGAACATTTTAGAATGAAGTTTTTGATTTGCTGCTGAATCGATGAAGATCAGTATGCACGATGAGTTATATATTAACAAAAACATTCAGCGGGTACTCAACAAAAACAAAAGAAAGTACTCATCAATATGAGCACCTATAACTACATTATTATGCGAACGATGAAACATGAAAAAAAATGCAATACATCTAAAACGTATGTTATACCTATGGTATACTGATATTTTATTTAAAAAGCAGTCCTTTTTAACTCTGGTTTTAAAAATAATTTTCAGCTTTTCCTCCAATCATGTACGAATTTTAGGGGTGTGCATCGACGCACCTGATGTTATAATCCCTTTGGATTGCACGCACCCTATTATGAAAAGAGGTACGTGCAAATAAATAAGTCATCTGACAATCCAGATTATTAAAATATATCTATAAAGCAACCAGAATAGACTTATTTTACAAGCTTTTATATAACTTGCAATGTATGTATGTATGTTCGATTGTTCGGGTCAAATCTAGCAACTCAATTTTAAAGGAATTATCCTCCTCCGATTTAGATGAAATTTTGACGTTTTGTTTGGATGACAATGCTTACTCATATGATGAATGTCGTCACTGTCGTCACCATGCTAAGTGACGTCATTCTAAATCCAATATGGTGGACTAGTTATTTTTTGTGCACTGCCATGATATGGGTATCAAATGAAAAGGTTTGCTGAGAACAATACGAAAAAGGTTGTTTTATTTTAGTGAGACTTGGTTACATTGATAACTGTGCTGTAGAGTATGTACTGTTATGTATTAATAAAAAAATGTATATATATGTTATGTTTAAAGCGTAAATATATACATTATACGTTGTTATTTTATTTTGTTTTTTTTTTAATTCCTAAATAATTTGAGATGTGACGGTTCACGGCTCTTTACAATGATATCGTATCACGAGCATAAGTTAAGGAACATAAAGAACCTCACACCCTTGTCACAGTAGTAGGAGGTAAGCAGAAACTACAAAACACGAAATGCCTCAATCCCTTTTGGGGTTTTTCAAAAATGGTTTTACAAAATGTACTAATATTATGAAGGCGAAAGTTTGTATGTTTGTATGTTTGTTACTTCTTCACGCCAGAACGGCTTAATGGATCTGGATGACATTTGGCACAGAGATAAATTATAGTCAGGAATAGCACATAGGATACTTTTTATCCCGGGGAATATGTTCCCTCAGGATAATTTTCGACATTCACGCGGGTGAAGCCGCTGGCAGAAGCTAGTCATATTATAAAATTGGCACCAAAACAATTTGGCAGTACCACAAAACCATGTCCCTCGCCTCATTTAGCTCATACAATTTTTATCCAACACAAAAATACATTCCGCTCTTCTATAAACGCAGCCTTATCTCCAACATAGAACTTACGTAAGACGCATCCCCCTAATGAAATGAAGACGTACCGTGTTTACATGGCGTTTGCAGCACAAGGGTGGTTACCCGGCTAATTTGAGTGATGCTGACATTACTTCACATAGTGGGGTTTAAAGCTGCTTATTATTTTGCCGGATTATATTTTTGTTTGAAGTTAAAGGGATTAAATGTTACTGTGTTTTGTAGGGAGAGATAAAAGTGTGTTTATAAAATGTTTTATTTATCATTTTCATATTCAGAGTTTATTCAATGTTTTGCGCAGGTATAACAATATTTTGAAATAAAATGTTTCATTTTTGAAACGAAGGTAACATAAGAAGGGAAAAGAAAGTTAATAAAAAAAAATAAAAAATCTGACCAAACCCAGATGTATCCTTCGACTGCACAGCATGTTTTCTCCTTGTTTACGTCTTTTTAGTTCGCTTCTGAAGTAGTAGGGTTTTTTGATTTTTTGAATTCACTTTTTTTCCTTGCATTAGCAAGGAAAAAAAGTGAATTCAAAAAATCTTTGCTATCTTGCTATCTTTGTTCGCAAGGTTAAGACGAATCGATTGGCGTAAGAATCATCAATATCGGCCTACGCGTTTGGTCTCTAGAACGCCACATATGTACAAACATACACACATACATTCATAGACTGTTATACACATTACCCTCCTTCGGCAGTCGGGTAAAAAATAACACTATTCACAATTGATTGCCTAAAAATGATTATTTTTTTGTAACCAATGCTAAAACATTCCACCAATCAGTATTGTCGAAGAATAGTCCCTGAAATCTTTAAATTTAGTAAGATTAAATCATAAACCCCTAAAATTAAACAAGCACTTAATAAAAATGGTTATTCAAAGAACTATAAGCGCAATTTCATCCTTCGTTTTCCCACGTTGTATAAAGGTTGTTCTAGCAAGGAGCACCGGCTGATTTCCTTGGCATAATTTTTCTCCCGGCTGCATATTGTCGAGGGCAGGTAATTCTATTTGCCAGCGAAAATCTTTAGTAAATATCTTTTCGGTTAGAGAAATTGTGAACCTTGTCGTCGTTTATTATTAAAACACCTTGCCGACAATTTCCGTGATGGTATTATGGGTTCTGAAATTATATAAGCGAGTTTTTAAAGTAATTGTTTTGCCTTTGTGACACCATATTTTTTTACCCGACTACAGCGAAGCCAAAAATAACGGTTATGATTTTAGCAGTCTATGTATGTATGTTTGTATTTACGTATGTTCCTCCGTAGCACCTAAATAATTTATCCGATTTTGATGAATAAGGTGTCAATCGATTCGTTATTATAGCCCGGGTAACATAGGCTAAAAAAACATAGTCTGGTTACAGTTTTTAATTTTTATAGTAAATTTGTTACATAATATATAAGATTTGTTTGAATTTTTTCTTTGAGCTTGGATCCGACTCAAAAGACTTACAACTTTTTTTTGAATTCTCATACAGTGCCCCACGTACGCAAAGGCGTCTACGATATCTTTCCAGATGCTCTTTTCATGCGCCACCTCGAATGGTTTCTGACCCGGCCTCAGCGACTTTGTCCATCCTCTGGCACCCATTGCGTGGTGTATTTTACCCAGGTGGTCAAATATTAAGGTAAGTGTTCGAAATTTCCAGCCAGTAAAAAATGTCGACGTGAAAACAAAAATACGTGAGCGTGTGGTGAACTGACGCGTGTTATTCTAACTTAGCTGACGGGTGACGGGTCACTTCGAGCTCTAGGTGAAGTGAGTCATCACAGTGAGATATCTCCAAAAAATAGCACTACTGTTATTCTAACCTTTTAGATTAAGCTGTGAAGGATTATGGATTTATAGCTCACTTTACCTAACTTTTTACGGAGAGATGTTTACAGAATCTCGCTTCTAATGCCGAAATACAGGCCGCTTGTCGAAGAGACCGGAACGCAGCCCTCAATGACATCTGCGCTGAACTAGAGCGACACTTACAAAAGTTTGAAACCAAAGATCTTCACATGAAGATACGATCCATCCTTCGCCATTTCAAACATGATTACGTGACTGCCAAACAGTTATCTCCTATCTCTACATGGTCCATGTACCGAATTCTGATACAAAAAAACCTGGGCTATTGAGAATACTGAAGGAGTAACAGTTAACATGTGATAAATAAGCGGTTTCAGTCGTTTTTGACTCGCAAAAAAGAGGAACAGACAACAAATTCTCATATTACGTCAAATTATATAGAAGTCTCGTGAATTTAACAATCCCCTCTTCATATGCTTCGTGGATTTCCGAAAAGCATTTGATACTGTGCAATGCCGGAAACTGTGGGAAATTCTTTCAGTTATGGGTGTACCAGATCATCTAACGTACTTCATTAGAAGACTATACGAAGACGGCACAGCAGCGGTTCGCGTGGATGGTATTGACTCGAGCTCATTCAAAACAGAGGCTGGTGTTAGACAGGGATGCATTCTATCTCCCTTGCTTTTTAACATTTACATCATGCGAATCGTCCTAGAGGACTGGGATAAAGGTGTTTCTGTTGGGAGGGCGCAAAATCTCCAATCTAAGGTATGCCGATGACACCACTCTTCTAACAACATCTAAAGAAGATATGGAACATCTTTTAAACTGTCTGGAAACAAACAGCATTGGACTTGGACTCGCTATCAATCGTGATAAGACAAAAATTATGATAGAGGACAGAGCTAAAAACAACCAACCTAATGACAAAAGTATAGCAAACTGTGATGTTGTCCAGAGCTATATCTACTTGGACTCCAACATTGCTAACAATGGAGGCTGTGAAGACGAGATACGAAGGCTTTGTGCTGTGACGCGATCTGCCGTCGAAAAGCTCACAAAAATCTGGAAAGATCGCAGAATAACCAAAACCACGACGACTGATGCGAATTCTAGTCTTTCCAATTTTTCTCTACGGAGCTGAGACGTGGACATTGAGGCTAAAGGAAAGGAGGAAAATCAATGCACTGAAGATGTGGTGCTGGAGACGTCTGCTGCGGATTCCGTAGACTGCTTACCGCACCAATATATGATCCTAAAAGAACTTCACATCACAGAGAGATTATCGTCGACTGTTCAAATACGAATACTATAGGTAGTTCTTTGGGCATATAACTCGCAATGAAGACTCAATGGAGCGTCTTGTAATCCAAGGCAGAATGGAGGGCAAGAGATCCCGGGGTCGCTCTCCGACCAGATGGGCAGATCTTATTAAAAACATCACCAAAGCTACGATGACCGACTGTTCCCACATTGCGTCCAATAGAACCAACGCAACGCATGGCAAGAGCCTGCTTCAGGGCCCAACCATGACCACGACCACTCTGCCAAGAGTGTCCGATTAAGAAGAAGTTTACAGAATGCAGTTCAACTCTACGAGTAGTTCATCAGAATCAAAATCAAAATCATTTCGTACCATAACAGTTCAATCACCGTTATCAAGCTTGTTTTGATTAGAATACCTATGTTTTGTTTGTTGTAACTATGACGTATTCCCCATGGTAGGTAAATGATCAATCATGTTTGACATGTTGACTCATGTTTAACAAATGCGGTCTACCTATAAGATAAACTATACAGGTAAGTAGGTAAAATTATCATGGACTATCTTCTGTCAGCGGCTTCGTCCGCGTCAAAGTCGGCATTTTTGCCAAGGCAGGTTTTCTACCAGCCTTTGTCCTTCTCAAAAGTCTTATACTATCTCTATGCCAAAATTCATCAAAATTGGAAGAGCGATTTAGGTGTGAAAACGTAACATAAAGACAGAAAGACTCGCATTTATAATATTAGTGTGGATTTGTAAATAAAAAACTATTTTTCAGCATGGCCGGTGTTTTGGCATTTTTATTTGCTTAGAATAATCACAATCTCTATTCTTAATGAAAGTTTTCTTTTAGTTTAAATTTTATCACATTTTTTTTGTCTTTTCAGTCAATTTCATGTAATTCAAAATCAAATTTAGAACACGATATTCCAAATTCAAATCATCTTCTAATTAACACATCGAACAATCTGCTCACGTCATAATCTCCATAATAAATCACATTCGATTATAAGCCTTTGTACATTACCCCAACCATTGGAACTCTATCGAAAATCACGTGCGCTGTCGTAACGCAGTTAGGCAGGGAAATTGTCGTCGGGTATTAGGAAATAATGTCATTAAAACATTGCTTGCTACAGACTTGATTGATGCGAGTTCGTTTGTTCTTCGTTACCGGTTCTAGATGATGGGTAATGATGTTTTTGGGGGGTTCGATTTTGAATACTTGTAACGCGTGAGTAAGCATTTGAGTGGGTTTACAGTTTTGTTTGTTTATAACAGTGGAGAAAAATATTCGACTGCTTAAGAAGTGAACTAAAAAGACGTAAACAAGAAGAAAATCTTGCTGTGCAGTCGGAAGATAGAGTTGGCTGACCAAAACCAGATGTATAATCCGACTGCACAGCATGACTTTTTTCTTGTTTACATCTTTTTAGTTCGCTTCTGAAGCAGTCGGGAGTTTTGATTTTTTTAATTAACTTTTGTATTTATAATTTTTTTGTTTACATTTATTTTTTCGAATTAGGTACATTCAAACATATTTTGATACCCCACACGATGGTTTTGAAAAAACAAAATAATGGGCCTCCACAACATGTTGCCCAAAATCCGCCATTTTTCTATTTTCCAATTATAATGTAGCCAACACGTTTGGTCTCTAGAACGCCACATAGGAACATACATACATAGACTGATAAACACATCTCCTTCGGCAGTCGGGTAAAAAGATCGTTTGCAATTTTGGTGGTCGTGGACACAAAGAATCCATATCAAGTGTTGCAGCGATGTCGATATAGAGACTATTTTAAGATTTACAATTAAAATAATAACTGTTTAAAATCTTGTACAACTAGTCTGACTATCATTTCAAGATTTTGGGGATTAACAGCTCATTTCACACCCGTTTTCACGGAGAGATTATTATAGAATATGTAAACAACAAAACCTGCTTTTGTCATTTGAAAAACACTTTGTACTTTAAATGCTGGGAGCCATCCAAGCATTTAAACTACGATGTCTCATAAACCAAGACTGAATTACTACTCTTTTCTCATCTTATCAATACAAAATACAAAGAAAGTAGATTCTCCGAAAGAGCTATTACATTATGTAAAGAAAACACATCAGTCACCGTTGAACCTACACTTTCTTACCCTTTCAGCAATATTAAATTGAAGAGAAAGAAACTTTCAACTCAAATGTATTAGTTCCCTTTTATGAAAGAAGTTTGGACCGGTTTGTTGTATTTTTCCTCTTTTTTTCTATTTAGCATTTTGTTTCGTATGTTTTTTGTCTTTATTGGGATTCGTCTGTATCATACTATTATGTTTACGTTACGCAACTGCAAGTTTAAACAGTTTATTTTATGAATTCATAAGGTATTTCACGTAAATTGTAACAATGAATGAAGCTCTCTTCTCAGTATTTAGCACGGATTAGTTTGTTGCGGTATTCTCCTAGAGAAAATGTCAGGAACACGACGAAAATAAGTTTTTATTTATGAATGTTAATTCTTCATTTAAAATGCGTTATTAATTTAATCGTAGAAATTTCATCTTGTGAGATGGCGCTAAGACTGCGCTTCTCTACTTTAAGACGCAAAAAGAGTAAGGACCAGATTTTTGTAGCAAATACAATATGATCGGCCGGTCAGTTATCGACCGATCTGCAAAACGTGATGTTCTAAATTAGGCTGTTTCTTTTAACCCTCTGCTAGACTGCGTGTACGAATAAGTAAAAACCACATCCCACTAAGTAGATATATCGGCATTGAAACAGAGCATCATGGCGGCACAAGGTATGTAAGCGTCTTCGCGCCGCCGGTCATGGTCCGAAAAATATCATAGGATACGTATCACCCCGGTAGTACGATCGCGTAGGATAGTTTTCAACGTAGTCGCGGCCAAAGCCGGGTAAATGCTGTAGATGGAGATCCCAGACGCTCCAGACATTACTCATAGCTTTCTACACAAAAACTGTGGAATGGAGTACGATTTGGGCGCACGGTTGGCGCAGTGGTTGAGCGATTGACTGCTGCGCTGCTTGTCGCGGGTTCGATTCCCACACGGACCAAATATTTGTATGACCTACAGATAGTTGTTTCGGCTCTGAGTGTTGTTGTATGTGAGTTTATATGTTTGTAAACGCACCCACGATACAGGAAGAAATTCCTAGTGTGGGGCAACGTTTTATAAGAATTTTTACGTTACTTTAGCAGCTGATAGCTGAAAATTGGCCGTCGGCCCAATCTTGCAAGTATGCGTACGTTCAAAGTACATACTAACACTACTCAATCCCACAGATTTTGTGTAGAAAGCTATGAGTAATGTCTGGGCCGTCTGGAAGCTTGGTCGACTAGTTTTCAAATCATTTATTCATCATAACACATCTATCACATTTCAGAATCACAAGTCAACTACCACCTAATATTCATCGACCTTCACCGCTGTCGTTTTTGCATCAAATTAGGCGGCCCAAGTTGACACTTATTTCTCATTTATATATTTACAGCGCAACTTAGCGGTTTGAGCGACGTAATTAGAAAACTTTTTTACACCATAATTAGGAATGGTTGCGTCAAAATTTTGGCGAAATTCGCTAATAACGTTAGAGGCGAAGTTTGTGATTTTAAATTGCAACATTTACCGAGCCGTTGGTCATTTGCAAGTTTGTTTTGCGTTTCGAGTATTCGCTTTGCTTGAAGTTTTGTGTGTAATTGATTCGATATTTTTGTGACTTTTTGTATTAGATCTTGGTTATTTTTTTAACTTTAATTGAAAAATTGAAGGCATGAGTAATTTTAACTAACAAGACTCTCATACTCTTAAGCGCAACGTTGACTTGCAAAAAGAAAAAAAAAACAGAACACAGAAAATTTAACAAGAAATTTATAATACAGAGCAAACAAAATTAATCTCAATCTGCCTAAAAAATCCCAATATATATTTACAATTTGGTAAATTGCACAGCGAGAGCTATTAATATCAACGGGGACCTTCAGTGCTAGCGGTAATCGGTAATATGATAAACATGATGAATCTCTCCCCTCGTTCTAACTTACGCATACTCCTAGCAATTTCGCCAAAAAAATTGAATTAATTTCTGCCAAACAATCGAAGGCACCATCAATATTAATGAGCAGAGCTTTTTGCTCATTTATTTGTATGAAGTATGTGGTATTAAATAACATTGGGGTTTTATCAGTGATTGAGTTTTTTGTGTTTTTGGAGTAATGAATAATGTCTTTGTGTTTTTGTATTTTGTCTAGCAAACTTAATTATTTGTTACCTGTTTGCCTTTCTTTTAATTTGTAACAAAGAAGAAAGAAAGAAAAATTGTTTATTTGTGCCAGGCACGACGCATACCATAAAAATAACAAAAAAAAAACTTAAACACAATCATTACAAAGTATGCGTCACAACTACGCAAAACGGTCATCGCTCAGTATAATGCTGGGGCTCGTGTACGAGACAGAGCCACAGCGCTGGTTTTCAGCGATAGCCGGTGTCGACTGGGTGACTCTGAACTGAACCAATTAAACTTTAGTAGGAAGTGACGGAGCGAACAGTTTTACCTAAAAATAAAAATAAATAAATGAGTATACATAAATAGGTAAATGAGGGTAATAGATATAAAAACAAAGGGTTATACTTTTTGTTTATTATGTAGTAGTAGGGTATCTATACAAATAAATAAAATTGAAGTGTCTGTATGTAATATCAAAATAACAACGTTTTATTGAATGCACGTGAAAGTATATACGGTACAAACAAGAAATAAGCAATTTTTAAGATTTTTGTCAGTCTATCTATCTATCTGTCTGTCTGTTTGTTCCGGGTAATCTCCGAAACGGCTGGACCGATTTTGACGGGACTTTCACTGGTAGATAGCTCATGTAATAACGAGTAACATAGGCGTTTGATCACGAGAACATTCATAGTTCCTGCGTGAAACTAAAAAAAATTTTTTTTTTTTGTTACCAGTTTGAAGCGGACGAAGTCGCGGGCAACAGCTGGTACTGAATATAATATTCAAGCAAAGGAAGGTATGATTGTAAAAAAGTTCTAGGTCTAATAAGAAAACAAAAATTATGACAACAGCACCTCCGGACTGGGGACACAAATGGCAACAAACGTAAATATTTTGTGGGACACAGATGGAAAGGATTTGTACCTATCATGTTCTATCTCTGCACTACCCTATGGTCAACTGGTAGATATTACTTCATGCCTTTCAAGTCCACCTTTGTATATATAATTATTATCATTAATAAAAAAAATACGAGTATTTCAACGAAATACTGATCAGAATTTGCATCAGATCTATAGATTTTGAGAATCACCTACCGCAGCGAATTGGTTGCAAATAAATTCGACCTTACGCCGAAATAATTCGTAAGCAAAAAATTATTGCACATAAAATCTCGTAATTAAACTGCATAATCCAACGTATCAACAATTTCAAATCTACAACATTACTATCAGGCTCCCAGTATCCCTCACTGCAACGTTTAGTATTACATCTCTTATCTCCCGAGGACACGTGCCATGGACGTCGATACAAGCTTAATCCATCACCCCCAAACTCTTTGATGGTGTAACACAATGGGGGATATTTTTAGTTTCCCCCGACGAGATAAAAGTTTGCGTACCGCCGACACAGACGGATAGAGGTTGGCAGTGGTTTACAAACAATGATGGTGGTTGAAAAATATTATGTTGTTTTGGAATAAAACGTTTGGTTCGTCCCAAATATAATTAAAAAAAATATACATGAAATTCAGGATCTTCTTTTCTGTTTTTGAATAGTGCTCCACTAGATAAATTAAAAATTGTACTGTCTGCAGTCCAAATCCTATTTGGATGTTGTTATGAAGACGAGATTTACAGTGAGATTCACCAATTTGAAAAAGGAAATGTGCATGAATTAATTCTGGCAAAAAGGGCAGGGGTGTCATCTGCTCACGCTTTTCAATAAATAAATCTACTATTGCGTTGAATATTTCTTTTGCTCGTGACAAATTACGAAACCAGCCGTGATAATATTTACAACCCCTAGTGTCAACCCCACGTACATATTCAAACTTGATAATTTTTGAAGCATCGAAAAGTCATTTTAACATTGCCTAAGGCGGTATTCACCCTTATGATATAAAAACCTTGAAAAATAAAGATAACATAAGGACATAAAAAATCTAAAATTTATTGGACGCCTTATAATTAAGATAAAAAATAAAATAAAATTCAAATTATGACACGTTTAAGGGCCGGTTTCTGCATTTGAGTATTTGGAGTTAAGAAAGTGTCTAAACCTAGTTTGATGCCAAAACTTGACAGGTTATCAGCTTAAATTTTGCTTTAATTTTTCAACTTCATATACTTGATTCAGAAATCGGGGTTTACTTACTTAAAAAAAATATGGCGTATAAAAAAGGGGATCGGTGTCCCCATTTGACGCACAAGACAAGTTACACAAAATAAGAATGAAATGTTTTATTACTCATTTCTTGTACCCCCATTGAGCTAAACGTTATAGATACCGCGGATAACCGTCGCAAAGCAATGTTTTTATTTGATTCCGTAGGGGTGGAAATAGAGGGTGTCCTATGTCACATTGACCGTCTCATGTCTGTCTATTAGGGCACATAAACGCCAATGGGTACCGTAATGGGTGGTTTGAAAGACGTGCATGTGAATATTTTAAGGTTATTTAATTATGTATGTTACTTTGATTTTATTATCAGGGTGTAATCTGATGTAATCCCATTGCAGGAAAAAGAACTTATCTTATGGGATAAGTGAGGATCGTTCTCCGTTACATTATTAGTCGTAAGTAGTTCTCAATGCGAAAGTGAGAATACAAGTTGATTGGAAGATAATGGCTTTTGACATTAAGTCCGTCTTATATGCCACCTTTTAGTATAGAAATACATGATTAAGAAACACAAACTTTAATATTAAAAATCTTTTTAACAAAAAAATTAAACCGACTTCCAATTGAGAACTTCCTCTTTTGTTTGAAGTGGGTTAAAATATGCATTTGCACGAGAAACAAACATGTGTGCAAAATTTTAGCTCAATTGCACACCAGGACCTGGATTTTGTGAAATTAACTTGCAAACCTTGATTACACAGCCACTGGGATAGATGAAACTACAAATATAAGAGCTTGTAATAAAATAAAGAATTTGTCAAAATAATTAATTCAAAACATCATAAGACCCGACTGCAGAAGCGAACTAAAAAGACATAATCAAGAAGAAAATTATGCTGTGCAGGATGCATATTCGCGAGCTGGCTGACCAAAAACAGATGTATCCTCCGACTGCACAGCATGGTCTTCTTCTTATTAACGTTTTTTTAGTTCGCTTCTTAAGCAGTCAGAATTTTTATTTTTTTTGACTTCACAGCATGATTTTCTGTCTTTTTAGTTCGCTTTTCAAGCAGTCGGGTTTTTTGATTTTTTTAGTTAACTTTTTTTATTTACATCTATTTAGTTATTTTTTTTTCATTTAAACATATAAGTGTGATTTATTTTTGAAATCATCTCTTAAAACCCTTTATTTTGATAGCCCACACGATGGGTTGGGAAGAAAAAAAATTTGGGCAACCACAACATAGCACCCAAAAGCCGCCATTTTTTCATTTTCCTATTTTAATGTAGCTAGTGACACTTGCAGGAATAAGACTAATCGATTGACGTAAGAATCATTAAAATTGGCCAACGCTTTTGTTCTCAAGAACGCCACATAGGAACAAACATACATACATAGACTGATAAACACATTACCCACCTTCGCCATTCGGGTAAGAAATAAACAAACATAAACAAAAATATCCTTCTTTGTATTCAGTAAGTTTATGTGTAACATTATTCTGCTTATCAAAAAGGCCTAGTCTGAACAAGAATCTTTCCACAAAATATTGTCTTGTCACCTGATAAGGTTTGCTTGAGGCGATTGTCCCAAACAAAAGTAGATATTAGGGCCAAACTGACAGCTCAGATTGTTCTCGACTACTAATGTCGCTCTCGAGACGTCTCAGACGTTGATATCTGCGATGGCCGACTACGTAACGAAGGGGTTAAGGTGAAACGCGCAGTGGGAGGGTTGGGAGATTTTGATGGTTCTTATGTCAATGGATTCGTCTTAACACTGCGAGAGTCACTGGCTACTTTCAAATTGGAAAGTAGGAAATTTTTGGGCGGCATATTGTGGGATCCCAAATCTTTTTTTCTTCAAATCCTATCGTGTGGACTATCAAAATAAAGGGTTTTAAGAGGTGATTTCAAAAATAAATAACACTTATATGTTTAAATGTACCTAATTCGAATAAAACATAACTAAAAAGATGTAAATAAAAAAAGTTAACTAAAAACATCAATAAACCCGACTGCTTGAAAAGCGAACTAAAAATACAGAAAATCATGCTGTGCAGTTGGAGGATACATGTGGTTTTGGTCAGCCTGCTCGCGAATATGTATCCTCCGACTGCACAGCATGATTTTCTCCTTGTTTAAGTCTTTTTAGTTCGCTTTTCAAGCAGTCGGGTTTTTTGTTTTTTTTTTTTTCTGTCTTAATCCTGCAAGTGTCACTGGCTACATTTAAATAGGAAAATGGAAAAATGGCGGCTTTTGGGTGCTATGTTGTGGGGGGACAAATTTTTTTTCTTACCGTCCTATCGTGTGGGGTATCAAAATAAAGGGTTTTAAGAAATGATTTAAAAAAATATTACACTTATATGTTTAAATGTACCTAATTTGAAAAAAAAGTAACTAAAAGATGTAAATAAAAAAAGTTAACTAAAAAAATCAAAAAACCCGACTGCTTGATAAGCGAACTAAAAAGACAGAAAATCATGCTGTGCAGTCGGAGGATACATCTGGTTTTGGTCAGCCAGCTCGCGAATATGTATCCTCCGACTGCACAGCATGATTTTCTCCTCGTTTAAGCCTTTTTAGTTCGCTCTTCAAGCAGTCGGGTTTTTTGCTTTTTTTTAGTTCACTTTTTTAATAATTATGACTAGCTTCTGCCAGCGGCTTCGCCTGCGTGAGAAGTGTTTTGTCATCCTAAGGGAACATTATACCGGGATAAAAGTAGCTATTCCAGAATATAATCTGTCTCTTTGCCAAATTTCATCCAGGACCTTAAGTTAGTAAGATTGCAAGGCTCGTGTTTGACCACTATCTCACCTAATGGTATGCAATGATATAGTCCACGGTAAAACACACAAATGCTTAGTAGTTAACTATTCACTCTTGCCTTAAAACCCTCAGGTTGTAGCTATCAGGAAACACAGACTCAGGAAAACAATGAAAGTATTCCCAAAACGTTTACTGTAATATGTTTTTGTAACAATCAAAGTGTTAACTGTATATTTCTCTATGAATGTTTTTTTCAGAATAGATTATTATTTTCTACCATTTTCAAATAAACTGTTCTCCTCAAAAATACAGTACAGTACTCTACCTCCTGTCATTGACGCACAAGTCCAAATTCAAAAGAAACTGTGCATATAGTTCTGGGCGTAAAGTGCCCAGTATCCGGGCCACTTAAGAGAGCGTATCAAACCGCGGCCCGGGGCTGGCGCGTATAACTGAACGGGGCCACGTGACCAGCCTCCCAACAGCTAGAGAAATGGTTGGAACTAGTCCCGCCATTATTCTATTGCAGTGAGCAAGTTTTTGTACAAATCTGGGGAAGTTATTGGATTTGTGTGGCTGTTGATAATCGTGTGAATTTCTTGTTGGAATTCATGTTGTATAGTGGTAATGCAAGTTCGATAGTTTTAGTGATCTACTTACTAAACGTCTAAGTAAGTTGACGAGCTGATATCTTTGCAGTGTATGGATAGGTTCACATTCAAGCTTAACAACATGTAACTAGGTCAAATTTGGATCTAAAGATCAATCTATACTATCTTTACTAATAATCTATACTAATATTATAAAGAGGAAAGATTTTTTTGTTTGTTTGTTTGTTTGTTTGTACCGAATAGGCTCCGAAACTACTGGACCGATTTAAAAAATTCTTTCACCAATAGAAAGCTACGTTATTCCTGAGTAACATAGGCTATTTTTTAATCCCGAAAACGGCTCCTGTGGGGTGGCCCACGGGAGCGAAGCCGCGGGCAACTGCTCGTAATATTATAAAGAGGAAAGATTTTTTTGTTTGTTTGTTTGTACCGAATAGGCTCTGAAACTACTGGACCGATTTAAAAAATTGTTTCACCAATAAAAAGCTACATTATTCCTGAGTGACATAGGCTATTTTTTTATCCCGAAAACGGGTCCTGTGGGGTGGTCCACGGGAGCGAAGCCGCGGGGAACAGCTAGTCTAGAATATATTTGATTAGCTGTAAGGTCTTTAGGATTTTACATTGCTTTTTTATAGAGTTGGTCCCGATTGACATTGTCCCGAGATGACCCGAGGACAGTGGTCATCCATGGTTTAATAGTCTGCTGCCTGTTAGGCACTTTTTTTAGCGTACTGTGTTGATTAGTCTTTAGCTATACCTTTGTTAATTTATTATTATTATTATAAGTTTTAAGCACTTTATAACCTGAAACACAGGTTCAACCTAGTTCAGGCAAATAAGCAACTGTCTTCTTTTATATTTTTAAGATATTTTTATTGTAAAATGTGCCTTATGTTATAAATAAACGATATTATTATATTATTATTTATGGCGTCTTATATAATGGAGATGAGTTGTTCCGCACTTTGATTGGGATCTGTACTAGTTAAAACACCTGAGAAATCGGATTTTTCCAAGCAGCTAATAATATCTTGTTTCTTAATGCCGAGAATGCATATCGGCGTTGGAAACGGTGTTGGTTATCATAATACCATATTTAGAAGACCGATAACAACAAATCAGAGAGCAACAGATGGCAAAATATAAGTGTACTATTGAAGTGTTTCAATAGTACACTTATATTTTGCCATCTGAACATGTACAGATGGCAAAATATGGCAGGTACATGACAACGCCAGTTATATTCAAAGAAGAAGAGGTGTCTCTTCTTCTTTGAATATAACTGGCGTTGTCATGTACCTATAAATGCATTTAAAAGACCTTAAGTAATTTAAAAGAAAAACTGGCCATGTGCGAGTCGGACTTGCGCACGAAGGGTTCCGTTCAATTATCGCAAAAAACGGTTAAAAATTACGTTTCTTGTGTGGAAGTCCTTTTTTTGTGTGGGAAATCATCCAATGACTCCTCCCGCTCTGGGTGAAGCAGGGCGTGTCAGACTTTTACTGACTAAAACCCACCCGAGTTCCTTCAGTTGCTTGTGCCAGGGCCGCGGTAACTCTCTTTCAAATTTACCCGCGACCCAGAAAATATTTATTTTATTCTTACTTAAATATTTTTTAGTATTTGTTATTATAGCGACAAAAGAAATACATCATCTGTGAAAATTTCAACTGTCTAGCTATCACGGATCATGAGATATATTTTTACCCTTTGGGTACGGAACCCTAAAAAATATTCTGTCTAAACACTATTCAGTATTTTAATTTGACATTATTTATATTTTATTTTTTTTGACTCCTGTATTTTGATATTGATTTGATTTAATTTGATATAACCTGAATCTAGATATAAATTGAATTTAATCTGTATTTCAATGTTATTTTGATTTTAATAAAATAAAATATGAATTAATTTTTATGTAGAACATGTATACTCAACTATAATAACATGATATGAAACTCCATTTTGGAGTTAAGCTCGACTTTGTACATGAATATTGATTTCACTTTGTGTAAATGTTTTGTTTTGGTGTACAATAAAGAATTTAGAATTAAGAATGATAATGTTTTTCAATATCTATATTATTATGTTGTTGTCAGCTTGTATAAAGCGCAAGTTCGATCATGCATGGAGTACTGTTCTCATCTCTGGGACGGATCTGCCAAATACCAGCTTGATGCACTAGAGTCGATCGAAAAGCGGGCCAAGAGGCTCATCGGTGATGAGGCGCTGGTTAAGTCAAAGCTCCAGAGCCTTGAACATCGTCGCCGAGTTGCCAGCTTATCGGTTTTTTATCGATTACATTTCGGGGAGTGTGCGATGGAATTGCATGATCTAATTCCGCCCAGCCCGTTTCATCATCAGACTACCAGACGTACGGCTATGCGCCATCGGTACATGGTGGACATTCCACCCATACGCATTAAACGTTTTGAGAATACTTTAATTATGCGTACGGCTAAGGAGTGGAATTCCCTGCCGGAGTCTGTGTTTCCCGATAGCTACAATCTAGGGGTCTTTAAGTCAAGAGTGAATAGGTTACTTCTAGGCAAGCGTGATCCATTGTCGACCACATCATCGCTTACCATCAGGTGAGATGGTGGTCAAGCACTAGCCTATAACAAATAATAAAAAAAAAAAGATTTTGTAATGTTACTTGTTGGTGATCCTTAAATAAATAAATACACCATTATAATCCAATCCCGATAATCACCGAATTTCAGCGACCTTTTTAAACAACAAACCAGCTACCTGTACCAATATTTTTTAACTAAACTTGGCACGGGCGGGCATAATCCTAAGTAAGATTAACGGCCGAGGCGGCGAGGGCAGTAATTACAGACATTATTGGCAATCGATGGGATCCGCAGATTTAGTGCGCCGACTTACGACCACGAGATTTGGTGGAATACTCGCAGTGAAACTGGTTTTAATTGTGTTTGCCTTTGTTAGGAAGTTATTAGATGTGTGTAAGTGTATTGTTAGAATTTGTGTTCTATTTATTAGTATTTTAAAACTTTAATGAATCGGGATTGTACTTTGAATTACAACAAAAACAAAACGATGCCTGCTATTACAATTTTAAGAATGTGGTTACCTTAGTTCATGTATAGACTTGTAAGTAAGCATAATTGCAAGTTTAATAATAAAAAAAGATATATTGAGTGATAAGTCTAGAATAATTAAATTAAAGGAGGAGCTCGTGGCTAAATAATAACAGGCGCACGGGTCGATCTTCAAGGTTAAGCAACGCTTGACGAGGTCGATCCGTGGATGGGTGACCATTTCAACATAACGAGTTTCCTCCGTGCCTCGGAAAGTACGTTAATTCGTTGGTCCCGGCTGTCATTTGAAGATCTTTGATAGTCGTTACGAGTAGACAGAAGCTTGAGATCTGACACCAGTCTAGCCAAAGGTTTCCGTGTTACCCAGTTACTGGGTTGTGGAGGTCAGATAGGCAGTCGCTCCATGTAAAACACTGGTACTTAGCTGAATCCGGTTAGACTGGAAGCCGACCCCAATATAGTTTGGAAAACGCTAGGCAGATTGATTGAAGTCTAGAATAATTCTGGTTGTAACGGTTAAGCTTGCCTGTCATCGCTCGAGGAGCTTAACAATACAATTCTCACCCACAGCGCACTGGTGCGCGTTTTGTGTTGCAGTGTTTCTTATAAGTGAATGGTTATAGAACAAAGTGACTTGTACACACCAGATAGCTTATAAATCTCCTTAATCTCCTCATCCACATAATTATAACACAGCCATTTATAAGCGAATTGAAAAAAGAGGATGTCAAAGTGAATGGAGACTGCTTCACCTTATAATGCAAAAACATTTGCTCCTTTGAGGCTACTGTAGCCACCAAAACATACAATTTCCTCCGAAACCGCCATAATACGAATGCAGATCCATAAATCATTGGGCCGTCACATTATTCTTGACCAGTATTCGTGACCACATTTGTACGACACTTTATCTTGCCCACAAAAGCGGGCAGGAATTATTCTGCCCGCATCCCTGCCTGACGACAACCTTCACGGGCAAGTGGGCAGAGACTGGAACTGCCACCTTTAGGCGGTACGGGTAGAGGGATGAAATATGGGTAATTCTTATATGTGCAGCTGGGAAAGGATTATACGGTGTTATTTATGTATAGGTGGAATATGATAATTATGATCGTGTTTTATCCTCATTTCTTGTCATTGATTTTATCATCAATTTATATTTGTCTAAAATTGTTGGTTTGATTGCGAGACGAAATCTCTTAAAGATCTAATACGATATCAAAAAAAATTGCTACACTGTAGCTGAGCATAGAAGCTTACTTTTTACAAGCTTTTATTTAACTTGCAATATATGTATGTATGTATGTGAGTGTGTGTTCGGGTCAAATCTTGCAACTGAATTTTAAAGCAGTAATTCTCCACCGATTAAGATGAAGTTTTGCATACACGTTTAGTTTGCATGGTTAGTTAAGTGACGTCATTCTAAATCCAATATGGCGGACGATGTATGATCGCGGTCTAGTTATTTTTTGTGCACTGTACCATGGTATGGGTATCAAATGAAAGGGTTTTCTGAGAAGAATACTAAAAAAGTTTGTATTAAAAAAAAAGTTGCTGAGAAGAATATTAAAAAAAAACCAAAAAAATACACGATTCCTGTGGAATTGACTAGGAGAGTTGAGCTGCAGCATAAAACCCAGTTTTTAAATTATTTTAATCACATTAGCCTCTTGAAACAATTTATTTACAATACACACCATCTTATGGATCTTCCATCCAAAAATAGTAAATGATTGATTAATAGAAAGAGATATTATAAGAAAACCATATCTCTAACACCCTATGAACCTATCTACGAGATTAGTAGCTTCACTCAACAAAAAATCACCTCCCGTTGGCAGAGAGCTCTTATCTTTGCCCACAATTAACTTTGGTCTTCGGATGAACGTTATCATTTGACAAATTATCCTGGCTACCTCTACACTACCTACTTTTGTTTTAAATGTAAAAGTCTGCTTGTTTAAATATTTGTTGATCAATTACGCCTCAACAGCTAAATCGATCATGATGGATTTTGGAACTCAGGTAGAATAACGGGCGATTTAGAACTTGAAATATTTTTTATCTTATTAGGATTTTACTGTGGAAGAAATATCGATGTCCACACAGTCTATTAGCAAAAGCTAGTTCGATATAAAGCTACACAGAAGATTTATTTTCTTCTAGTTTACTAAGAAGAACCTCTGCAGTAGGAAGTTCTTTAAGAAGTAAACATTGAAATATGTTCAGGTTAAATAAAAAGCAGGTAACTGAAACATAAAAGCTTCACGAGCGGCAGGTGTTACTAAATAGAGCTCAGTAAAAAGAAAAGCTTACTTCTTCGCGCACCGAAGAAAAATCGTTTCTTAACGTTATAGTTTATAAAATGTACCCTTAAACCGTAAAAATAAAAGTATCTTTCAAAAGAAAAATGGCGAAATCTTAGCTGAATTAAATTTGAGCGTCTGAAAGTGAGTTATATACAAAATAAATTCCATTAATTGACTACGTTTTTTCAAAGTATAACATTAATTGATTCATCACGGATAAAAAAAAACATTCTAAATGAAAGTTATTTCACTTTTTCGATAACTCTCATTAGCTTAGTGTTGCCATGTTACACTTATTATGCCCAGTGATAAGTAGTGACAGTAGTAAGTATATCATTATTGTCTTTGTTATTATAATAAAACAGAGTAAATAAATTAACAATATAGTCTATGTCTAAGTGTAGGTAAGAATACTGTAGTGAAGTAGAAATAAATGAATTACTAACTTTAAATTAATAATAGACAAAAAGACTAGTACCCATGTCAAAAAATGTGGCTTGTTTGTTGACCTTTTGATACACGTCAAAGTCGCTTAATATATAAATATACCGAACTCTTTCCAAAGAGTATATTTAACATTTCATGCTGAAATAACTAGGAAAGGGAAATAATAATGCGATATTGCCCTTTTACTGCCACGAAATTGTAATAATATTACATATTAAACAAATTATTAAAAGTTACCCAGACATAACCCACAAAAGTTCATGACTGAATATCTATTATTTTCGGCATTCTGTAACAAAAATTATTGCACAAACTAATTCAAAAGATGACCCTGAATTAAACCAGATATTTTTCATTTAGATTTGTAAGAATTTAATCTCAGCTAAAACAATGTATAGGTTTCTGCCATTGTCCTTTGAAATAAATTGCTCTTTACCACTGCTGGCCACTTTTTTTTTGTTTTTATTATAGAAAGGCTCGCACTTGACCATTATCTTCCTTGATGGTAATCGATGCTATGGTCGACGGTCAAGCAGGTTTGCCTAGAACAAACTTATTCATTCGTGACTTAAAGAGCCGCAGGTTGTAGCTATCGGGATAATAGACTCCGGCAGGGAATTCCACTCCTTATCATTATAGTTTACACAACCCGTCCATCGTTCCATAAGTCTTCCCCTAGTCTTATAAATAATAAAACTTTTATGGTGTCAAGCAAAAAAATCAGGAAGTACTCAATCAAAAATCGGCTCCACAAAGTATTGAAGTTAAACGTCGCAAACATGTCAAAAAATATTCACCATGATGCGAGTTGAGCAAAAAACGCAGGAAGGCACTATCTAACGACTTTTCCGCCCCATTGGCACTCCCCACGCGAAGACACGGTGATGCGTGAAGATTGGAACCCCTCAACTCACAGGTATTAGCGCAGAGATGAGATTTGAAAGCTTGTAACATTCATACATGTCAAGCGGTGAAAAGTTTAGAGAGTATAGGGTTGATCCTTTCAGTGCTAAGGGATTCGGATTCTTTCAATAAAGACCAAACTTTTATTATATAGAGGAAATATTCTTATCTCATATTATAAACAGGTAAATAAAAATGTTGGTTCGTTTAAATAAATTATAATAAATATTGTTTATTTAGGTAACTTTTCAAATTACATTAATTATAAACATCAGCATTATGCTGAAGTTTATAATTAATAAAAAAAATATTCATCATCATCATATCAGCCGAAAGACGTCCACTGCTGGACATAGGCCTCCCCCAAGCGTCGCCACTTTGACCGGTCCCGTGCGTCTCGCAACCAGCGGATCCCCGCAAAAAAAATTATCAGACAAATAAAGATCAAAACAAAAATAAAGTAATCTCAAATGCAGTCACAAGTAAAATCAAGATAAAGTACTTAATGTCAAATTCAAAAAAGACTAAATTACATTAGTTAAATACAAGTATATATTTTTATTAAACTCAATAAAAATTAAATACTTGCATTAAAATATGATAAATTATTTGCAGCATCACGTTTAGTTACAATATTTTTGTTTTTGTTAATCATACTATTCTTAATTTAAATTTATTGAAAATTACTTTCTAATTTTTAGTTTGTTTTTCTATTAAAGCATGTTCTTTAGTTTATAAAACTATTATTTATTTACATTATATAGTAAAGAGATCAATCTCAAAAAACTATACTATCCCTGAGAGCTATAGGCTCTTCTTCCCGAAAATACACAAGATTTGTGGTATAGACCACGGGAGCAAACCCGCGAGAACCAGCTAGTAACTAACATACCGAATACTAAGAAAATTGCTAGAGCTTGTAGTAATATAAAACTGTCAACGTTTCTGGACAAATGTAATCTGTACGACAACTTTTAAATAAACTTGCCAAGATTTTTTAATGGACCACCATCCTCTATACTAGCAAAAATACATCTTTTTGTATACCAAGTCGTTTATCATATTTTATTAAAAAGCTTTTTTGTATCTTAGACTTTAAGTAGGACATGAATTTATCACGCTATTACCCAAATTACTTATCCTAAGTAAATTCCATTTCTATTTTTCTCGAGACGTTTTAGCGAGAATTACTTTGCCTGTCCATTAGCTGCTTTACTTACCGAAACTAAGTATTTCTATTGTTGTTTATTTTTAAAGAAAACGAATAATTTATTCTTTTGTTAGAATCTCTAAAAGGGCCAACCATAAATATCATCATCAGCATTTAATTTTCCCACTGCTGGGACTCAGGTCTCCTCTCTGTGAGAGGGAATGGGCCGTAATCCACCACGTGGGTCCAATGCGGGTTGGTGGATGTCATATGCATTCAATTTTTGTTTCTAGGACATGCCGGTTTCCTCACGATGTTTTCCTTCACCGTTTTGAGTGCAGTGGTGGTGAAATAATTTACACAAAGTAAAGCGCTTGCCTGGGTTTGAACCCACAGCCACGACCGATACGACGAAGCCACCACTGCACTCCCATAAATATGAAATAAATAATTTTGGGACTAAAAATGATCTTTCAGCTCTACCAGCCCATGATCCAGTAGCCTTCAAAGCAACAGTGAACTGGCATTTTCTGAGCATGCCTACTGAATCATACATCTCATGCATGGCATTCCATTAGGCGATGCCAAGAGAAGACTCATTGTCAAATAAAAAGTAAAACAAAGCAATATCTGAAGGTGAAGGAACAAAGAAAAGAACATGCACAAAATTTAAATTCCTTAAATATTGGTCCTTCTAGACTGAAAGTCTTCACCCAATTTATCCTTTTCTCGGTAACATCCTGAATAATACTAAGAAATAGTTCTAAAAGAGGTTCAAGTACTTAGCATAAATCACGGCTGTAATCACAGAATCCCATTAGTTGCATGTCCGAATGTCCTTTCTAGCTCCCAGCTCGAACAAGAGGTTTTTCCTATCTAAATCGTTGCTGGCAGACTGCCAGATATCGAGCTCCGAACCCTTATTTATGGCCAGTTAATAATTTGTTTCAATTTTTATGTTCAGAGGGCGATGCAATACTCTTAAGACTCGTTTACTTCTGATACAACTGTTTCTTCGGCTTATAATTTTTTTGTTGAATACAACATTATTTTTTTCTTATATTTTCTTTTCTGCTAACAATTTTGAAGCCGGCGATACTTCGTGTTGCCATAGAATAAAACCAAATAAAATTCTGCCCGTATTCGTGACTCAAAAAATTATTTGTAAACTTACGTCTATATTAATAAGCACTAAACTAAATAAAATAAACATAATGTTGTTCGAATAACAGTGGATCAGCGGATCATCTATAATCACTGATTAAATGATTCAGTTTTTGTACTTCTCTCTTCAGAAATGGATATTTTAACAAATTGATTGCTCAGTTCCGACCCAGAAGAGCCACAAGAGAGCCTGGATGTGTATCACCACACATCATTTCAAAGTTAGCTTACCCACATCTAACTAGTTTACGAAAAGGCTGTCAATAATAATTGACAGCCACGATTAATAAAGCTCCTAGAACTATGAAACGAGCTAAATCCCGCAGTCGTTATGAACACAGTACACAGCGATCGCATTCAAATTACTCCTGCCAACCTGCTTAAACTAAAATGCCACTATCAGACATTTGGTCGATTTTAGTTTTTTGTTGCCATCGTAATCAGAACCAACTCTCTATCGATCAGTCTAAGGAGTATTTTTCTACTATCAAATAGATTCTAATATGAACAAATAAAAGCTCCGTTTTGTTCTCTAAATTTTTGTTTCAAATCCTTTATTTGATAGCATGTATCTATATATAATCTATACTAATATTATAAAGAGGCAATATTTTTTTGTTTGTTTGTTTGTACCGAATAGGCTCCGAAACTACTGGACCGATTTGAAAATATCTTTCACCAATAGAAAGCTTGAGTGACATAGGCTATTTTTTATCCCGAAAACGGGTCCTGTGGGGTGGTCCACGGGAGCGAAGCCGCGGGGAACAGCTAGTATAATAATAATATTATAAAGAGGAAAGATTTGTTTGTATACCGAATAGGCTCAGAAACTATAGGACTGATTTAAAAAATTCTATCTATACTAATATTATAAAGAGGAAAGATTTTTTTGTTTGTTTGTTTGTTTATTTGTACCGAATAGGCTCCGAAACTACTGGACCGATTTAAAAAATTCTTTCACCAATAGAAAGCTATGTTATTCCTGAGTAACATAGGCTATTTTTCTATTCCGAAAACGGGTCCTGTGGGGTGGCCCACGGGAGCGAAGCCGCGGGGCACAGCTAGTCTCTAATAAAAAGCTACATTATTCCTGAGTGACATAGGCAATTTTTTTTCCCGAATACGGTTCCTGTGGGCCCACGGGCACGAAGCCGCGGGGAACAGCTAGTCATTGATATAAGCTAACAATATGCCTATTCGAAAGTCGAGAATTAGATTTATTTTTTGACATCGAATTTGGTATATAATTGATAAAAAGCATACACTTTTAGATATTGCGCGGTTTTTTGTCTATATCATCATCATCATCATTTCAGCCGAAAGACGTCCACTGCTGGACATAGGCCTCCCCCAGGCGTCGCCACATTGACCGATCCCGTGCGTCTCGCATCCAGCGCCTTCCCGCAACCTTAACCAGGTCATCGGTCCACCTAGTGGGAGGCCTTCCAACATATCGTCTTCCGGTTCGCGGTCGCCATTCCAGAACTTTTCGGCCCCAACGGCCATCCGTTCTGCGAGCAATGTGCCCTGCCCACTGCCCACTGCCACTTAAGTTTGGCAATTCTTCGGGCCATGTCGGCAACTTTGGTTCTCCTGCGGATATCATCATTTCTGACGTGATCACGCAAGGAAATGCCAAGCATAGCCCTCTCCATTGCACTTTGGGTGACTTTAAGCTTTCTGATAGGGCCCATTGTGAGCGACTACGTCTCATATTCATATTCTATATCATATTTTGATTTAATTATGATTTTTCAGATAGTGTCATTATAGTTCGAGGATACAGTCCTGTAGAACGTTCGCTACGTGCCCAGTGTTTCAGATTTCGTCCGATAAATCAAATTCTTGTAATGAAACGTCCGAATTTAACCGATTCACTGCTCACTAACGTGGTTTAACTAGTTCTGGTGTATTTTATTCAGGTGCTGTGATCTAGGAATTAGAATAGTTGGATTGGGTAGTTGGTATTCTGTGTGTGAAAATTGTGTTTTAATTGGGCAATCGTATTCTGTCCCCTTTATTCTGCTATATTTTTAAACGCATCTCTCTATTTTGATTAGGTATGCGTCTGTGTCTCTTATTTATAGAAACTACTGAGAGAGCCGCTACTGCCCTTCTGGCTCGGCAACTGAAGCTAAATACATACGACATTGCCTTGATTCAGGAACCTTATCTGTATAAGGGGACTATAAAAGGCTTAGGTGGGACAGGAGGCATGGTGCTCTATGACTGTCTAACTAATGACGCGAGGACTTGCATCTATATCAGGGGCGGTATAGAGACAATGCCCTTACGTACTTTCTGTTACAGGGATCTCACAACAGCTCTGATCCAAGTGGGGACGGGAACAGAGAAAAGGAGAATCATCCTTGCCTCTGCCTACCTCCCATATGAACAAAAGGAACCTGTAACACCTCTACTCAGAAGACTGGTTGACTACGGCAACCAAGAAAATCTCGATCTGATACTTGGCTGCGATGCAAATGCACACCACGTCGTTTGGGGCAGCTCGGATGTCAACAAACGAGGGGAGGATTTGTTGGACTTTGTGGTAAGCTCTTCTTTACAAATCCTTAACGCAGGCAATAAACCTACTTTCAGGACCTCTGCGAGAACTGAAGTTATTGACCTGACACTGGCTTCAAACATGGCCCTGTTTGGCCCTGCTCATATTGAAAATTGGCATGTATCGGACGAAATCTCTCTGTCTGACCATAATTATATATGCTTTAGGTTTAGGACGGCGGGAGAAGCCGAAACTAGACGAAGGAGAAACCCAAGGCATACAAATTGGGAGTCATACAGGAGGGACCTCAGAGTAAATCTAGGGAGCCCTAAAGGTAAGCTCAATTCCATACTGGATATAGAATTCGAAGCGGACAGAATCAAGGCGGGCATCATCGGTGCGTGGGAAGATAATTGCCCAGAGAAAAAGACCTTTTGCAAAAAGGTACCATGGTGGACTCCTGAACTAGCCAAAATACGTCAGGAAACACGACAGGCCTTTAATGATGCAAAAGCCAGGAAGGATTTTTCTGGCTATCATAGCATGCTAACGAGGTATAACACGGCGGTACGCAAGGCCAAAAGAACTAATTGGCGGCAGCATTGCACCTCCATCGAAACTCTGCCAAGTGGAATGAGGTTGTGCAAAGCAATGTCCATGACTAAGACAAACCCACTATCATCTGTAAAAGATGAGAATGGGTATCTCACGGGAACTGGACAGGACACTCTGGGCGTGATGTTTAGGACCCACTTCCCGGAATGTATACTGCGAAATAGCGATGAAGAGGAACCAGTCACAAGGGACGATCTCACAAGGCACACGTCCAAAAGTAACTGGCTCACGGCAAAGAAAGTGGTAGATGAAAATAAACTGAGGCTGGCCATAGCGGGCTTCCAGCCTCTCAAATCCCCTGGTCCGGATGGGATCTACCCAATACTATTGCAAGAAGGGGCATCTGTTTTGATACCCCATTTGAGTAAGCTCTACAGAGCCTGCGTAGCCTTTGGTTACGTACCCAAGGCATGGAGGGAGGTCAAAGTCACCTTTATACCGAAGGTGGGTAGACCGACTTATGAAGAAGCTAAAGCTTACAGGCCCATCAGTCTATCATCCTTTCTCTTAAAAGCTCTGGAGAAACTGGTAGACAGGTATCTAAGAGAGGGACCACTGAAAGTATTCCCTTTACACAAATTACAGTGCGCCTACAGCCCTGGCAAATCTACGGAAACGGCATTGCATTATGTTGCGAGTCGAGCCGAGGCTGCGCTAGAGGGACAAGAGACTTGTGTCGGGGCTTTCCTGGACATAGAGGGAGCCTTCGACAAAACAACATTTGAGTCCATACACATTGCTGCAAAGGAACATGGCATCAACGATACCACGTGCAACTGGATTGACTATATGCTGAGAAGCAGAATAGTCAGATCGGAACTGATGGGAGACAGACTTAGTGCAAAAACAACTAGAGGTTGTCCGCAAGGCGGGGTGCTGTCACCATTATTGTGGTGCTTGGTAGTAGACTCGCTACTTACCAAACTCAATACCGGACCATTCTACACAGTAGGCTATGCAGATGACATAGCAATAATGGTTAATGGTAAATTCCCGAACATAGTCTCTGGATTATTACAACAGGCATTGAGGATTACAGAGGAATGGTGTACAAAAAATCACCTCTTTATCAACCCAAGCAAAGCAGTCATTATTCCATTCACGAGGAAGAGACAACTAGGAAACCTAGGAGAGCTCTCCCTCAATGGAATAAAGCTGCCCTGGTCCACCGAAGTTAAATATCTGGGTGTAACGCTTGATAAAGAACTCAGGTGGAAAAGTCATGTGGAAAATATAACGACAAAGGCCTTACGAGTGTTCGGCATGTGTCGTTCCACCTACGGTAAAACTTGGGGGTTAAAGCCCAAAGTGATACGATGGCTGTACCGGACGATGATAATACCTATTATCACATACGGCAGCATAGTATGGTGGCCAAGAACAAAGCTTGCGTCGTGCAAAGCGCCACTCACCAGGTTACAAAGAACAGTGTGTCTCGGCATCACGGGTGCTTTCAGGACAACACCTACGGCAGCGATTGAGAGATACCTCAATATCCCTCCTCTGCATATGATGGTTGAATTCGAGGCAAGGAAGACATTACATCGTCTTGCTGTTGCTGGACTACGGGATGCCTCCAAGCCAAAGACTAACCATACAAAATTCGACGAAAATGAAGGCCTGGATCGGGTAACAAGCATGTTATCCGATAAAATGCAAACTACATTTGTGTTTGAAAGGTCTTTTAAGGTCCAAATCCCTACAATAGAGGACTGGAAGAAGGGACTCGATCCACCAGAACAAGGTAGTCCTGGTGTGGTACACTGATGGATCCAAAATGGAATCAGGTACAGGAGCGGGCATATACGCAAAAGGTTACAAATGTAGCAAAAGCTTAGGGAAGATGGCAACTGTATTCCAAGCAGAAACATTTGCCATAATAACCTGTGCTCAAGAGAATATAGATAGAGGAACCAGAGGTAAATCCATATATATTCTTAGTGACAGTCAGGCAGCAATCAAAGCCATGGCATCCTACAAGGTGGACTCCGGGCTTATTCTGGATGCTATCCAAACCCTAAACAGGCTTGGGAAGCACAACAGGTTAAGACTGATGTGGGTCCCTGGGCACAAAGGAATCCATGGTAACGAAGTGGCTGATGAACTGGCAAGAGAGGGCTCAGCAAATAATTTTGTGGGTCCAGAACCATGTGTAGGCATTTCGACGTGTCTCGTAAAAGCCGCATTCAGGGACTTTGCAGATCACAGACAACGAACTTATTGGCTGTCTAATACCGGTCTGCAACACTCCAAGAAATTTCTAGGCTCTACGTTCAAAGCCCGGGAATGCATTTGGAATATGAGCAGGGGGCAAATCCGCTACCTGCTTGGGGCCTTCACTGGGCACTTTGGAACCAACGACATGCTCATGAAGATGGGTTTAACTACAACCCCCGTGTGCAGGTTGTGTGGGGAACATACGGAACGCATGGAGCACCTTCTGTGCACATGCGATGCACTGGCTGGCAAGCGAATGGGTCTCCTAGGGGTTGGATACCCAAAACCAGAAGACTACAGGCTCATATCTCCTAGTCTCGTTGTAAAACTCATGAAAACAGTTTTCAACGAGATTGGGGATGAGTAAGTTATCTAGGGGACCACAATAGATCCCAATGGGTCGAAGTGTCCGAGTTATTTCTCGGCCCCTCCATAAGATAAGATAAGATATAGAAACTACAAATGAGACACAATTTAATGTATTTACAATCAATGGATTGAAGTGTTTGTTTTTAAAATACATCGTATCAATCAGTAATTTTAAAGTAAAAATATCATCGTCAACGTAGACAACCACAAAAAGGATTTAAAGATAGCATGCTAAAGAACACTTTGCCTTCAATTTTTACAAGCTTTTATTTAACTTGCAATGTATGTGTGTCCCTCTCACAGAGAGGAGGCCTGTGTCCCAGCAGTGGGAACATTAATAGAGTCAAATCTTGCAACTAAATTTTAAAGCAGTTATTTCCACCGATTAACAAAAAAATAAGCATATACGTTTAGTTTGGATGACAATGCATGGTTAGCTAAGTGACGTCATTCTAAATCCAATATGGTTGACGGCCCAAGATGGCGGACTAGTTATTTTTTGTGCACTGCCATGATACGGGTAACAAATGAAAGGGTTTGCTGAGAAGAATACGAAATAAAGATAGTTACAAAAAAAGTATAACTTTTTATTTAAAAAGCCTATGGTCGGGATTTTAGGTACCTATTAATTTCCAATTTAACACCGACTTTCGAAAAGAAAGTTATTTTTCGCTTTGTAGTGGTTTGTTTCGGAAGTCGGTTTATTTTTTTAGTGAAATGTTTTATATTTTTCTCTTCATAGTTCTGGTCCTTTTTATTTCTACGAAAATCATTTCAGCCTTCTCATACCAATTCCAACATGCCAAAACATGACTGGTATACATTGTTCTATTACGGATTTCCGGTGCCTACTTTCCGGCGTCATCACCAGATCAGTTCGATGGTGCCATTTTCATTAAAATTTGCTTCATCACAGTCATTGAACTATTCGAGATATCTTATACCCAAAAAATATTTATCATTGAGAAGTTCCAGTAGCCGTCGGAGGTCTTCTTCATCAGTTCCACTTCACCAAAAATAATAATATTTGAATGTAAATGCTTGCCAAGTTATTGAAAATACTGAAATCGCTACCTATAAAATTTGAGGAGTTCCCTCGATTTCCATGGGATCCCCGCATAAGATAGAGTTACTTAGTTTTTTTTTTTTTATATAAAACGTTGCCCCACACTAGGAATTTCTTCCTGTATCGTGGGTGCGTTTACAAACATATAAACTCACATACACAAACACCCAGAGCTGGAACAACTATCTGTAGGTCATACAAATATTTGTTCCGTGCGGGAATCGAACCCGCGACACGCAGCGCAGCAGTCAATCGCTCAACCACTGCGCCAACCGTGCGCAAAATACAATGAGGTTACAATGAGGCCAC
The DNA here is from genome assembly GCA_945859665.1 of Anorthoa munda. Taxonomy (NCBI): domain Eukaryota; kingdom Metazoa; phylum Arthropoda; class Insecta; order Lepidoptera; family Noctuidae; genus Anorthoa; species Anorthoa munda. The sequence goes on along the minus strand of OX243902.1, from coordinate 13,668,019 downwards.
GACGAGAGAATACCATTTATAACAAGTAAAGAATTTTCAAAATCGGGATGGAGTAATCGGTGAACAAACATTGAAAAATATACGTATAGTCGAACATCCCACAGTACAGTCGAACAGTGACACCTCCTTCGTTTTGGAAAGTCGATTAAAAATAAAACAAAAGGACTCACAGAAACAATTGCCTCACGAACAAAACATTTATTGAAGTCCCGTAAAAAAATCATGATCTACTAAAATATATTTCCAATTGCTTCATACAGAGACATACGGGGACATAAAACGCGAGTATATAATAATTTTAAAGTCTACGAAATGTACGCCTGAAGCGAATTAATGTCGGTATGTACCCGGATTGTGTTGCGCTAATGGAAAACAGTTGTGAACCAATCAATATACCTGTTTTGTGCAGATTACAGCGAGGTACTCTATAGGTTTGTGTGTTTTCGAGAGATGTTTGGAGAATTAGTTAGTTTAGGTGTATAGGTATCTGAAATAGTTTCGATTGAACTAGAGTTACAAACTTAAAGGATATTAGGTACCTAAAACAAACGCAATGCAATCCTTCGAAGAATACGTCATGATATGGATCTAAATGACCGGCCGATTTCTGATTTGAGTATTCGATGCTAAGTATGTGCTGATCTCGATTTAAGCATCTGTCACTCTTGATCATCTGCCACTTTAAGTTTTCTGCGATGCTGAGCAAGGTTTGAGTATACGTTGTCAATAATCTTTTATAAATAAAAAATATTCTTCAAAACAACGGTATGTTACGATGCATAGATTCGTTTATGATAATATTGTAAAAAACTTGCACAAAACTCAGCTAATGGCTCGCTTCTTATCTAAGGAATGCGGCAGTCTATTTCTATTGTTCTCTCGACGCTCGAACAAGATTTGACAGAACGAATTCAAGCATAACTAAGAATGAAGTCTGGTTATATTTTTGAAAATTTTAGGTTTACCTTCGCCTCCTTCTCCCTGCGCATCACATAGTTTATTTCTGCTTGGCGACGTGATTCTATGAGATATTTCTGGACCACCTCTAACCACCCAGTCGGCTAATATTCATAGCGAACTTCGTAATGGATCGACGTGGTTCGACTTTTATCTCACCGATAACCTATGGCCCCTTCTTAAGACTTCTTACTCCGGCTTTGATACCGTAAAACAGTTCCTTTCTAAAGCATACTCTTTAGTAACGGCTTAGTATAAAGGTTTGATTTTTTTATTTTTTTATTATTGATTCATTAACATTGTTTGTCAAACATGGTATTTTCGTATGTATACTGAATACTTTTCCTTTAAAAAATTTATTAACAACACGATATTTTTTTGCTTCTTTGCTTACTCCTCCAAAACGTCTTGGAGGACTGATATGTAAATCAAAAAATATTTTGTAAGGTGTTCTGTTCAAAAGGAGGCCCAATATTGATATTCAAGTACCGAGCGCGCGCACGGCCAGAACCGCGATAACAAGGAATATATAAGCCTTAAACCAAATTGCAATTATTTTTCCATGGACGCCATGGGATGCAATTCGACCAATGAAATTTTCTTAGAAATATCGCCTATCAACGCAATTTAAATTGTATCGCGCCTTTAGCAAGATCCCTTAGTCATCCACTGAAACCCCGCCTAGACACGGATACACTAAATGTCTTCGGCGTAAACTTTATTCAAACGAAATCGACATAATTGCAAGTTAATTTTCAACATCATGAAACTTTCAACTATCTCAAAAATCTTCAAAAAATAAAGCATTAAGGTAATGAAAACCTACCTCTAGTTCATACTAATTGCCTCGTATCAATTAGTAACATTTACTGGGCGGACTAGGGCGTGCCTGCGTCTACATAGTTAATTAGTTGTCTAGGCATGTGCGTGGGTACTTTGATACATGTGTTCCTTTGTTGGATCTAGTTTTACACGTGCTTTATTGGTTTCCCTTCACACATAGGAAGTTTCTCCATGCTAACCTTTTAAAGCAGCAAGCAGCTTTGAGAGCAGTGGTGGCCCAGTGGTATCGGCCGCGACTTACAAGTTGTAGGTCGTGGGTTCGAGCCCAGGTAGGCGCTTTACTTTGTGTAAATTATTTCATCACCACTGCTCTCAAAACGGTGAAGGAAAACATCGTGAGGAAACCGGCATGTCCTAGAACCAAAAATTCGAAGACATGTGTCATCCACCAACCCGCACTGGGCCCGCGTGGTGGATTACGGCCCATTCCCTCTCACAGAGAGGAGGTCTGTGTCCCAGCAGTGGGAACATTAATAGGCTGATGATGTGATGTGTGATGATGTGAACCTTTTATAGGCCTCTATTGTTCGTCAGATCACTGTGCTTTCCTGAAATCTTCAAAATTTTCGTAATAAATGCAAATGCATTGCAAATTAGACGTGCTTTCATATACCAACAGAGGACAGGCTTTGTGTATCCTAAATAAGTTATCCTAACATTCACCTCAAAGTTACCTTGTCGGAAGAAGAGCGCGGTTCTATTAAAAGCTGGTGTGAAAAATGTACCGCCACCGTCTGTTGGCGGACGCGGTGGTGCGCATGGGAGGAGGAGTGTCGGTATATCGTTGGCCGCTCTCCCTACCCCTGCGGCCGAAAAATGGTAGGCGGCGGGACCAAGGGTGCTATACACGGAGTTGTCTGGCACATGTATGCTGGTTTGGTCTCTGGGGTGGTCACGACGTACAGTGTGTTCCGGTGATGAGTGGTACTCCTCAGAAGTAAGTTCGGTGACGGACAGCTGGGAGTACTAAGGCGTGCACGTGATCCCGCCGTAAGCGGCACAGGAGGAAACAGTGAAGTTTTATCACCGCTAAAATCTAATAATCTAAAGGCTAAAAAAAAAGGTGTCATTTCACCATATCTCATCCATAAACGAAGGTCTTTTCAACTTTTATTTGTTTCTTTCTTTCCTGATCCATAAAATACAGAAAAGAACAGCTTCTACGAATAAACAAGTCAACTAGCCTAAAAGCACTCTTCACCAAAAGCTACCTCTTTTACTGTATTTATGTTAGAACCTGCACAAAAGCAATTCCAACTACTTCGAATATCATCACAAAACCACTCAACTCTCAACATTAGAGGTGTTATTCTCAAACATAATCCAACTTTTTCTTTACGACATTGTACACGATTCTTATTACGTCTACTATAGTCTGTCTTGTAGAAGTTGGCTTTTTTATTATAGGCCACTTCACAGGCGTTCATCTGTGAAACTTGGAAGAATAAGTCTTATACCGACGTAAGTAACGTAAAACAGGTGAAGTGGAAGTTTATTTTAGAAGGATTTTAAGGAAAATTATGGTGCAGGAAAATCGTAAAAATACTGTTGTATTTTGAAAAACGTGGTTGTCTTAGAAGCCTGTTTCTCTTAAAAAGGCTATAATATACATACAGCGTTATGTATATAACCGATAGTATTCAAACAAATACATG